>JAEBUQ010000013.1:1200000-1800000 GCA_023014435.1 Amanita fuliginea | reverse complement strand
CCGACGCCCTTTCAGAACCATACACGGGATGGTGTATAATGCTTTGAAGATGTTTATGGAGATCAATCCAGATCTGTTTGAGGAAGTCATGCGTCAGTATAAGCAACGCAGAATTAAGTACGTCGACGCATCGCACTTATATATGGTTTTAACAACATGCTCAGCGAGCAGGAATTGGCTATTCATCGTTATAACACTTGGCAGAAGGTTCGTGAAAGAGCCATTCATAACGCCGGAGGCACGCTGCCCTCCGGATTACTTGATATACCACGATCTTTACCCCCTCCACCATCATCCGTTGACGAATCCGACATCTTGAACTTGTCCATGGAATTGAACGCAGCTTCAATAGACGATGTCGCGGGAGACTTGGATGAACATGGCATTGAAAGGGTGCCAATGGCTGATCCAGGGTTTGATGTATGTTGATGCTTGTCGCTGCAGCTTATCTCCTTAATGATATTATTTCTCCGTAGAGGCCATTGCCTGATGTCGGTCACCCGGAAGGCTCCCCTACCTCTCCAGGAATCCATACGCGAAGAAGGAGCGTACTTCCAGGTGTGTAAGCCTCCACATTTGGCCTCATTCTTTTGATCTCTCTCGAACAGTGGATCCGACCGTCTTGCGTGATCTGGAAGCACATAGAAGCCTTGATGATTGGCCCAGCTTCGGGACTCGCCATATATGATCCTAGTAGATTATCGCATCACACACTTCCTATTTCGTTCTGTGGTGAAGGAATGCTTAAATTAATATTCCGTGATGTTCACGTGACTTCATCAGCATTCCAGAGAATTCGTCGGTATTCTTGTCTATTCCAAAAGCTTGTAAGCTAATATATAAAATCGACTGACGGGCCACTTTCTCTTGTATCCCTTAACCCACTTGTTCCTCAAAACTTTTAATCGCCCTTAGCCCTATCGCCATAATGACTGCAAAAGCCATCGGCATTGATCTTGGTACCACATATTCGTGCGTCGAGACCTAATTGTCCTTGCGATTAGAAGCACTCACATCTCATGTCCAGATGTGTTGGTGTCTGGCAAAATGATCGCGTTGAAATTATTGCCAACGATCAAGGCAATCGCACAACTCCATCTTATGTCGCCTTTAGCGACACAGAACGTCTCATCGGTGATGCCGCTAAAAACCAGGTTGCCATGAACCCTCACAACACGTGATTATACCTTCTGCTTAATCCAGTCTGCGCTCTAACACATGTGAACAGTGTCTTCGATGCCAAGCGTCTCATCGGCCGGAAATTCGACGATGCCGAAGTGCAATCGGATATTAAGCATTTTCCCTTCAAAGTATTGAACAAATCTGGCAAGCCGTACATCGAAGTCGCATACAAAGGCGAGAACAAACAATTTGTACGTCTTGACATCTGAAAGCCTTTGAATAAGGTCTCACCTCGCGTTTAGTCACCCGAAGAAGTTTCTTCCATGGTTCTAACGAAGATGAGGGAAATCGCGGAGTCATATCTAGGGAGCACAATCAACAATGCTGTCGTGACTGTCCCTGCGTATTTCAATGATTCCCAGCGTCAAGCGACAAAGGACGCAGGAACCATCGCTGGTCTGAACGTCCTCCGGATCATAAACGAACCAACTGCGGCTGCTATCGCATATGGTCTTGATAAGAAAGTGTCCGGAGAACGCAATGTTTTAATCTTCGATCTGGGAGGAGGAACTTTTGATGTATCCCTTCTCACAATCGAGGAAGGCATTTTCGAGGTCAAGGCCACCTCTGGAGATACTCATCTTGGCGGTGAGGATTTCGATAACCGACTTGTGAACCACTTCGTTCAGGAGTTCAAGCGCAAACACAAGAAAGGTAATATATTAGCCCTTTTCTAAATTTGACTGCTCATTGGTTGCCAGATCTTACATCAAACGCTCGTGCTATCCGTCGTCTGCGCACCTCGTGTGAGCGTGCTAAACGTACACTTTCTTCAGCTACACAAACATCCATCGAAATCGATTCCCTGTACGAGGGCATTGATTTTTACACGTCCTTGACTCGTGCTCGTTTCGAGGAACTGTGTCAAGATTTGTTCCGAAGCACCTTGGAGCCCGTCGAGAAAGTACTCCGTGATTCGAAGATCGACAAGAGTAACGTGCACGAAATCGTATTGGTTGGCGGTTCTACTCGTATTCCTCGTATTGTCAAGCTTGTTTCCGACTTCTTCAACGGAAAAGAGCCTAATAAGAGCATTAACCCTGATGAAGCCGTCGCATACGGTGCTGCAGTTCAAGCGGCCATTCTTTCTGGTGACACATCGGAGAAAACTCAGGATCTTCTACTTCTTGATGTTACACCGCTTTCACTCGGGTAAGTAATTGATTTTGCTCATTCGATGTTGCCATTCAACGATTTTTAGTATCGAGACAGCTGGTGGTGTCATGACCGCGTTGATTAAGCGCAATACGACGGTGCCAACGAAGAAATCGGAAATATTTTCAACTTACTCGGATAACCAGCCAGGTGTCCTCATCCAGGTGTATGAGGGAGAACGTGCACGCACAAAGGATAACAATTTGCTTGGCAAGTTCGAATTATCGGGAATACCTCCAGCGCCCCGTGGTGTTCCTCAAATTGAAGTCACTTTCGACATTGATGCCAATGGTATTGTGAACGTCTCTGCCTCCGATAAAACGACTGGCAAGTCGAGTCGCATTACGATTACCAATGACAAGGGTAGGTTGTCGAAAGAGGAAATTGAACGTATGGTTCAAGAAGCCGAGAAATACAAAGGTAATGCGCCGAATCAACATACGTTCAACATTTGTTAATCCGTACGCCTTAGTTGAGGATGAAGCCGCTGCCGCGCGTATCACCACCAAGAATAGTCTTGAATCATACACGTATAACCTCCGTAACTCGCTGTCCGACGAGAAGCTAGCGAGCAAATTCGATCCCGCAGATAAATCAAAGCTAGAAGCAGCGGTGAACGAGGCGATTTCTTGGCTTGATAACTCTCAGGAAGCCTCCAAAGACGAATACGAGTCTAAGCAGAAGGAGTTGGAGAGCATCGCAAAGTATGTCTTGATATAATATTTATTATTGCAACGATCTTACAGTCGAATTACAGCCCCATCATGATGAAAGTTTATGGTGCAGGTGGAGCTCCAGGTGGTTTCCCTGGTGCAGGCGGTTTCCCCGGTGGTGCGCCAGGTGATGCTCCCGGAGGATTCCCCGGTGGTGGCGAGGAAGGACCAAGCGTCGAGGAAGTTGACTAAATTCATGACCAGCTTGCATTCTTATGAGGACCTGTAGCTACATTGTATCTTATAATGCACCGGCTAGAATCAATTTCATTTTTTATCAATATTTTATGCCGATACGAAGTAAATAAACGCAAATAACGCGTTGAACGAATGCCTGATTTCCGGCCAACAAGAGCATCTCCTCATCGCACCCGGATTGTTCGACACGAATCTCCAACAGACCTTTCAATTAGGTCAGAGCAACAACTTAAAGATCTGCGTCCTGAAGAGATAGACTTTCTTGATGCCGTTTTCGAACGCGCCGGTCCAACTGCCGTTGGGTTTATGCCCGTATTTGAGGCTTACAATAACGTGCTGGCGGATCGCGGTCTGGCAAAGGATGAAGTCGTTGGCTATGCCAAACTCCTGAAAGTAGGGAATTGGAGGGGGGAAACATGGCGAGAGAAATGGAGCGAGGTCAAAGGCACGTTCGGTTATAGTGGCAAGCGTGGGGATCGACCAAGGTCCTCTCGAGATATCAACCCGGCACGGAAGCTCCCACATTCTGGCGAACAGCAGACCAAATTGGCGCCTCGGCCGTTAGGAGTGGAGATTGTTGCACCCCAGTATCACAATACCCCCCAAATTCCGTATCGAACGTGGTCTCCATCCCCTTCGACTAATTCAAGGGAACGGAACGGATTTTATCGTGTTCCCATGCATGGTCGTGACCTTGTTCCAATATCAGCATTTCGGAGCGGTGCTGGGTCAATAGCATCGGAGGATAATGCAACTCCATCAACTGCTCCTCCATCCTATAAGACGACAGATAAGGAATTCCTCTCAGGGGCACGTTGTTCCGGACTGGTCCAATCAAGCAGACGAATTGGTATAAAGCCGAGTAACCCAGTAGATGCGTTCGCTGCTCGACAAGCAGTTGCTGCTGCACGAAAGAGGAAAGGTAGTGTGGTAAACGAAGACGCAGCATGGAAAAAGATACAGATGGAGCGAGATGAAGCCGAGGCTCAGCGTATTTACCAAGATAGATTGCTTGAGCGCTTTTGGGGGACTTGGAAAAATGGGTACGAATGGATCATCGTATGTTAAACCTCCAAGTATCAACCCTTTTGTGGTTCTGAAGATTGTGGAAGGTTACTGGTAAACAGATTGGCGAAGCAAGGGATAATTTGCTCTTGCGTATCACTTTACAGCATTGGCGCAAGAAGTTGGCGTCGCGGAAACTGCTACACGAACGCGCAATGATAACATTGGGAAGGAAACTCTTAAAACAATACTTTAACCTATGGGTACACAGATCGAACTTAAGACGACAAGAGAAATGGCGGCAAGATATGCGAATGAGGATGAAGGCCATCCAAGATAAACAGGAATCTAGGATTGAGAAATCTGCCTGGGCACAATGGCGCCATCGTTACAACTTACATCTCGTTTCTCAGAATTATAATTCCCAACTGACTCTCACTTTCTTCAAGCGTTGGAAAATGAGGCTCGGAAACGTTGACAGATTGAACACGATCGCATATGACGCTCACCGACGTGCGTCGAGACGGCTGGTCGTACAGATCTGGATGAAGTGGAAGCACACGTTGAAGCTCTTGTCAACCGAAAAGATAGTTATGAAACGAAGTTGTATAAGGGTGATGAACCGCGTTGTGATAATTTGGAGAAAGCGCACGTACGTCTTCGTCAAAACCAATTGCATATACTTTAAATTCCTCCATTACGTAGGAGAGATTTTCAAAATGCTCAAGGCTTCTATCACTTATCTCTGGTGAAGAATTCGCTAAAGTCTTGGAGAGCGGCACGCGACCGGTTATGTGTATAACAAAACAATTTGCTCGATGATTGACCTAATTCATTCAATATTCTAGCGCATGGACGACAGGGTCATTAAGCACGTAGCACGACAAGACGATCTACTTCTCCGTGCGATCATGCGTATCTGGAAGGCACGAGAAAGTGGTGTGCTTCTGGAGCGAGTTATAAATTTGAGGCGTCTCAGGGAGTGTATGCTTACCTGGCAAAGGCGTTTAGAAGAGCAGAAACAGAATGAAAGTACGTCATTGATATGGCACTCCATCATACAATTAACTTGATTCCAGATCGGGCCCTGCAATATGCGATGAGGTCCCGGTCTAGTGTACTAGCTACCGCCGTTAAAACTTGGCGGCGGAATTTCATCACACGTCAAAATGCCTATGCTTATGCGACGCAGTGTTATTCGATGCAATTGTTGGATCGTATGCTTCTGTCCTGGCGCATAGCATTACGAACGAGATTAAAAAGGGCGAAATTGTCCAGGGTAGCAGATAAGTTCTTCGCCACGCGTCGGACTTGGCGTATTTGGCGTTTTCAGCTGGAAAACAGACGACGCGAGGCCCTGCAAAAAACTTTTGAGCTTAACCAGTTAAAAAAGTGGTTTTCAGGTAGTGTTTCCTTTTCCATCACCTTGGTCATGACTGATTTTTTGTCAAGGGTGGTTACAACGAGCGCAACGATCACGAGCTCGTACTATGTCAGAGCACACTATTCGAGGCATGGTTGTTAAGGTTACATATGGTTTTTTTCCACATCTTCAAGGTATTTACCCTGGATCCAGCGCCTCACACGGGATGCCCTCGACCACTGGACAAAAGCCATCATCAAAGTCAAACTACGAGAGCTAGAGGTAGCGCAACAACGTGACCTATTTGTTCAAGGGTGGGCGCCCGAAAATTTGTCATCAAATTCATCTAATCTATGATTTTGTAGAATTGCTTTCAGGAGGTGGAAAGCTGCTTGCATTCGACATGCGGAGGAGTTGAGTCTCATGGAAAGTTATCAATATGTTAAAAGAGAAGGTGTGTGTCAATATCTCTGATCCTTGTACTTGACAAACATCATCTAGAATGCTTGCGTAGATTCCTCCACCGTTGGCTTGCTGCCACACGAACGGCGCGTCACCGCCGCATTATCCTGAAAGAAAAAGAGGAGGAAATACATATAGTATTCCTCACTAAGGCGTGGGATAAGTGGAGAGAACGCTTCGTTGAAGAGAAGTTGCGCACGATGGTCAGTCGAGATGTATCCTTCTTCGATGGCCACTTACAATTAAAAGGAGCGTAATGTCGTTCTTCAGAATCGCCGTAATCTCATGTTCCGTACATTCGGCGTGTGGCGTTCGAAAACAAAGGTCAGAGTATTCCATCAACATCGAGCATACTTATAAGCTTCTCCCTCTCTCAGTCACTCCCTGCCTTGCGTTTTCATGCGACGCATGTCAAAGCAAAGTATTTTGCTGTTTGGCGGTCTGCCCTCCCTGCTGCGTTGCAAGCTAAGAAGGCTCGAGATGCATATCAGAGCACTATTCTTTGTATGTGTTTCGCAAAGCTCAGGTACCTGGCCGGTTGCTAACTGAGTCGTACAGCGAGATACATGAAGAAGTGGACCGAAATGTATCGCGCAGAAATGACCATCAAGGCTGTAGCGTAAGTGAAACCGATGAGACACGTTTTCCTGTAACAAACTAGTCCGCAGGCGTGCAAGATATCTTCGCTTACCAATGGCTATCCCGCGTTCTGCTGGAAGTACTAGGCCAGATACTCGTCGGATGGATAACCTAGACCACGAATCTATCCCCTCGATATCTACGTTCCTTTCGCGGCCAAGTAGCCATAAAGACAACATCGCGAGCATGTTAAGAAAGAGGAGCGACTCAAGTCCAGCAAGATCTTCGATTTCTGCGCTACGTCAACGTGAAGTCAGTCCAGCTCGATCAAATATATCCATTGCCACCAGATCTACGCGCGATACACCTGTCGTGGATGGGGAGAAACGAGGCAAGCTATGGCATGAGTTACGAGAGGTTCAACGAAAAAATAAGTCACTTCGGTCGAAAGATGGAGCATGAATGGGAAAAGTGTACATCATCTGGTGTAATAATATTTTGTTGTTACAGTAACTAGGAATTTTGGTAGTATTGCCAGCCGGCCCAATTTGCGATAACAAAGTATGCGGTGGTAGGTACGATGAGAACGGCAAAGTACTTGTAATGTGAATCTGTGGCCAGGGCGGTGAGAAACTAGTCAATAGAAATGAAGGTGTGACCATTGGTGCGAGACGTTAAAACATACGGGGTAAGTTGGGAGTGGCAGAAAAGCACTAAAGAGGATAGCATAGCTTCCGAGTGCGAAAAAGAGTGCCGACAGAATGATCAGGAAGTAACCGGAGGCGACGCCTGCCTGAATTTGATACATGTTCAGAGTTGCGTGCATACCGCATGTGGCCTGGGAATCGCGTATAAATTAACTATCAAAGGCTAATCGAATCCTGGACCATAACCACTTTCAATCACGCAACAGCAGCACCGTGATGGACAATGCGGAACCAAAAGGCAACATCGCGTATGTCGTCCTGGAACCGAAAGCAGTACTGTATTGACATGGGGACCAGCGATACAACCGAGAGTGAGGAAACAAAGGAAGCTCCTGCGGCGCTACCGGAAATCCCAAAGTCTAACCTGGAGTTTGACATTTCGTCAATTATCGGACCCAGTGTGTAAGTGCATCTACGGCGAGAACTGGAGTGCGAACATGAGGAAACCACGGGCAGGGAAGACAGGGTCAAAAAGCGAACATCCAACATTCTGAAGATGACGGAGGAGAATGAGAGATTGAAGGCGCAGCTGAAGGCGGTGACCGACCGACTGGAGGCGGCAGAGCGGAGGAGAATGGAGATAGCGCAGAAGGAGCAGAAGATTATGGAAGAGCGCGGGCAATAGATGCGGCGTGACTTGTCACCTGGATACTTAAACCCCATATCATATCTCTTTTCTTCATCTCCCACCACCATCATGTCCCGCAGACCCTCCCAGCTCGAGCGTCGTCTCTCAGACAGGCGCGGCTCAGGCCTCTCCTCCCGCCGTCCTTCCATCGACCCATGGAGGCTCATCCCCATGGACAAGTATGCATATTCTTCCCCTTTCTTCTCCTTCTCATCTCGCCTTCAGAGCGAGCCATGTTGGTGGTTCCGATGACTTCAACGTTCTCTTCATCGGCGCAGGAAACATCATGTTCGGTGATTATCAATTCTTTCCTTATTTTCCGCTCCAGTCCATTAAACATCTTACCGCAGGATCGGACGAAGGCCCTTGGAATCATTCATTCCGCTTTGAACAGTGAGTTTGCTCTAGTGTAATAAATGGCGCATATACCCCTCCTTCCTTCAAGTAAACTGGGTCGTCGCCTCAAAGTCGTCGCCTTAGTAGACCCGGCAATCGAGCGAGCTACGACTGTTCTGCAAAAGAAATGTGACTCCTTTGTCGTCTCTGCATATCAAGACACGCGTGTCTATAAGTCCTTTGAAGAGTTTGTCAAGAATATGACTCCCAGTCAGCGGCCCAAGATCGTCGTCATCGGCAGCCCGCCAATGTATCGCGGATCTTTACAACCTGGTCGCGATATTGAACTCCAAATCCTCAAGTATTTGCCAGGAGTCACATTATTTGTTGAGAAACCAATCGCAACTGGCCCTGCCCATGAGATTCAAGAGGGTTATCAGATTGCCAAAATGATTCATGATAGTAGAACAGTCTGCTCCGTTGGGTCTGTTTTCTCCGTGCCCACATGTGTCCTGGTATCTCATTCTGACCAGATATATGCTCCGGTACCTGAAGGCAGTTCAAATGATGAAACAGATTATCAATGATAATAATTTGATCGTGATGTCAACCATCGCCCGTTATGCATGTGCATACGAGAAAATTGCCAAGCCGGATTGGTGGAACAAATCAAAAAGGTGGGCACTTACGCCTCCAAGTTTCAGCGACATCACATTCTATCGTTCCAACAGTGCTGGTCCAGTAATAGAGCAAGGAACCCACTTCTGCGACCTTTCTCGTTACTTTGGCGGTGAAGTAGATTATACGAGTGTTCAAGCACATTCTCTCGAGTGGGATGAAAATGCAGGGCGATTGTCCAAAATATCAGTTGATGAGAGTCAAATTCCTCCTGAGGATCGCATTCCTCGCGTTACGACTGCCACTTGGTATTCATATTGTCGTGGCCTTGAATTCTTTTAAAAGGTGTTTAGGAAGTACGACAGTGGTGCCGTTGGTACTTTCACTCACATCGTCGCTCTACAAGGCACCAACTATAGCTGTGAATTTGAGGTCTTTGCTGACGGCTACTCACTAAAGTTTGTGGAATTTGCGTAAACGAAACGCTGCCTACTGACTTCGTTTGTAACCACAGATTGGTGAACCCCTACGTCTTGCCCGTGCTTTACGTACGCAAGCCGGGGGATGACCACGAACACACTTACACTTTCCCCGATGATGATCCCTTCTTCTCTGAAGTGTCAAACCTTATCGATGTCGTTGAAGATATAGAAGAGGACCCAGAGTCGTCACAGATTCTCAGCACTTACGACGGTCGGCTGCGTTCGCTTCTCGTCCTTCTGCTCGGCACTGACGGACTCTTACCGATAGATGCTGTTAGGACATATGAGCTGACTTGGGCCATCCGCGAAGCCAGCGAGCGTAGCCGTGAAGCAAAGCTGAAGATGAGCAATGAAGTTGGAAAGGCTGAGGCTGAAGGAAAGACTCTTACTGCGTGAGCTGCGTTGAGGTCCCCGAAAAAAATGTAAATGGTTGAATAGAATAGAATCGGCAAGTTGTTTAGCACACGTCAGTCCCAACTTCCTGAGATGAACTAGCCTCTACAACCTGCTTTTGCTTCCGTCCTGCGAGCTCCTTTTGCTGTGCCATTTCCCATTCTTCTCGTAAATGTTGCTTTAGGATAGGCATGTTCTTCATTGGCTTTCCGCAACGAAAGCAACAGAGTGGCTCTTTTAACAACTTCTCGTACATCGTCTGGCTTCTGCTCATCACCTAATTGATCTTAGTGCATTCATTAATGACGGAACGAACGTTGTCTTACCGATGTCCGAAAGGAGGGCGTTGCATCAAACCAAGATATCACCGTGTCAATGTCAAGGAAAAACCCGAGTTTGGGATGGAAAGAGTTGTAATGCTTTTTGTTCTTCATCTTCTCCGAGCACAAGTCAGCAGATAGCACATGAAGGTGCAGATGTCTACACTCTATCTATCAGATATCTTCTTAATGGGAACAATTACCGACTCACACCATAGAAGGGGCACCGTGGATGCCTATCCATATGCCCCATTTAAAACCGAAGCGCCTGATCATCTCTGCTTCAATGTCTTGCCGAAGAGACTCGGCCACAGATTTCAACTCTTGAAACACTTCCTTTGCGAGCTCCATGTTCCTTTGTGCGAGCGTGCGCAGATTTGTCAGATCCTCAGTAATCAGCGGGTGCTGGACTCGCGGAAGGACAAGGAAGTGGAAGATTGACTTGGGATAGGCATCAAAGATAACGAGCGCGGACTGTGTGTGAGTGTAAAGTATAGACTTGGGCAGACTCGTAGGTTCCCGCAGCGCGTACGACCGCAAAATGGCAAGATCAGCCATTGAATTGGGCTTTTACGTAAACTACAGCAGAGCCCGCAGATCGTCTGAAAGCGATGGTATGCCAAGGGCTACCGGCTTAGACGTTGTTCCTGCAACGCGATAGCGCAGGCCGCTTCCCTGTGCCTCGCGACCATCCTCAGCTGCTCTGCGGTCAATGTCCGCCACAAGTTGGGCAAATGAGAGGAACAACACTTCTGCTTGCGCGAGAGTGGAATTCAACTCAATTGTCATGCTGAGTTCATTGCAGTACTATATGCAAACCCTTTTTAGTCAGGCAAACAGAACACAAAAAAGGATGTGTACCTTGAGTATTTCGTCGAACTATCGTGTCATAGAATCAAGTTCCTGCAAAGTTACGAGAGTGATACTTACCTCAACAAGGTATCTCAGAATAACATCACGATGCGATTCCAGGACAGCCAAAGCAACAAACAGCACGAAATTTCGGCTGTAATAATTCGTCCACAAGACCTCCCACAGTCGCAGTACATCTTCAAAAGGGAATTCACGTTTGAAAGCAATAAGTACCCAACTATATGTCGTGAGTTGGATTGCATCAGAACGATGTTATCTTACCGAAAGCAATAAAATAGATTGAGACCGTCAGTTTTCTCTGGATCACGGTTAGCCTGGTGATTTCATTCCTGACACGAATCTCACCAAGGTGTCTGTATAATTCAGGGTCCATAACGTTGATTAGCTGTTGCAACGAAGATAGCTGCTTTTTCATGCCACTTTGGTCTCGCAAGAAGTTCTGTTTCTGTAAAACTATCAATACATGTGCATGGTGAAGCGTAGTCTTGTACCATCTGTTCCATAAACCCAACGAAACACCAGAAAGTCATCTCTTCGTCAGCATTCATAACAACGTAGATGGGTGCACAGAGATCCGACATTCCCTGGACATAACCTAATACTATTCGTCAATACAAGAATCAAAGCAAGATCGATTTCTGACCAAGGTCTTTCTCATAGAAGTTGTATGTCAATAAGATAGTTGCCAATTGATCAATGTGTTCGTTACTAGGTGACTGTGCACCGATATCAGCCACATTAGGCGATATCGTCGTATAGCGCTTGAGAGCATCTTTATCGATATCAACGGCATGGTCCGGGATGGAGAATAACGGATGGTTTCTGTCTGTACGACGGCAATCGACATCTATGCGATGCCGTTCTTCCACGACATCAGGCCTGTCGAAGACTTCAGGAACGCCACACCATTCACTTTTCAATCTTTGATAATCTTTCCTGGTAATTGGTCAGAGGGATCAAACAAATAAGCAGGTGATTTACCGCTTCTCCGACCATATTTTCTCCCGCTCCTCCGTAGTCGTTTCCCAGCCAAAAACTCCCAGCAAGAATGGCCACGCTTGATATCGCAAACGAGGTTCTGGGTTGATGCCCCGCCTGAATATTTCTCGCTTCATCTCTTCTAACCTGATACTTGGATGACCGTCTTCATTGAAAAAGCCGGACCATGTCTTTGAATCGACGGGCCGCCCAGGTTCGCGCGATGTCCGGGGAGTGGGTAAATTAGATGTTGAGTGCAACAGCTCGAAAATTCCCAATGAAGAGTCCTCCTCTGCAACATCCGCCGATGATGAAAGAAAAGCCTGAGCTTCCTGCCGACGAGCACGTTCCCCTTCCTCGGCAACGACCCTTGCCCATTTAGCCAAGTATACACGAGCACTTTCAAATTCACCAACACCTCCTTTCTCCACCCAGCTTCCCCAATCCCATTCTCCATTCGCATTTACCAGACTTTTGACGGGATCCGGAAGATGCGGGACGATCGGTTTGGCCAAAGGATGTGATAAAATGTTTTGCGCCGCATGTCTCGTTGCACGGGTGATATTTGAAAATGACTGGAGAAGTGCCATCCTTGCCTGCGACGATGTTCGAGGATCCATGCCTACGCTCCCGAGGGAACGGTGGAGGACGGATGTGCGATGAGAATATGGGTTTGGCGACGCGGGAGACAGTGGCCTTGGTCGCCTATGGGATGGCACAGGAGAAAATGAGCCGGAAAAGGCAGATTGAGCCAAAATATCATCAACAGCGTCGTCGGGAAATATCTGTGTTGTGTGCGCTTCGATGTCGGCACGGGACGGATCTACAAGGAAAAGGGATGGCTGCAAGGTTGACCGCAATATGTGAGCATATGATCGAAGGCGCGACAGCAGATCTTCACCGCCCCATGATGCATTCGATTTTGGTACGTGAGATGATCGGCCTGGTGGAGGGGGAGGGGGATAGGTCAGACCGGTGTTTGGTGACGGAGCTGAAGGGGATGGAAGTGATATTGACCGCGACTCGTCGTCGTGAAAGTGGAGTGTAGGAAGTGTATCGCCATTAATTAAATTAATACCTATAGTTCCGTCTGCAGAAACAAAATGTGAATGATATCAGAAAACATGGGAGTATGAATGCTCACACCAGGATGAAAGGCTCGGGGGATGGACGATGAAAGAGTATATAGAAGTTAGAGGCACGGAAAAGGCATAAGATTCAGGCCTTCTCGCTGGCAATTCGACAAGGACGACATCTGAGACCGGGAATGTTTAACTCATAAAATCAAGAGCTGCATATATGTACGCACCATCATCTTCCTCGTCTGAGATAGCTTTCTCTTCGACCCGAACGAATTTATCGCGTTCTGAAGAGCCTCTTTCGTTCAGCAAAGATTCTGGTAGCCATGCTAGGAGATATGTTGGATTTATGGACTCCTGCAAGGGAACAAATAAGGGCAAGTGGCAAGAAGGTGCATCTATGGACTGACGCGCTTCACCAAAGCGACGAAACCAGGAATGTTGTCTCTGGCATAGGCAGTTGGATTAACGTAGACCTTTGATTTGGTGTAGATCAGTCTGTACTTGTCCTCGTCGAGGAGGGTGTTCTGAGAAGAGTCAAGGTATTTAATCTCTACCATGGAATCTGACTGGAGACTTGGGAAGGGAACTGTAGAAGACGGTCTGATGAAGCTGGAAGAAACGTACGGATGTGGTTGATAGGGACAAATCGGACGGCATCAAAGACTCAGGCTGGCGGTGACTCCGCCGCAGCTATCCATACATGTCACGTGCTCATCTACATGTACTGGTTACTTTTGGTATGACCACACGTTCCGTAGCACTGCGAGAACCGTAAGCTGGACCAAAAGCTGTAGGTTCAGCACACTTACGGCCTGCCTTGGTTGCAAGGCGGTTTAAGCTGTCGTCGCCTTCTCCTTGCGATCTAACCTGTCCGCACAATGCGAATGTCGTTGACGTCAGCAATGCACGACCGTTTGCATCTACATCTGCAATGCTAATTTGCACTGACGCGTGGTCCTTTGAGGTGATTAGTCTGTCTGTGGATACGGACTGAACAGAGCTTGTGAGATGTAAGGCGCAACGCACTGGTCGCCGCACATTTGCGGGGGACGTAAAGATCGACTAGAATGCCCTAATAGGTGGAAAGGCGTCAGAAGGCGGTGTGGGCTGGCTGGGCGAGGCGGACCTGATCGTTTTCCATGGTTTTTCGAGACGAGATACGCGTGGGAGAGTGCACGATAGAACTGTACAGTTAAGGTTTCATCTCACGTGACGGTAGCTTTATATTCTAATACGGAATGACAGGTTTAAATCCCTTAGGAAAGACCTGGCGGACGTTGATGTTGATCCTCGTAGTACTCATGTACTCTTCATATATCAGCCAATCGCTGTCATCGACGTTCTCCGACCGTAAATGCGATGGTAATGTGCCTTCCAGGATGCGCGGTACTCCTGTTCGCACCAACTAAGTGGTTAGGCGTTTACGCAAATGCGTACTGACCATGATAAGCTCGGCGACAATCTGGCCCTGACATGATGACGACATCACCGGAGCGTAAAATCAGAGGTATTGGTTCAATCTCTCTTGTTTTGCCTCCGATGAGGAAAACAGCGGCATTTCCTAGTCTGTCAGAGGGTAAGCCTAGCATGAGCTGACATGGGAATGCACCTACGAAATGGACACCAGTGGGGAAGTGGCACAGACCTCCGATCGATCGGCGTGTCCCATGAGCGTATCCTTATCGACTGCACCGTCGGTACGGACATTTTACGGACATCTATACTTACCTTTGTCTGGTAAAAATTGACGATTCCCGCATCGGGCTCTTAACAGCGCGTAAATTGAAGGATTCTAGGAGTCTTGATTCACTTACCATACGTTCCATTCCAAGTCTTCCATTCAGAGCCTGCTGTACCCCATTCGCTCTCTGATCCCTGAAAGACTTGATCCCAGTCGACGAACTCCACAACGTCTCGACACAAGTCCCTTATGATACTGTCCACACGAGCTCGTGGTTTCGTGAAATCATACTGTTTGATTCCCCAATGATAGAACCAACCAATGTTTGCCCATCTGAGCTTGTACAAGAGTGCGGATGCCGATGTGGGTCCCAGGGTAGTCGATGGTGACTGAAGTGGTTTCGGCGTAGCAATAATGAGATCAAACGTCTCTGGCGCAGCTGCCGTATTGTCAACCAGTTGCCTGGGTCCTGGTTTAGGCTGATCACCAGAAAGGCGTCTTTTCGGCTGTATTATCGTTTCTTTCGAGTGGAGACGATGTTCGAGATGTGCATCCCAGAGGCCTTGTTCTGGGAGATGGTAGTGGACATGCAGATTTGTCTCGTTATCGCGGACTTGCTTGCATAGGGCCCAACGAATGAGGTCGCGTTGCAGATTAGCACCTATGAAGGAGGGGAGCACCACGAGACCTGGCAATGGTAAGTAAGCGCGGGACTGGGCCTGAGGGGGAGAAGGAACGCGCCTGGTATGCAGGGAATGATAAAAGCCTGTTTTCCGCAGATTTCTGTGCAATTTGTGGCATCTGGTGAGCCGCGCCATAGACCCTGGGTGATTTCTGGAGAGCGATGGGGGTCGCGGGTCGCGAGGTCGAGTGTGGCGGAAAGGTCAGGAGGTGGAAAGCGTGCTTTGTAGCGCTTCTCAGCGGCGCGAAAGGGAGTCCAGGCGTCGTTAGGAGAACTTTTGAGGCGAGCAGCAATGCGGCGGGCCTTTTTGTAGGCGGGTGAGGCGGGGTCGAGCATACTCACCTGCCGCTAGCTGCTTTCCATGTTCGTGTGGCTCCCCCGTGCCCGCCCTCCACTACTCCTGCGTACGCTCAAGCAGCCCCGTCACCCGCTCCTGCCTCGTCGTCTTTACTCCTCCTCTCCTCTACCAGACACAGTCAAGGCCCCCTTGACCACTAGAGTATGGAAAAAAGTTAAACATGAGGCCCAGCATTATTGGCACGGCACAAAGCTACTGGTCTCGGAAGTCCGCATATCCTCAAAACTACAATGGAAAATACTCCAGGGCGAGAGTCTGACGCGACGTGAACGCCGCCAGGTACGCCTTCATCCGCTCTGCGCTGTACTCTTATTGACAGCCTCGTTTTCTCAGTTGAAGCGTACGACACAGGATCTCATGCGCCTCATCCCCTTCGCCGTCTTTGTTATCGTCCCCTTCATGGAACTCCTCTTGCCTGTCGCCCTGAAGCTGTTTCCCAACATGCTGCCTTCAACATTTGAGGACAAGTATGCTTCGGTACCTGACTCACCCATCGGCTTAATTTGTCCCTAACAGTCACTTTAGGAAGAGAAGCAGCGTAAGCTATTGAGAGTTCGTCTAGAAATGGCCAAATTTCTTCAAGAAACCTTGCGCGAATCAGGTCTCAAGGCCAATGCTCACATAGTGGGCAGTGCAGCGTTCAAAGAGTTCTTCCGCAAGGTATTTTCGGTTTGGACTATCGTTGCATGTGCCTAATAGCGTTAGGTTCGCACAACTGGTGAATCACCATCGGCTGAAGATGTTATCAACGTCGCGAAACTCTTCGACGACGACCTCACTCTTGATAACTTGTCTCGGCCTCAACTGGTGTCCATGTCCAGGTATATGGGCCTGCATGCTTTTGGCACAGACAATTTCCTTCGCGGCCAAATTCGTTCCCGACTCTTAACACTTCGTCGGGATGATCAACTAATTGATGTAGAAGGTGTCGACTCCTTAACCACCTCCGAACTCCAAGCAGCTTGTCAAGCTCGAGGAATCCGTACATTCGGCGTCTCCCCTGCCAAGCTACGGGAGGAACTTTCAACATGGATTGACTCGCACCTTCATAACAGGGTCTCTGGTGTCCTACTTATACTTGCCAGAGCGTTTTATTACGACAAGAAGCCTGGGGAGCATGAAGACAGCGAGGCTGCCATGCCACGAAGCCTGGAAAGCGTCTTGTGCGGATTGCCAGATAATCTGGTATGTTTTTGTAACGCCAGAGCAATTTATGTGTTTCTGATATGTCTGTTCAAGCTCAACGAAGCTGAACTCGAAGTGGATTCAGAGAAAGCCAGTTATAAGCAGAAACTGGAAGTTCTCCAGCAGCAACAAGAACTTATTGAGGATGAACAAGAACAGGAACAGAAAGAAGAGGACGCTCGTCGTGCGGCGAGGGAAGCAGCAGAGCTAGAGGCCCGTACCGCTCAGTCCTTACTTCCAGACACGGAGGTACGTTCATCCAATTACAGATTTACACAAGACTCATAGACATAGCTGATGCCCGAGAGTCAAGAAGTTGACAGCGCTCGTATGACTACAGAACAGCTCAAGGAATTGAGTGAAGCACTTTCCATCTTGTCTTCTAAATCCAGCGTCTTAAAGGAGCGAGATGAACTGCGCGCATTGATGGAGGAGAATCTGCAAGCGGAAGAAGTAATTTTCTGTTGGCGTCTTGCACGCACAAGGACTGACCGATTGACCTAGGATCCAAAGTCCCCCTCTGGTGCACTCACGAAGCGAATTCGGTCTATGCTTACAAAAATAGACAGCCAGCTGCAGGAATATGACAGTCGCGTTGGAAACTCTCTGCAAATGATTTCAGCAGATGCGCAAGGGAGGATATCAGTGCAAGACCTCAAGAAAGCACTGGCGGTCATCAAGCACAAGCCCGATGACGAGGTGGTGCAGAACGTGATTCAGAAACTAGACGTGGATAAGGATGGCTTTGTTGAACTAGATCATGTTCTCGGTTTGGTGAAGGAAGAGGGTCTGGGAACAGTCATCGATGACGAAGCACAATCTATCATCGGCCAAGGTCGGGAAATCAAGCAATTGAAGCCGCGCAAGGAAGATATAGTTCAAGAAACTTGATATTTTAATCGCACACGGTAAAAGGCCTCATTAATAATAATCCCGTTTATTTCCGCAATGGAGTGAAGCAAAAAGTATATGTTGTACATTCCGCCGGTATAGATCATGTGGATAGGAACCGCATGGATTATGACTTGGCCACACTGGCATCAGCACGCTGCTGACCTTTTATATCCTCTGTCACGATATCATCAAAATCATCTTCGTCAGACCTCTCGGCCCAGAAACGACCTGCTTGTAAAGCAAGGACTCCTGTCAATGCAACGCTACAAATAAGGTTGTTTGACGCAAGCTCCAAGGTCGTGTGCCTCAGACCGCGGGGGAATGGATCCTTGAGTTGATGGGAGGGCAAAGTGCTGAATGAGGTGAAAATATCTTTTGGCTGGTTAGATGGGCTCGAAATGAACAGAACAACGTACTCGGAATTACTGAGTAAAGATACATGACTATTGTCGTGCCGAACAGAACTGGGTGACCGAGTGAGGGAGGTCATGCGAGCAGGCACAAGACTGTACATACAAATGCTCCCCCCGTCAAATAAGATATTACCTGCCTGGCCATCCCGTAGACTCCATAGAATGGTTGTCCCGCCAAGAGTGACGATGGCGGACAAGAAATAGAGAATTTCGACAGGACCCTTTGTAAGAATGGAGTAATATGAGGCGGCGATCCAGAGGTGTTCGTCGGTGATGGGAGACTTCCAGAGAGTAAGAGAATCGGCAATCCAATGGGTAAATAAGGCGCCTGCCAAGAAATGAGGAGAAGCCGGACAGACAAGGTAGGAGCAAACCTAGAAGGAAGCTGGTCACGCAGACCACGACGCCTGCCCGTACGCCCATGACGAGCTCCGGTCAACTTGCAGTTCAAACTCAGAACAGCTCCGACACACAGTATTAGACTCCGACACAGGCGACAACCGCTAACATGTACAGACGCGTCCGGCTGCCGAACCAGTGGTTTGTCGAAGCCTCTCCCCCGCCCGCTCCTTTACTACAACGACCACAGGCCCCCACTGTGCCCCACGATGCTCCTCAGGTCTTGAAGGAGCTCAGAGCAGATCTGCAGCTCCTCCCTCATCTCGAACCCACATCGATCCTTGTGACACGACCCATCACTCCACCTTCTGCTCCTCCACTGCCTCACAGACCCCCACAAGGCAGGCGAAGGAGAGGAGCTACCTACACAGGGGAATCAGTTTATGGCGATGAATCAGGTGGGTTATGGAGTTGGATCATGTTAGCGCAGGTCAAGGAAGGAACGGAAAGCAGGGGCAGTATAGAGTCAGTTGTCCGGGTCGTTAGAAAATCTGTGAGTGGCGCGATAAATTGTGCAAGCACTATTGATGGTCCGCAAAGCTGCTTTCGGGCGAACGAGCGATTGGATTGGCGCCGAACCACAAGGGTCGGGCACACCATGGGTGGGCGATGGTGGATGGTGGAGACTTTGCGGTGCACATATTAAGCAGAGCAGCCAAGGAACGGTACTTTGGTCACTGGATGTCCAGTGGAGACTCGGCGGTGGTTTGATGTCACTCAACGTCATTCACCGTCCAGAGCGATATATAACGACCGACCTTTGCTTCCGTCTGAAACATGTCTACCAGCAATACCATTCAACCTGTCGTGCGGCTGAATTTTTACCTTGTTATACTTTGCTAATGCCAATCAAGGCGTCAGCCGATGGTTCTCATGTGAGCCGCGGTAGCCACCACCACCACCACCACCATGAGGACATTGACCGAGAAACGAAGCGGAGCCAGAAGGCAACGGCCGGAGTGATTGAAGCACGGCCTGGAATTATCGAGTCAAGCAATATTGACCCATTGCACCATGATCCCAGTAAAGGTCAGGAATGTCTAGCTCAGCAATGGCGCTTATCTCAGTGAACGCAGACGATGTTAGCAAGTAAGCGTGGGAAGGTAGTAGTAGTAAACATTTGTGTAACGTTTAGCGGAGAATTTCCATCTTGTTCTCCTTCCACCATGTCCAACAGAGCTGGAGGCCTTTATGGTGGAATCCATTTCACAGCCTCCGGCGCTACCATCTCTTCCAATTTCATTCCTCCCGACGACTCCGACTCCAACTCCAATCCACAACCCACCGTCCCTCCCCAAGTTCCTGTAGAAGCAAGTCAGCCCGCCCCCTCTGGAGGTGCAGGGAAAGCTACACCCGGTATCTCTTAATGTTACACCGTTCATCTGATGAACCCTATTAAAATTCGATTTGCGTCTCTCAACTTCGAAGGATGGTCCGCTGCACTCGCTTTTGCCCCCATTCGTCGCAACAATGCCCAGAAGTCAAAGCCTACCGCTCCCCGCATTCCAGTTGGAGCTTCTGTATTAACGACAACGGTCCCGCCTGCAAGTCTCGCTGCGACAGCAATGTCATCAACTGCCGTTATATCAGCACCGCCCTCGTTGATCCCGCAGTCAGAGGCCGTCGAAGCTTCACCAGCACCCCAACCCACAGTTGCAGCGACTGCGGTTCAAGGATGGGGCAAGAAGGTCAAGCCTCCTTCTATGGTTCTCGACGAGGACGTCAATGGATTTAAAGCTACGCAGAACAGGAGAAAAGGCGGTGGAAAAGGCAAGGGAAAAAAGGTATGAATTCATGGTTTTTATCAGCGGCATGGTATACATGAGCGTTTAGCATAAGAATGTACCTGTCGTGCAAGTGTGGGACCCGATGGAACTATATGATCCACTCCGGCCCAATGACTACAACGAATATAAAATTTGGAAACAGAAAGACCGAATTGAACGAAGGGAGCGGGAAGCAGAGCAGCGCCGTTTAGAAGAGAGGAAACGCTCGAGGCGCAGCAATAGCTACTCCGATAGTGAATATACAAACTCCGAAGACGAACGTCCTAAAAAAACTGGTGGGTGGTATGTATGTGTGATTGAGATATCCCTGACACAACTGTAGGAAGATTCGAAGATAATGACCAGGATGCTCGCCGTGACACGGACTCGACGCCTACTGTTTTTGCTCGCAATTTGACTGGTGAAGAGGCTTATCAACGACGGCTGGCTATGTCTGCCAGCCTTAAACCTCATGAACCGAGTCCTCCACCAGTAGCAGTAGTGGCTCGTAACCTGACAGGCGAAGAAGCTTACCAACGTCGTCTTGCATTGTCTGCAGGTCCACAGCCCCCTGAACCAATTCCGCCGCCAGTGGCTCCAAGTATCGACTACGCCGAGGATTCTATACCTGGTCTTACCATGAGCACTCATCAGCCGAGCACCACAGGAGAAGAAGTCTATCTACGCTGCATAGCAATGTCAACGATAGGTAGCAAGCCGTCAGTTGTTGCAGGCCCTTCCCCACCTTCCCCTCCCCCTCTAGCATACAATCCGTTTGCGCCACCGATTGCCCCCCCACCTCCAGTAGCGCCACCCACGGGCACATCTGGTGAATTTGGAGAAAAAGTCAAAGCTGCCGCCGCAATTGCAGCGAAACTCAGTGCGTTAAAGAAATCGGATATCGAGTCTACGCCACCCTCGGAGGACAGGAGGTAAGTACCTCTATTCTCTCGGCAGATCAGCTGATGATGGCGCAGGCCGGATCCACAAGGGTTTGCTGCACGGCTAATGGCAAAATGGGGACATAAAGAAGGCCAAGGCCTTGGCGCTGATGGCTCTGGAATTGTCAACGCGCTTACGGTTGAGCAAGTGAGTCAGAGCAAAGGAGGTAAGGGGAAAAACAGCAAGAACGCTACGCCAGTGCCCGCAAATCTTAAGATGATGGGCAAGATTGTCAATAGTAATGAGGATTCCAAAGGCAAAGAGGACAAACAGCGATTCGGCGACCCAAGCCGAGTTGTTGTCCTCACAAACATGGTTGGTCCAGAAGACATTGACGATGAGGGTTTGCGAGAAGAGATTGGTAGGTACTTTTCAAACCCCAAAATATGGCAATGCTAATCAAAGCAGGGGATGAATGCTCAAAGAACGGCACTGTTGAACGTGTTGTCATACACCTTGTTCAACCCCCTTCACCTAACCCTGAAGATGCCGTTCGCATCTTTATCCTGTTTGCAGGACCAGTAGGAGCATGGAAGACTGTCCGCGAGCTAGATGGAAGATACTTTGGCGGCCGAAGTGTGAGGGCAAGATATTTCTCCGAATCTCTCTTTAATCAATACCATCTGGATGCACCTTTGTCTTGACTTTTTATTGAACATATAGAAGCTTGTAATTTGTATCTACTGTGATACGAGACCTGCCCGTCAGCTAAGAAACAATGGACGTGCTATCATACAAGCCTGTCGGTAAAGGTGCCAGATGCGGTTTTTCTAGTATACGCGCTTAAAGGGTGGGACAGCTTTACATTCATTTTCGTTGAGAGTAATATCGATCACGTTGCGGTACGTGAGGTCAACCTTGGGTGACGTCGCGTCGTGTTGGAAGGACAAAGTGTGCTTCATCCAATTAGCATCGTCCCTCTATGGCACGCGCTTCTTAAATGTATACCGAAAGAGCGAAAAATAAATAAATTTACCTCTGAATAGTCTTCACGAGCGTGAGCACCACGAGACTCCTTCCGAGCGGCAGCGGCGGTGATGGTCTGCACTGCACATTGCAACAGATTGCGCAATTCCAATGTTTCGACAAGATCACTAAAATAAGACTTAGCAACAAGACAAAAGATAGCATGCGATACGTACGAATTCCAAATCATACTCCTATCCTTGATTCCGACATCCTTGAACTTGTTGTAGATGGCGCTGACCTTCTGAACACCCTCATCCAGAGACTCTTGAGTCCTAAAAACGGCGGCATCTGATTGCATAGCTTTCTGAAGTTCAAGCCGCAGTTTGGCGGTAGGTTCGGGTCCATCAGCCTTTCTGCGGCGAGTGAGCAGTACGTATACGGTCGAAAACAGTCAAACCTGATGCTATCCAAAAATTCGATGCTGTCTAAACCTGCATTCTCGGGAATAGGTTTATGCGGTTTACCAGGCTCAAGGGTATCTCGAATGTGGTGGGCACATGCACGACCGAAGACGACAATATCAAGCAGCGAATTTGCACCAAGGCGGTTTGCACCGTGGACAGAGACACATGCAGCCTCTCCAGCGGCATACAAGCCAGGGACCGTTTTGTCTTCGCCATTCTCATCAATGGTAAGAACCTCGCCGGTATATCTAGTCGGTATACCCCCCACTATCGAATTTAGCTAGCAACTATCATATATGATGAAACACGCACTGTTGTAATGCACTGTTGGCAAGACAGGAATTGGCTCCTTAGTGACGTCAACACCGCAGAAAATGGCAGCCGTCTCCGAGATACCGGGCAGCCGCTCTTGAAGCACTTCGGCTGGAAGATGACTGAGTTGCAAGTAGATGTGGTCCTTTTCAGGCCCAACGCCACGACCTTCACGGACTTCGAGTGTCATGCTGCGAGATACGACATCACGGGAAGCAAGATCCTTCGCCGTAGGCGCATATCGCTCCATAAACCGTTCACCCTCAGAGTTTAAGAGATAACCTCCCTCACCCCGGGAGCCTACGCCACGTTAGAAGTGTGTAATTGAGAGGAAGACGAAATGTACCCTCGGTGATAAGGCAACCAGCACCGTAAATTCCAGTAGGGTGGAATTGCACGAATTCCAGATCCTGCAGAGGCAACCCAGCGCGAGCAACCATTGCGTTTCCGTCTCCCGTGCAAGTGTGTGCACTTGTGCAGCTGAAGTAGGCACGACCATAACCTCCGGTTGCAAGAACTGTCTTGTGAGCACGGAAGCGGTGCAGTGTCCCATCTTCCATATTGAGAGCAATAACGCCCACACATTCACCGTCTTGCATGATTAGATCCAGTGCAAAGTACTCAACAAAAAAGTTGGTATTATGCCGCAATGATTGACCATATAGGGTGTGAAGAATTGCATGGCCAGTACGATCCGCGGCAGCAGCGCAACGATAAGCCTGTCCACCTTTGCCATACTTGAGCGACTGGCCGCCAAAAGCACGCTGATAGATTTTCCCGTCCTTGGTTCGGGAGAAAGGAACGCCATAATGCTCGAGCTGCAAACAAAGTTACAACACGCCTGGACGCCTGATAGATTGGTACCTCAATGACCGTACGCGGTGCCTCCCGACACATATAATGGATGGCATCTTGATCACCGAGCCAATCAGAACCTTTCACCTACGAACAGTCTTACAAAAGAGCCGTTTGGGGTGGGTAACCACTCACAGTATCGTACATGTGCCAACGCCAATCGTCTTCTGTCATATTCTACCACCACGTCAACTCTATGACAACGTAGCGCGTCATGGGAACTTACACCAAGAGCAGCATTGATACCACCCTACATGCAAGGAGGTGAACATTCACCAACTGACCACGATGAACTCACCTGAGCGGCGACGGTATGACTTCGGGTAGGGAAGAGTTTGGTGATGCACGCAGTCTTGAAGCCGGCTTCTGCAAGACCAAATGCTGCTCTTAGGCCTGCACCGCCTGCACCACTATGAGGAACGCATGAGGAGCATATAGCTGGACGGCTATAAATCATACACTACTATTGCATCGTACTCGTGTTCGATAAGGGGGTATGATGCGGAAGACCAACTCTGAGAGGCAGAAGCGCTGACGGGGCTAGTGGCAAGGATACGAGGACGTGCAGCGGAGGCGTGAAAGGCTCGGAGGGAGGGAGGGGGCCGGCGCAAGACTCTTGTGAGCATGGCGAATACGGAGTCTCAGCCGTTGAACTTCTTCCGACTAACTAATGTCCCGGTCCCGTGATTTCCGGCCCGGCCCGGCTAACTCCGAGCGGATCCTCCACCGCACCCGCCCTCCGCAAAGCCGGTGGCACCCGGAGCATGGCACCCGACTCCGTGTGTGGTGCCCACTCTCGCCCCGACTCCGTTCGTCCCCCCGCCCCTCCCCCGCCTCGACGGCTCACCGTCATACGCGGTCGTGAGTCTATCACCGACGCCCTAGCTGGTGCGCGGACGTCGACGCGCAGCCCGGCCGCCGTCTCCGCCTCACATTTCCTCCTTCTGAATTCCTCCTCCCCAAAAAGCCTGTCTTCTTCTAGTTCACACGCCTCTCCCATCAGTGTATCTCTCACATAGGCGAGTGATTCCAGAGCCTCCCGCCTTCGCCTTTGCAACCGCTCCAGGTCCTGTACTCCGCTCTCATCCTGTAGCATTACGTCAACAACCCATCCTAGTGCTTCACCCAATTTCTTATTGTTTGACCGCAACAGGGACATTTCTCGCTCGATCTCAAATCGTGTGCGGGGTTCCCAGGGCGGTCGTTCCACCGTTGACCGTTCCGCCGTTAAGGGGTAAGAAGGAGCATGTGGTGGTGGTGACCGGGAGAAAGGCCCTGTCAAATCTGGCATGCTTTTCTACAGTCAATAATCAACAACTATCTTGACACAGATACCGTAGAGTTACCCTTAATTCCGATACCGCGTTCATAACAGTTTTGTTGATGCCCAGACTTTCACCACGTTCCAGCAATCCGCGAGCTATCAACTCGGGAAAATGCATGGCAGAAGGTTGAGGCTGTTGCCTACCGCCAGTCTCGAAAGAAGTTGAACTAGATTTGTTCCGAGGCATATGTGAAGGCCTGTCTTGGGGTATCTCGACTGGGATATCAAGTATTGTCCGATTCTCCATCATAATGGTAGCACCTGTCGATGGTTTAGGTGACAATTGCAATGCTATCGCCTGTCTTATCAATAGCAATATATGGTACGGCGCTTGTGCGTCAAAGTTCGGATAATGCAGCAACAATGTTAGCTGGCCGCTGTAATCTGCCGAAAGTACTAGAGAAAAAGAGATCAATCATGTCGTGTCATGCTGGCAACGAATCGCTCACATTGACTGCGAATCCGGATGAGCATTGCAACACAGATCCACGGCACAAGTTCGAATGTAGTATCAGAAGCAAACAAACCGTCCCAGAGCTTCATAGCATTGAGCATGTTGAACTCGCGAGTGAACAGCAATCGCAACCATCGACTTTTATGAGCCCTGTGTGAATCACTTCATATGTTCTGGATGTCAATTCAAACTCACATTCCGTAAATTTGGGGCTCTATGCCCAGCTTCTGCATGTGGTTATACAGTGGAGGATCCACTGCTTTTAACAAAGTTGCCTGAATATCGTTACAAGTTTGAACTATGGGTGCAACGTATGGCTTCAGTTGCGTTTGACCACTGGCGAGATCCAAGTGGATGTGCGACGTAAAATGGAGTGGTTTGTCTGGTGTTTCACGCCATTCATACCATCGAGAGACCCCCTTCATAACAGTGGTGAACAAAGCCCACGCATCCGCAGCAATCCATCTCGACGAACAAATCTGCTGAAGTGACGTCGATTTCTCCTCATCTTCGATGCACGGCACGGCATCATATTGTACGGCGTAATACAGCGGCGCGAGCAATTCGTGCATACCTGATCAACCATTTAGGGCGGGAATGTCACACAAGATTGATAGTACCTTGTCTGTAGCCTATGGTTGGAGTGATCACCGAGTACAGAAACAGTATATTAGTGAGTTGTGCTTGGACAAAGGATTCGCGAAAATATGGAATTTCGGGGAATCTGAAATGCCAACGATGAAGGATGCCCCAATATATAGAACGAGCATTTTCGTACGTTCGTTCGACGTCCTGTGATATAGTTTTTCGAAGCTCGGCTAATTCAAACCATTGGCTCCAGGGATTCTGAAGTGCGTTTGTGTTCTTTAACCGCTTGGACAGTCGTGAATAATTATTCACCTCCTTGTGAAGACTCAAAGGATTGTTCGTTTCGACGTTGAAAGGACTTGTTGCTCGTTTGGGCGGAGAGTCTGATCCTGGAAGACGAAAATCTTCCTCGTAGCTGCCATCCGGTGCCCTCATATGCTCGAGCAAAAGATCTGTAAAATGGATCCTCGAATATCTTAGCGCGTCTACCAGTGATGAAGGATTTACTGGCGCGGAATCCAGTGGCTCCTGCAACAGTAAGAATATCTTGATGGACGAAACATTAGCGGTAAGTGGGAGGACTTGTCTGGATCAAAACCTTCCACGATATGCTTCGTCCAGGAACTCCTGCGCCATCTCCGACGACAGGATAGAGTCTGTCTGCCAAAGCTGCATTTTTCAGCTTTTCCCTACTAATCTCAGGGTTTGTGAATCTATCGAATGTCTTCCTAAAGGAGACCCCCATCATTAGTGCATATACATCATCGCGGAGCGTCTCAGTTGACAAACTTGAGAAGTTCTAGATCCATGTGGCGAAGGAAATAGTAGATGTAGCTATCTCGACATGAGGTACCGGAAATATGGCAATGTTTGTGACTAGAAGTACACTCGTAACGCAGCACCAATCTGGGACTCGGTAGGACAATATGGACACTTGACACGGCTGTCCTGGGCTGTGAATCATTGTCCTTTTATCAAATTTGTTGGCAGCTCACCCTCCACTTTTGCTAAGCTTCTGCAAGCTATCTTTCGCAATAACATGCCCGCAAGTCATCATCATCGGTGGGTTCTGTTCCGTAGCTTGCTCCTTTGATACAGGACACGAGAATATGGAGTGATACCGATTCTCCGGAGGCAATGGAATTTCAATCTGCGTCAGGTGAACATGCAATAAAATGGAAAATAAAAGTGCGTCGTACGGGCAGCTCGTCAACTTGACTCCATTCGCTCTTCTTTTCCCGCATCACCTTTCGTCCCTTCTCTATCCTTGCAAGGGCGCCTCCTCCTCCGATATCCCCTACAACTCTTAGTGGTACCTGTCGGCTCATTCCCAGATTTGCACAATACTCCTTGGCAAACAGCGGCTCCAGGTCAGAATGAAGGGACGGCGAAGCAAGGTCTGCATAAGGCGAATTTTGAAGCTTTGCGATTGGCAAGTAAGCCACGCATGCCATCAGGCGCTTGAACTCGACTTCGTGCTCATGGAAAAAGGATCTTAGAGTTGTATTCGCGTATGAAATGGCCGGCAATGGATCAGGTGGATACGACGAGAAAAGAAGGCGTATGTATTGTGATCTGTGAAGGTAAAATTCTAGTGGCGAGGAACGCGATTGCAAAAATGCTCGGTTCTTCTTCGTCCATCTAACACTATGCGGTGAGGTCAAGGTATATAGGTACAACACGCAGCAAGCGCACACAAGGGCAGGACCCAGGTCTTGGTTCCGTATAGCTTTCAGTATTCCATGCAAATCGATAAATTGGGAACGTAATTCAACCGGTATGTCAATAGACGATTCCTGAGATGGCTCCGTGAGCATTCAAGCTGGCGAAAAGCTTTACTGACCTTTATAAATGTCTCTGAAATTTCAAACTGACCGGTTCTGAGGAAGTGAAGTGCAATCGTTCTCTCCAGGGCAGTGACGGATTCAGAGGACGAAAAGAGATTTGAATATGATGGAACTGGATTCGGGAATTTCTGTCGTGGTGTGAACACGAGTCAGAGAAGTGATGACAGGCAGGCCACCTTGTCTAGGGCCTTCCCCAGGCGGGACAGAGCCGAATACAATTCCTTCTGCCGGTCGTCTATTTCTTTCTTCTTGGCGTCGACCAAGCTGGCGAGGTGTATGAAGGTCTGTTCGTCTGCATCTCCTGCGAGAATCTGCGACCTTATCTCGTCGAGAGCGGAGAGAAGAGAGTCCAGAGATTCATGTGCAGGATAGGATTTTCCCTTGGTAGGGAGCTTTTCTATCTTGGCAACCTCCTTGAGAGGTGCATCCATACTGGTGTCACAGTGACGCCGGGTCCTCTCCTCCATGACTCGCTTTCTGCTTGGAGATGAGCTTGGCCACATCAAATCCTTGAGGTATACATCAGACGCCTCCCAGGATAAGCTTTCTCTGAGAGTGGTGTACAATCCCAACCAACCTACCGCGGTACAAGGTCTAGTTGTGTCCCCTTCAAACGATGACGCGCCAACGACAGTATGTATTCTATTCCATATCATGTTGCGGTACCCATGCCTACAAGGACAGCTTACAGCCACCTTCTCTGACGGCTCAACATCCGCATTTCACTTGGATGACCATGACACCCTCGAATTAATATCTACTTGGAAGGAACCCCGCCTCAAGGAGCAGCAGAAATTTGTCGGGCTTGCTGCGTCTGCGACGTATGTTCCTACTATCTTCTTCGTCAACGACACAATTTAGAAGCTAGAACAGATCCGTCTTTTCTTGTACGTCCAATGGAGCTCTACGGAGGGTAACTCTGCCGGAACAAGACCTGCCGATTTCATCCCAGACGGCGGTACTCCCCTCTCGTTTGCGTGCTTGGAAGCTTTCAGAGGATGGGTCGAGGTTTGTCTATGGAGGCGATGAAGTCGATATCTCCATCTGGAGTACAGAGTTGACATTTCAAGCTTCCAAAGAAGTAGTCGCGCGAGAAGAAGCGGAGTCATCCAATAAGAAGAGAAAAAGGAGCGATAATCTTCTCTCCGCCGAGTTATGGCGCGCAAAAAATGTAAGACAAAAAGGCAACGATGCTGACTCCTTCGTTGAATATCCTCAGATAGCCAACGATGGTCTTGGTCTTCGCCAGCCCGTTCGCATAACATCGCTGACACTTCTTAATTCTACACCAAATTCAACACATCTGTTGGCCGGCACGGAGTTGGGAGATGCACGCCGATATGATATCAGAGCTAGCCGCCGCCCAGTGGCTGAATTTAAGGCAATCGGTAGAGTCGGGGGTGTTAAAGCAATAGAAAAGGGAGCAAATGAAAAGTATCACCATTCCCTTCCTCTCTATGGCCCGTATTCACCGATTCTAGCGAGGTATTCTTAAGTGATAATGGTTCTAATCTATTCTCTGTCGATCTTCGGAATGGAAAGATTGCATACGGCTACAAAGGTTCGTAAAATTTTGTTCCATTGTCCTTTTTCTCAATCTGGGATGAAGGATTATCAGGATCTGTGAATTCAATGGCCACTGCGCCAAAAATGCTCGCAACAACTGCCCTTGACCGATTCGCCCGTATTCACAGTGTTTTCCCACTTCCGAACCAAGTCGGCCAACAACAAGACCAAAGAGGACAAATCCTCGAGAAAGTCTTTACAAAAAGTACTCCTACTTTTGTTGTATGGGATCGACGCTCGCCTGCTATGCTTCACCTTTCGAACGATGAAGACGACGACAACGATGACGACATCTGGCGGAATATGCAACACGTCGATGATCAAGTCGAAAGTGAGCCTGATACGCGAGCTCCAAGCAAGCATCGACAACGAACAACTTGATTATGATGTATTATATATCAACGCATTCGAAAAGTACTGTAGCGGGCAATAACAGTTCGATGCTTATTGGTTTGCAATAATGCTTTTCCAAATGTGGGCTTTCTCAAATCCATTCTTACCTTCGCGATCTACATGCAACATTAGCATGCACAAGTAAATTTATGACAACGCTTACAATCTTCTAGGGTGTTCATGATTTCCTGCCTGGTTGTCATCACGAATGGTCCGTACTGGTACACCGTCTGGTTAAGAGGTTCACCCGCAATGAGGATCAATTCAGTTCCCTTTTCGACGCCAGTAATTGCAACACCAGTCTGGTCCTTGCTAGATGACAGGACAAGGGTGTGGTAAGCACCGTGAATGGGGGGTGAATCGGGTCCGACAGTCACAGAACCCTTCAGGACTTATAGGATTCAATATGCATCACCACAATAGCAATATGCAGCGCACCGTAGATGAGTGCCGTCCAGCCGGATGCTATAAAGCATTATCAAACGATTTTTAAAAAATCTGACAATCCGCTCACGTATATCTTGGAATAATGATGTTTTGTCTTGAAAGATCACATGGAAGTACCAACATCCACCGAGCGGTCGAACAGGTGATTCAACACCATGGCTTTCTCCGCTGATGACTTTAATCTTTACAGGTCCATCAGGGCCTTGAGGGTATGCTGTTGGGATTCTGCACAGATGAGCGACTGAGAGAATGAGGTTTGAGTGTATCCTTACTGTTCGGGGCCTAGTTCTTGATATGAAGGTTCCTGGAATGCCGTGTTGGCAACATCACAGAAGTACACTGTTCCAACTTACCACCATCTTGAACTGCAAAGGGTTGAGTGAAAGTTACGCAGCATAAAAATATCTGCTGCCGACCTGCTTGGGCAAATCCACCCACAACTGAAGGCCCCGAGGATCAGGAACATCGTCTGAATGAGTTGGCATCTCGGCATGAATAATGCCTCGCCCCGCGCACATCCATTGGACACCTCCGGCCTCTACTTCGGGATTAGAAACATGAGCTCAAACTTGAAATACATGCCTATTGTTCCTTTGTGACCAGCGGAATCTTCGTGCCTGCTTGAACTAACAGACTTTCAGACTCTAGGCTATAGTCGTCTGGAGTACGTACCCTTGAAGCATGTACGTGACCGTTGCTTGTCCTCTATGAGGGTGATCCGGAAACCCCTTGATACTGGTTCAGTCGACGAACCAATGAACTTTTAAGAAGCGGCTCACCGCTCCCTTTGTGATATGGAAATGATCGAGCAGTAGAAATGGGGAAAGATTCTTCAGAGTCATGGATCCAATACTTCTGCGAACCAAAGCGCCGGCACCCTAATTATTAAACGTGAGTTCAGTAGACGAGGAAGTCATATCTCACCTCAGGTGTTTCTACGGCCAAGACTTTCTTCGTTACCACACGCGAAATAGATGAGATTGACATAACTCGAAGTCTGCAAGTGATAATTAGCAATGCCGAGTGGGCTTTTGAGTGGGCTTTTAAAGATGATCCATGAGATGTTAGCTTGATCAGCTCTAGGTGCTACTAGCGTCATTGGTATTACGTATTTGATCACTTGCGTCATTGGTATTACGAGGGCAGTTGTAGCAACGTCTTAGTAACAGAGTCAACTTAACGACTCAAATATTCACCAAAGCATCCTTAAAATACATATATGAAGTGTCCCTTTCCTGCCCATCAAAGGAATAAAAACTCATGTCACCCAAGCGTCCAGTACCTTTTTGGCTGACTTTCTGAGGAGATCCTCTTTCCCTGGTGCGGCGAGGACCTGAGAATCAGCGGCCGCTAGCTTTTCTAGGACAGGCTTTACAACATCCTTGACCTTGGACATTTCATCGGCTGATGTGTTTCGGCCTAGTTGTATAAGAAAAGCGCATGCATTGACTCGAATTTCAACAGGGAAATTGACCGGATTATCGACGTTTTTAAGAACGAACACCAGGATATCCAATCCGCTATGGCTCGAAGGTAAAGTTCTTCCGCCCACAGATGGAGTCGTTACCGGTGAGCTAGCTTCACTGCTAGCCAATGAAGCAGGAAAGGCATCTGTCGGTGTTGGAGGCTCTGTATCCGAAGGGTCTCTAATGGCTCGTATCACTAATGGTCCTGAGGGAATATCATGAACGATTGTAAGGTGAGAAGCGAGAAAAAGCATAGTATTACCTCCTTCCTTCGTTGTACTCAGAAGACTGAGTGCGATGACCGCTTCGTTCACAAGAACAGGATACCGACGACTACGCGCAATTAACCCCCCCAGCACAGACACCACGTCCGGTGTGATAATTGTGCGAATCGCAGCTTGACGCCTTTGTTGCTTCTCAATAGTCTCTTCACTATTCCCACTCATAACGGTTGGCGAGGCTATTTCAGATGACGTGCTACGATTGTCGCCTAGCCATAGCGTCTTAATAATATGGACGATCACGCGGGTTCCCTCGCTTTTCACAGCGACATTGTCTGTGCGTTTTATGAGGTTTAGAACTTGCGAAAAGCCTGTCATTGTCTCGTCCAATGACGGCACAAACATGGCCAGCGTATGATCAACTAATTGGTCGAGTGAGAAAAGGAAAAGACAAGGAAAAATCAGCCATACGACTCGACGAGCAGAGGTGCTTGGCAAGGCCTATCGCACTTAACTGCACGATGCTTGTCATCGGATCGGGTTGTTCATCCCATATATGAGATTCAACGATTTGCTGAAGTGTGTTGACCTGAGCAAGGATTGAAGTGATGGCAGGAGATCCTGGTTTTGACTGTGCAATGTGTTTCAGTAACCCGATTACACCGTGCTTCATCTTGATGTCCGATGAAGGACATAGTAGATGTTTGGATACTAATATGGGGCCCAGTGAATGAGGGGGTGAGAGAAGTGCGACTGAAATTGATTCTAGTTCCAGAGAGGATAAGCGACGGAAGGCAATAATGGAACTTGGTTACCTTTCCTGGTTAGGTTGCCCAATGACAATGTTCCACATATGACAAGATCATCTCTGTCCATTTGACCATGCGACGCTTGGGGATCTGCGTACGATTTGATCCAATCGACCATTCTGGACACAAACAAGCCGCCTGGAGTGTTTTTGTCAGAATCATTCCATAGCACATCTCCGTTCCGCTCTTCTCCAGACACTTCAACGACGGACTTGACAAGCGCCGCCTTGCAGATGTCGAGAGCTTTCTGCTTCTTCTTCATGTCCGACTCCGGAAGATACTTCCAGTAAGGAGAATAAGCCCCGTATTCTATAAAATCGAGCATTGTATTTAGACAAGGAACACCTTGATGTTCAGAGGAGAGGTTGAAACCCTGGGCCAGGCTTAATCGGACGTCCTCAACATCGAGGGAGAGTGACTCAATTAATGTACAGGATTCCTCCAGGAACTCGAAATCGGCATTCAACAAGCGAGATAAAATGTCATCACTCTGCTGGAATGGCAAACGGGTTTCCGAGGTGAAAGGCGGACAAAAAGTTTGAAGCCCGGGGGTCAGATAGGGCAAAACATCCTGACCAAATATCTGGAGACCTAGGCGACTTAGTGCGAACATTGATTACTGTTTCAGCGGGATATTCTCACTTTCGTCCTTGACATCTTTGAGTTCAGTGATTGTCCTCCAGCCCCAGCTAGATATTGTGGCACGCAAGGTCCAGATGTGCCGTGTTTCATCGTCATCTGAGAGAGCTTTAGTCCATGCAGTAGGGGGATAGACGGCATTAAGCAGTTTAAGGATAGTAAGGGCAGTTTCTAGTGAATTAAGCCTATCCTTGACGGGATCTACGCCAATGTTATAAGATTACACATTGATATGATTTCAGATTAAGCACCATAACCAACGCTAGAGTTTAGCAACACCCCAATAGCGGATCTGATGACACTAAGGTGTGGCGCAGTAAAAGGGAAAGGCTTGAGATTTGGTGTCTGAGGAACGAGATCCATGTAGCTCTCTAGTAAGGACGAGGTTGCCTGAGGAAATCCAGCCTCGAGTAAATGACCCCGATTATCGTCTGAAGCATGTAATGGGCATACATGTACAGAAGGAGACAATAAATGCCTTACTGTGATCCATAGTGAGGTTGGCAGCGACACGGAGAAGCTCATTGACTGGATCTGTATAGGCAAGGTCTGGTACGGCCGCGCCGTGAAGAGCCAGAGAAAGGAGAATTGTTAGCGCGGTTGGGAGAGAGGATTTTCCGAGGAGAGAGTGATTGTCATGAAAGGGATCCTTGACACGTAGGGCATCTGCGGTTGAGCGGGCGGAGAGCTGCAGAGTATGCCAGAGGTCGGCAGAATCGTTTGATTTGAGGGTGCGCGAGAGAGATGAAAGCGTGCTCGCGGCAGCCGAGATATCGGAGGAGGCCATCGCGGTGAACGATGAGCAGGTGTAACTTAGAGGATCCCGCGCCAATGGCCAAGAAGAGATCCCGCCCACAGCGCCCTTCCACACCTCCTCCTGCGCCTATCCAGGACGATGATACCACTCTCGTAGACGATCTGCTCGCTCAGCTTGACTCAAACATACACTCTTCCCCCCCTTGGCCCCAACCACCCCCTGCTGCCCCGAAACAAAACCCAAAGTCGCGTTTCTTGGCTCGCCAGGCAAGAAGGGCTGCCACTATTGCACTTGCTTCTCCGCAAGTCGACCCGGCCTCTCAAGAACGACTACAGCGGGAGATAGACGAAGAAGAGGACGCCATCAGACGCATTTGCGATGAACTTGGCCTCGACATCTTTCACGCACGTCTTCTCCTTCGTGCCCCAGATCTTTCGCTCACATCCCGACTTAGATCAAGCCAGATGGTCATTGCCTTTTTTCTGCAGTTGCAGACCAGCTCTCGTCTTTGGCCGTCATCCCAAAATCTCAACTGGCTTACTTATCAGTCCGTCGCGCTGCCGCAGACTATATTCAGTCTCACTCCGATGACTTCATTCCTTTTATCCCCTCTTTCTCTGGAGAAGACATATCCCCCACGGAATTTGAACGGTATTGCGCGTTGATTCGCGATACTGCAGAATGGGGAGGCGAACCAGAATTATTGGCTCTCAGTCGTGCTTACGGCATTCCCATACACGTCGTACAAGGTGGAGTACCGTCTGTTGTCAAGTACGAGCCGAATCGTGCCGACACTGGTACGTCGGATAGTAGGAACATTATTTTCATCAGCTATCACCGTAGAATGTATGGTCTGGGCGAGGTCAGTGCAGATTCTCACATCCCTTTAGGAACTGACGGGCAACTTCTTAAGCACTATAATTCCTTACATAGGAAGAGTGCAGCTTGAACTCTACGGTTCTAGTTGCTATTACGGATCTGTACCTCTTCTACCATGTGATGCAGGTCAGAATAAAAGATTATTTGGTTGCGAGTTTGAGCTGGCCATGTTCATTGGCTGTGGTGCATCCACAAGGTAACTTCCAAAAGCACCACCCAAGTTAGCATAAGGATCTGTTTGTGGACTATACTCGGCGTGGTCATGCTCTGAATTGTTATCTTCTTCTGTTTCGACTTTGGGCGGCACGGGGGGTGAGATGTTTGGTTCTGCATTTTCTACTGAATTGGATGCATCAGGTTCGATTGGCCCGGGTCCAGCTACGACGACGGAGTCTATTGGCAATTGGGGTCGAGGTAACGGAATCAGCACCGCTCGGGAATGGGAGTTCAATGCGGGGCTATCTGATAACGCTTTCCCTACGGCATTCCTGATGAATGTCTGCAGCCACATCTCAGAGCAAGACCAGACAGGGGGGTAGCCTAATTACCTCGGGATTCTTGTGATATATGCTGCCCAAAGTACCTGTGTGCAACAGCAGTTGATCCAATGCTCCGCGGTCCATCCTATCAGAGTCCGTAGTGATTGCCGGTTTTTCTGACAGCACGATGTCCTTCGCCATAGTAGGATTCATAGCCAACATACGCCAGTACATGAAACCTCTGTCCCGAAGATCTGGATTATCAACTTCTTCTGTGGTCCATTTCAATACTCGGTGTACTAGTTCTTTCGCCGCATCTGATGTGGATTTGTACACGAACAACTTGACGGTTGCGGTGAGCAGAGCGAATTGCACCTAGTACTTTGTTGGCTTTTCATATCATCTTCTCTGTGACGCAGACCCACCTCGACACTCTCTTCAAGAAAATGAAACAATAAATCATCGAGTAGTTCATCGACATTGTCGATTTTGTCTGCGAATTGTCCCAAGACCCAAATCATTGCAGCCTTGGACTCTGGCTCATCTAATAAATCAAGATTTTCACATAGTATTGGTATAATGCCTTCATATCGTCCAGGATATCGTCGAAAGACGTCCTTCGTCACAATAATGACTTCCTGAACGACATAAGAAACTTTCGTCTCAATGAGTTCAAGCAGCGCTTGTATGCATCTATCTGCGGCCCCGTCAACCTTGATAGCCAGGCGTCCGATGGAGCGAACAGCCTTGCGAACGAAGTCAACATCAACTTCAGTTGCATACCTCCACAACATGGTCAGCGTAACTTATTATAATCAATCAGTCACCATACTCCTGGAGTTCTGACAGCACTTCCGAAGCATTATCTTCCCGTGCCAGTCGGTACATGATCTCCAGTTTGGCTAATTTCACGTAAATAGGGTCATTGTATTTGCAAAAGAAAACCTTCACGTCATTCTTCAGCACGGCGGGTCGGCGTTGAATTATTAGGAGTATATTGCGCAGGACAACATATTGGACTTCCGGACCAGATGAGAGTAATGTCACTAGATGAACGGTAACGATTACTGGTGTTGCGCAACAATTTCAATTTACCTAGTGGTGGGCCCATTTTCTTGCAGCAATGGTCAATCAGGCGTCTTTCTTCCATATAGTTCATAAGATACAGGAGTATCTTAATTGTTGTCAATACGACGGCGGAATTCGCATGTTGCAGTTGGGCAATGATCCGTTCCGCCATAGATTCAGCATCGACATGCTTTTCGGGTACGTATCTCATGATACAATCCAGGATGTAAACTTTCCCCCACCTAGAACCATCGTCAAAACGCTCAGAAAACAATTGCTGCAACTTACTCGGAACTTTCCTCCAGAGCGGTCAATAACCTATTTGCCGTTGTCAAGTTCAACTTGAAGATGACACCATCTTGTCGATCGCCAATTTCTACCAATGCGGCTACCGCATTAGCCACAACAGTAGCATTCGTATCCAGGATTAAGTCGCGTAGTCTCTCTACGAAGCCACCTCGTTCTGCACGTCGTGGATCAGCCGCGTACAGCTTCGCAACGCATATAGCAGCCGTTTTGCGAACGTACGGATCCCGGTCCCTCAAACAGTGTCTCAAAGGTTCGTTCAAGGCTTCTATGACGACGGGCGTAGGTATATAAGACATGGTTCGGATAGCAAGTGCGCGTATGAGAGGGTTGCGGTCGGTAACATCCTACAGCGCGCAGCGTGATTAAATTAGATACCGACATCAAAATATATGGGCTTGCCTGGAGGAAGTGCGGAATAACCAAGTGTATTTGCTCTGGTTTTGAACGACCGTAGCTGACGAGGAAAAGGTAAACCACTGTTCATCTAGAGCATGAATTCGCCTTTTCAAGACGGAAGACGAAATATGGATATATCGCACTTTTTTTGACCTCAAGCAATGGCGTACCGAGGCATTGTACAACGTCGGGGAACAAGGGCGACACTGGATCACCTATTGAGCTTTGAAGCTGGGACTAAGACTGCCGACTAACTGTCGTTGCCCATCGTGATATTAGCGACGATCTTCTTCAAGACCGTCTTACGCTTCACGAACTTCTTGTCCTTCGAGTCGGGGATTTGCAGCTCTGTGCGGAATTCCTGGATTATCAAGTTCAAGACGACAGACAACGATTCGAATCTTGCGTTCATCACCTCTATCTTTCCGCGTTGGAAGAACTTTGCATCTTGCCCAGGCTGAGCCATCGTAGGAACCAACAAGAAGATCTGACAAAGCAATAATATTACATACTTGACACCATGGACTCCTTGCCTAGAAAGCTTGTACCTCATACATGCCACTCCACGATAGATGCCATCCTAAAGGATTTGAAGATATGCCATAGACGAATCCATCATGCTTTAGATTCTCATGCGGACGAGCTACGACCTTTACGCAGACTTTATTACAAGGGCAAGAATCAGCACAGAGGAGCTCATTTTTGGAGGCACTTTGTGGAAATACGACGATACAGCGAGCGTCTGGATAACGCAAGCCTCTCATCCACGCTCGAGGACATACGCATCTCGTTCTTTGGGCCAGAGGCAAAACAGAAGTACGCCACCCATTTATTCCTTATTGATATATCTGCCGACAAGCCACCGCAAGTCCAAAACTTCTAAAAAGATCATGGACACATTTGCCTCCCAAAGAATCCGTGATCAAAGTTATTAATCATTATCAGGCGCATAGGGCCTTATTGCAAAAGGTGAGATACGCGGAACAACCTTTTGAGCCTTGTTCGCTAAATTCTGCTAGATTCAGGAGCGTTCGCTGGTGGCATATAGGTTGGTCTCATTAAGTAATACGGCTTCGAAAAGGTGAACTAAAAGCATTTCAGTTCATTCACACTAGCTATGCAACGTGGTGCATTTGTGCAACTACTTGTCGTGTTTGCTGGAATGATTTCTAGGATCCGTGCTTTGTCTATTGAAGTAGATGATGCCATGCAGGTAGTATTGGCGTCATTAGGTCAATATGTCGCCCTCGATGTTGTGCGTGCTTCTTCATTATTGCATTGCAATAATTTAATTATTCACAAACCAGCGGAAAGCGCAGCTCAATTCCACTGTGCAAGCATTTTTAATTCAGGAGGTCGCCAAACATGAGACAAGCATGTGCAGCTTCAATGAACCCACGTCGTTAGTGCAGGCCATTCGTACGTCTTCGTATTGTGTGATGTTCCACCATGTTTCTCAGCTTGTCTGTTATTAGCACGTATAGCTATACGACGACAAAGTGATACGAACTGCAAGATTGATAAGACTTCAGGGGGAACCTTGCAATCGGGCGCACAAAAGTATAGCAAGGTTCAAACTAGGGACGAGATAGATGATATCTTTTCCGCCATGCAGTAGCAACATTCACTCGTTGCATTTTGCCTATCATATCACAAACAGAAACCCTGTCAAAATCAACTATTATTTGGGGTGAAGTTGCAATTGCGTTATTGGGTTGCTCCGTGGTTGATGCTGCAACAAGGGATGTCTGGGGCCCTTGGGCAATATCTGCTTGGACTACAGCAGCACTGAGATCCATTGGTATCGTCATCGGGTTCGTAAGCATTGGCCGCCAAAGATACTTCGACCAGCCATAGCAGTCGTTCGGCTTAGTTGCATAGTTAAACCTGGAATGTCGAAATGGGTGGATTTTAGCCAAATCTTACGAGACGAGCACGACGTATCATAACCAATTTAATCATCAGGGAACCAACCCATCATGTTAGACAAAAGACGAAGATTTCTTGCACGATACCAAACATTCCCCAAGTTGCTGCAATTAGAGTCAGATCTGTATCGTTGACGACTTGTGTGTGTCTATATGATTATGCGGATTCCAGATCTATTCATGGGAGTAATATTACCATGGTACCACTTGATTCCATGCTTTGATGGGCAGAGTTATGGCAAGCAGAACTATCAAATAACCTATCGATACTATCTGTCAAAGAGGTGTTTTGCGTTCAAGCTTAAAGCATGATCTCGGACTAATCAAGATCCTCAAAAGAGAGAAGGAAACGGAACGAAGGAAATCAACCTGCCCGTATGATGACCCGAATACTCTTGCCAGTGGCTTCATGGCTGCTTCAACAAATGACATTCGCTCCCACAAGACCAGATGACAAATTAGCGCATCGTCCATAACATGTTTCAGAGAATATTTGCGTGAGAGGCTGGACTATTGCAGGAGAGCAATCAGTTCGAAATAAGCTCCGAGCAGGCCGGCATATACTCTTCGTTCACTCGTCAAATGGCAACTTGAGCTCTATCTCAAAACTTCGTGTAGCTATGCCGCGTTTGCAGCGGAAAATGTTTTAGCGGAGCGAATATGCCACAGCATCAATTGTGGCCCATCGGGGTCCAGGACGTCCAAAACTGATAAATGCGCTTTATGCAGAAGCTGAAATAGCGCTCAGTCGAATACAACAAACCTAGTAGGCCAGGCCGTCCTCAGAATTGCGCAATTCCACATCATTTCCCAGGCTGAAAACGTGCCCGCATTTTTCATTCGCATACTATGATGTCAATGCTAAGGAAAACTGTTCAGCGTAGATATGCAAGTACTTTTTCAGAGGCTTCAAAGCATAGGATACTGGTTGTCGGCGGAGGTGAGGCGATGGTTTATCAAGGCACTTTTGGCTAATTGACGACTGGAAATCCAGGAAGCGGTGGGCTATCCGTGGCGCACCAAATTTACAACCGATTCAAGGCAGCTGGAAAGTCGTTAAGCGCAGGCGATATTGCAATTGTCGATGGTGCCAAGAACCACGATTATCAGGTCCGTATCATCCGTTGTCGCCAGTGCTGATGCTGATTGGAGTCATAGCCCGGATGGTAATTCCGTATTTAATTGTCGCTAACGTTTCTTATCTTGGTCAACTGAAAGGACCTTGGTCGGATCGGGGTTACTACCCAAGAATGACTTTCGACGTCCATTGGCAACCCTGATACCAGAATACATTGGGCTAGTTTCTGAGAATGTGAAATCATTCTCCCCTTCAACTTCAACAATAACTACCGAATCAGGTCGCAATCTCGGATACGATGCTCTTGTCATTGCGACGGGACTGGAGATCAAATGGAATGCAATCCGAGGTCTACCTGAGGCTTTATTGGACCCTAAATCAGGCGTATCTTCTATCTACTCCTATGATACTTGCGACAAAGTTTGGCATGACATCGAAAATCTGAAGGAAGGCCAAGCTGTCTTCACACAGCCGGCAGGGATCATAAAGTGTGCTGGCGGTACGCATGACACTAATATTCTGAATACCGCTTGAACATCCAATGTGTAGCTCCCCAGAAAATCATGTGGATGGCCTGGGACAGATACAGAAAAACAAATAGGTTGGATAATATCAGTGTCGGCTTTTATACCGGCATGCCAACCATGTTCAGCGTTAAAAAGTATTCCGATGCTTTGAACGCGCTGAGACTCCAGCGAGATGTTGGTGGTTATTTCTCGCATAATTTGGAATCGATAGATGTCGCAAATCGCACAGCAAATTTCAAGGTTCCTGATGGCTCGGTCGTCCAGGTTGGGTACTCTCTCCTGCACGCCACACCTCCCATGGGGCCGCTAAATGTCATGGCAACATCGCCAGTCGCCGATAAAGCGGGGTGGGTCGAGGTTAATCAGGAAACGCTCCAGCATGTAAAGTATCAGAACATTTTTGCTCTTGGTGACTGCTCTTCGTTGCCGACTTCCAAGACTGCAGCAGCCATCACAGCCCAGGCACCAGTGTTGACAGAGAATTTATTCTCCGTTATGGAATCCGGAAATATCGCGGCTGCTATGTATGATGGGTACACGAGCTGTCCGGTAAGACTAATAACGAAAATGTTGGCCATTATCACTGAGTCCTGACGCAGCTACTCACTGGATACGGTGAATTGTTACTGGCTGAGTTCAAGTACGGTTTGGAGCCAAAGGAATCGTTTGAGAGGTTCGTTAATCAAGCAAAGAGTCACAGGTAGGTTTGATAGTCGCACGATGGAAGTTTTATTACTGACATATTCAGGGTCTTCTACCACCTGAAAAAGGTACAGTGTGTCATTGGTAAGTACAAGTTCGACAATTAAATTATTATTGCAGGATATTTTCCCTTGGGCTTACTGGAATTTCATGGTGAGAATGGTTTAGGACGGGATAGTCGAGATGTGATATTGACCCTTGATGTGGATAGGTCAAGGGAAAGTGGTTTGGCATATCAGGGATTCGTAGGCCAGCATTTTGACGGTCACGTGTGGGCGTGGGAGCAAGGATCCAGAAAGGCGTGTCGGGGGCGAGGAGAGACCATTCATCATGTCGTCGCGCTTGACCACTGCTCAGGTCATTAGTTCAGGCCATTATCTAGAGCCCAACTTTGACCCAGCATCTTTAACTGTATCTCAATTACTTGGCGTCCTGGGTTATCACAATATCAAGTATCCTACGCCTTATTCAAAGCCGAAACTAATTCAATTATTCAATGAAGAAATCAAGACAAGGTCCTCTAAATTCAAGAAAGAACGACTTAAAAAGGAAAATAGCATTGCTAGTGACGAAGGAATCAAGGACGGTTTAACTGGGCAGCCACTGGCTGCGACGCGACGCGTACGTTCTACCATTATATATTAATATGACTTCACCGTTTTCCTCGTCAGGAATTGTCTGTACGAAGATCATCACGTCGACTATCGCAGGCGCCCAACCAAGATTCAGAAATCTCACCTGTTCGCCAAGAGTCGGTGCGTAATATTATAAATGGTCACTAAATTGTCTAATTCTGGTGACACTAGCCAAAACGGAGGCGTGCTTCAGCTCAGCCTGGACTAGCTGGTCACTCAAAAGCAGCACCCAAATTATATAATGCAGTCGCTGAGGAGAGCGAGTCAGAAGAGATACTTGCAAGAAAGGTATGTCCTTTTGCTGGTTATCGTTGTGTCATTGACACGGGTATGCTAGGCCGACGAGGCTGGTTATATACTCAAACAGCTAGTCCGTATCATGTCGACCTCCGGCAGTGCTAGACATTGATTATGCCGTTTTCAGTATGTGGACGATAGTGGTTGGGAGGATAACAACATTTTCCAATCGGGCGCTGAAGATTCATCTCCCGGTCGACCTTCTCCCGGGAAAATCAAACCAGCTCGCAAGAATAGCAGCACCAGAAGGTCAAGAAAATCGTCATCTGCACCACCTCATGTCCTGCCATTTTCGTCTCCGACTTCAAACTTGCGTAATATGGCTACCGTCAAGTTTCCACAGTCGGAGTTAAATACTGATTTGCATTTCCCGACTAACTACCCAAGCCCTTCATCCCACAAACTCGAACAGCCCGAGTACGCTTTCACGAGCCGTCATACCGACTCAGAAGAGGAAAATAACTTAATCGACAGTGAGCGTATTAGAAATTCTCCCAAACAAGAACTCGCCCTACCTGGACCACGTAGAAGGACGGACGTTCCCCATGAACTCCCTGGGCGCAAACCTTTACAGGAATACACGCCAGACATTTCAATTTCAGACAAGCATGAACCGCATGTCTCTTATAGGAGCAGGAGCACAGCTCTACGATCTTGTACATTCCTCATCTTTCGCTTCTTCGTTCTCGTTCTACTGGTTGGGGCGAGTGTGATAGCCCTCAAGCATAAAGCAGCGTCAGCATCTATCGGATACTGTGAGCGAGGCAGACATAGTAACACGTATTCGGATGGCATTCGCGCTCAATCAAATTTATGCAACATACGAGATTTCAAACTCCAGCGCTCACTTTGGTCACCAATCAACAGTTCAATTAGTGGAGAGTGTTCGTTGTCGTCAATGTTGCATTTTTCAAGCCCGGAAGATTGCACATCATGTCCTAGCCACGCCGCCTGTTCTCAACATGCTGTTGTGTGCGATACCGGCTACGTTTTGCGTCCACATCCACTTTTAGCGTTCTTGCCCGCTGTACCTTCACCTAGAAATGCGCCGTGGTCATTGTCATCTCCTGATATTATTTGGAAGGTACTTTCGATTGTTTTGGACGGTTTCCCGGGGTTGGGTAGTGTAGCTCTTCCTCCTCGCTGTGTAGAAGATCCGAGAAGGAAACGCAATATCGGTGCTCTTGGTAAGGCTATCGAAGCAGTGTTGGGTCAGGAACGGGGGTTGCGATTGTGTGCTGGTGGGAAAATATCAGGAATGATGGTGAGGTCCGAAGAGGGAGGGGATGCCAAAAAATGGGGTCTGGAGATGGAACACCTTCGGGAGACAATGAGGAAGAAAACATCGGTAAGAGATCTCACAAACCAGAGGTGGAGTTTCCCGTCGACCCTCAAACGCCGCATAACAGCCTCACCTTCTGGGATCCTTTGATGACACATTCAATGAAGCTATTCAACAGCTCCTCCGATGGGGCAACGTGCTCATTGGGGAGGACCGAGAGTGAGTCACTTATAAAATTCGAATGCTATGCAACCCTTGACATATGTTCTCTCACGGCAGAGGGAAACGATACCTCGCACATGGCACACCCCATCTAGCCTTGGTTTGTACCTTGATTGTTAAGTCGAGAGAAGTATGGGAACAATGGCGCACAACGGTGCTAGGTATTGATCGCTCTACTACAGGTGTTCTCAACGGTATACTTAAAAAGTGAACAGGATTTCTGATGATGATTTTGTTGGGAGTGGTTGGGCGTGCACGATGGGCAAATAAGCGAGCAGAGGGCAAGCGCGTAGCAGAGCTAGTGCAGATCGCACTGAACTCGCTTCGCAACCAAGAAACAGCACACCACACGGATCCGATCACGGCGCCGCAAGCGTTTCTTTCTTCCCTCCAACTCCGGGATCTGGTTCTGCAAGATGAACACTCGATCCCAGTACGTAAGCGGTTGTGGGAGCAAGTGGAACACGTTGTGGAAGAGAACGCTAACGTAAGAGTCAATCTTCAAGAAGTACCAGGGGGGGACGAGATGAGGGTGTGGAGATGGGTAGGAAGCGGACCGACGAAGACCGGGCCCAGCTGCAGTGGCGAGACCGGGTTATAAAATTTCAAGTGCCATGAAACTGCGGCGGCACATGCACAGCATCATGTTGTATTCTTGCTTTCACGGTGAAAACATATTTTATTGTATACGGACATGTGCCTTAATACCACAAGTTACGCTTGGCCCCATTCCACGACAACAACAAAGAGGGATTTCGTCGGTGGACAGATCGAAGCCTGAATGTTTCCAAACTGAGGCCAGGGGTGGAGCTACCTCCTTTGTTTCGAGTTGGAGTTTCCAAATTAGGCCCAGCGTGACCCGACAGACTGGTCCAAAGCTATGCTGATCGAGATTTTCTCGATTAGGGCACGCTTCATAAACTGTTCTTCAGCCAGCACACGGGTGGTCTACAAAAAGAGCACCCCTCAATGTCTGATGCACAAGGCAAGATGGGACAAGTCACCCTCAGAAATCGTTCCAAATCCATTCGTCCGGCATTCAATGCCCTGTGCAGCTGATAAATGGTGTCTTCAATAGCGTTGTCCTCCGCAACCAAGTTGACGAGTCTACGGGGTGTGTGTGAACATCTCAACCACTTGTCCGCATATAGAACTCAACTGATTGTGCACAATAGAAGTAGCGCATACCATTTCGTCGATTTCTGGATCTCCCTTTCTGCGCAACTCGGCAACATTCTTTTCCGCATTGTTGACGGTATCATGCAGCCTACCGCATACATTACGGCATACACCCCGAACAGCTTCAAGGCGCGCCATCTCGTCCCGGATGGCCGGTTCCCCTGCCAGCAGATCGGCTTGTACCGCTCTCAGCCGCTCCGTGTCTAGTGCAAGTGCATGTGACAATGCGTTCATTTCGCTCTCAATCTTGTCATGGAAACGCGTTTGCAATTGTAACAATTCTGGGTTTGGAGGTCGAGGTGGCGCCTGTTGAGCGGCTTGGATGATCGGAGCATCATCGTCAATCAAGCTGGTCACTGGGGGAATGTTGATGTCGCGGGTCGGGCGCGTCTCTTGCGGCGTTCGCGGGGGTGGCGGGGGAATGGGTGGAGGGATCGACGAGGATTTGTTGTGCTGATGTGACATCAGTCTACTTGGATGAGGCGATGGCCGTGGTTTCGGCGGCAAGGCAGGACGGTCATGGACAGATGGCGAAGCTACGCCAAGTTGTTCTACACTCCCTTGATATCAACGACTTTGATCATAATCATAATGGCCAATACCCTTTGGTTTAGAGAAAAGCGGAGGATCTCGAGAAAAGTGGTCTTGCATAATTTGAAGCAAAGCCATGAGACTGCAACCCTGGAGAAAGGAGCTGTGGACCAGCGGCGCGATAAGAAAGGAAGCTCACTTCACTTTTGCGCTCCCAATTGCGAAGATATTCTAGATTGCATTTGCCACTGACGTCTACGTAAATACTGGGCTTGACTAACATATCATTAGTGGGAACAACATAAGTGATGGGAGGCAGCTTGGGGTAATCGCGGGGAATCCAGAGAGCTATGGGAATGTGATATGAAACTGTTCTGAATGTTATGGGTAATACACCATGAAGGCAGAGCAACAACTGGGTGCGGCCGTCGTCATAGGCTGGTGGGGAAATAAGGTGAGATGGAACGGATAGGAAGTCTAGGAGAACGAACTGTAGACGTCAGTCTTGGGACGAATGGAGGGGAAGCGAGATAGGACGGGGTCGATGTCAGTGAAAACGCGATCTGGAAGCAAATAGGGCTGGACGTTCTGTCGCAGCCATCTGAGCGTGAGGGAGGCCATCTGACGGAGGACGTGTGACCGATGTGACAAAAGGAAGGGCAGGTGGACAAAATTCTGGGGTGGACTTGCCTTACGCGTCAAGTCGTATCTGAGGTCCAATCTGCCATCGAGATCTTGCCCGTTTCGGAACCCTCAAAGGCGTCCGGCCATCGCTATTCCCCGTCCCGTCTGACGCTCTGGCTTTCTGCCCCTGCGCTGCATGCGGCGCTCAGGAAGCCAGAGCGTCACAGCGCCCCCGGTCCGGGTGAGGGAGCCCCGTTCTCATCTTGTCCGATCTGAGAATCTGACAGGGACAAAGATTTCGCTCTATCTCCACTCTGATGGGTCCAACCTTCCTTTCTGGGTTTCCATCGGATCTTAACTCTAATGCCCACTTGGCCCTCGAATAACCGGCCGCCATTCCGCTATATAACCCGCTCCTCCTGTTGCTCTGTCCACACAGCCGTTCCTCCAAAATGTCCCCCATCCCTTTCAACGACAGATTCCGCTCAGATGACTCCCCCCAAAAATCTCTCACTCCCCAGCGCAAACACCGCAAGCTTTTGAAGGACGGTAGTGGCATCGAAGTCTGGCCAGAAAGCGTCGAAAAGATTTTTGTCCAGGGTACGCGTCTATGCCGCAACTCATTCATTTCTCATCTCCTCTCAAAGGTCTTCGCAAGTATTGGGAATCACCCTATGCTACGTCATCCCAGTCACGCGGCAGAAGCAGGTGGCGCAACCAGTTCTTGGTCGACTACCTGAAGACCGCCGGTGTCGACAGGAGTAAGAAGCAGGTCGCCAGCCATATACAGGTCCTGCGCAACATGTGGAAGGGCGAACCAGGTTGGTTGCTTCCCCTCAATCGGATTTGACCCCCCGCTCAACCTTCAGTTAGAGTACCATCTTGTCGCCGGAGGGGAGGAACTCTATCCTGATTTGTCGCCTACGAACGTCAAACAAGAAGAGCAAGGCGATTCACTTACTTTTGGATATCCTGAATACGATGATGCAGACTCTTCTTCAAATGGTACTTCGCCAAACTTTTCGCCACCTAACGTGAAAACCGAGTTCCCACCCTCGCCTGAGGGGCCGTTGTGCTCCGTACCTCCTGACTCCTTTTACACTCCGACATCTGATGGCCTTTCGCCAACGGTGCAAAGACCGTATTCAGTGGATTTGGTCTCTCCACAGTTCACTCCATCATGTATGACCCATTTCGACTACTCCACTCCTCCCAATTTCGCCTCTCATGACCACACTGGCGACACCGCTCCCCATCGACATGTAGGCAAGACTGCTAGACTAAAAGCCCTCAAGCTCTCTGCAGATGGGATGAATCCATCCTTGGTGAGGTTGGATACTCTCACATCTCTCGGTCAGCTGGCGCCGCATACCCCTCTGACTCTCAAGTTGCAACTCGGGATCAGCAGTTCCTCTGTCGGACATGGATTCTCGCCTACTATCTATTTCACTAGCTGGACCCACTCCGAGAAGTGCTTAACCAAAGTCTTCATCAACGGTCAACTGAGCTCGTCGGAGGATGCTTCGTTGATGCTGACTGGCTCAGGAGAGGGGTACGCTATTGCAGCTCTGCCAGAATCGCGCCTGAATCAGTGTCGGTGGTTGGATCCCTGTAAGTTTCCAAGAGTTTGTAAGTGACAAAGTGTACTGACGCTACTATGCAGCTTTTTCGGTGGTCGTTACCCAGGAAATCGTTACGGAAAACCAAACCCTGCTTTTCATCTTGTATATTATGGACCATGCACCTGGCGGCGATCTACCCTCCGCTCAATTGTTAAGTTATTGGAAATACAATCACGGCGACAAAGCAGCAGCCTCGCATCTGTCCTTAGGCACGGCCCACATGGGACAGCAGGCAGCAACCAACACGTATATCTCACCTGGAGGCCAGGTGTCTTATATGTACATGCCTACGCGTTATGTGATACCCACATCAATGATGTGTTGATGCGCAACAATGGATTTTCGTACGTCTCTTGTACAACATATCGTGTATACCGACGGCAATCCAGCTTATATATCGCTAATAGTTAAATTCGCTTGTGTTAATGCTTTCGATCAGCGTAGTAGTTATGTCGCCTGCTGCATGTGTTTTTAGGTCTTCGAACTTGTATCTCATACATCAGCTCAGGATGTGTACAATAACGGACGGATAATACCAGTATCTACGCGACGTGCTTGGAATGCAATATCTTCCAGGATTTTTCTCGAACCCTGCCATCCCGATGATTCTGGAACCCTTGCAACTCCCAGAAGCAGGCGCCGAATGCGTGGCAAAGTTGTGGATCATCAATTTCTGGCCGATAAATGCCATCATATATCCGGTCCTCGGTAGATAAGAGTGCTTCGAGTTTTGGATCCTTGGAGATGAGATTACCAACAAAGTCTAGTGTTCGAAGGATCAAAACAGGAGACCAGTTGAGAGATGCTGTCAGTAATCGCTTGGCAAATGCGGCAGAGCGCCACGACGGCGGAGCCGTCCCGAAAGTCCGCGGTGAGAAAACAAAAGCCAAGGCATCGAATAGCAAATCGGCCATTTTTAAACGCTGATGATGACGACCATTATTGTCCCCGGTGATCGATATGCAGGGGCTATCATTGTCAAGCACCAGACTCAGCGGAAGAATAAGTCCATAAAGCTGCGTAATGAACTCGCTCAGGTCGATATTCAATGCTTCCCCTGAAGGAGGTTCATAAAAATTTATCTGGCAATCCAGGAACGTTGCCACTTACCTTGTTCCGACAGAAGTCCAAAGGCAGTGACTATGCAGAGCAACCGCAGTCGTAAGCGCTCTATTGCACCGCTCCCAGTGCGTGTAACGTCATCTTCGTGAGAGTCGGAAGAAATAAGGTTTTTCAGTACCGTCATAAGATCTTTGAAAAATTCGACATTGACAAGATGGGCAAATTTGGAAATTCCGTGAAGCGCTGTCGGAAGAAGAGTGTTTGGGGTTGGGTTTTTCAATATCCGGAAGTATAAAGAGAATAACAGCTTTAGCGTTTCGGTTTGCTTTGCGACGTGATCTCACAAAAAGGTTCATCGAAGCGACACATCACTCACCCGAGCCGCTCGGTCCTCCTTGTCAATTATAGCTTCGGCTTCCTGGAACTCCTTCTCAACCTCTCTACGTTCCTTCAACGCTTTTCGTGTATTTTTGCTAACATGTTGTCCACTTTTTTTGCCTTTCGCACGTCCCCCCGTTCCTTTCCCCCGACGTAGAGTTCCGGGCCGATGCGCGCCATCGGCTCTTGAATCCGAAGCTCGTATATTTAACTCGTTTTTCAGGCGCAAATTCAAGAGACAGGACAATACGTTCGGATGAACTTGGAACCGTCGTGCTTTAGTCATTCGATTAAGAATTCGCACAATCTCCAGCGAAGCCACACCGGTTACATCGGCACGAAACACCGAGTTCAAACAATTTAAGCACATCTCCGACGTCTGAACCAGTCAGTCGGTATTCATAAAATACTAAATAGCGCCCACCTCGGTCCACGACCTTCTACTCAACTGGCCGATAATGCAAGCAATGAGATTAACTCTGAAGTTGAAATGAGTGAGATCTGTTAGAAGAGTGCACATGCACTTGAGCGCGATTGCGGATAATTCGCTTTGTGCTGGAAGGTGATCAGAATTATGGGGGGAAAAAACCAGGGCTGACTACCTTTAAGTTCCGTTTCGAGACAGCGCAGGTAATTCTGATAAGCAGCGACGAGGCCTTGCTCCCAGTCGCGGAGACGTGTAACCATTTGACTGACCCTCTCAGAGGCCTCTTTCTCAGTTAACTGACGTATTCTGTAATCCGGAACAATGTCCTTAAAGATGGCTAGTTGCGACAGTATTGCCAGTTTTCGTATTATTGGGTCATTTTTTACGGGTTCCGGATGGTGCGAAGAAGATACCTCTTCCATCGAAAACGCGGACAAGCGTTTGAGCCAGCCTAGCTGGTGAGTTTGTCAGACACAGTGTGGTAGAAGATAACTAAAGAACACATGCACTATTTTCTGGATCTGCGACTATCCCTTGGCATATACTGGCTATCTGATCTTTGGCGTGTTCAATTCGACGTTTTCTCGACGTTTCACTAACAACGTCCAGGACGGATGGGCGTCCGAACCTGGCTCCAGTAGATATGTCTTCTACCTTGTGAATAGGTTTAACTTGGATTTCCTGCCGTTCTGCGTCCTTCGCGATGCACTGTGAAGAGGATAAAATTTTCACTCCAATTTTGAGCAATCGTCCATCTGAAAGTTTAATAGGCAGTCGCTCTATGACACGCCGCCCTGGTGATTCGGACGATCGAGCCTTACGCGGCCCACGTTCATAAGACATTTCTGCATTACTATAATCTGAATCTGAACTTTGATATTCCGGAGTGATGGACGGAAGCTGGTAATTGATATCAGGACTGGAATCACTGCTTGAATGTAAGGTATCTTGCGTCGAGATTGGGATATTTGCCTTGTCGAGACGGAGGATTTTATTCCTAGGATGCGTCATCGTTCGTAGAAAATAAGGGTAATGTTATGAACCAACCTAGTTATGCCTTTGTGGTCCAGATGTCGTAGGAAGGACGTGGAATTGCCAAATTCTTCAAGAATTTTGTAGTCTTGGTCTGAAAGCTCCATTTTGTCGTCGTCAAGAACGTTGTGCTCGGCGACTTTCTGCTGAATGTTCTTTGGTGTTGAGCGTCTCTTGCGCTTTTTCGGCCCCTAGTCAAGTTCAGTACGTTCTCGTTACTGCATGGCTATCGATTCACCGAAGGAGGCGAGGCGGCACGTTTGGGCATTTTGACGCGTCTCAATTTAGAAACAGCCTTTATGGATCCCGACTCCAGTCCCCCACCAACAGAACATGTCCTTAGGCCTCATCACATTGCGCTGCTTACCGTCTTTGTTCTCGCATTCAAGACTTTCCAATCGGCCACTCTACCGTCTCCTTTCACACTTCATCTTTATCGTTTGCTACTGAATGAAGCTTCAGAAGTGGGTACATCGTTCTTGCACCATTTACTTCTCAGCATTCCCTCAAGGTTGCACGGCCGCGTTCTTATGCTCAATTGCTACATGAATTGTCTTCAGGACCAAGGGCTGATGCTGAGGATCCACGGAACCTCATATCGGCTTTCGCATCCTATGTTATTAGAATTCACTTTAGTGATTGCCGAAAGATCTGAAAAAAATAAAAAATAGCATAACGAGCTTACAACTGCTGAGCAGTTGACGAATTTTTTTGGAGGTAATTACACAGTACATCTTGCTGCAAGCTTTTTTGCAACCTTTTCAGAACTTCCGTCCTTATTCATGGAGAAGAGCGAAGACGTGCGTTTGATGTGCCCTTTCTGTATTCAGCCCGATTCAAATTCTCCTGGCAGGAACCACCATTGCTAGTGAGTAATCACGTCGTCCATGGCGAGCTAGTTGGACAAGAACTAGATGCGCCGTTCTTTATTCGGTTATTTCTGCCGTCGATGTTTCGTTAGCTTCGTCAAGTTGTCATTCTCAGGAGTGGTCAAGTTGCAGCAAGACTATCACTCATGGCTTTCCGGAGATTCGGAAGCAGGATATGAGCCTATGAATAAAGATCAGCTAAACCACAGTAAGTGCATTCTCTCAGTGCAACCCCGTAATACTTATTACGATTACAGATCTATTAATTTTCAAAACTCAAGCAGATAAAAAAACTTGGGCAAAGCCTGAAGCATTTGAAGCGTAGTCCACGTTTTCTCCCGTTAGCTGTTTTCTGAGCAATCGTCTAGTTGGGAGAAGGGGGATGCCACGGGCGATGAGAATCTAGCTTCAGAGAATATAAGGCGCTTTTTCGAGCAGCATTTTCATGACAGCAATGATTCGTGAGTGCCAGGCTCTTTGCTCGTGCCAATTGTTAGACCCTCACTTCATCAGAGGCGTTCGACAGCATGCACTCCTTAACTTGGTTCGGATGCACTATATTCGTGGCGAATATGATGCAGCGCGCAAGGTCGGGCTCTGAAAATCCTAGGAATGACCTTATGACATTGCCTTTCAGCTGTTGGCCGAGGCGATTATCGTTGCCCGCACGAGTAGCGATAAAACAACGCTTCAACACTGCATTAGGTTAGCGTATATCATGGGTAAATATGATCTCGACCGCCAAACATTCCTTTAGCATGTTACATCGCCTATCTCTTTCCGCTCGTCAGAAGCCTAACATCAACGAGATTCAGCCTAATATTCATCCATTGGAGGTTTTGTATGACGTCAAAAAGTTGATGGATCCTCAGAATGTGATCCGGAAAATTTTTCATCTCTTCGAAGTAACTGACGACGTTAGGATCAGCCACTAAGCATGTCGTTTCAGAAGATTGTACAAGCCATCGGCTTGTATGACCACTGGCTCGACGTACAACTCGCTGCCTGCATCGACGCTGAGCAATGGGCACAGCATGCGGTACAATCTATTGTATGGAATGCTGTAGGTGAGATAAAATGTCAGCTGAAAAGCTTAATGCCACACAATAACTAGGCTGTCATCAACTTGCCGCTATTGAAGAAGATCTTGTGATTGCTTTCACGCCCGTGGCCGGAGAAGATAACCAAAGGCTGGTGATCATACTTAACAAAGCACACAAGGTCTGCCAAGCATTATTTTGAGCATGACTAGCTCATTTCCCCAAGCTTGCTCGACAAGGCCAATATAGCAATAGTTTGAAAATGTTATTAGATCCAGAGGTTTGGCGAGGGATATCTGTTACCGACTATACATCATGGGTTCATGAAATTTGGCATATACTTGTGCTGCGCACTATCCGCCGGTGCGTAGTCAACTATGTATTCTAGTTCTGCTGGAACTTGATGAAAGGGGACAAAACCGCCTTTATCGTGACTTCCTCTTGCCAAGACGACCCCCGGGCTTATTCAATGAAAGAGAGTATTTATTCAATACCAGTTCCCCACCCATGTCAAAGATTCGAGATTCACTATACGAGGTATTGCAGATGCGCGTGGGTACATTTATGCGAAATATCCCAATTTGTTAATCATGCGTATCTAAAGCAATACGAGCAAGCCTCGACCACTGTTGAGCATCTATTACGAGCTCTTTGGCATTCTGAATATCTTTGCCACTTCGATTCGTATCGAATTGGAATTATTTTGTTGGCTGACGTTGGCCTTGAGTTTGGGATGTCAAAAAGATGTCAGCAGATCCTGAACGAGATACTACCACAAGTAAGCCATCTAGTGTCTCACATAAATTCGTTTTCACAATCATTTCTAGATTATCAATGGCGACGATCTTGAGCAGCGTGGTACAGCATGCTTTACGTTGGCTCGGTGTATTATCGCTGCCGAGGGTCCGACTGGTGCGGTTCAAGAACATTTCGTCATCAGGGTATGACCTATTGATTATCTTAGAACTTGCCCTTCGGGAAGCCATTCGGTACCTTCTCTTTGCAGAAAACGACTTCAAAACACTGCAAATATACCGCTCTTTGCAGGAAGTGCAATACTTGTTGTCTGTCATGTATCATAATCTTGGCTTGAACGTGGAGAGAAATCAGATGGCAGTCAAGCACGCGAAGACAGAAGTAGAACTCAGACGACTGGAGGAAATTGCAGTAGACGATGAATTGGAGCAGATACTTGATACTGTAGTCAGCGTTGGCGCTGCACTTGCCATGCGCTAGTAAACGGGTAGTCACGTGCATGCATTGCTGATCGCGAACTGGAACGCACGTAAACAGAACCAGAACTTTCACCAGTGCTGAAAGGGCATGGATGGCCCTCCACCTCAAGAAGAGGACTTATCTGCCATCCCAATCCAGGATCGGCTCGTCCACAAGAACTGGAAGGCTCGTGTCAGCGCTTATGAAGCACTTGTTAAAGTCTTTCAGACAACTGCCTCGGACGCTGATCCTGCGTTCAAGCCCTACATCACCAACAATGATCTACTTAAGAAGATTGTGACTGATGCTAACGCGGTAGCTCAAGAGAAGGGTGTCGAATGTTTAGTATCGCTGGTCAAGTATGCTGGCGAAACTTGTGCGCGAACAAGGGAAGCTGTGATGCCTGCTTTAGTAGACAAATGTTTTGGATCATCCCGAGCCGGGACCAGATCCTATGTTCTTGAACTTACTCTACAGTACGTAGAGGTTGAGAATAATGCCACTGGTGTCGTGGTGAGTTATTCATCTTGTGCCGCCTAACTTTCCTTGATAAAGAGTTTGATAGAACGATATTTTACTGGGACTCAGCGCTAAGCAACCGAAGACGGTAGCAGGTTGTGTTTCTGCCTTGAAAGAAATTGTCCGGTATGTCTTGCATTACTTATTCCTTCGGCGACTTACGTACTCTCTTGGCAATAATATATAGCCTTTTTGGTATTCAAGTATCTCCTCCTTCGCCAATTCTTAAATCGCTTCCAAAAGTGTTCTCCCATAATGACAAGACTGTGCGCGCCGAAGGTGTTGCTCTTTCCCACGTTCTGTACCAGTACATTGGGTCTGGCATTGAACCTTGGCTGGCTGAATTGAAACCTGTGCAAATTAAAGAGCTTAAGGAGGCCTTTGAAGCCATGGAGAAAGAGGGCAAAGGTAAAGGTAGTGTCAAGCCAGAAAGATACACAAGAGCTCAGGCCCGCGAAATCGAAAACGTTGCACAGAAAGGCGGGATCGATGCTATCAACAATGATGAACCAGCAGGTCTGCGGAAATGGCAAAGAGGTGGCTTCGATACTGACACGTTTTCTTAGACGAAGTGGATTTAGATCCGCGTGCTTTCGCTGAACCTGTTAATATTGTACCAAAATTATCGTCTACCCTTCAGGCTGACCTAAAATCGTCAAAATGGAAAGAGCGTAAAGAAGCTCTGGATGGTTTATCTGCTCTCCTGTCTTCAAGCCCAAGGATTAAAGATGCCCCTGAGTTGGCAGAGTTAACGAAATCCCTCGCCACGCGAATTGCGTCGGATGCCAATATCAATTGCGTTATGGTTGCTGCGAAGTGCTTGGAGGACCTTGCCAGGGGTATGATGGACTCATTCTCTAAATTTCGCGAAGCCGTCATACCGCCTATGTTGGAGAGGCTAAAAGAACGGAAAACGAACGTTACCGATTCCATCGGAACTGCATTAGATGCTGTTTTCTCAACCGTAGGTATCTCCAGAGTTTGCATCGATGGTGTGATTCAACCGTCCCCTAGGTCACATTAACGGATATCATACCTGACCTAGAACCAGCGCTCAAAAATAAAAATCCTCAAGTCAAAGAAGGGGCATTGAAATTTCTGGCAAGATGCTTGTCATCTGCCACAATTCCCATTCAAAATGCCCAAATCAAGCCTCTGGCTGAGAATTTAGCAGGACTTCTAGAGGACGGATATGAAGGTGCGAGGAACGAAGCAGCCATGTGCCTCGGAACTCTCATGAAAATGGTGGGCGAGAGACCTCTCAATGCTACTATGGATGGCCTAGCGGACGTCAGGCGATCCAAAGTGAAGGAGGCATTCGAGAAGGCGACGGTCAAATGCAAGCTCACATCTGCTCCCTCACGAGCCGCGCTGCCTCCCGCGAAGAAGGTGCCTACGACAAGGGTGACACAACCACCAATGGCGGATAGTGGATTATCACAAGTCCCGCCAGTTGATAATAGTGAATCAAGTATACAAGCCAAGAAACCCGTTGCTAAGCCTTCTGCAAGGTTGATGGTTAGTTTAGTGTCCAAGAGATAATGCAGATAGTTTTGACAATGCTGAACAGTCCAAGAAACCTACCGCACCTGGTGCTACCGTCAACAAGCCACCTCTTCCTGCGAACAACTCAAAGCAATCGAAGGCAAATGCGACCCCTGTATCGACTGGTCTGGACACGTTCAAGTACAAACATAATTCAGAGGAAGCAGATTCAATAGCGGCCGAGTTGATTCCGGCCCAAATTCTGACGGATTTAGGGAACTCCAATTGGAAAACAAGACTTGCTGCACTAGAAGAGATGACATCATGGATTGAAGAGCAGATTCAAGCTCTCGATGCGGAAGTTATAATCCGTGCATTGGCAAAAAAGTGCTGGGCTGAAAAGAACTTTCAAGTGAGCATTCCAACTAACAAGCCGAAAGAGTCCGAGGCCTCTTATCCATCTGCTCCCCCAGGTTTCGTCGAAACTATATGGTATCCTGAGCCTGTTGGCTGAGAAATGTCCATCGTTTGGTCGCTCGTGCGTCGCTCTCTGTGTGGCCCACTTGTCAGAAAAGCTCGGGGATTCCAAGCTGAAAAAACCAGCTGGCGACGCGCTCACTATATTTGCTGAAAGAACATCTTTGCAATTCGTGTTTAGTCAAGGCACGTCGTTTCTTCCATCTTTTGCGTAGTCTCACACCCATTGACAGCATACGAACCCTTATCAAAACAAAAGGCTCCCAAAGTTCTCGCAGACGCATTACTATGGATCAATACAGCCATAACAGAGTTTGGCATCGCAGGGTTATCACTTCGAGCACTCATCGACAACCTCCAACTCTCGTTGCAAAACTCAAATGCAACAGTTCGAAGTAATGCAACAAAGGCGCTTGTTACGGTCAAGTTGTATGCTGGGCCTAGTGAGCGTTATTTTTCATTCGTCTTCATCTCTTGCTGATCTAAAGCACATTCGCAGGCATCAAGGATTTGATACAAGACTTGAACCCCCAGCTCCTGAATACGATTACAATCGAGTTTGATAAAGTTGAAGGCATTTCAGCTCCGCAGCCAACCCGAACATCTTCTGACATAGTAGACACACCGATGAACCCTGCATCATCCGCTAGAGGGACAGTGGATCCGCTTGATGATCTCTTTCCGCGTGTTGAGATAGATGGCCTAATTAAGGGTACTTCCATCCTGACAGACGCCAAGAGCGATGCTTGGAAAACCAAGAAGGAGGCACTCGATAGCCTACAAGCGATTCTTGATCAAGGCAGCAATAAGCGATTGAAGGCAGCGATGGGTAGTATACATCTCTATAGTCATAAGTACTTGTAATAATTGACCCTTGCCTTTGTTTACAGGAGAAATCGGGCAGGTCTTAAAAGCCCGAGTTACCGATTCGAACAAGATTGTGCAAGCCTTGGCCCTGGATATAGTCTCTCGAATTGCAACTGGCATGGGAAAAGCATTCGAAAAGCATGCTCGACTATTCGTATTGCCTGTTTCGACGGTCCTAGCAGATCAAAAGGCGTCAGTACGCTCTACTGCCTTGCAGACGCTCACAGCGATGGCTGTTGCATGTGAAGGTTTAGAACCGATGGTTTCTGGTATTGCAAGTGCTCTTGAAACTTTCAATCCAACGCAGAAAGGCACATTACTGCACTGGTTAGTGGACTGGTTCAAAGAGCACGAATCTTCGTCAAGCCTGGATGTCAATTCCTGGGTCGCTCTCGTCGTCCTTAGTCTAGATGACCGTAACACAGATGTGCGCAAAAGTGCCCAAGCCCTTTTACCAACTTTGATTACTTGTGCCGGATTCGATTATGTGATGCAGCAGACCAACTCGCTCAAGCCTGCTTCTCGCTCGACTGCCGTACCTCTCATACAGGCAGCGCGTCCGACCACCGCTCCTGCTCAGACTGTATCTCCAGGCGATAAAGGTCTGGCAAAGCCTGTTGCGGTACCAGATAGTCCTCCGGATAGCCCTGTCACTTCCGCGGCGAAATCCACCGCCAAGGCCGTAGGTGTCCGCCGCAAATTGCCTCAAGGCCCAACTCGCATGGAGTCTCGACCCGATACACCATCAGACACGGCTGCCAATAAACCGCCACCAAAGGTGGTAGGAGCTTTGAAACGACCAGGTACTGTATCAACGCAGAATCCACCAACTAATTCATTACCATTTCACGGGACGAACCAGGATGTAAAAAGGATAAGATTGGGTAAAGACGCGCAAAAATGGATCTGTGAATCTGGTCCCACTCGCAAGGATCTGGCTGAATTATTGCAGAATCAAATGGAGGCTCACTGTTCGAGAGACCTGATTGTTCAGCTGTTCAGCCATGATCATAATGCAGTTAACGATCATATTGCTGGGCTCACGATAATCTGTGACTTTTTTAATGATGCGACCAAGGGTAACGTTTCTGACGAAGCTACGTGCCTTGCTGTGCTCGATTTACCATTGAAATACGTGTCGATTAAAGCGCACGAACCACAGTCTAATTTGTCGTCGAAATGTCTGGATACTCTAGAGACAATTTTGTCGTTTGTCCGACATGTCGGATATCAGCTGAGTGACGCAGAAGCCTTGTGCTTTGTCCCGACGATGATTCATAAAGTACGCTCACCTTGTAATGACTGATAAGGTCTCGCTGATAATGTTCATAGCTTGGAGATGCTCGGGAGCAGATACGATCTAGAGTTTCACAAATCATACAAATGCTGCCTACGGTCCATCCCTATAGTCGAATTTTTCATTTGTTGCTCGAACATGGTCTGAAGTCCAAGATCGCTAAAACACGTCAAGGGTCACTTGATGAGCTTGCAAGCATACTCAAAAAGTCTGGGACAGGCGCTTGTGACCCTGTTAAAGCATTTCCTTTGATCGCGGCAATGATTGCTGATAAAGATTCGCAAGTTCGCAAATCAGCCTTAGGTACTCTCAGGTGCAATTTATGATTCATGGGAGAGCTTTCATCTGACTCGGCTATCATAGCGAAGGTTACATCCTCGTCGGTGAAAAGATCTGGTCACTAGTAGGGCCGCTCCCTGCGAAAGAGAAGACACAACTAGAAGAAAGACTGAGGCGTATCCCAAGTGCAGGTCAGAAATCCGACTCGCCGGCTGTCATGTCTGGAATTAATCGTTTGGCTACCAATGGCACAAGTACTCCGGCGTCCAGTCCGCGCTCTGGAAATGTTCCGAGACCCGCAAGCCCCGCCGTTGTCACAGGAATTTTACGCACAACGCAATCATCTCCAACTCGCGCATCTGCTATTCTTGCTGCAGAATCACGTCCGAGCTCACCTGCACACACTGTTCGCATAGCAGCAGCTTCTCAGTCCGTCCTCCCTTCTTCGCCGAAGGGACATGGAAGGCCATCGAAAATGTTATCTTCTAGACTAGCTCGACCCAGAACGACCACATCACAAACTATGAGAAATAACCTGTGTTTGGAAGAGCCGAATTTTCAGCCTGAGCGATTTAATAATCGTATGGTTAATGCCACACCTGACATCGCGGTCGAAGATAACTCTCATCCAGATGCACCAGCTGACATCACAATCACTATATCCAGCATACTCAGCAGCGACCCTGCCCGTAGCGTCGACGCGCTGAAAAAGATACAGAAAACGCTTGCGGTTAAGCCAGAGGTGGGATCGTCTTCTCCACAATATCTTGAGCTAGCAGAACACACTGAGGGTCTGGTCGAGACTATAACCCTTCAAATGGCTCATGTTTTTGAGCGACCTGAGGATCTCGTCAAGGACGAGAATTTCCGTCTTGCAAAGCACCTGATTCAAACCCTTAACAATTTCTGCGACCATCCAATCTTGGCCGAGTCATTGACGGTTGACATCCTCACATCTTTACTGGAAGAGCTCACCATGCGTTTACTGGAGACAGATGATAGCTCGGTCAAAAAAGTCAAAGACTTATCAAGATTTATTAATATGATTATTCTGCGTTTGTTTGCAACTGGAAGGAAAATGTCTATTTTTAGGTCAGTCCACAACAGATCATGACGATTTAGTTTGACTGGTATAGGGCTCTGTTTGCACTGCTACTACAAATAGTCAAGCCGTTTCCGAGTAATGGCACCTTGCCGGACTCTAAAGAGTCCAAGGTAGCCGAACTAGTGCTCAAATGCGTGTGGAAGCTGGCGAGAAGCATACCACAGGATTTGAATGACCGTCAACTGGATCCAGTAGAATTGTTTCCTGCCATCGAACACTTTCTACAGTCAGTGCCACCTAATGAATGGCGTGCGCGAGCCACTAACAAAGTCCCTTGTGGCGACATGCCGTTGAGAACCATCAAAGTCATTATTCAACATGTTGTTGGTATGTACGATACGTGTCTGTGTCTGTGTTTGGGCATTCTAACAATGCGCACAGCACATTACGGTGACGATGTTTACGATCTGCTATCCGAGTCTTTCGATGACCCTTCTGCAACGATTGTATACCCCTACGTTTACCGGATCCTTAATTCTGGCACAAAAGGAGGCACCGAGTCGGAAAGTCGCAGCAGTGGCTTGTCTTCTGAACAGGTGGCACGAGCACCTTCTCCATCGTCCAGCCGGCCGTTGTCGCCACAGGAGACAACGTCAAATCCCACGTCTCTCAGCCATCGACACTCGCCAGCCCAACATACTAGCACAAGTTCATCTAACAATGGTCACGGATTTTTGCCGACTTCCATTGAAGAACCGGATCCAGATGCCCAATTGTTAACAATCATTGGTCATATATCTAGCGAAACAACGGGGGCACTTCATAAAGAAGGCATCACAGAATTGCATCACTTTCTCAAGGCATATCCTCATAAGCGAGCACGGGTCGAAAAGATGCTCGAGTCCACGGGCGCAGTTTTCCGGAAGTACATAAACCGCGCATTGGCCAGTCGGGCTGCTGAAGATCAGGAAAGGGATGCCGCTGTGGCACACACGCTATCGAGTCAGTATATCCCACGCGAAGTTGATTGCTATTCACTCGTCACACAGAATTAGAATCCAACAGAGAGACAAGACCAGCCGCTGTATCCGAGCCTTTACGCGACAGCACAGAAGAAAGACTAACTAAAATGGACGAGATGTATCCGTCCAATACAGACGGTGACGGAGGATCACAATACACGCAGGGATTGTCATCTCCAGCACGGACTTCATTTGAATGACCACTGATAAGTATCTGTACTATGCATCACCTCTATCCTAATGAACTGTACACATACCTAATACCGTTTGTTTGACCTTGTTGTAATGCTGCATTCTCACTGGGGCGCCAGGTGTGACCCCAAAATACTGTCTGCTCACTGAACATTATGGGGTCCAATGCGGCCTCCGTCAAATACGATGTTGCAATGGCCTTTTGGCGGCTCATTACTCAGGTTTTCTTTCGAGAGATTCGCCCCAGAAGTGCGTTCAACATCCCTCGTGACGGTCCCGTAATATTCGTCGCGGCTCCTCACAATAACCAGGTAGGCTTGGTTCACGTCCTATGAGGACTTATAAAGAGCATCATGTAGTTCCTGGATCCTCTTCTTCTCAGCCTTGAGGTACTCCGAGAAACTCATCGAAGCGTCCAGTTTCTTGCCGCAGCCCACAGCTTGAAAAGGAAATGGATTGGATTTTTTGCAAGGTTGATGGACAGTAGTAAGTATTGATATTGTAGCTCTCCCATCTTCTAACAAGTTTTCTAGTCCCTGTGGCTCGTGCAGCCGACTCCGCAACTCCAGGTACTGGCCTCATACGGATTTCAGACGAAGATCCATGCCTTGTACATGGGGAAGGAACTAGATTTCTTTCCGAATTCACCCCCAGAATGCAGATTATGCTCCCAAAATCGGTCAACTCAGTAGTTGCAGAAATAAGTGAGGTATTATCGGACACCGAGTTGAAGATTAAGCGTGAATTTGGGGGTGATAGTGGCAAAGGCACAGCCCGCGTACGGGAGAAACTGGCAGAACTGAAACAAGAAGGAAAGAATGGATTCGATTTCAAAAAGCTACCTTACATTGACCAATCGGAGATGTATCGGCATGTTTACGATTGTCTGAAGATGGGCGGGGCCATTGGTATTTTCCCGGAAGGTCTGCCAAACTCTGTATTCCTCTGCATTTGGATTGATTGCAGTAGGTGGTAGTCACGATCGAACCGACTTGTTGCCACTCAAAGCTGGGGTATCGATTATGGCTTTGGGTGCTATGGCTAACAACCCTGGTGTTCAAGTCAGGATCGTACCTGTTGGTTTATCCTACTTTCATGCTCACAAATTCCGCTCTCGTGCTGTGGTCGAATTTGGATCAGCACTCACAGTACCAAATGAATTTGTTGAGATGTTTAAACAAGGTGGAACACAGAAAAGAGAAGCAGTCGCGAAATTCCTTGACTTAATATATGATGCTCTCAAAACAGTGACCGTCAGGGCACCCGACTATGATACATTGATGGTCAGGTGAAACATGTTTTCGGGGGGTTGTTTTCTAACATACTTCACTAGTTAATCCAAGCCGTCAGGCGGTTATATAAAACGCCGGGTCAACATTTAACGCTAAGTCAAGTTGTGGAACTGAACAGACGTCTTCTTGAGGGCTACACTCATTTCAAGGATGAGCCACGTGTCCAGAAATTGAGAACAGACGTTCTCAAATACAATCGTCTTGTTAGGGATCTTGGTCTGCGAGATCATCAGGTAATTCTGGTTCTGCATACCGTGCGGCATCTCATGTATTGACTAGGTACCAAAAGCGCAAAAAGCAAGCTGGAAAACCTTGGGTTTACTTGGCTACAGACTTGCTCTTTTGACGGTCTGGACGATACTTGCACTTCCTGGCACAATTCTCAATGGCCCCATGTTTATCTTGGCGTCAGTAATATCAAAGAAAAAGGCACAAGGCATGTTCGGTTTCAATACAGGTACATAATCTGATGTCCGGTTTACCAGAGGCGCTTGCAGCCTCCAGAGTCAAAATAGCTGGGCGAGATGTACTGGCTACGTGGAAAGTCCTAATCGCACTTGGAGTGACACCCGTGTTATACACCCTCTATGCATTCTTGGCTACTTTGGTAGCTGTACGAGCCAACATGCCATTCAAGTGGAAAATGTGGATGCCTTTCCTGGTTTTCGTCGCTCTACCGATTATGAATTATGCTGCCCTGAAATTCGGGGAGGCTGGAATGGACGTCTTAAAGTAAAGCCTATTGTTTCGCCGTTCTCGGGTGATTAATTATTATAAGGTCTTTACGTCCATTGGTGATTGCTCTCATTCCAGGCCAGCAACGATCACTAGACAAGCTAAAAGCAATGAGAAAAAAGCTGGCCGAGGAAGTAGCCGAGCTCATCAATGATTTTGGTCCTCGTCTATATGCAGATTTCAACGAGGTAAGGCAATCTTCGAAATCCTGGATTAGAAGCGTATTCATATTCGCCCGCAGTCGCGTATTCTTATACCTTCCGCCAGCGTACCCCCTTCCACCGGTACACCGGGTTTGTGGAGGAGGAAAAGTGGCAGCGGTGCGGTAGATGCTCAAGGCTTGGGGCTTACGCATCCGATGACATGGATTGACGAGCGACTTTTCGGATGGAGCCACAGCGCCAAACGCGGTACTAGTGCTTGGGGTGGCACTTCCACTGATGACGCCAGTCGAATTGGTACACCGGAGGACAGTGATGAAGAAGATACTGGCGATTATGATAACGTGATCGGAGTTATTACACCCATGAGCGAGGACACATTCAACATCCAGAAGAACCGGAGTCGTCAGAGCTCTTATGCCGACTTGCAAAAATTGCGAATGGCTACTATGACTTCCCTGCGCAATGATTCATCCGAACGTAAAGTGGATGTTGCATCAGAAAAGGACGACGGCCTACGGCATCGTATCGGACACAGAGGGAATCTTACGGATGGTACCTCCGCGTTATGCACTGCGGCTGTCGATTGTAATGTGCATTCCCCTGAAACTACGCACAGCCTGGACGACAGGACGCGTTAATAAGCGAACAATTCAAGGTCGTTTTTGGACTAAACTGTAACGTTTTATGGAAGGGTGTACGAACTTGGTGTGACGAGATATTATTGTTTTTTTGCCGTTAATACTTCCACCCCTGTTCCCGTAATTCTGGATTACGAAGCATGATCAATAGATATCACGACAGGCTTGAGACACATACAGTAAAGTCTCTTCAAATTGGGCGCTCTTGCGCCCATCGACAGTTGTAGCCGTCCAATTGTCTGGCCAATGAACGTCTCCCCAGTTTGGCCCCAGATTAATCATCTTTCAATGTACGACATGAGATCTACGGACCAAATGTTTGATGAGGTGCACATACAGGTTCGATAGTGAAAACCTTGTGAAACATCACTAATTAGCGCTACAAATAGCACGGCAAAGCAACGCACCATTCCGGCCTTCATTGTACCAGTGGCCTTATTTTTTGCATAATGTGGTATGTTTGGAGCACAATCATGGAATAAGTTGTTGATGCCATGGCCCGTGAATGTTCTCACTGTGGAACAGCCATCCGAACGCGCAACCGGTTCACTTGCATATCTGATGTTAAGAGCCATCCACGTCCAGGATTATAACGTACATTGCCTTGCCGATGTCACGGAAAAGAGTGCCAGGCTTGCAAAGTTTAATGGCTTCATCTAAACAGCGCCGCGAAACACGCAAGAGTTTCTCAGATTCTGCATCTATATTCCCAACAGGATATGTCCCATTAACATCACCGTGATAACCTTTTTAGAAAAGTAGGATCAAAGCGTCACCAATAAACATAAACTCCTGCCTACCGTCGTAGTACAATGTCACGTCTACGATGGAAGGTAAGTTTTTGTCAATACCGGCAACGTTCATGAGTTATCACCAATGTTAACTATATCGCCCTCTTGGAGTTTTCGGCGATCGGGTATACCATGGCAGATAACCTCGTTGACAGATCTGGAGAAGATGAGACCTCATTGGCGTTGAAAGCCGAATTTAACTTACGTGCAGACTGATTTGGGAAAATGCCGATAATTTAGAGGTGAAGGGTATGCGTTGCGCTTTATGGTTTCGTTGTGTACAATTTCATCTATCTCGTCCGTTGCTATACCAGGACGGACATGAGATGCAGCAATGTCCAAAACCTCCCTAGCGAGCTGAGGCAGCATCAAAAACATGGAATTTGAGGCACGCTGAAATGACAGATACGAACCCGACAGACTGTTCTCATTTTTTCCTGCTCTTCTTTGCTAAGAATGCGAGGAGGCTGGCCCGCCCGTCGGATTTCCGATAATGGCAAGCCTAACACTAAATCTACGTGACATCTATAGTTAGATGGAACTTGCCTGTGTCAGCGTAATCTGGCCGTTGAATATGTTCAGGCACCACTCTTGTTTTTGACAAAGGATACAACGGTCGCAATGTGCCCGTGAAAGGATAGGTGGGAAAGGGGTTATACGACCCGTCTAATTATGCGCTAAATTTTGTCCTCTCGAGTAAACGAGAGTTTCGTACCACTTGATGTCAAATTTCCGCTATTCCTGGCAAGTCCGTGAATGATTTTATGGGATTTCTATTGTTGCGATTGAATTCTAAGATTGTCCACAATTACGAACGTCATACCCCTGGAGACGCTACAGTTAAGGCGTGTGACGAGGAGATAGAATCGTGAACTAACAATCGGCCTTGAAACATTCTTGTCCGCAGAAAAAGGACCCTTGGATGCCCAGCCTACAACATCTGTGAGCCTTCAGGCTAATGTTAATTGATCGTGCTCAACTTATTGCAAGTAGGACATTCCAAATGGGATGGGGGATTGCCGTTGAGGCAGGCTTTACTCTGACAAAGAACGACAGAGGACATTGTGGTGTATATAGAAGTGGGAAGGCGCAACAATCACATACAAAATGTAACAGGACATGTATTAAAATAGTGTATTACGGCGCAATCATAAAAGTAGTTTTCAACTATGCAAATGGTCAAAATGTATGTGGTGCTGAAAGTCTAAAAGGCAAGAGTTTGTGGACGTCGTTATCATAACGGAATTCGATTTTAGTTGAACCACTATGCTCTACCCCCAAAAGTCAGTCCCAAAAGCCTCGTGGTCTCGGCATGTTTAAACTTACTTTCGGTGGAGTCGAAAGATCACTCTGCAGGAGGAATTACTTCTAGTTTGAACGCAGCTTTGGTATCATTGCATGCTTTGCGCAAGGCCCGGAAATGAGAAGGGCCGAATATTTCAATAAGGGCCGACTCGTTTGCGTTGATCCAAGACACCGGCGGTAAACCACGAGTGGTTCTATAAATGCCCTGGGGGAGGTTCTCCTCAAAGACAACCGTCACGACGCCGGTAAGTAGGCATTGGAGTAGGCCAAGTATGTCGTTGACAGGAGGACATAATTTTCGTACAGATTCGAAAATGTCACTGTGGAAAACCATTTGCCACTGAATGCGGCGCTCTGGGGAGAAAAAGGAGCTGGCGTGCACGGGTAATTGTAGCGTCAATCGAGGACCTGCTGGTAGGCCAACGGACGAACGCCAGATGGAAGAGGTTTCAAGAGAGAAGAGCAGCCTCGAATCCGAAGTGGGGGCATCGATCCAGTTGTGGTCGCGGATGAGCTGGAGACGCAGGGCTTGCAGCCAACGATGAGCACGAGTGTATGTGGCGCCAAGTGCCTCTGCAGTGGTGAGAGGGATATGGGTGCGCCTGGCCCATTCGTCCATATTTTTCACGTCGCTAGAGAAGACTACTTGAGGCCTGGATTTTACGGGAGAATTTTGCATGACGGAAGGAGGGAGGGACAAGACAATGGGTGGAAGACGGACAAAGGTTACAAAGGCATGAGCGGCGGTGATTGGCTGCGCGGGGTGATCGCCCTAGTAATGAATAGCGTTTGAGTGTCGGGCAAGATTACACGTGTAACATCCCCCGACGTCTTCCGGTTTTCGGTCGAGCGGATCGATTCTCTCCGATTCGTGAGAGACAACCTATTCATATTAATGTAACAGTAACTCTAACTCACTCACGTCAGTTCTGGCTGACCATCGAGCTGCCCTTAGTACTGATAAATTTAAACTTGGTCAGTGGCGGGCGCCAATACATGTACACCCAAACAAACCCCTTACTGGAAGGAATGCTCGACGTCTACGAGTCCTATCAACGAATTCTTGCAGACGAGGATGTAAGCCAGACGTTTAACGCCTTCTTCCGATTATCTACTCAACTCTCAGATTTCGACTCCGTTGGCTGCGATTCACGCCCTCACAGAGTTGATAGAACATTCAAACGGTGTGCCTCATGGTTCCAGTGCCTCACTGCGCATTCTTATGCTCATCTCCTAGCTGGAACTATGTTCGAGCTCGTACAAGCCCTTCATGAGGGCGCAGAGACCCTGAAACGAAGAACAACTAACCCGATTAGCTTAAATGCAGGATGCCAACTTTTCATTGCCTTTGTGACGCTTTTTCCTCATGAATCTACTGTCAGTTACTCGCTGCATCGATAGGAAGACGCTTTGAATCAAACAATATAGAGCTTCGTTGATCTCAAAAAGGAACTCATATCTCAGGGTCGACAATACGCGACGGAAGCACTGACTTATCGCAGAAAGATTGCTGAACTCTCACTTGGCTTTATTAAAGACGGTTCCATCGTGAGTGTCATATAAAATACTCGATTCCCGTAATTGATTATTACCGCACCTCATCAGATCCTCACACATTCCTACTCCAGAGTTGTTATGCAAACCCTGCTATTGGCTCATAAAAGAAAGCGTATATCAGGTATCAAATTTCTTCGCTTATTGCACCTTCACATCGTCTCATGATACCGATCTTGGATCTCGTCAGTTTTCGTTACAGAAGCACGTCCTCGTGGGCTAGGGCAAGTTAGCCGATTATTCTCTAATGTGAAAAAACTCAAAGACGATACTTTGCTAGAATCAAAACGGCAGAGACATTGCGTGCAGCAGGCATACCGGCCACTGTTGTACTAGATTCCGCCGTAGCTTACGTCATGGAGAAAGTCGACTTTGTTCTTGTCGGTTCGGAAGCCGTTGTGGAGAGCGGAGGACTCGTAAACGCTGTTGGAAGTAACCAAATTGCCATCATTGCTCGAGCCGCAAACAAACCATTTTATGCGTTAGCAGAAAGGTATGGTAGGATTTCAACGTGCACTTGTCCCAACTGACGACTTGTCTAGCTATAAATTTCATAGACTTTTTCCGTTATCACAGTATGATCTACCGAGTCACAATAGTAGGATATTTTCGTTTCCTGGTCCGTTGGATCTTCACCCTTCCCCTCATATCCGCATCGCTGACACTTGGGCAAGAATACTCACCATCAGCATGGCAGAACGATGCATCAAAGACCGACCTGCAATCAGTCATTCCGGGGAAGATTACTCAGGAGCAAGTTTCACGCGACAACCCTGATGTAGATTATACACGGTACGCGTCCAGCTCAGCTTGCGCCCGTCGATCATGATAAGAATACTCTTGCCGACAGACCCGATCTGATATCGCTGGTCTTCTCGGATGTGGGCAGTCTTACGCCGGAGGGCGTAAGTCAATATCTTGTTGGAATGTTCGCGGGATGATAAATGCCTTTTTGAGGTGTAGAATGACGTGTTACTTTGCAGCAAAAACAGAGATAGTTGTACTAAAAATGGGTTTTTAGATGGATTATCATGATAGCCGATGATCACAGGGTAATCAGCCCGCCTTGTATTCATTATCGATAAGGAACGGCCGCAAAGGAATGACGTAGCATAGTCGTGATAGGAGAAAGGGGAATGCAGCCGAGGGTCGCGCTTAACGATGGCAGCGTGGTTTCTAGCGAGTTTTCACTTCATTAGAAGGAAACTTTGTTTATAGTTGTGACAAAAAATCGGTCTCTCGATGACCTCGAGGATCATCGGAGAAGCCTCGTTGCTGATTAAGGTAACCTCCGAAGCGGTGGGCGTGCCTATTGCATGGATGTCCAAGCGCTTTCTGATACATAATTAGAAGGCAGTGACTAGCTTTCTGCTGACTGGCACTGGGGGTGCATAACCGCGGTGGCCTGCATGTATACCTTCCCGATTGAAAGAACTCATACCTACAGCCACCGGCCTTGATGCGTGCGACCTAAGTGCGGTCTGATCCTGATCAAAAATCATCAGCAAATTCCTGTATTTTCTGCTGATATACCAGGATTTTCAGAGAGAAAAAATCGTCGTATAAAGCATGGACACGAACCTTCGAGTGCCGAAACCCACCTCCCTCGAACCGACAGCTCACTATTACCCCCGATTTCTCAGCATGTGCAAATTACTCCAGTAAGTGGCCTTTGACGATAGGGTTGTGCAACTCACGATGAATATAACAAGAGTTCAAGACAGTTATTCTGTTTGTGGTCACGTCTATAGACTGGTAAGAGATGATTTTGAACGTCATGACAATCCGACTCACGAGGAGAGAAGCCGGATCGGATGGTAATGTGGATGGCATACATATTTGCACGGTGTTCACGACGGATCTAGGTCCAATGCGACGAACGGGACTGCAAGTTCAGTACAACCCATCCACAGGACTGTGGACCGACATGCGGGATAACATGCTGGCAATAGTAAGTCATCCCTTCAGTGCTCCAAAGGGGTGATTTAATGAATATTTAACGTAGTCGACGATTTCCAGAACAGTATCGTCAGTGGAAGGCTCTGCTGCATGGACAGACACTCACTTTCTGAGCAGATATCACAAAGAACGCGCCTTGCCCGAACTGTGAGCTTGCTCAGTCTGGGAAGTAGAGAATGAAGCCTGTTAGATACGGACAGTAACAAAAAATATAATGGTCACTGAGTGACTATAGTATCTAGATCCATTAATTATGTAACCAGTATGTACACCTCCGACTCCCAATGGCTTTTCCCTGTTTCTGCACTCCACGCCACGCCTTCTGCTTGTTCGCTCGAAAAAGAGCTTTATGACCGTGCTAGGGGCGTCGAATTTCTGTTCAGACTCGGATCCTCTCTTGGCCTGTGCGAGTCCTTGTCGTTTCCCGACATTCACAGTGCGCTGGACCTTTTATACAGACCAACATCGGCGATGTTCACTGCTGCAACATGGTTCCATCGCTTCTATATGCGGTATCCAATGGAGACATTCCATAGACAAGTATGTATCTCCTCTATTGCTGCTCCTCTTGTTCGTATCCCTTTTGTTAGGACGTTGCAGCTTCCTGCATATTCCTTGCTACAAAAACAGAGGAATGCGGTCGAAAATTGCGTGATGTGGCTAAGATATGCAACGCAAAAATAACCGGCATAGATCCTAACACAGTGCCTAACGACAGCAAGGTTTGGCCGCAAATCCTGTTTGTGATATTGTGATTTATCTAGCCCAGGATGTTGAACAGTTGCAAGCAACCATTCTGCTGACAGAAGAGGTACTATTGGAGGCCTTGTGTTTTGATTTTGTTGTCAGCAATCCCCACGCCGATTTGGTCGATCTGTTTGATTCCTGTGAAACGGATACACTCCTCCAAGACTATGCATGGAGTATCGCACACGATTCGTTTGTTCTTAGCTCCCTCCCACTCACCTATTCTTTAATTAATACTGTGATAGGTATAGAACGCCACTATGTGTATTATATCCTCCAAAAATTACGGCAACTGCTTGCTACGTGTTAGCGCAACGCATTTATGATGGTCCAAATTCTCCTTCACTTGATGCGAGAATATCGGCTGCCTCGCCTTCTGCATCATTGCCAACACCACCTTCACACAAGCCTCCGTCTCCTGATGCAAGTAGGCGTGCGATCGAGTATTTTTCACTGAATGAAACAGAACTATTAGCCGTAGCAGGTGACAACAGTTCTCTTGAGCATCTTTCATGCTATGTTCAACGGTCACAAATTGTAGAAGCCCTTGGCATCCTCCTCGAATTTTATGCTTCGCAAGATGTGCAAGGCACTTATCCCTACCTCAATGCCATTGTCGCTGTCTGTATGCCTACTGCGACCACTACCGATTCTGATGATCTACTAGGTACAACCTCCGACAGCATCTCTGAGTCGTTCCCGCCTGTATACTCATGTATCCCAGTTCCTTGTGGGAAAGCATACCTCGGAACTTATAAATACTTCAAATATTCTAGAAAGAACACCGAACTCATCGCACGGCGAACTAACTCCTGTGAAAAGTCCCACGCATAGCAGACCATCACCAGCGGATATGAAACGACTTGATCTGAGTTAGCGCCATATATAATGCATACATGGTAATTTACACAAGCCAAACACCTTGCTCATCGGCGCTTTCACCATACCTAGAAATGGGTTCGGGTCTTTGCTGACGTTCTTGTATCTCATCTATGTTAGGTAGCACATCGTTGTCAATAGATTGCATCCAGCTTGATATATTGTAGTATGGCTTCAATCGCCTGTAGGGAGGTATGGCCATTCTTGCCTCTGAAAAGTCCGACACGACATCAGATATCGGTTTCGTCACTGCTGCAGAGGATGCTACGTCTATCAATTGCATGATCAATCTTCAAACCACTCGCTTTAAACGTCGACTGACCCGACTGTTTTCCAGCCCAATTAGATTCTGACGTTACAGGATCTGACATATTATCATCAATAAACTCTGGCACTTTGACAGGTTGGATTATGTCTTCCAACGGTTCTGAGACCTAGGATATGAGATGGAACAGTGTTCGGGGAGGCATAGCTTATAACTTAGAGCGCAGCTACCTCGGGGATCCGCCATGTTCCGCGGATGTGCAACGCTGATGATATCCAGTAAGTCAAACATTCCACGATAGTCGGGCTAAAGTAGTTGTACTCGTAGACGCGCGTAACAAAGGCTGTTGTCCAGCCTAAGAAGCGCTACCATGTCAAGTTCCACTCACACTATTAATAGGGTTCATACCTCTGGAGAACGCGCCAAATACCCAATGATGATAGGACGTCAATACAAACCAAGGGGTCCGTTTCTCAGTGCAAATATCCCATAACTGGTGTCATGAGACCCATGTTGATCTGACGCATTTCAACTCACCTTAGCCCAAAGCCTATCTTTGCTTTCGAGCGGCGTAGGAAATGCATTTCCGGGCAGCAAGTACGGAGGAAACTAATATACGCCATGTCAAATAGACTATATCGGTGCAAGTTAACATACCGATCGGCAATCAGAAAATTCTGTCAAGTCTTGAAACGACAATATCCAAGGCGGTTGAAAAGCCAATACCACTGAAAATCTACCGATGCTCCTCTTAGCGGCATCGTCCCCTTGTGTCAAGACATGGGAGTACTCCTGGAGAGACCATACAAAATATTGGAAGATATCTCGATCTCTGGTAGTGACATCCTGCAATGTGAAGCTCCAACGACGTGATGCAGGGTGGATAAGATGTAGTGTGCGTTGGACCGTCATCAATGGCAAATTGTCTAACCATGGGATCATTCTGGCCCACAGATTAGTAGTTCGACTGGATATGATAGTAGGAATGCACCTAACGATGTCAGTTGGCCTTCTTTCCACTTGGGAAGGGATGTTGAATATGGGAGGACATGGTAAAGTCAGGGTTTCACCCGTACTATAGTCGGTATCGTCACATCCCAGCGAGGTGTCTGGAATATATTTGTCTATCCCTATCAAGCGGGAACATGAGTAAACGGCATGCCAGGCTCTGAACCCGGGACAAACAAACAGTCTGTCACTCGTTGATCCATCGCCGAGCCCTCGAGCGGCTGGATGTTCTCCAACCGGCGCCGTCTTTCCGGCTTGACTTTGAGATGATTCAGATGACTTTTATGACCTTTTGGTGGAAGAGGGGTCGCCTTTGGATCACATATCATCGTTGGAAGGACTGCCTCCCGCAGATAACACCGAAGATTGTCAGTTCCGCGGAATGTCATTCTGAGTGCTGGTGACTTCAAGTGACATCAAATCTTGCCTGAATAAGGTACAGTAAATATAGTGTACGCTACAACAAGCCAGCCTGTTTGCCTATAGAATAATATTTAAATTACCGCGTGGAGGATGCTATTGAGACCGCCTGTACGTTCTTTTGTCGTGCAATCCGAACAAATTGTAGGGCTTATACGAATTGGATTTTTGACTGGCTGTGCCATGAGGCGTGTGCACATGGGAGATCGACAGCCTAGAAATATGCACGGGTGCCAATTCTAATATAGTGAAGACCTACCCGTGGGATGTGCATGTTGCCCGCTAAAGAGGCAGTTAGGCTGGCGACAATCATGGTGTCTGGTGTTCATGGCATAAAAGTGACCGCATTCCGTGTGATACCGACCATCTATGACCTGGAAGCAATGGCTGAATATGTAACATGTGGTTGTTTATAGTGCACACGAACATTATGGCACATCTTGTGCGAAGGTGCTGTAAAGAGAAATTGTTGATGCTCTGGACGTTCCGGCTTTTATTGGTTGTTAGGCGAATGATGCACGCCAGCCGCATTCCTGCAATTTACAACATCGCAAGGCTGTCCGACCCTCCAACAGGATATAAGATGCGTTATGCTTTGAAACACACATGAAGCATCAGGGCATGATTGCACACACACACGCCGGAGCGAGGTTAGCAATAAATCTCTCTTGTTTAGAAGGTTGATCAGAATTTGCAGAGGTCCCTCTTCGACGTGCCGCCGAATTCGTCATAAGCCCCCAGAGATAAGTGTAATTGGTCGATAATACTCTGGCAGGGAATTTCCTGAACGATTAACACGAGGTCACCATGCCTTCATTATGCCCTGACAATTGAGTTGATTCATTAAAGCAGATCCTGAGACGTCGAAACTAGTATATACAGGAAAGGACAGGGCCGCAGTTGGCTTCTCCAAACTTTACGTGGCAAGCATGCTCCTGTAAACACCTCACTTGGGCAAGAGGTGTTAGAGGCACTTGCTTGGACCTCAACAAGCGGAATAACACACCAGTTATGCACCACGCCTACGAATCTTCTGAACAAGTTGTACTTTTAGACGTACCTTGGAAGAGATAGTCGTCAAAGAATCGACGGGCAGTGTACAACCACACGTACTTCATGTGCGAACCTCTTTCTCCACCTCTCACTACTCAGCCGTCTTCGCTTTGCACCCTTTTGTTCGTGTCTTTCACTTTTCCTCGCTTCTGCTCGAACTTTATTCCGCATCAAGATGAAGTCCAACCTTTTGAACGCATCTGTCAAACTCCCATTCGCGACGTGTACGCTGCGACCTGCTCAATTGGTCATTAAGATATAGGTAAATTGACCGTCGGGTACATGCCAGAATAGGGATCCGCTGGTTTTTGTTCTAACTTGTACGCCTCTTTTGACATTCTCGCCCACTCAATATTTGGGTGTACTTCAGACACTTTCTGTGTGTGGTGGAAGGTCATGCTCATGGGGCGCGCATGGTCACTTGGCCGATAACAAGGTCTTGCATGTGAGCAACCCACTAGGCCTAGGGTCTGCGAAAACGGTTTTCCTAGAATGTGGAATGCTCGTTTGGCCGAGAGCATTAGTATCAACTGTCACGGTCACGCAGAGTCACAGATTCGTCCGCAATGTCTGCCGAGGTGTTGCAGGAGGAGATTGAGGTGATATTTATCATATACGATGCAGATGAAAATTTGAAATGTGCAGAATAGGTATTGGAGTCCATTTATTCGACAGAACTGAGCAGTTTGTGCCATTGAGTTGTGCCAGCGCTCTCTTGACCTGAAATTCGAGTGCAAAGGACCATCGGACAGGCATATCGAGATAGTCGCTGAACCAGATGATCCTTTGGATGGTGCTGAAGAACGTGCATCTTTTATTGCGTCTAAACTGCCCATTTCTCATTACATATGACAGTGAAAGTGATACTATGTGTATATTACACTGATGGGTATCCAGACGACCTTCCAGAACTGTCGCTGAAAGTAGAACAAGGTTCCATCGATGATGCAGATCTCGGTGACCTCTTATCGCAGCTCAAAGCGGTGGTACGGTGTCGCCCTTAACAGCCTTTTAGAATGCCAATTTTTTAGGGCGAGGAGAATATTGGGATGGCAATGACATTTACCCTTGTAACGTTTCTACGCGAGAAGCTTTCTCAGCTAAGCCGCGTCAAGGTTGAGAGACAGAAACAAGAAGACATGGAAAGGGAACGTCGACAGTTAGAGGTGATTGATCACACCAACCCGTCATCATTCGCTCCAACATCTGTTCAGGAGGAGGAAGCCCGGACCCGTGGGACTCCGGTCACTTTAGATTCTTTCAAAGCATGGAAAACACAGTTCGAAAAAGAAATGGCTTTGAAGAAAGCCCGGGAGGAAGAGGAAAGGCTCAAAGCGATGACGCCAAAGGAACGGGAAGAATATAAGAGATTGACGTCTCGCTTGAGCGGTGAGCTGGGTTTTTTACTAAGGAATCGTATTTCTATCACGAAGGCATAGGTCGGCATTTGTTTGAGCGTAATAAGCATTTGGAAGATGAGTCCCTCATGGAAGAAGGAACCGTATCTGTCGATATTAGCCAGTATGATAGATCTAGGGATCAAGAAGAAGAACAGGATAACATTGTTACATTCAGTGACAGTGAATAAATTAGCGAGAGGTAGTGGGTGTCTCGTCTGCACGTTTAGAATCGAATTAGAATCGACTTTGTAACGGTATATTCTATATTCTATGCACGAAGCACCCATCATAATCCTTGCAGTATCCCCACCTCTCCGGTCGTCCAATCAAATAAACCTCCATCTTGTACTTCCTTGCAACCCAGTTGCGGTCGCCTTACTTCTCTCAGGTAGCCATCCCCGTCCTGAAATATAGAACTTGCATCATTTGGTCCATGAATTATATCGTCACCAGTGAGCCTGCACCACTCCAGCACGGGTTTGGTCGTCCACCTATCCACAGATAATTTAGGCCCCGGTTGGAACCACCCCAGATGCCCCCCGCCCGCAGTGAGCTTTAGCGCAACGAAGCCATTTTCAATGGCTTCCAGAGGAACATGTTGGACAACCGGGTCATCATTAGCATTGATTGCCAAGTAGGGGACCCTGATATCGTTAATAACGTGATGACTTGACGCCCAACGATAGTAATCCTCCGCAGTCTCGAAAGGAAACGGTGGCATTGAACCTCCGGCTTTGCATGTGAATGTCTGGTCAAACTCGCTCAACAATGGCTTTTTGAGCATCATGACGGCATCTGCCGCCTTAGCTACGATGTGGTTCGAGTCAGAAGTCAACCCCTTGTAATTTTTCTTGACCATGTTGGCTAGGTTATTCCCCATTCCACGGGAATATACCTGCCTTTTAAAGAAGGTGCTCAAAATACTTCATATTACATGTCAAATGGGTGACAAAGTTACTTTTCATGCATACTTGCCTTTTATTATTCCGAGAGAGATCCCAAGGCTAGGACGCTGAGTTGAGTCTGGTAAATGGACGTGAGCGACTTACGCAAGCTAGGGCGCAGCACGATTGAAGTCTACTTCTCTCGCCTTCTTCTGCAACATATCTTGTCATTACATTGGCACCCAAGGAAAACCCGATTCCGAGAAGAGGGGCCTCCGGAAACATATGCGAGACGTAGATCAGTGCCTGGCGGAGGTCGTCAGTGTGCCCGGCCGAATACGCTTGCGGGCTAGTAATCGGCACTCCTGCACCTGAGGGAATTATAACAAGAACTGCGAAGGAGACACTGGTGGACTTACATCCTCGAAAATTGACAACTACTGCACGGTAATCCAAACCTCCGTCGTCAATTGCAGCACAAGCCTTGCTGAGTATTGCTCTGACATAAGCTTCGTATGATCCTATTCAATGAAGGATCAGAGGGCGGCCCTCTGACGGACCTGATATGACATACCTCCGGTAAGGCCATGCATCACCACTATTACGGGAGTGTTATCACGGCGACAGGAAAAGGTATTAGTTGTAAAGTCCAGTCCTCTAAGCATTTTGAGGATCTTTCAGTGTATCTAGAGGATACTTTCTAAATGCTCACAGCGTACCACCATCCGCCAAACGAATATATTTCCTATTGTATATTGGCCTTCATATATCATACGCAAAGTAGATTTTGAGAGCGATCTGTCACCTTCGGTATACGACGTGGTCTAACTTGGAAAAATCGCCCAGTACACAGTACAAAGTTTGCAAGTGTCCACTTTAATCAAATTGTAATCATGCCGCAGCCTTGAGTGGAGTGGATGGACTAACTTAAAAAGCCACCAGATAGGATTGAAATCACTGAAGAGACTTGGACATCTGGTTTCCAACAGCTCTTGAAGTGAGCCGTGTTCAGTCTGTTCGTCGTCATCACGTTTCTTTACTTGTAACACAATGGGTTTTTGGGCAAAGCGGGCGATGGACGCAGTCCTGGACATGAAGGAACTTGCAATTGTGAGAAGTATGCTGAGAATACCCAAGCCAACGAGGCTCGACATGATATGAGTTGTGCTTCTGTTAGTGCGCTAGAGAGGAACAGCCCCTGCGGCCGTGAAACGCGGGCAGCGCGTGGGCACGTGACGAGCTGGACACGTAACGCTTGTGACATTGATCGCGTCGGCGCAGATGCTGGACGACGCTCAAACAGTCCAGGCTCCAGGTTCTCCAGAAAATGGCATTCTATTCCTCGACGGTAGGTCAATATTCCGCCCAAACTCTTTGTTTTGAGAAGTCATCATGTCCGCAAGAACCCTCATCTACTCTGGCTTCTAGAATAATGCGCGCACACGACAATCCATCCCCGCCCCCGAATGCTTCTCCTAAGACCCATCGCCTCATTGACATTTCTGAGCCAACGACTCCTTCAACCACTCTTAACCATGTCGCTTCGTCACTGTTGTCGCCAACTTGGGGCCCGCCCCTCGAACCGTTGTACACTGAAATAACACCGCAACGCGACCTTATTATGTTCGATGTTGGCGAGTTAGCGACGACGGCTTCCAAATCATATTCAAGTGCATTAGGGACTCCTTTGAAGGTGGTAATCCCCGAAGCTAGTGTAGATGACACTGGCATGGGGAACAAGAATATGTGTGCTGACATTTCGGACCGACTACCCGACAATCAAGCACCACTTGTCACATATTTATCAAATCTACAGACCGAGGAATCGCATACTGATTCTTCGCTATCAACTCCTGCTCGTCGAGTTGGCCGTTTGCATTCTGAAACAAGTTGCACTACCGGTCACCTGGACTCGCCAACAACCATGGTATCTCCGAATGCTCTGATGCAGAGTCAGAAGGTTGCCCTGGAAGAACCGCCTATTGAGCAATTCACAATTCCGCCTGTTGATGAAATTACCGCCTTTGATGCTTCAAGAGTTTTACGACCAGATTCCCTGGTTCCTACGACGGACCCTTGCCATCACCCAGGTCCGTCATCTGTCGGCACGTCTTATGCCTTGAGTAGCGTATCAGCGAGCAAGCATTCAAAATCACCTATGTCAACAGAAACTATTTCAATTACAAAGACACCTCCCAAAGAATTGGCAGGTTCAAGTAACCCACGCGGACTACGGTCGGGTCAATCGCCCAGACTTCCCTTGCTCGCAGAGCCACCTCGGACTCCTGCAAGGCGAATGTTGGTTAAAGAAGTGCCATCCTCTCACACTAAATTCCCGAGTATGGCATCGAAATCGGCAACTTTAGGCTTTCCACGAACGCCGGTATTCCATATTCCTCCCACCGACAGCCCTGCTCGACGGATGCTTATGGAAGATAAGCCTCACAATCAAGTTCCTGCATCAAATAGTCCGGCTCGTCTGCAACAGAACCGTAGTCAATCAGTGGACCGGACTTTACCCAGGACCTCTCAACCTCGTGCCAAGAAGCGGAGCACCTCAGTGGAACCTCCGTCGGTATTGCAACAAGGATCGAAGCGCAGTACGACCTTTTTTAAACCTCTCATTGACAGGCCAAAGACTATGGTTAATAAACTGCCTTTCCCACTCGTCCCCGAGGTGATCCCAGAGGAGGATGTAAAAGAGCCTAGAACGACTGTTGCCAAGCCTCGTTCCTCGTCCAGCTTAAAGCATGCTGTCAGTCGAATACCACGAATCGGTAACAAACCATACGCCAGACCTACAGCAGCGGCCGCGATTAGGACAGTTGTGAATAAACACAACAGCATCCCACAGTTGAACAATGCCAATACAAGCAATCCACTTAGGGTATGGAATGAGATCTTGGAATGATCTAGTCCTGACTCCTTGTCAAAAGCCTCCAGGCCACGCCAACTTGGACAAAGGCAGAATAACTAAATCAATGACAAGTTGTGATTTAGCTGCTGGTCTGAAGCGCAAGAGGAGTTCTGAGGACATCTCTAACCTGAGCAAGGCATCTAGGGTAAATGCCCAAATTCACAAACCTGTGACTTTGCAAGTTCCAAATGCTAACAAAGTCTTGATCACATCTGAACTCCCAGACGCCTGTTCAGAGGACAAAGTTGAGGTTACACAACAATTGGAAAGACGGGATGTCAAAGATACCCCGTCCGAGTATATCTCAGGGCAATCATTGATATTTCCATTCGAGAAACAGCGAACTTCAACCTCAATCGATCCACCCTCGGGCAGCAAGCAACTGGCAGTTACTGAAGCCTCAAACAATGAACATGACGAACGTATTTCAAGCATTGAGACTCAACGAACGACTAGAACACGTAAGAAAGAGAAAGTACAGCCAGCGACAGGAACTTCTCGGTCGCGAAGAAAGGGCGGCAATGTGTCGATCCCAATGATGGGCGATGTTTTCAGCGGAATGACTGCCGTGGCTCTGAAAACATTGACTAATGCAAACACCGTCAGGAACCAACAGTACATAGCCACAAGGCTGGAGACCGAAGTTATAAGGAAATCAGGTCCTCGACCGATCAGTCCTACTCTCAAGGTTCAGACAGTTCTGCAGCGCGCACAGGATGAGAGAAGTCGTGAGCGACGGGAAAGGGCACAAAGAAGGGCACAGCGCGTTGAGGACGTGCAAAACAGCCGATACAGCGAAAGCGAGGAAGGAGCCGATATGACATTTGAAGCACACAGTTTTGAAATTCGGGAGAAAGATCATGCCAACCATGATAGTCATCGTCATCGTAGAGGTGCTGGGGATGACGAAGATTACAAAACACCAGAACGGCAGTTGAAGAAGTTGAAACTGACAGACGACGTGGAAAACAAAGAAGGGCGCAGGGTCAAATGGGACAAGGGTCTGTTCAAAGCAGTCTACCTTGATGAGGTGCAATTGGGCAAACGGGCACTGTGCAGGGATCCGGCCTCACGAAAAGGCTGTCTAGCATTAGCATCGAAGGTAAACGGTTGCTCGCCAATACTTTCGCCTACTAACTGATAAGGAAGGTCGTGGAATTGGACACCATGGGTAACTTGCCTAACGCAAATGCGCCAGTCATGGACTTGGTTGAGGAGAGCATTTCTGTTAAGAAGTTCGTATATGATGACGACATTGAAGTAAATCCTCCCATCACGAAGAACACACGATCAAAGCATAAGAAAACAAAAGCTAGCTAGATATCCATCATCTTTTAATTTTCGCTATATCTGTCATCAGAGGACTATTCCTTCTCATGCATCATGGTATGAAATCAATATATGACATCGCATCATGTAATTGTCCAACTTAATTTAACGGCGCCCTGTAGTTTATGGTTGCACTGGCTTGGTTGACAGGGAAAATGAGCGTCTCCGCGATGTTGACATGGGGAGGGCGCGAGGCCGCCCAAACTATTTCTTCTGCAATATCCTCGGCTACCACTAGACGGGAGAGTGTTATATCCAAAGGTGGTGCGATTGTCTCTGTCGCTTACACGGTTGGAGACCTTCATATACTTTCTTGGCCGCAGTTACATCGCCACGGTACCTTATGATGGAGAACTCTGTCTCAACCATACCTGTAAGCAGTCAAAGATTAGTGATCAGTGTCAAGATACGCTGTATGATCGAACCGGGTTGTATCTCCGTCACACGGATGGGCGTATTGACCAACTCTCTCATCAATGAGCCAGTAAAGGCCCTGACGGCATGTTTGGTAGCAGTGTATATGCTGCCCCCGGCATAGGGTTCCAGACCAGCGATGGAGCCGAGGTTGATGACATGGCCAGCTCGTTTCTTCTTGAAATCTGTGGACGATCAGGTTTTTTCATATAATACATGACCTAAGAATCGATGACATGCCTTTTACCAATAGCTGTGTCATAGACACCAGGCCAAAAACATTCGTTGAAAACATGTTGTCGATGTCAGCATCAGTTATATCGCCGACGTGTTCCACTCCGAGGACATAGCCTGCATTGTTAACTGCAAAACAAAATCAGGATTGGGTCTCTCTGGACCAGGCGAATAATTTCCCAAGGATGTCTACATCCCGCAAATCCTGAGGCACCTTGTCCCAGAGACCTGCGACCTGCGCTCTGTCGGAAACGTCTAGTTGAACGGTCGCAAAATTTCCTCCCGCCTGCAAGCCTGATTGTTTGTGAGCATCCGCACAAGCTCTCGCCACAACTTGCAGCGGTTCTGCGCGACGAGCAACTAGAATGACATTTGCTCCTCCCTTGGCGAAAAGTATGGCGGTGGCCTAAGGAGGAGCAGTTGAAGGAGGGTGATGATTCCAAATCGACCGCTTACTGCGCCAATCCCACTGCTTGCGCCTGTGATGAGGACAGTCTTGTTAAGAAGGCGGGATGAGTTGAAGACAGACATTGTGATAATCAAGAGATAAGATGCGACCAGCGTCTAAACGTACTAAACCTTCAGATGCATCCTCTATGGAATGACCTTGTAGACTGGCTTGCATCTCATGGCATGTCAGTAGACAATCTCCATGTACAGGCCAGGCAACTACATGGTGGTCCAGGCTACGGTCTCTATGCAACACGCCCAGTGCCACCGTCCAGACCGCTTTTCACTGTCCCCGCTAGCGCACTGCCCAACATTCTTACATTGTCACCGTATTATCCTGGCTCGGACGGTGTCTTGACCGCGGTTCAGCTGATTTCGCTGCATCTGGCACTGTATCGTCCCAAAGCAGAGAAATCGCCTGATCCTCTCTTTGGTCCTTATATTTCCGTATTGCCAAGAGATTTTGCGTTCCATCCGTTGAGTTGGTTACGAAAACAGGATCATCTGCTACCATGCATAAATGAGAAAAAGTGGCTTGAAATGCTGCCGACGAGCGTCATGGAGAGCCTGAATAAAGTTTCTGAAAGGTTTGAAACTGACTGGAAGCGAGTGTCTGGCTACCTGGTCCGTGTCTGTCTACCATTCAGCGTCCGAGACATCTAGTGACAGTCATACAAGCAAGCTCACTCGGCACTATATGAGCTCTTTGATAAAGCCTGTCCAGATGCGATTGAGAAAGAGATGCAATTTTTATGGGCTTGGCTGAATGGTGCGTCGTATTGCCAAAATCCGGATTTTTTTGGAGAATGACCCCCAGTGGTCTGGCAGTAAACACTCGTTGTGTGTATCATCGCATACGCAAGTCCCCTTCACACCCAGACAACATAAGCCTCTGTCCGATCCTGGATTTTGCAAATCATACCGCAACTGGGCATCCTCACATGACACCAATGCTGGGGACAGGTAACATAACACTGATATCGCCAGCTCAAGTGAGCGTCCACAAGGATGAGGAAATGTACCTTATTTATGGGAATCACTCCAACAAAACGTTATTTGTCGAGTATGGATTTCTGCTTAGAGGCCCCGCCCAGGCTCTCGCGGGCGAATTGGATGTACAAGCTTGGGTAGAGGAACTGTTCAGACACAAGGGACAGACGGGCCATCAGATGAAGGACATCCTGGTGAAAGAGGGATATTGGGGGTCAGTATTTTTCACGTATTTCAGGTGCTCCTGAGTCGCATATGAATTTGGCAGGGACTGGACTATACACAAGACCCCAGCACCAGCGCACCCGTCGTTTCGGGTCGTCACTGCCCTGCGCCTCTACCATCTGAGTTCACTGTCTGGAGGGGAGGCGGAGGCATGGCGGGCAACGCTTTTTGGAACGCGTGACGACATCTCCGACATCAACGAAAGAGAATGGAGGAAAACGCTGGTTGAGATTTGCAATAGGGCGGAAGATGAAGCAGGAAAGGGGCTAATGCGGGCATATGGCTTAGTTGGGGAGGAATGGGCGAATATTGCAGAGCTATGGGCGGAGCAGCAGCGGGTTGCGAGAGGAGTCAAGAGCAGTGTTGAGCAGGGCATAGCATTCTAATTCCAAATAAGGCTTCCTCCTCCTGCTCCTCCTCCTCCTCCATGGCTGTCGAACCTTTCCTGGGCTCAAGAGCTCAGCGTGCCTTCATCGGCACAAGTGCGTCTTCTGCTCTTTTCTTCCTCGTCACCCGCTCTGACTCTGACTCTTCTTGGCTCTCAGTTGTTGTCCGTCAGTTCCTTATTCTCTTCACCCTTTTGTATACCCCGTGCTCATCTGTTCTAGAAGCTGTCATCGTCCTCGTCATGGTCGCTATCACCTTTAGACTGGTGTGCAATGTACATATATATCATTCAATTCTCTTAATCCCTATCACAGGTCGAGGAAAAAGTTAAATTTGTTGATACCTACAAGGCAAGTCTCTCATTAACTAGACTTGACTTGACTCACTCCACGCAGACTTTACCGTGTTATCTTGCTCTCTTTGCTCTTGCAGAGTCCGTTTTTAGGACCATCTCTCACTTACTCACTGACTTTCCGCATAGGGTCTTCGAGTTGCTCATAACGATCGATGCACTGCGCCTGAGAAATATCATTCAGTTAATGGGGATACTCGGTGCGTCTCGCAGAGAAAGCCTATGCTCTATGGCTAACAACACTTGGTTTCCAGCGTTCCACCTTGGCCTAATGGTCACCGCAGCTATACAGGTCCGCGAAACTAGAATTGCTCTTGTGCTCAGAAGCAACTGTGATGCAACTGTAGACCCGATCGTAAGAATCTCCCCTTGGCGATCAAGTAACCTCTAAGGCCACATCAGACTTGCGACGGGAAAGGTACTTTATGGTACCGAGTTCTACCCTTCCTAATCGTCTCGCCTTGTGTAATCGGGGCTTCTTTGGTATTGTTGTGTTATTGGATGCGAGATCTATACGCAGAATTCGGGTAAGTTGTGTTGACTCATCCAATTTTAGGCATCCCTAACGTGTTAAAGTTGGGCCATATTCCACGTCGTTGGAGCTAATCCAAGAATGAAAGGTCAATTATTGTGTATATTGATGGGTTAAGATACTAAAAACAGCTTCAGAAATGTACCGATACTATCAAATACTCATATGTCTGCTCAAGTTTGACTTCTTTTCCTTCACGGGCGTGACCATGCAAGCAAGTGGACATCACGACTGCATCCGTGTGGCATTCTTTAATCATCGTTCCAGTTACTTATCATTGTTCTTCATCGGAGTTCTGCCGAGTTTGGGCTGACGATCACAGCAATACCCGTCGTCCTGATCCTCTTAATCCTCTGCGGAATTGCGGTCCAACGAGAGATCAAATGGTTCGTTGCCAATTTGGGTATGTTGCTTAACTCATGCACATGTAGGATCATGTCTATATCTCTTGTTTTGATGCTGGCTTCCTTGGTTTATTGTAAGTTCTGATTTGCCAGTTTATGGCCAAGCTAACGAGTAGTGTAGTCAGTATGTATATTCAATTACAACGCCGATTAGTGACTCAACCTTGTAGTATACAAACTCGTTCGATTTTATGAACCGCGTTCAAGACACCTATATGTTTCGACCCGAGCAACTCTCACCGTGTTCAGTGCGTATTCAATTGGCTTTAAGCGTACGCCAGGCTCACATTTCTCATCAGCGATTGTCGCGTTCTTGCTGATTTCCGCAAGCTTTGCCATCGGTTTGAGATGTTACCTTGACTTCGATCAGGGTCTATTGGATTCCAAATTGAACAGTAAGCTTACCCGTGACATTCCAAGTCCCAAGTATTTAAACTACCTCAGATGTTCCAAGGCGTTGGACCAGCACAAAAATACCACTTTCTGATATGGCGCAGGATAATCAAGTCGGCGTGCCTCTCACCCATCGAATATCAATCGAATGATAAGAGGACGGACAATGTTCGCATTTAAGATATCTTCATGCTATACGATATCACATACCAGTATTTACGGCGGATAGTAGTAATAACGGCGAACTGGGTATTTATTTACTTGACGAAGTGACTTGAAGCGCACGTGACGTCCTTTTCCACTATCATGGACCAGTTCTTCCCCGACCAGGAAGCCGACCTCTATGCGGTTCTGCAGCTCAAACATGATGCTAGCGCCGAGGACATCAGAAAGGCATATCGTCGCCTCGCGTTGAAATTCCACCCAGACAAACGTGCCACTGCGAGCGAAGACGCGAAGAAAGACGCGTCTCTCAAATTTCAACAAGTCGGCTTTGCGTATACGATTCTCAATGATGAGAAGAAGCGCAAACGGTACGACAAGACGGGGACCACAGCAGACAGCCTCGACTTGGCCGAAGGCGAAGACAGTTGGGAGGCTTATTTCGAGGATCTATTTGATCGTGTCACGCGTGGCAGGCTGGACGAGATGAAGAAGGAGTATCAGGGTTAGTCATTTCTACCAACCGGACTCATCTTACAAAATAATCTTTGCTGCTTACAGGCTCTGCTGAAGAGATAGAGGACCTCAAAGGTGCATACCTAGAGACCCAAGGTTCAATCGGTGAAATCATGAATTTCATTCCACATTCCACGCAAGACGACGAGTCACGCTTTATTATCGCCATCTCAAGATTAATATCCAAGGAAGAGCTTCCCAATCTCCCGCTCTGGCAATCGAGCACTAAGGATGAGAAAGCACAGCTTGTTAGGAAGAAAAAAAGCGAGAAAGAGGCCGCGGAAGCGGAGCAATTGGCAGAGGAGCTTGGTGTATGGGATGAGTTCTATGGGTCTGGGAAGATGGGAGAAAGGGGACGGAAAGGAAGGTCAAAGGGTCATGGCAAGGCCGACAAAGACAAGGGAGGTACAGTCGACGGAGATGCAGAAGATTACTCCGCCCTTCAAGCGCTTATACTTAAGAAAAAGGAAAAGAACATGGATTCATTTTTTGACAGCCTAGCTGAGAAGTATGCCGGGACAGAGAAGAAGTCAAAAAACAAAAGCAAGAAAAGAGGTCGCGATGCCGATGGCGAAGAAGAACCCCCCAAAAAACGCTCTACCGTTAAAGCACCAGACATCGACGACGAGGAGTTCGCAAGACTCCAAGAAGGATTATTTGAGGATAAGGCCAAAATTTCTACGAAACCCAAATCAAAGTCAACAAGGGCAAGCCAGAGGAAAAAGTTGGGATAACTTTTTGTTTCGATCATTTCGGATACATTGTACAGATACCATTAGTAGTTTGATGACCTGTTAAAGGTAACGGACAGAATCAATTCCAAGACTTCGCCGAGCATGGATGATGGAAACAAGCTCTTTTATGCATTCTTCCAATATCACGACATTGTCCAGTAATTGCGACAGCGTGACTGTAGTTGTGTGTTTCCCTGGCGTCTCCATTTCCTGCGTCTTATCGTGCGGAAACAGGCCAATTGACTCATTGGGTCGTTCATTCCAGTTAGACGAGTTAAAGACATCCTCCTCGGCCCCATTCCACCTCAGGGACTTGTGAGGCATCCATGGCCCGGAAGATGGTGGAGGCGCGGCGAACGGCTCAAGGATAATACTGCTGGTGCTTCTGTAATGATCACCAAATGTGCTGGCTACGTTCTTATTCTCATGCTTGGGCGTATTGGATTCTGGTGGATTCGACAACCTGACCGGTTTGCTTTTCCTAGGTGCAAGAAACGATACAAGTGATGCCGATGCCGATATAATTGTTCTGGCCTTGGAAGATGCATCGATTGGTGCTGAAGGTCTGATAGGCCCTTCGCCCATGTCCAACACAAGATTTAGGGCATCTGTCAAATTTTCTGAGAACAACAGCCCCTGTCGACGTTCCAGCAGGTACTTGTCAAAGTCGTCAACCATCTGCCTATATTTATCAATCTGGGTAACTAGTCCATGGATGATAGTGTGGATGACAGGCCGAGAATTCTCGTCCATCCTGGACGCTGGAAGAGATATTTCATCATTGTACAGCTTCTCCGCGATCTCATAATCGATCGTGCAATTGTCATCATCTTGGTATGGACTCGACGTCTCCTCGGGTCTCAGTGCCTGATCCGTTTGGCTATCAGAGGCGCCAAACGTGAGCCAACCAGCTAGTGAACGATCTGGGTGCATTGCCAGAGTTGCGAGCGCACCCGATAAAGCTAGGTTTAGTTCGGACGTGTTGGAAAAAAAGGTCCGGAGGGATTCCAGAAGAAGGGCGAGGATCGGGTCGTTAACATTCAACCGATGTTTAATCTTTCGCCCGAATTCTAAATCAGCATTGTCATCGCCCATCGAGTGGTAGGCCTGCTGGCTTTGGATTTCAAATATTGCGTCACGAAGATAACGATCATAACCAGTGCTGAATGCATTGCTCTCATGCATGGGATCTACACGAGAAACTAACGTGAGGTACAATTGCATCTCACGTTCATGCGTTGTAATCGTTGTCTCCGGCTGCATGAAAGCGGCATCGATATTGAGGTTGCCTTCTGAGCGGTATTCTTTGACATTGTCCTCGTGAAATGCAACTGTTCTGAAAGGGTGAGGGAAAGAAGTTGCATGAGGGTCGTGGATAACCAACAACAGTCTATCGATGCTTAATTGAGGATGCTTGGCAAGCATAGTTTGCAATAATTGCAACCCACACGTTACTGCTGGCTGATATTGTGATCTCAAATTGGTAAGTATCAGATCTTTGAGCGTGAACCTCCCCATCGACGTGAAATACTCCGATTTCCTCCTCGATTCGGGCGCTTCCATTTCAAGTAGAACCATAGCACTACTCTTTCTTCGGTTTGTTTTGTCAGGTAAAGTGCCAAGTTTGCCAATGCTTCGAGCTTCTGGTCTGTTTACACGCCCTTGACCTACTCGAACGTCTTCATTGTCTTCGCTGACCAAGAAATCGACTAGTAAATCATTCAGTTGTCCATCTGGTAGTGTCCTTATCATCGTCTCGATGTAAGACATCACTGCGACGGCACTTCCGTCGGTATCAGAACATTCCAGGATAGACGGATATAGAATGTTTTCCAGGAAGACCCGGCGAACAGCGTCCAGTATGGAATGTACGATCGCGCTGCCTATGAGTGACCCCGGATCAAGGGATTCATGTGTGACGTTCCTCTTGGAGATATCCTGAATAAACTCCAGGTACTTCAAGAAGTGATTCAGCCGCGACCTAAAGTCGTCGCTATTCGCCTCCTCTGCTCCCAAGGCAAGCTCCCTTTGCTGAGCAGACTCGCGTTGCTCTTTCCCTTCTTCAGTTTCGTGACCTTTCTGGCCTAGTGTCATTCCAGTTCCTAATCCATTTTCTTCCTTGGAAGGTGGAAGAAACACCAGTTTTCTTGGCAACAATGAATAAACCGCACTCAAGCCAGCTCCGAGCACGTCCGAGAAATCACCGTCTAGGATGTATTCTGCAAGAGCCAACGCTACAACCGAAATTGGATCTGTCGCAGCTGTTGGCGCTGTTGGTGCTGCCGCCCCGTGTGCCTCCATCAATGAGCTGTGGGATTCACCACTAGCTATGCGGTGCGATTGCTCTCCGGGGGACATAGCAACATCCATCAGAAACAACACCCCAGCTCTGGCAAAATCGCCTATATTCCCCTCGCGATGGACGAAACGGAGAAGGTAGTTAAAGAGGAGGAACTCGTATTCCGGCTTCCTAGCTGCAGAGGACATAGGTGTAGAGGTCTTTGCTCGCGTAGATGTGGGAGTTAGAGAGCCCGAGCCACTAGTCGCAGCGTCATCAGATGCGCTTGTATTATCAGTTACAAGGTCGTCTTCGTCTTCGTCTTCTTCCACAGAGAACAAAGGCTTCGAATGATACCAATGTTTGTCATGAAAAAATATCATGAGCAATTCGCGGAAGGTTCTTATTCGGCTGCAGAGAATGCAAAGGAGATTTACCACTGTTAAGTAGTGGTATTGTTCAGGGCAAAGCTAATAGGGAAAAGACATGAATACGAACGGTCTTCCTCGTACTCCGAAGGCTGGCCTCGGACCGCATTGCGGGCAGCGCCCATCACCCTTCCTCTGCCATCTGGCTGCTGTTGCATGTCGTCCCCTATACAATTCCTGAGCAGCCTAAGGATGGCACGATGAACGGCGGAATGTACAAGGAATTGTTCGTCCAATAGAACCACCATATTTTGCACTGTTCTAAGCACTTCTGCTTGAATCCCTGACGGTCTATCATTTTCGCTCAACTGGACAAGAGAATCGAGGACATCTGGAGCGACCTGTATATGAGCACCAAAGTACAATCTAGTCGCAAAGCGCACCATTCTTCAAAAGAGACTCCAAACAGGCACCCGTACCGCTAGGAGGGATATGGTGGTCCTGACTTGTGGTGGATAACTATGCGACTTACCCAGCTTCCGTTCTCGTCGATTCCCAGACGAGAGCATCGACCATTGACTGCAGTTGCGCAGGTACATCCGTGAATTTGATGCCTCTACTCAATTGTCGTTCATCCGGGTGTTGTAACGTGCTCTGATTTTACGCTACATTTCCAGCCGAATACGATGAAACAATACCAGCCAGACCTTGATGGACAGCCATGATTTTAGGAACTCTTGAGCATGATCAATAGGTGTCCTGGTGGAGGGAGCTTGATTACTAGAGCGTAGAAACTTAGAAAAGTAATCCATAAATGTTCACGAACGTAAATCTCTCATACAATTAACGGTATTCTAGGTATCATATTGATGCTACATAGCAAAAAAAACAAAACGAATATGCAGAATCCATGCCAAACGCAGAATGCAATGTGTATTCAACGAAGGCGTCAGGCCAGCATCGGCCAATGATGTAGTTGTGAGGTGGGATCTAGAATTGAAATTTTTCATCATATACTGTTGCATATCCGACACGTGAAGTTGATGTGGTTTCTGAACAAGGCCGCTAAAGTAGTTTTCCAATTAGTTCTTTCTATTGGTATGCTCGAGATGGTAACTTACGCAGGGCAATCAATGCTGCGAGAAGCGCAATCATCAGGGTATAAAGAATCGTGTATTTGATGACCTAGGGATTATAGTCAAGTCTAGCAATCCTAGGAGAAAGAAAGGCGCGACGCACAATCCACCTTCTTTTTCTCTTTTGCTTTGTCGAGAATAACGGGGCGCGTATTTGTTTAGATGGCCGAAGCCAAACTGGAGCCACTGTCAGTCTTGCTGTTCAGCGGTGGCAAAGGTACTTACATAGCATAGTCGAATGCAATCGGTTTGCGAACGGGATTAGAATGGGTGGCGTCAAGATGATGAGGAGAATGTGTCCCAGTAGGAAATCAGAACTCCACAAAGTCATCTCTACAATCTTAACTATGAACTCTCGTGCAGGTTGCGACATGGCAGAGGAGCCCAATCCACGACCATACCACTTGCCAGTCCACCATGCCCTGTTAGTCTCTTCGTGCTTGAATTCCCGAGTCAGAAAGACTGAGATCAGAATCTTCTGAATTGCTCGCTGAATTGCGATGATTGTGATAACACCGAGAACGGCGTGAGAAGCATCCCATCGTTCGAGGAGCCACTAATGATAATTAGATTGAAGACGTCTCAACGGAATTATGGTACTCACGAAAAATTCGAAGAAGGCAACTAGTCCGAAGAGGCATATAGAGTGTGCCATTCCAGCGATTAGGGTACCAAAGTGTGGCCACCCATCCATCATGGGACCCAAGAACAAGGATACCAAGAACAGCGACAAGAGTACCGTAGCATTCCACACCAATGGTCCGACGGAGATGACTGCAATTCGGATCAGGGGACTTGGTGGATCGACGCCGTTCACAGGGAACGACTTGACGAACATATATGCGATGATGAACAAGATGGCAGTAAAGATGGGAACGAGGATTTCTGACAGAAGCACAGAACTCCAGTTGGCGCGTGGTACGTCACCCGACAGCTTCTCAGAAGGGTGACCAAGTCGCTTTCTTTTGTAGCCAGTAATCATTGTTCGTGACAGCCTGCAATAACCGTACCAATTGCTCTTCGACTGCCTCGAATTGCCACGAGACATCCAACGTAAAAATTCGCGATAGTCAATAATGAAGTCCGAGAATGAGAATTGATGGGGGTTAAATAGGAACGGAGCGATGCAAAGTGACAGCACAGAAAGCCAGAAATATATCAGATGAGGGATCCATATTGCCAACGTAGCATAAAGCAGGAGCAATAGATTGCGCATACCCATGTAGATGCTCGGACCTGCGAACCGGGAGTATAGAATACTGAATGACAGTCGCGACGTTGCGAAACCGCGACCTGTGGCGATATACCGCGCGCCACCGAATGTCAAGTTGTTGAGAATGGAATTCGAGTATATCCGAGTTGAAAATACTTCAAATAAAGGAGAAAGCGACAAGAAATGCTTAGCCAATCGAAGCAATGCTTTTCCGGTTCCACGCTCCACCAGTTCTTTAAACTGCATTAGCGTTTTCGGCTGGGGGGCAATAGATCAGGACAAACCTTGCAAGAAGAGAGGAAGAAATGCAATGAAGAAAACCAAGAAGATGGAGATGATGCAACGTCGGATCCAATCGAATACGGGGATAAGGTTATAACATCCTGGTTGGCCTCCAATTACATTTCCTAAAGCATCGACCCTGCAGATATCCAACTGCTTATTTAGGGTACCGATGAAAAGCACTGAAAACAATCAGTTTTATGCGTGTCACATTTACAGAGAGAGACTTACATGTAATCATGAAGATCTGGATGGAATAAATGACCAAGATATTGTTGATATGAAATCCAGGATGACCGTAGTAAAATGTCAAGAACCGATCAATGGGCAGCTGCGTTCCGAGGTAGTAATATTCACGACTGAGCATTTGCTCGCCCATCCCAGTACCGATTTTCGTTTGGAAGTTCAAAATTGTTCCAAAACCAAGGTCACGCCCTTTGCCACACTGGTAGTACTCGGAATGTTTGATTTGTCCTCCACGTCCGAATGCATTCATTCCAGCAAAAATATCTTCGTTGAGATGTAAGCCCTTTTGCGCTTTGGACACGCCTCCTCTTGTGAGCATGAAGGTTGCGTTCAGGAAATCTGGATGGCCATAATGCAACTTTCCGCCGATCCATGCCAGAGCTCGCGCAGTCATCGTACCAAATGTCTGTTCCTTTCCGGCAGCAATATCACCCAAGACACCGATATTTTCGGAAAAGATGTACTCGCGCGTGCCAACGATAGCCACGGGAGAACGATTGAACTCCTTATGTCCCCATTGAGCATATGGACTCTGACCAGAGACTGAGTACTCTTCAAATTCCCCAAGAATGTTTCGTATCTTTAGGCATTCTTCGAGATAGTTGTCTTGGTTTGCATCAATCAATTGCAGATACTCTCCACGATAGAAGATGATGGCATGGTTTTGATTGTCGGACTTGCCATCGCCCAAAATAGGATTACCTGGCAATTCTACACGGAATTTCGGCTTTCTTTTACCGGTCTTCTCGTCAATTTCGGAGTGGCCGTCAATAAGAACAGAGAATATTCTTGTTTCGCCTTTTTTTGGACCTGGCTCTTCGTCTAGGTATGCAATTTGCAGGTCCGGATATGCACGCAACAGGAACTCGGCATTCTCCTGCTCCTCTTTGTTAAACTTGCTGTACCTCTGCATGGAAACGGTGAACTTGAACTTGCGACGAGACATACGTTCCAATTCGCGTTCAAGTCGTTCTGTATTACCTCCCAAACCGTGGACAATGTCTGGATTTTCGACGCGATACAGAAGTTTGACAGCCTTGGAATAGTTCATCATGCCCGACACGGTACGATAAAGCGTCTGAGCTCGTAAGGATGCCCAAATGCGCGTTCGTAACGTATATTCCGGAGACGAAGTCTTAAAACCGATGCAGTAAAACGGCAGATCATCCACCTTGGCGACGCCCTTCTCATTCTGAGTTGCAGTTCCATCAAGCGCTTCAGCTTCCTCCGCCAAGATTTTCGTATCTTTGACGAAATTGTCCCATTCGACAGGATGCAATTGCTTCAAGTATTCTAGCAACGTCACTCGGGTATTTTGATCTTCTTCTCTGATAATTTCGCGGAGGCTGAGAAGAATCTTCTCCGAATAGTGAGGAACAAGCACCGTAAACGTCGGCATGGCATCGACGGGCAACGGCTCTGGAATTGCTGTAGAGAGAGATGACGCAAAGAAAGAAATGCGACGTTCGGCTTCACCGCCCAATGGGAAAAAATGACCTTTGAGATTAGGCCCATCGGGGTTGGTGAAAAACGGTGGGGCGCGCAACATACGCCTTCCATCAGGGGAATCAATTTGATGATAGAGTAAACGCTGAACGTGATCAATCGACAAGAGATGTTCGCGATACATTGATATGATGATTGCATTCCAAATTTGAGAGACTAAGACCTGCCCCCCAGAGTGGCAAGTCAAGATATTTTTTTTTAAAAAAAACAAACTTTATTCACGCACCTTTGGCTTGTATTTGACCTCCATCTCTCCTGTCGCCAGTAGTTTGGCATATATCCTCTTGGGCAACCTGGTGAAAATGTCTTTCCATGGCGTCCAGATGGATAATCCGAGACCGAAAGATCGTCCTATACTGAATATAACGACCCAAATGATGTACCACAGGTACGTGTCGAGGAAGAAGAGGACAAGGTCCATGACATACATGATCGTTAGCGTGAAAGCGACTTGATTGGAGCATAGCGAACTGCCAAAAATGCGGTCCGAGCATCCCTGTACCTTGGTTCGAGCCATAACAGCAATAGGACTGCTGAAGGAGGACGTCAAAAAGAAGTATGATTCAGTAAACTTGCAACCGAAGACGAGAACCCAAAGCATAATAGAGGCTGTTCGTGCGCTGCGTTGGAGGGCAGGGTATGATGCTGTAAAAGTTTGCGAAGCCAAGTATTTGCGAGATTTGCCGGCAACGCGATCACCAAACATCCGACCAGAGGGAATGACAGCGAAAGCTACCGTAGCAACGACAGAAATGAAGAACTGGACGATGCCAATGATGAGTGGTATCTGTCCCTGACCTGGTTTACCATCGACGAGAACGATGTACACTGTTGGTCCGCCGGTAAGCGCAAGTATGACGAGAAGAAATGCAAGCCGTGTGGTGAGATGTGAGGTATTATTCCATGTGGTGGGTATGTATGAAAATTCGGCGAGAGTGGCAAAAATCATGATCAGTGTTGAGACCACCCCACCAAGAGCAACGGCGGACCACCTCAGAGGCAAGGAAGGCCTGGCCCGGTCCAGTGGTGCATATACCCTAGGAGAGTGATACGCGGTATAAAAGTAGTAAACGGCAACATGGAGAATCCAGACGCGGTTGAAATTGATGAGAAGATGTGCGAGTGAACGCTTCTCGTAGTAGGTCTTGAAAAAAGTACGATTCCAATCAATTCGACCAAATTTGATGTACCTCTGAGCGGGGGCGATGTCCAAAAGACGCGTCTATGAGACATTAGCTAAGACTAAAAGTGCGGTACTGAGAAGTAATACATTATCTTGAAGGATAATTTTTGCGAGGCCTTCGGGATACCAAAAGAGCTGATTGATATCATCGTATCCAATGATTTGATCATGGTCCTTCTCCTTCCGGACGAATTTGCCATCGACCACCTCATAACCTTGCTCCCTCATAAAGGTGTACAACGGCTTTATGACGGTGGTGAGGTAAACTCCATCTGGAACAGGATCTGCGCGATTTTGACACTCGGGACTACGATAATAGTCGTCGGCACATTTGAAGATAAAGCACAAACACTCAGGAACAAAGCGAACGTTTCCTGCCTCACCCCAGCAAAGCAGCCAGAGAGCGACTTGACGAAGCCTGTCATACTGACTCATCTTGTCCATGGCATTGCGCCAGCGATTCAGAGCACCGTCAAGGGACTTTGAACCAGCGGTTTTGCTGCCCTTGACGCTCTTGAGACGCTGCAAGCCGGGATTTTGAGACTGGCCGACAGCATCGTCGAGATTGAGCTGAGCAGCAAAGTACCACTTTCGATAGTTGGCATGTCGGCCGCCAATGTAATCGGCATGAACTGTGAGAAGGGCTTGATTCGGAGTCATACGAGAAGCCCGAGAGTCGAGCAGTTGCATCAAAAAATCAAACTAGGGGAGAATATGATATGATACGTGATAGGAAAAGGAAAAAGAACAGACCATGTTACGCATGGAATCCCTTTGAAAGCCAAACTTTTGTGCCAAGTCGAAGAAGACGTCCTCGATTTCTTCTACAGACATGGGAATCTGCTTGTCCGAGGACCAGGCAGGGTATGGTTCTGAGGACTGCAGGCGTGCTTCTGAGTAGGGTGCGGTGACGCTAGCATGGGAATCGACTGAAGGAGGGTAGTAGTCAGATTCACGAGGGCCTGGAGGCAGCGGATGAGAGAGAGTTGGCAGAGGCAAGGAATGGATACCATTGTTCTGCTCATAAAAAGCAGAAGCGGTAGCCAGCCTGGTAGTGCTCGAATTTGGGGAAGCATAGTTGTTGTCACCAGGGTCAGAATCGACATCGTAATCCCTCTTTTGAGGAGAAGGGGCGAAGGGGTTGTGAAGCCTTTGCTGATACTGGAAAGGAACCTGCCTGGCGGGGTAGTCTGGAGGAGAGGACATGAAAGAAGGAAGGTAAGAAATGAATGACGGTCAAAGGAATGAAAGGTGGGAAGAGATTACTTAAAGCGTCATGCGTCCGCGTCAATGTTGGTATCATGAGCGTTGCACCGCTGTCGCTGTTGTGCGTGGAACTGCTGAGCCGGTCGCCACACGAGCTGCACCGCGTCTTTGGAAAGCTCAGGCTCAATTGGTTGCATTCACAGCCCGTCGCTCCCGCTGACCCGTGTCTCTGGGCTTCTTTTATCCAGATTTACAATCACTTGCCCACCGCTTTTCTCTCCTTTTCTCTTCACCTTTTTCACCCTCATCTGCACTTGCTCCAGCGTATACCACAGACTCCCCATTTCTCTCTCATCACTTTGCTTGAGCTGCCCTGCTGTCCACACGTCACCGATTCCTTTGCCCACCATCTTCTACATCTTCATTCCCTTGTTGCCCTGGACATAAGTCGCACCACCGTTTCCTGCAACGCCATCAAGCATCTTGCTCAGATCCTGACTCGCACCGCTCCACAACAACCCTCCCACGGTCCATGGCCACTTCGCATCCTCCGTCTGCTGGGTTGCAAGAACATCGATAACACCATTTTCCCTTACCTCCTCAGATTCCCGCTCCTTTGCGTCCTTGGTCAGTCGCCCTTCTCCTCATTTCTATCCACTCGTCCTTGACGCGTTGCAGACCTTCGTGGCACTCAATGCGTCCCCAGGCCAACTTCTCTTTCTCTTGAATGGACCGTGAGTGAGGATCCCAGCCTCTTTTTCCCTTTTAGCCTTTCACATGCGATCGACTGTCTCGTGCATTCTGTGCCGCGTGATTTATGGTCTTCCCCGACGGCGTTCAGACTATTGATTGACCAATTCACGGATTCTCATGAACGCGACGACAGCTCAAAAGAGTCACCATCCCAACCTGGCGCCGTTTCTACTACGCTATTCTACGGGAACACAAGCTCGGCCGCATCCCACTACGCTGTCGCTAGAAATGAAAAGACACAGTTGATGCTCTATCGAAGACCTCCCCCGTGGGGTAGCCTTCGCGAAGCTGTTCAGAGTGCGGGTGAGCGTGGCATGAGGAGGCGCGCGAGACCGGAACGAGCTGTTGTTGCGATTGGAAGAGGAGGAGGAAGGGCACGACAGGCGGCGCTGGAAAAGCTCCAGGAGAAAGCGATGCGCAGGTAGTAGTTGTAGGCGGGCAATAGTCCAGTGACGTACCATCACCATCATCCCATGTCCCGTCATCCCATCTTTCTTAGACTCCTTCATCGCTCTCGTTCTTCCCCACACCGTCCATATACCTTCCATCTCGGCGCCAGCTGGGCTGCAAAGCCCCATGATTCCTACCTGAAAATCCCGTTCCCCCAGGATAGCCTCATTGGTTCTTGGAGGAACAAAATGCTAGCCTGGCCAAAAGTTATCACAACCAGGGATCCTGGCGAAGATTTCATCTATATTCAACCTGTGCGTCCATGTCATACCGCGTTTCATCCACCTTAACAATATTGAAAGATGAGGGAAGGCTCTGTCAGGAATCCCTGTTTTTTCTTCCCTCTTGTTTTGACGTCCTTTTCAGGGCATCTCTTTTGGCGTCGCTGACGGCGTCGGCGGCTGGACTGTCAGCGGCGTCGACCCAGCTCTGTTTTCACAGGCCCTCATGTACCACGCACATCGCTATTCACGTAATGCCTGGCCAGGAGAACCCGAAATTGACCCAACTCTAGATTATGAGGAGCGCGAACAGATTGAAGGTTGGGAGATGACTCCGCTCGAATGCCTCGACCTCGCATACGGTGGTGTGCTCCGCGAAAAATTCGTACAAGCTGGCAAGTCAACGTCATCATTTAATGTCTTTCTTTGCTCATGCTCGCCTTTTTACAGGGTCTAGCACCGCTTTGATAATTAATCTCAATGCGCATTCAGGCGTCCTTCGTTCTGCATCGTGCGTCAGGTCACTTGTGCCAAGACGATTTTGCCCACTGGGTCTAGTCTTGGTGACAGCGGTTATGCCATTATTCGTAATTCCTCCGTAATTTATCGTCAGCTGCCCCAAACTCACTACTTCAATTGCCCAAAGTACGTTTCGGCCCTTGGCTTCTCGCTCAATCTCATTCAGTTATCTAGACAACTAACTAAAGTTCCTGCCAATGCGGGCCGCAAATTTGCAGGTGCATGCATAGACTTACCGAGCGATGCAGAAGTATACGAGACGACGTTGAGAGATGGTGATATCATTGTAGCATATGTATATTTCAACCTGTATTTCGCCACGCATTTTGCTGATTTTTTTTGCTAGACCGATGGTTTTTCCGATAATGTTTTCCCGTCTGAGATGGTTAGTATTTGCTCTTTGGTTTCTAGAGCCGGTGGCACGGAGGAAGACCAAGTACAAGCTATGGCTGACCGCATGGTCGATTTTGCGCAACAATGCATGCGCAGCAAGAGAGTCAGCCCATTTGAGAGTACGCATGCCAAACCGGTCACTTGATTCTCATTCTCATTCTCTACCAGGAGCTGCTGCTCGCGAAGGCATGTTCTTCCGAGGAGGGGTACGCGCAATTGTTTTCCCTTCAAAGCCTTCTACTCATTTCTCGTCCTAGAAAGTGGACGAGTAAGCATCAATCCCAGCTCGCCTTATAGTCTAACCAAACTTTCAGTGTGACGATTGTTGTTGGTCTAGTCCGAGAGACGACATAACACTGGGACCTATTTATTTCGTTCTTGATACCCTTGACGCTGCATCATTTGCGCATAACAGTATCTTACAACTGCACCTATCGATATTCGACATAGAAGATCATACTTATATATTCCGCGTTAAACACTTAAAGCCTACGGTCAATAAAGCTTTCTATAAGACCTGCACACGTAAGGGGATATTCCTTCAACTTGACTTCATCGTTTACGATGTACGTATTCGGTTGAACAAAAATTTTGCGCGGCTAGATAATTCAGTCATTTATTTGAAAATAGCTTTCAGAGAAGGTGGCGAACCTGCTTCTTCTTTAACACAAAATCTCGAATCTCTCCCTCCCATCCACTAAACGGCCGAGTCAATCGAGTGTAGTATTCGCGGGCTCCAGGACCGTCTGCCGTGCTCTTTCGGACTTGCAATTCGATCAGAAGTTTCCCCGCCACTTCCCTTCCCTTAGTCAAAACCAGCTCCCGGTCAACCTATCGTAGTCACGAAACTAAACATCAATATATCACTGGCCACAACGAGATGCCTACGCGAACGTAAAGGTTCTCCAATTTGCCATTTGAATCCCGCACCTCTTCCAATCTGGCAATACCAGACCTTATAAGGTGTTGGGTAATACCAAGCCTATTAGCCAAGAGCATTAGGGGAACATCTGCCAAGCATCAGGATCAATTGACCTCGCTTGCATGTGGGCCTGGCCATGCTTGCCAGTCTTTGGATCATAGAACTGCAGTGCACGCAGACCAGCACGAGTCATCAATAAAAACGTCACATATTGAATGTCTTCAACGTCTTGCTTATCGGTATACTACGATCCAAATGGATGAATATGCCACAAGTAAGAACCTTATTGGCCTTACGTTGAATATCCTCAGGATGTCAGAATTGCTGACAACTTGGCAGCGTCTTCCGTTAGAATCGGTCACTCTGCGAGGACAGCACATCACCTACGATAGAGGGCAACCGTTTCTGCGCGGCACTCTTCCATTGATGATGAGACTTCTCCCAGCACGGATCCAGGAGTTTGTCCAGGTTTGTACCACGAAGTTCTACGAAAAGTCAGGGACGACCTTGAACGCGTTGATTGCACGCTGACATAGGTTTTCTTGTCAAGGGGTTAATGACCTGAATATATATTGTATTGATCTTTGAGACATTCGCCATCGTCCAGAGCTAGTAATACCTTTTCAGAGTCGAAATTCTTGATTCCATTTTCATCCTCTTCAAAGAGTTTGCCAGAACCATGGCCCAGAAGCTCGTGGTTGGCAACCTGGAGCTCGAAAGAACGACTGTCCCATGCGTTGTAAATCTCAACGTCATCCGGATGAATGAAGGTCAGTTCTTCATCTAAAATAAAAAGCTGAGATTAATTCAATGCCCTGAACGAAATTGATTACTAGGTGCTTTGGCGGCAAGAATGTTCTGAACCACGAGTTAATAAGGGAGGTATGGATTCGCAGTGCCCGCACTTACTGCAAGAGAAACGTTCTTGAACCCGGTCGACTCTCTAATGTCGTAGTAGTTCTATAGCTATTGGTCAAAGGGTATGTCTTTGATAATTTCTTGACTTACTGGAATCTAATGACATTCAGTATAGTCCGTCAAAACGTAGAACAGAAGAAACCTACATTGATACCAGCAGGAATACCTCCAGTCGCAAATGTGAGAATTTCCAGGGCAGTGAAGTCGGGTTTTCGGAACACATCAACCTCAAAGTCCTTGCCCCATGGCAGGACTTGAATCAACTCTGGCGCCCTGTCGACAAGAATTTCGTATTTAGCACTGAGATCCTTGTTGACTACTGCAGTGAATCCTGGAGGTGGAGAATAAATATGAGTTGCTAGAGAATTGCTTGACAAACCTTCCCACTCTGCGCGCGCACCATAGGGATCGACGTATGTCTCGATAAACTGGAGAAAGTTGAGGGTGACGAACGGCACATTGATGCTGACTCACCCCAATGTAAGATTCCACGATGGGCCCGATATCCCGAACCCAGTGTTTTGAACCGTCCTTGTGATCTTGTATCGACCCAGACTCAAATCTGGAACGTTTGGTCAGGAGCAGCAGACAGTGACATAGTGCGGCTCACGATTTAACGTAACTGCTTAGCATCTGAGTTTGATGGTCATTCGCTGTGTATTTTTTTGCCTTCGTTCGAATTCAAAACAGGAATTCTCAGGCGATTTGAAATGACATGCCTCGTTCAGAGCACTGACAACAGAAGTCAATGCTTCGGAATAATCCCCATATTGGACTCGAAGTTTCGCAGTCGCTGATTCAAAGTCGATGTCGTGTAACCTGGTGGGCTGATTGCTTGCAGAGGCGACTAGGAGTGTAAAATTGTCCGGTCCGTGCTTGACAACGCTAAATGTGAAGGTTGTATATTGTCAAAGGCAACTGCAGGGACAGCGTACCGAGTATTAAGGACGTTAATACCAAGCTTCTCGGCAGCAGACTGGATGACAGCAACTTCATCATCGGAAATAACATCTCCAAGGTAATAATTTGAAACATGCCCCTCGTTTCTCTTTCCGATGTAAAGGCTAGATTCAGGTTCCGTTGCATATATGTGCTCTTTCAACTGCAGGCGCCGATTGGTGTGTCATAGAAATGATATCATAGACCAACTAACATTGTTCCATAAATCGAGAGCTTTGGCGGCATTGGCGGAATTGGACACAACGACCTCGAATTTATCCGCAGTCACGCGAGGGATGATCTTGGTAAAGCCAAAAGACCTATAATTAACCAAGTTGGCCAGAACCTCGAGCGCTTGTTAGCTCTACCAGAATGGAAGGAGAAGTGGCCCAGGCTAGCGCACCTGGGTCGTATATTGCAATAGATCATCCCAATCTTCAAGGGTTAGTCCTGAGCTAGCCTTCAACGCTTCAAGATCAGCGAGGACGCCTTGATCAGTGCTGTACGTCAGGATCAATAAATCGTACAGATCCTTGGCATGGGGCGTCCATTGTTCTGTGCAGGGTCAACCAGTTGGTTCGAGCACACGATCTGACAGCACCTTGAATGATACGAGCCCCAGCCCATGAAGCCAGCCCTACGTAATGAGCATATTTCTTTTCCTTGGAGCTTAGGAATGGTCAGGGCGGAATGAAGAGATTCGCGGATGATATACGTTAGCTGGTTGAACGCGTCGCTAGAGTTTAGGCCACATATAGGGGCAGCACGATCCGCGTAGAAGTGCTGGATGTCGATAGCCACGTTTGCCATGAGGTTGTCACTGAGTCGGAACGTGCGCTTATCGATATCACTGATCTCTAAAGATCTAAGGTCGTATATCCAACCGTCCCCTCGATTAGGCCCATTCGTACATGGTAGGGTATCGTGCGTTTCGTGTAGCTATTGGCTCTCCTTCACTGCGTATTCGTATCCTCGCATGATGTTGTGCGAAGTTGGTAACAACCTATACCATTCCAGGTACATGACGACGCCAGGTAGTGCTACTATGTTGGACACTGTGTACGATACGCCAATTACTGTGCTGAGCTCCATTGTAGTGCGAGGTCATTATCTTGGGTGGGCTTACAGGGCGCTTGGACGGCGCTTGACCACACTTTGTCTTGCTTGCATAAACTGCGCAAGGTACGTCAAAAGGTATATGCAAAAATGAACATGAGTCGGCAATTTGCCTGCGCATTCTATGGCATAATGCTTCAAGATGCAGGCGTTCATGAAGGAGAACAATCAAAATCAACCGATTATTACCCATCTGGATCGAGAGCACGCTTTTGTCTACATCTGGATTGGATTGGAATCTGAGTGCGTATTATACCATGTGCGCGATAAAAGTTTGAGGTGAAGATGATGTAGCATACAGGGACAGTGACTCCGACCATCTAGTTCCCGGGCAGAATGTGTGAATCAAGACGACAATACCAATCTGGTGGAAAGTAGAGTTAAGAACGGAGTCACCTGATATACTATATCATGTCCCACGATCAACACATCACCGTCCTCTATTTTGCCGCAGCATCGACACCAACTAGGTAATGCTGCCCAAGTGCCCGTACAGATTATCTGATTTGGGCGAACTTCTGGCACAGCACTATCCTCGCGGTCATCTTCGGGGTATATCAGAATCCAGTCAGTGGAGTGTAAACGAGGACATGGTCGATTATCCAGAAGCGGTGTCTCAATGGCGTAGAAGTCGCCATAATCTGTCCAGTATCGGGAGGATGACCAGGTCCATAGTCTCTTTCTTCGTGCTTGATGGTTTTGGACATGATTAGATGTATTCTCATTACACTCGCGTATCGAGCGCTTAGCCAGGAACTCCAATAGAAGTGGAAGAGGTTGCTTCCGACGCTGGCATCATCGGACTGAAGCTCTGAGTTCGGGTCGAAGGTCAGTTCTTTAGGGTGGCCATCCAACTCAGTGAAGGGTGGCGCAATTCAACCCAGGAAACGTCGACGTGTGCCCGGTGCTATCTGTTACGTCGGCATGAAGGCGACTGTGCTGATATATGTGCGTACGTAACTGCATTGTGCTGATGAACCGAGAGTCACCTGTGTATTCGCGTCCAGCGACGACGACGCCCTTGACAGTATGACGATTGTGACCAGCAGCTGACAGCCAACGACGACTACGCCCGCCTTGCTCCTTCTTTCCAGTTAACACATCCTACACACCAATGTCTTGCGCTACTACATACTTCTCCGACCCTGGTTGTCTTCTCATCTTCGCCCCACTCCCCCTTCGCAATGTTGTTGATATTTTACAGCCGCCGCCCTGGATGCTAAGGTCATCAATGCTGCCAAGGACACGCCGATCGCTGCAATCTACTTAAACACAAGAGAGCTCGTTTCTCCCTGGACGATATTGTTCTTGCAAACCAAGTTGCGTTATCAAGCATATTAGAACTCTCAACAGGCAGGAAGCTCTTGGTATGCTCGAAGGCGGGACTCCTCGCCCCATTCAAGAGGAATCGTTCCTGGGCTTGGCCAACTCTTCAGTGCTGTATGTGTCTCAGCAGAGTTAATGCTCTGGCTATACTTGAAGGCACAAAACTCATCCCAGTCAAGAGAAAAATAATTGATTGTAACTAACAAATCGTACTTGTAATACACATTGCAATGGTTGTAATAAGGATTGGGGTAACTGGCAAGGCTGTCTTGTTGATGATAATCACAATGTTAGAGATCCATGACTTCCTTCGTGACGGGGTCGCAATATCGTACAAAACTAGTAACAGGAGGCATACTCAATTACGACGCTTCGGCATTGAAATTGGTGTCTGGCTTACGTTAGACATCCGTAATGGCCTGGCCGCTCTGAAAAAGGGTATCCTTCGACGGATTTTGGCGTTCTGATGGTTTCGATGGAATCAATCACATTCTGAAGAAAATCCGAAAAAGTCATTTCATCAATATATCTTCAGACACACCTTTTGCCCTAGGATAATGAAGTTAGCATCATTTGGCAGACGGTCCCTGTCGCATTGAGAGTGATTGGACAGTCGCTGAACCTAATCAAGAAGTAAATAATGACATTCATGTTTCGAATTTTGAATAAACATACATTATCTCTCCCATGACGAACCCACTTTCAGGGGAATTATGACTGCCTTTAACTTTGGGGTCCAACCATCTACTAGGAATATAACAGTACTCTGCCCCTGAGTCCCATAAGCATGATACGTCCGTAAATGTCTGACACTCTTCATAGTCAAAGTCATCATCAGTGGTAATACGGATGGTGGCATGGATAAATGGAAGTCCATCTCCAGATTGGAGGTCATGTTCGACAACATAGGGTGGTGGGATGCCATCGGGGCATGATTTCCTCATCAGTTCTCGCAATTTCCGGCGTTTCTCAACATGAGCTGGGTCAAAAAAGTCGGGACCTGGTTTGGAAGTTGTGTCGAATCTTTGGCTGACCATAGATGAATTGGCTGTTATATTTTTTATGCGCATATAAGGTAGTACAGTTTAGCCTAACTCACTATACAGAACAGCTTTATGGGGTGATGCTGGAAGTGGTAATGAGGCGGTATCAGGCATTATCAACTGTAGAACAGTCTGGTTAGATATTGATTGCCTATGACGCCGAGTACTCCCCATAGATAGAAAGACCATGAGCCCTTCAGCCACCCAACGGAAGCCAGGGAACCAAGGGACATGAAATGTATGAAGGCATGACCAAAATGAGTGACTAGGGCATAGATAAACCGAGAAATCATTATGAAGGAGAGAAGAGTTGGGCCGTTTATCTATCCCACGTGATCGAGTTGTTGATGGTCGAGACTTTGGACTGGACTAGAAACTCGGTGTCACATTAATATTGCACGCGGTATGACCTTGTTAGGAATCAAGATTTTTGGATTTTAGCTGGTCAGAATCTACCAATACCAATGTGGCGAGGGCTGAGACACAACATCATGGATTTTTTAAAACCATCCCCTCCGTTCGGCGTAAAATCGCGAGACTAAGTTGCATTTTAATAACCTGCCTGAAACGGGGCATTAAATCGCGGAGGCAGATAGATGAGTTGAGTGATCACCTGCCAGGCTGTTCCCTAACTTTTACCGCCTGCATCCCACCCGCAGTCCCTTAACACCATTGGGAAATTCCGCCTTTGCCATTTCCCGCATTTTACGGCGTTTCTCGACACGAACTGGGTCGAAAAAATCAGGGCCCGGCATTGTCTCTGAGGGTCCATGACGTGACCAAAATGTGCTCTTGGGGCAATCTGCTACCATTTGGGCTAAAGAATACTATTGAAAAATGTCATGATTTTACTTACTCTCAGGGACAGGGCTCTGGGTGATTTGAGACGGTTGTGGCGACTGCGCGGACTGTACTTGCAAAATTGTGTCATATAGCAATGCCGCCGATACCGACTCTGTCAGACCCATTTTATCAAGTGCATGGGCCAGTACATCTGCCGTGACTGTTACGGAAGGGGACGATGTGTGAGTAGTAGCCATCGCAGAGTTGAACTGAGCGTGGTTATCCTGAACCTCCGTGTTGTCGATGGTGTCTGAGGATTCAACCTCCATTTGGCCTAGCAAAAGTGGTGGAGTATACAAAGAGCAAAGAGCAAAGAGCAAGACATTTGGAACCGCTGACTAATCGATCGAAAGCCGAGACCGACCGAATCCAGCAATCATACGACCATTCTTGGGTTAAGGAAAACGACAACCGATTATATAGAGCCACCAGACGAGGCCCTGTTAAAAGTTGAAGTGGAGAGATTGGAAGATGAGGTCATGAGGCTTGAACTTGATTTCCAAAGAGGGTAGGTCCCTTCAGATGGATCGCTAGTGTTAGTGATGCGGTAAGTGTCTACAATTGGGTGGTGGCAATTCCTTGACATACCAGCTGCCAGCTTTGGTTCAAGACGGCTGTACGTTAGTCGTCTCACCCTTGCTGGCGCTCATATACATATCCGATCAAGTACATCCGAGTCATTTGCTCGAAACAGGAAGTAAGAATCACGCATTTATGAACAGATATATATTGTTTTGTTGATCTACACCCTCTCTGGTCATGAAATGGGCGTGAGGTTATGTTACATCACGGTGGGTCGTTTGTGTTTCCTGACAATGTCATTAGCCTGAAATGGTCTATCGCAGCAAGAAATTCAAAATCGTACTGACAAAGTTGTCGTAGGTGAGTTCAAAATCCAAATTCTATAGATTAATCGTACATGAAATTATCATCAAAAAGGCTCGTATTGCTGTTGACGAGGCGCACTGCATCTCTGAACTTGGTCATGAATTCAGGTTCGTAATTGTTATTTTATAAAGCAAGACAGGCGGTTGAATTACACCCGAAGGACTACGCTGAGCTACACACGCATTACCCTGAAGTTCTTATTTCAGCGACTTGTCCACCTCTCAACGCACTCTTTATTTTCTTCTCGTCTATACCGAAAGAACCCGCATTATACGATCTTGCCGAAACCAGAAAGTCAAAAAGCACCTACCGAAGTTGCAAAATATTTTCTGGACAAGCATCCGAAAGACTACTGTCTCCGTCAGAAGGTAAGTGTAATATTATATGATTTATTCTGAATGAGTGAAATGGTTTCTAGAGAATGGCCAAATCAAGGGCGGCGTGATCATGAAAAATAATCTCTTTACTCAGAATGGCAGGTGGGGAGCATCAAGGTAGCCATAGCTTTCGGTCTAGGCATCGACAAGGCAGATGTACGTTTTGTGCCGCACCGTACGGTAAGATAGCATTTTCCGAAAATCTTACCAAGTGCCGCGCGCAAGCTGCATCGCAATTAGATCCGTCGTCATGGACGACGGAGGAGGTCGATGCCTCAGGTCCATGTGGTCATTGCGACAACTGCTTACGTTCCATGGACTCGACGTCACCTAAGAAACTTGGGCAAGACCATAAAAAATTGGAAAGGCAGTTATCACCTGACCTCATCCATTGACCTCAAGCTAAAAAGGAGCAAAGGGCGGACACCAACTTCATCTGATCATCTATCATTTGACAAAGATCTGGAGGCTATGTTTCAAGGGGGCGCCGAAGGACCATAAAGAAGCGAAGAGACAGGTCAGTGGTGTATTTGGTTTTTACAGGCTCTTGTTTGGGATGGCTATAGATATATCGTAACTGGGAAATATGACCTCATTGTAGAGACAGAATCGCTTGTCGATGTCAACGTGATTTTAGCTGGAGGCGGCTCGGCGCGCGCACAGAGTTTGCCAAATTTCAATGTATCTGACACACGCTGCCACCGTCATCAGAGTCATGTCCAGAAGGACTACGCTGCCTCGGTGTGGGTGGTTTTGCAACGTTTCGGTTACGATGTCGACAACGTCATGACAATGCAGAAAGATGTGTACGAGTGGTTTAATCGTCTAGACCCACGCTCTTTCGCGCTCTATGATCGGGATGCCAATTTGATTGTAAAATGGCCGCAGGGACTCTTACCTGAGGGAATCGCTCTTCCTTACCTAAGTCCGCCCGGTCTTTCAAGAACAAAACAATAATAGACAATGGTGTTGACCTTATGGCACTGCAAGCGCTATGTTGAGATGACCTAGGAGATTAGCGATAAGCGCGCGTTTCCTCATGATCAGGCACCGCATAGTTAATCAAGGACTAGTAAAATTTCGATGGATACGTCACATGGCAGATGGATAAGAAGCGGTGTTACTTGTCCTGAGAACTGCGCTGTTTCAACCTGTGATAATTGGACCAGATGGTCGTCCAGTCGGCCTCTAGAGTGCCGTCGGCAGCGACTTTATCAGACTGCGGCGTGGTCTTGGCTGCCCATCCCACAGCACGTTCATAACATTTCAAAGCATTGTCTGATGAAGGACCTTGGGCTGATTCATGAAGAATACCGATCAAATGCCAAGCTTCTGCCGCAGCGCGGGTTGCGTCGCGCAAGAGGTTACTTGCTATTTTATTCATAGTATACGATGATTTGTAAGTATTAATTAGATCTCTGCCTTGTGCCTGAGGAACTGGGATCCGTTGATGAACGCCATCAATAGGAAGTCCAGTCAAAGCATATGCAACCCTTTCAGACGATTCTGCGGCTGAGGTAAGCCACTGAATAGAAGTCAAGGAAGGCTGTTTCTGGGCATGCAAGACTTCGGCCAAATGAATTGAGAGTAGGGAAGAACGGTGGAGCAAATATAGCGTATGCAACAGTTGTGCAGGACTTGAGGGTGGTGATTCGGGTGATGGAATGGAGCGAATGAGATTGAGAGCAGACTGTTCGATATGCTGAGCTTTTTTCAATTGGCCAGACGTTGCATAAAATGCGGACAGGGACACGAGGGTATTTATCAACGTTCTCTGAGCATATGGGGATGAAGGGGCGGAGCTGGGTACTGCGGGATCATCGCCTTCACCCAAATTGCCGGATGCAAGGAGAATGGAGCGCGTCCACCAGGCAAGGGCATCGTGGGGGTAACCTAGCTGTGAGTTAAGTTGGCCCAACTTCCATGCGACGTGGGGATCAGGGGATATAGCCCAGGCACGTTCATACTCAGTCTTTGACGCGGCGCGGAAGCAGCCCCCCAGACGTTCGAGGATAGAAGCATGAGAAAGAAGGAGAGCATTTAACGTGGCAGAGCCAGTTCGTTCCTCTGCGATGCTGATGGCGCTGCGCAGAAAGTGGTGAGATCTGTGTAGAGCAGCATCGGGGAGACCATAGCCTGTACCCCAGTTGGCAGCCATCCAGGCGGCGCGAAGGATATGCCGACCCTTGAAACCGAGAGTAGGATGAGTGGCGGTGGGAAATGGATCTGCGCGATGCCAATCCCAATTGAGGATGTCTGGGTCGTTTGGTGGTGTAAGGTGGACGTGTTGAACGTACTGGTGTGTAGCCTCGAAGAGGGCGGCGGAGGCAACTGCGATGGTAAAGAGGCCAGCCGCGGAGCCAAGGAGAAGACGAGGGAAAGAGTTAAGAACGTTCATGTGCGAAACTGGAGCGAAATTGCGAAACGCGAAGGAAAGTCAAGCGGGATTTTTACATCAGCGCTGTATCGCCCCATTTCGCTATAATAAACTGATGGACGCTCTGCTCACACAATGCGCTTCCTCCTTACCCTCCTCCTTCCTTCCCTACTCGCCCTTCCCGTCGCCACTTCTTCCCTCGTTCAGTCGTGGCATAAATCAAAGCCACATTTTGTCTCCTTGGGCTCCAATGGCCGATTCCACTTCAATGGCTCGTACGTGGCAGTCATTCCTCTCTCTTTCCATCTCACCTCTCCCAGTGATTTTCCTATCATCGGCACAACCGCGTACTGGCTACCTGCGTTAAACAAAGACGAGGATATCGACTATGCGCTGGGCAACATCTCTAGTGCCGGTTTCAACGCTGTCCGTACATGGGCATTCAACGGTAACCGTCTTCCGTCTTTCCCACACTTCATTGGTCTCGATCCAACCCAGACGTCACTTCCATCCCGGAAAATGGCACCTGGTTTCAGCTCATCAATAACGGTGTGCTCTCCATTAACAACGGTCCAAACGGCCTCCAGAAGCTCGACACCGTCGTTCGCCTTGCTGAGAAACATCGTCTCTTCCTCATCTTGACCCTCACCAACAACTGGAATCCAGAACCCGCTGACAGCATCGTTTACCTCCCCATCAATTTCACTACCCGTGCATCACTCAATTCCCCCCTCCGCCGCAACTTTTTGAGCAACCAGTATGGTGCGTCCCATCTGCCTCGTGTCTGCCCCTGATTCGACCGTCGCCAAGGCGGCATGGACGTTTACGTACGACAGCTTGGAGACATTCACCTTCATGATCAATTTTATGTTAATAATACTCTCATCAATGCATTCAAGAACTATACCACTCACGTCGTCAAGCGCTATCGCGATTGTCCCATCGTCCTCTCATGGTAAGCCACATAACCTTCATCCGCCTTCTCTGCTTAAAAGTCTCTCAGGGAAATTGCAAATGATCCAAGGCATGCCCTACACGATTTTTTTTTGGTTTGTTGCTGACTCACACTTTTATTCAGGTGTAATTCTACGTTGCGCACATCCGAGACTTGTGCTACGACCACCGTCACGAAATGGCACTCCAGAATCGCGAAGCACGTCAAGAGCATAGATCCAAACCACCTGGTTTCGTCAGGGTAAAATCCTCAACGTCCCCCCTGCCTGTTCCGTGCATGACGCTTCCGTAGCACTTCGGGATACTTCTGTCCAGATTGCCCAAAGCTTTTTCAAAAACCCTCTCCACCAACTGTCTCACCCCAACCCACTCCTTCGGCCATTGCCCGCCGCAAGCTCCCCAAACCCTTGACCAAGAAATCTCTTTTGAAGGACAAAAGGGAGTTGCTCAAAATAGGGAGGTCTGAGGAGGCGGCGACAAGGACAGGTTCTGAGGATGCCATCCGCATCAGAGGCCGCTGGCTAGCAACCCGTGCGTATTTTTTTAATTGGAAAAAAAAAAAAAAAACAACCACGGTTCCTGTTTTGACCATGTCGAGTAGCTACAAAACGTCAACAAGGCCCTGGCGTTGGTCCTGCTTTTAATGGTGCATCCGGAGTAGACAGTGAAGACATCCTCGCCATACCTCAGGTTGGCTTCGGTTCCTTCCAGCTCTTCCCTGATCAGTACCAATACGGGTTGGTCGAGCCGTCAGGCCCACTCACGGCGAACGAAAGCCTCCAGGTTGGCTTGAATTGGATTAAGCAGCAAGCAGACTCCTCAAAGAGGTAATTGATCACTACCTTCTTCCTTCTGAAATCGATTCAACGGTAGACAGGAACCGCAAACCCATCATTCTGACAAGCTTCGGTGTGGTAACGCAGAATAATGCGGCAGCATTTGTTCCATTCAACGCGACTGAACCGCTCCTCGGAACCGAGTTAGGTTTGTCGGACGGTCGTACAATCTCTTCCCTGAACTTACATACAATTCTTGCACAGCGGATGCAGATGCAGACCCTCAGCAACAATCATTTGGTGTGTCGGATCAGCAAAGAGATCAAACATACGAGCAATGGATTGAAGGTAGGCTCTTTTTAAAACCAAACTCTACGCAAGTGTTGACAGTATCATCTAGCCTCACTCAGAAACGGCCTCGCAGGTGTTATTCATTACCAGGTAATTGTTCTATATGGTGATGCCCACAATGGCTGAGCCATGTTTCCTCAGTGGGGTCAATCTGGTTTGTCGGCCCAACCGGGAACACCAGTTTCAACGCCCAGCAACCAAACAGGTGTAAGCACCGTCCAGAACGCAACCGGCGTTTCTCCCAACGATGGTTACTCTATTCAAGGCGTTGGGTAGGTTCATTTTGAAAAGTCAAAATCTACTCAACTTCTCACACGCATCACAGTTCGCCTCAGTTTGTCCAAATCGTCCAACAACAGCAGGCGGCTTTCGGTGCCAACCCAGCTTAAAGAACATTTGTTACCCTTATTATTGCGGACACTTTACGGACTTTTTCATGTTTTACGGTGCTTAATGTAGTAGTTGTGACATTACTCGTGCTGTGACATTCCAGTGTATTGTAACTTGCGTCTTCTAACATGAAATTCTACATCGACAATTTACCTGTGAGCTTGGCCTTGTCAATCATGAATTCATTCCTTAAACCATAGGCAGATTGTATTCCCTTATGATCGTATCTACCCAGGCATGCTAACACGCTACTGCACACCGCCAGATCAAATGACTTCTCTTACCAGAGCAATATTCTTACATGTGCGACTTAAAAAGGACTCTTGATGCGACAGTACGCAGAGCATGCAACAGTTCTAGAGATAACATCATCTTTAAATAATGCAGGGTCACTGTGTGCTCGAAATGCCCTCCGGAACCGGAAAGACCGTTTCGCTGCTCTCGCTCATCGTCTCGTACCAACAAGTCTACGCCGACTTTTTCTAGCCAATTTTAGTATACTCACACAGCCCCACAGTTCTACCCGACGCGCCGTAAACTCATATACTGTTCACGAACCGTGCCCGAAATCGAAAAGGCCCTCACAGAGCTGAAAAGGTTAATGGCTTACCGTACCGCAAACGCCGAAACAGAGGAACAAAAGCAAAAGGAGTTGGCTTATACAGGGCTTGGACTAACTAGCAGAAAGAATCTTTGCATCAACCCTGATGTATGTCCCTCTCTCTTCCTCTGGACTCTCGCTGTGCCAACCATGTATCCTGTGCCAATAGGTGGTAAAAGAGAAGAAAGGAGACATGGTGGATGCTCGATGCCGTGACCTCACTGGCCTCGCCACGGCACAGAAGGCGAAAGACAACCCAGACTCTGTGTCGCTTTGTGAATGGCATGAAGTGTGTTTGTTCAGACGGTGAGTTGACCCTATTGACACGATGCTCAGAACTTGGGGAAAATGGAACCGGGCAATTTAATACCCCCGGGCATCTGGACGCTAGCCGACATCATCGAGTACGGTCATGAGAAGGGCGTGTGCCCCTACTTTACCGTTCGACGAATGGTACTTGTCTTCGCGATCGTCTCACATGCAATAGTCGTTCATGATTCAACATTAGATGCCCTTCTTGGATGTCGTTATTTATTCGTTCCATTATCTTCTTGACCCAAAGGTAGCAGATCGAGTCTCGAACGAGCTATCGAAAGATGCCATCGTTGTGTTCGACGAAGCTCACAATATTGGTGCGTTTGTTCGTCCTGGTTTAGAGCTACCTAATCTCACAGCCCTATAGATAACGTGTGTCTAGAATCCCTAAGCATAGATCTCACTCGTCCAATGTTGGACTCGGCAACGCGTAGCATTGGAAAACTTGGTGAGAAGATTGAGGAGTAAGTCCTTTGAACGTATGTCGCACCCCATAACCGTCGTAGAATCAAGGCGACAGATGCAGCGAGGCTTCAAGACGAATACGCAAAGCTCGTCGAAGGCCTTCAAGATGCCGCAGAGAGAAGGGACAATGACGAGTTTATGGCCAACCCACGTGAGCCGTGCAAAACAGAAATGCGAACTACATGTTCATATCTGATCAGTGTTGCCTGATGATTTATTAACCGAAGCCGTTCCGGGGAACATAAGAAAGGCGGAACATTTCGTAGCATTCCTAAAACGATTTGTAGAGTACTTGAAGGTAAAGTCGTTGATGTAAAGCCAGATATACTTACAAGCTTTCGTTTGCAGACTAGAATGCGTGTCCTCCATGTCGTTGCAGAAACGCCTCTGTCCTTTCTGCAACATTTGAAGGATATCACATACATTGAACGGCGACCCTTACGGTATGTCTAATTTAGTGTGGCATTTATTCAGTCATTCTCACTTGGTTAGGTTCTGTGCTGAGAGACTACAATCGCTCATTCGCACACTGGAACTTAGTCGGCTAGATGAACATGCAGCCCTGCGCAAAGTGGCGTTCTTTGCAACCTTGGTCGCGACTTATGAAAAGGGTGAGAATTTTCAGGCTAGGTATAGCTGATTATTTCACACGTACACAGGCTTTTTACTCATCCTTGAACCCTTTGAGACTGATAATGCAACTGTCCCTAACCCCGTGTTCCATTTTACGTTCGCTGATCTCGCTTGCTGATAGAACTGGAGACTAACTAATCATAGGTGTCTGGACCCTTCGCTGGCCATCAAACCAGTGTTTGAACGTTTTAGCAGCGTGGTAATTACTTCGGGAACGATTTCGCCTTTGGATATGTATCCTAAAATGCTCCAATTCAACCCCGTCGTACAAGAGACATACCCAATGACCCTCACGAGGAATGCTTTCCTGCCATCGGTAAATTAGTGATACATGTGTGTCAATGAGAATCATTCTCACTTGGTCGCAGGTAATTACACGCGGAAGCGATCAAGTCGCCATCAGCTCTCGCTTTGAAGTAAGAAATGATCCAGCTGTTGTCCGCAACTTTGGAAGCATCCTTGTCGAATATAGTAAAATTGTCCCTGATGGCATAGTCGCATTCTTCCCCAGCTACCTTTACATGGAATCCATCGTGGCAGCTTGGAACGATATGGTACGGTGTATCCTTTTTCGACCCCGTTTCTTATGCGTGCCAATAGGGCATTCTAAACGAAGTATGGAAAAACAAACTCATCTTTGTTGAGACGCCTGATGCCAACGAAACAAGCATAGCTCTGGAAAATTACCGGAAGGTGAGTTGGAAAAATGTCACTTGTTCGACTTTGACATGGTCTAGGCTTGTGACAACGGGCGTGGAGCAGTACTTCTCTCTGTCGCAAGAGGCAAGGTTTCCGAGGGTATCGATTTTGACCACAATTACGGCCGTGCTGTCATTATGTTTGGGTGAGTATTTTGCATGGTCCAAGTGTCTAGCCCGTAAAGCCTTTAAAGCGTTCCCTATCAGTATACTGAAAGCCGCATATTGAAAGCCCGGCTCGAATACCTCAGAGATGCTTACCGGATAAGGGAATCGGAATTTCTGGGATTTGACGCTATGCGTAACGCTGCCCAGTGTGTTGGTCGTGTACTACGAGGTAAGACAGACTGGGGTCTGATGGTCTTCGCCGACAAGGTATGTATCAGACGAGCAATGATTTGATCCCGTTCTGTACCGCATCTATTTTGCAGCGGTTTGCACGGGCGGACAAGCGAGCCAAACTTCCTCGCTGGATCAATCAGTACATTACAGAAGCAGCTTCTAACTTGTCTACGGACATGGCAATTGGCCTCTCAAAGCTTTTTATGCGTACTATATCCCAGAACCCGAACGAAAATCAGACTGGCATATCATTGTGGACACTGGCGGATATAGAAAAGGCTCAAGCGAAACAGAAAGCATTGGCATTGGAAGCAGAAAAGAGCCAAGAAGATATGGCTATGGAAGAAGACGAGTTCGATGATGGAGGGATGAGCGATAGCGCTCTAATGGAACTTGATCTGGATATACCATAGTCGCGTACGTGGAACTTATCACGTCTGAGAGTTGCATTTTGGGCACTTTCCTGCTTCCTATGATTCTAAGACTCAACACCAGTTGGATATAGCAAGGTTGACTGCACAGACCACATCTTTTTCTTTGACTCTTTGGGGCTGGTGGAAATAGCGTCGACATGTGCATGGAGTACAGTCGGGTGGGTGTGAGCTACTGTTGTAGCAGGCCTGGGAGGAGCAGTCCACATCGCTGTGGTGAGAAAAAACTGAATGTCCACAAGGATATTCTGTGAATACTATTCGCCGGTGGCACATCTTTCTGGCCATATTCAGCAGCAATTCAGTAGAACTTGGCACATTCACACTTACTGCTCGGCGGAGGTAGGAGCGATTCTATATACCGGCGGTTCCTCTCTTGAATCTGCAAAGCCCATCAGAATTATTGCTCCTTGTGATGGTAGCATGCCCACTTTTGGGAGTGCGACGGAGAGCTTGCAGAAAGTCCCTTTGCCGTCTCTCCTTATAAAGGCCCACTGGACCTACTCATCCAACGGCCCGAAAAGCCACTGGCTGCCATGCAGTAGACTGAGTGCGGTATGTCCGGGGGAATTCTGACTTTTGTTCAAGTTTAGGCCGATCGATGCTGTATTTGCCCTGATGGCGTTCCTAATAGGTTATTAAATCCTTAATTTACCCTGTCCTCCCTTTTCTGGGTGACTTTCCAATAACATATCATCTGACTCTAATTGCATTTTCTGGCCAGTGAATGACCTATCCCTGGTGCAGGGAGGCGAACTACAAATCAATGTCAATCTTAGTCGTGCGTGCCGAATTTTGGCCATCACGAGTCGCATATTGGCAGATCTCGTCATTTGTCAGAACAAACCAACATATGAACGTGGGACATGTGAAGGTTCAATGAAAAAAAAAACATATTTGCTATATCTTTTCTGTCATTCACCATGATTGAACTTTCTCATGAGTAGCCTTTTGAATAGATATACACCCGTCACCACTAAGAAAATCTAAGGTAATGCTACGTATCTTGTTGTGATTGTTGGCGTTGTTGGTTTGCCAGTTCCTCATCCAAAACCTCTGATATATTACGAATCGGCTCACCCTTAATTACCTTCCGGACCTCCACCGAATCTAATGTCTCATGCTCTACTAGGGCATGGGCAAGCTAGATTATGTTTTTTCAAAAAACTTAGCTTCTTCCTGACGACGAAAGACAGAATTCAACCTACCCGATGCAGTTCATCTACTTTGGACGTCAGTAAAGTGGTCGCACGGCCTTCCCCGTCTCTTATAATTCTAGGAAGTGTGAATGAGATCCGGGGTCATCGAAGGTGCACGCGAGACTCACTTTAGAATCTCCCGCTCTATCTCCTGCTTGGTATGCGGGCTCAGGCTGTCATCTCTATCGCCGTAATATACTGGACCTAGTTTGGAAAACCCCCAGTTCTTGGTGCCAGGAGTTAGATGCGTGTGTATTTCCCGAGTTGTACCAGCGTACCTTGACCATATTTCGAGCAACCCGTGTCGCGTTCCGGATATCCGAACTCGCCCCACTTGTAACATTCTCCGCACCATAAACTACGTCACCGTGAAGCATTGTTACTGCAAAGACAAGTAATCATACCACTTACTCAGCTGTTCCGCCACTCTGCCGCCCATTGAAACATCGACCTCAGCAAGATACTCCTTGTAACTTACGGATGTGCGGTCATTTTCTGGGAGTTGTGAAGTCTAGTGTACCGATTGGTCATATTTTCGTTTCTTTTGGGGATAACGTACATAGCCTAGAGCATGTCCACGGGGGACGCATGTTACCTTATGGAGGGGCATTGCGCCATCTGTATACAGCGCAACAAGAGCATGTCCTCCCTATCATGGAATTGGCGAGTAACATGGAAAAAACCAGGGCAAACTCACTTCATGATAAGCAGTGGCCAGTTTGTTCTTGGGGTCAATGTACTGACTTTTGCGTTCGGCTCCCATCAGAATTCTATCCTGGCCCAAATATTAACCATAACACTAAATGTGAGAAAGCTGGACCCAAACCTTGGCCCATTCAAAGTGTCTCAACTCCACCTCCGTTGCCTTTTCCTTTGATGCTTGGATAGCTGCTAAGCTAAATTCATGTCTCATCGAGTTTGTTTCACTAAACCTCAGTTGCACTCACTTGACCATGTTTTGAAGATCGGCACCAGAAAAGCCAGGTGTTCCACGAGCCAATACCTTGGAGTCGACATCTATGAAAAAATTTAGCGGATGTCTCCGCAAAATGATATGTCAGCGTGCCTTTGCTCGTCACCACATTTTGCATGTGATGCTGGAGAATCTGCACGCGGCCTTTGATGTCAGGCAATGGTACACTTATGATCCGGTCAAATCTTCCTGGTCGTACGAGTGCTCTAGACGGCAATTATTCACTATTAGAGGATAAGGGAAAAGATGCTCACTGATCAAGGCTCTCGGGAAAGTTGGTTGCACCTATAACAATAACTCCTTCATTCTGCTGGAAGCCGTCCATCTCTACTAATAATTGATTCAAAGTTTGCTTCATGTACTGTTGATCTCTGTTGCTTCGTTTCCCACCGACGGCATCCAATTCGTCTATAAATATAATAGCTGGCTCCTTTTTACGCGCGGCTGCGAAGAGGTCCCTGACGCGCTTTGCGCCAACGCCAACAAACATTTCTTCAAAATCTGAGCTGCCAGAAAATGAGTAGCATCATTTTGCTGCAGAAAAATCAAGCTCACCCGGAAGCAAAGAAGAATGGAACACCAGCTTCACCAGCGACAGCCCTTGCAAGCATGGTTTTACCCGTCCCTGGTGGACTAGAGCGAACGTGATCAAACGTAGTGGAGACAATCGATTACACCAACCCTGTCAGTAAAACACCTTTCGGAAGTTTTCCGCCCAACGATGCGAACGCGGAAGGGTCCTTGAGAAATTGGACGACGTCTTGTAGTTCCTGGATCTTGTGAGCCACGAACGATCGGATAAAGATGACATACTTCTTTTGCTTCATCGACTCCGTGCACGTCGCTGAATTTTACCGTCTTGCCCTCCGCAGGTTCGAATTGAGACTGACGAGGACCCGCTTTCATGAAGCCAGTGTTCTCGAAGAAGACAGATAGAACGACAAGGAAAACTGGTAACAGGGTCAGAATTCTAGGGTGCCGTGGAATCTGGCACGCACAGAATGAACCGGCAAGAAGGTAGCAAACAAAACGTATAGTCCGAGGTACCCATGCACCTTTTCCTAAATCAAAAGTAAGTTTCTGAATCATTGTTGGCAGCTTACACGAACGTTCTATGATAGACACTTGGATAGGATTGCCATTTTCGCCGCTCAGGGCTGCCAGTAATTTTCCAATATCAGCTTGGGAAATGGATCCGGTGGATGGTGGTGCGCCCCCTCGAGCGAGAACCGTCTGTGCCAGCAGTTGGCTGGACGTCTGTTTTGGTGCTTCTTTACTTGCAGATGATTCCGCCGGAGTTACTGAGTCTGCCACTTCTTGAGCGGGGTCTCCTTGCAGAGGATGGGCAATCAAAAGAGTGTCCCTTTTCTGCACGGCAGCATTCACGGCAGCATTCTGTCCGAGATTAACCAGACATCCCAAGTAGAGTTGAAAAGCGTCTGCGGAATGGAGTAGAGGAGAAGAGGGGTCCTGTATTACACGAACATAAGATAGAGACTATAAACGGATGGCCAGACGCACGTATTCACACATACGCTCCCAACGAGTGACAATGAGTTCGTATGACGAGGTCAAGCGAGTGTCTATGAGAGCACGAAAAAGAGCGAGCTGCTTGTCGACGTCGTGTGGGTTGACGTTCGCATCTGCCTCAAGGCGGGTGATCTGGGCAACGACATGGGGCGACGGCACGGGGGTTGGGTTTGGGCGGGTGAAGAGTGCAGCAAGCGAAAAGGGACGGAAGTGGCCGGAGGGAGGTGGTGGTGAGTGGAGGCGGTGGAGGTGCGTAGAGAGTAGGCGGGGCGGAGGGCGGAGGGCGGCCGGCCTCGACGACAAAAGGGCGCGCCTCAGCATCAAGTAGATGCGTGACGCGTCACCTCGCGCCTTGTCACGTCGTGACGCCGCCGGCCAAGTCATGTCAGGCCGCCAGTCCGCTGTTCTTGCCCTTGCTCTCGTCCTCCACGCCTGCGATACCGCACTGTGTTCGCTTGACAACAAAAATACTTCCTCTGTAACAAGCGATGCCGCTGTCATTCGCAGCGACTTGCTTTCGCTCCTTGCCATCCTTTATCACGCCATCACAAAAGTTTCGCTCGCGCTCAAGCCCTCCTCTCCGTCCTACGGTGCCTCCGTCACGCCGCTCAACGACATCGCGACTAAAATCGCTGCCATCTCACATTGTGCTGGCCTTTTTGCGCCCACTCATGGTCTTACGCTCACCAACGAAGCCGTGTCCCTGATTAGGCACGTCGTCCAATCTATCCGTGCACTTATTCAGACACTACTTGATGGGACTAACGGCACCACGAAAGCCGAACATGTCAGCGATGACTATCTAATCAGAACTGCCGCCGTACATGATCTCATAGACAAAGCGCGCGGCCCTGACGGCTTGTCGCCCGATAACGTGTCTGCCGTTCGCAAGTTGTGGCTACGCGATCAGGCATCTCTCGATGACGGCTACCAGGAGCTCGTCCAGATGATCGAGAATGTGTCGGGTGAAGAGGAACAGGTGGACGATGGCTGGGATGAGCTTGACCTTGGCACAAAGCATCTGTCTTTGGCCGAGGCGGACCGCGCGAAAAAGGTCTTTTGGTCTTTCGGTCCCCGTGCTCTCGCTACCATTGACTAACGTCCCACTAGGCACAACCCCTTGTTCGATTGTCCATTTTATTACACAAGCGTATCAGTCATGATATCTTGTCCTGTCCTTATCCGAGTGATCTCAATGCTTACCTTGACCTCCTCTCTGAACACTCCTCATCTCTCTTGGTCGCATCCGATGATCTCATAGCCAACTTGTATAGTCCTCAGAGCACGGAAAACATCACCACCGAATTAACCTGCCTCAGAAAAATCGTCCAAGATTTGCAACCACCAGTCATCGCATTGTTGAAAGACGAAAAGAAACGGTGGTTCAATGCTTGTTTTGAGCAAATATTGAAAGCCGCGGATGCATTGTCCAACACTATCGACAAGAATTCATGATCCATCTCCCTTCCCCAGCTTTCGGCCCTCTTGCTCTTTTGCCTTCCGCTTCTCTCGCTCCCACAAATCTCTCCATTTGGCCGCCATTGCGTTAGGCCATAAAACTGAATTACGCTCACGTCTCAACCGCTCTTCGAACCTTGCGATCTTCTCCATCTGAGCCTGGAGATCAAATGTATGTTTCTACACCAGGGATTAGGCTGCTCAAACGAATCAGATGGAGACGTACGGCTTCGAGTTCGCGCTTGGTTCTTGCTTCCTCTTTCATCTTATTCAGTTCTCGCTGTCTCTCCTCATTCTTCTCTCGGCGACTCAGGCCAGAGCGTGGGGTGTTTCCACCCGTCTTTCCGACCATTCAACCTTTTCCCCATGAGATCATGACAACACTCACACTTTTGAAGAGTGCATTATAGACATCCTGGTTTCTGAGGTCAAAGTCGGCTTGCCCAGCCAACGCCGCCGGTTTCCTGGGAGGCGGTAATGGCAGGATGCTCCCATCAAGCGTGGCATTGCCCTTGGGAGGAGGGGGAGGAGGCGCAGGCTTTGCAACGGCAGTTGTGGTGGACGGAGTAGTGGGAACGGTAGATGCGGCCGACTTGTTCTTCTTGATTGTCGGTAATTTACGTTTCTTGGGCGGGGGTGCCTCCTCTTTCGCTGATGGAGGACTGTCAGACGCTCCGTGGTCGTCTTCGGTTTTAAGCCTGAGCCGTGGACGTTTGCCAGCGAGCGCGGCAGGTATATCAGCGCCCTTGGTTTGCTTCATAGGCCTCATTGCCACCTTTCCTTTGCCCTTGGAATCCACCGCAAAGTCACCGTCATCGTCGTCATCACCGCCGCCGCCACGATATTCATCCTCCGCATCTGACTCTGACGCGACGAGCGGACGCCTCTTCTTTTGTGCTTGAAGTTTTGGCCTCGCAAGCCTTGAGCTGGCTGGTGGTACGTTCTTGGACGAGGATGGTACTGTACAAATCTCATCCATCGAGTCTTCAACGTCAACCTCCGCCTCCTCTTCTGCAGAATCGGGTGCAGACCGCTGATGTGTTCTCTGCCGCTTCAGTTGTTCCTCGCTCTCACCATAGTCATCTTCATCCGAGTCGACAGTGTATCGACGCTTCATTTGTTAAAAGTACATAAACAGATGTCAACAATACAGTTATGTTTCTTTGTAAAACTTTAGCAGATCCAGTACATCATCCTGGCTCCCGAGGAACACAGAGCACCTCTCATGAATACTCTTGGGTTCAATATCGAGTATCCTCTGATATCCTGTCGTCGCAATTCCGCCAGCCTGTTAATAAATTAAACCATCTAGTTTATCTGTCTCGAGTTACTTTTGCTTACCTGTTCCGTCAGGAATGCCATAGGGAACGCTTCATATAGGAGCCTCAATTTGCCACTCTTGCTCTTCTTGTCGCTCGGGTAGCCAAATATTCCACCATACAAAAGCGTACGATGCACGTCAGCCACCATTGATCCAATGTATCGTGCACTGTAGGGGGTTTTTGGCAAAGCGGGGTGTTTGATCGAGTGGAGGTAATTGATGACAGGTGGGTGAAAGTACATTGAGTTGCCTTCATTAAATGAATAGATCTTTCCGCGCGAAGGAATCCGAATCTGGGACTAGTCAGTGGAAGGCCATCTAGTGGCGTCAACAACGTACGTTGGGATGCGTCAGAATAAATTCTCCCAACGATGCGTCTAGGGTGTATCCGTTGACGCCTTGGCCGGTTGATAGCACAAGATTGGCAGAAGATCCATACATAGTGTAACCGGCGGCAACCATTTCTCGCCCAGGTCTGAGGACATCTTCGATGGTACCGGCTGATCCGTCACGCTGGTTGAAATTACTGCCTACAGAGGATTCCTCCGGGCAAGCAGCGCACTCACCACCTTGTAGATTCCAAAGATGGTGCCGATGTTGACACCAGCGTCGATGTTGCTACTGCCATCGAGGGGATCAAACACGACGCAGTAATCACCTTTAAATTTGTCTTCGATGATGATGGCGTTGTCAAGCTCCTCAGAGACTAGGACAGCTGTCTTTCCAGATGCACGCAGAGCGTTGATCATTATATCATTTGCGAGGACGTCGAGCTTCTTCTGCTCTTCGCCCTGGACGTTTGTCTCTCCAGCCAGACCGACGCTTGAGGGGGTCAGAGGGGTAGCATGGCGAGGGGCAAGGAACACACAGATTGATAAGACGGGCCTTACGGACGTTTGTGGCGATAAACTTGGAGGTGAGTTGGATGGCATTGAGCAGGAAGGTAAGGTCACCAGTGGCGGAGGAGCCCAGGCGAATCTGGTCCTGCAAAACGTGTCTAGTGAGGGTGATGAGGTCAGTAGAGGGCAAGTCTTCAGCGGCCATAAGGGAGGAGAGCGGGGACGAGGAGAGGGAATAAGTAGGGGACGGATAGGGACTGGGCGGGCGGAGCTTCCGCGTGAATCACGTGCTAAGGTACAACGTCACCGCTTCCGCTTGCCAGCGACGCGCTGCGGATGCGTGTCGCTGTCGTCCTCCGACCCACGCACGTCGCTCGTATTCGGCCCAATCACGGCAGGCGATCCACACTCCGATTCAGACTCCGCCTCCGCAAATGCCCGCGACTGCGCCTGTGCCAGTGCTGCTGCGATCTCCGCGCCGATGCTCGCCACCCGCACCTCCAGCGCCTCGTCCCCGCCGGTCCCCTCCGACTGGAAGAGCGCGGATATTGTCCGTACAGACTCCGCTAGCTCCCGCTCGTCCTCCTCCTCTGACACCTTTCTCTTTTTCCCCTTGAAATTGTACTTGCTGCTCTCCTCTTAGTAACATGGTCCTCCACAGTACCACAACTCACATGTTAGGATCTGGCTCCCAATTCGGATCATGCGTTCGCATGTGTGTTGTCAGTGTTGTCCGCCTTGTAAATGTCTTTTCGCACGTGGGATCTTCACATTTGTATGGTCGTTTACCTGTATGTGTTCTCCGGTGTCGAGCAAGGCTGCTTGAATCCCCAAACGTTTTACAACATCCGGGGTATTCGCAGCAATGCGGCTTTTCCCCTGTGTGTACACGCAAGTGGACATGTAGCGCGGACCGCTCAAAGTCCCTATGAGCCACCTTGTCCCCACACAACTTGATAGGCCTTACCTGAATAAATGTCTTCCCGCATCCTTCGTGACTACACACAAAGGGTCGCTCTCCCGTGTGTATGCGCATATGTCGTGCAAGGTCGCTGCGTCGTGTAAATGATTTTTGACACTGCTCTTGTTCGCATACATGAGCATGAGTCCCCTTTTCCCTTACGTTTACTTTCTTGCTCTCTCGCACTGGCACAGGTGTCCGCTGCATGGGTGATGGCTGCGAGGCAGGAGGAACGGCAGAGGATGGTCTGGGAGAGGGATGAGATGGCAGGGGACGCGAGTGCGAAACAACAGGGGACGAATCAGTTGGTGAGAGTCCGTGGCCATGTCCCGGACCGTGTTCATCGAAGTGAGATGTAAATTGAGAGAGAATGTCGTTGATATCTGAAAATTCACTGGGGACAACTGGAGGCCCCCCCGAGGGCGGCTCATCGCGTCCTACCGTGCCATCGCTGTCGCGTGTATCCTCCCCATCCGAGAGCATATATTCATTTCCGCCTGACTCTCGCGAGTCTCCTGTCTGTTTATGGGTCGTCGTAGACTCACTGGACATAAGGGAGTGAAAAGAGGGAGCTGTCTTTGTCGAATCACGGATTCTCTGCACGAGCTCAGCTTCACGGTTGCGTGCATAATCGGCATTTCTTGTTGCCATATCACCGCGGGAGTTTTCCGCGTCGTGGGCCTGTGCAGCCTGGAGAACTGCGACAAGACCGCTAAAGTTGATGCCAAGGTTCGCGATACTATCGGAGACGGCTGCAGCGTCGTCTGAGTTGCCGGACTGGCGTTGCTGTGCAGCGGCGCTGAGAAGCGCAGCAGAGGCAGCAGAGGCAGCAGAGGCATTCTGGTTCAAGAGACAGACGATCTCCCTCTCTAGCATGTCGACGGAGAATGGTTCAGCGGAAGATATGTGATGCGCGGGCGGGGAGTAGCGGTCATGAAGCGGCGAAAGCATTTGATGGTGGGGGTCGTCGTCGATGGGCTCGTCGTGGACGACGTCTGAGAGGTCGAGGACATGGTCGTCGGTGTCCATGAGGGTCGGATGCCGAAAGCGGCGATTACGAAAGCGGACAGCCCTATCCTCCTCCTCCTCCTCTGCCATGGACTCATACCGTATCCCTCCCAAGTTCGACCTCACCCCTAAACGCCACCATGGCTACGCCGTCCTACTCTTCATTATGGGCACTCTTTTGCCTCCTCTTGGTTATTATCTTGCTTGTCGCCTTCATACTTACTCATCTCATTTCTAGCCGTCGCCGCTCGTTTCGGCATTGGCAAGGACTTTTTCATCAACGTTCTGCTCACTCTCTGCGGCTATATACCAGGCATGCCATATTGATCTTATTCCCGCATTATCTCATCCGCAGCCTCAAGGTCATGGGCACAACTTTTATATCCAGGTCTGTCTCCTCCATCCATTCTGTCAGTCGTGCCTGATTCTTTGATAGAATATCCGCAACAACAAGACACATGCGCGCACCCCAAAGTGGGCACAACGTTATGGTCTTGTCGATACCTCAGAGATCCAACGCAAACAGCGCAAGTCACAGTGGGCTGTTCGCTATAACGATCGCACCGCGACTTCCGCATTAGAAGGCATGCCTTACGAAGAGGGCCAAATACCCGATCAGGCGCAGGAGACTGTCTCTCTGCGCGATGGCAAGGATAAGGGTAACGGAGAGCTGTGGAATCAGGAGGATGAATCATACTACGCCGAGTCAACCAGTGGCAACTCCGGCCGCTGGCGCTATCCAGCCAATTTCGATGACCCTGGGCTGTCGAGTGTTTCCAAGAAGGGGAAAAAGAAGGACAGATGGGCAAGGACAGAGGATGCTTATCATCACTCAGAGGAGCGTAGCCGCCGCAAAAAATCCAAGAAGCGACGGGCGAGCGCAGCACAGCCCAGTATCGACTCTCGCGACTCGGTCGAGCCACCCGAAGATGCCGATGGTGGCAATTATCGCACAGCTGAGCATGCTGACACCGATGAGCATCGCCATGCCATTGCCACTACCAATGATTTACTTAGCCACGAACTATAGGTCAAACTGTCATTATACTCTGAGATTCCTTCCTTTTTATAATGATGATTGACTCTCTAAATAGTGGAGTGCTGTACGCATCCCCATGTAATGTAGATTCACCAGAATCAGTTGCCTTGGTGCAAAATCCTTTCCGCGGACTGAAGCGTGTTCACCATCAACATGGCAACTGTCATAGGACCGACTCCTCCGGGAACGGGTGTGATGAACGATGCAACGGCTGATGCTGCTCCGAATTCAACGTCACCCACCAGCCTCTGTCCAGATTTTTTAGTCGGGTCTACAATAGTTCATCAGTCGTAGTTCTATGTCTGTAGAACTTCACATACGAACCGAGCACGTAATTGATGCCAACATCAATGACAACGGCGCCTGGTTTTATCCAGCCACCCTTAACATATTCTGCACGGCCGATTGCAGACACGAGAATATCAGCAGATTTGACCTATTGAAATGGATCAATGAACGGAATGGACCAGAGGCAAATCGATCATTACATATTCCTCGACGTTCCTTGTACGGCTGTGGCATTGGGTTACGGTTGCATCGCGGCTTCTCAGCATTGATGCGACAGGATTGCCAACGATATCACTACGGCCAAGAACAACTGCATGTGCACCTGCGATGGGGGCGCCAGTGGATTCCAAGAGACGAAGAACGCCGAGGGGAGTACAGGGCGCGAAAAGAGGATCTGAAGCACGGGATGCGAGACGGCCCAGGTTGTACGGGTGGAAGCTGGGGAAACCTGTAGCTGAGGCAATAAAGCTGTATTTTACTTACCCATCGACGTCCTTTTCCGGACGAATGGACTCTGTCACAAGTCGCTCTCCGTCTACCTTGATGTGGTCCCCAAGCGGTAGTTGGACGAGAATTCCGCTAACGTGAATATCGTCGTTGAGGTCGTTGACGACTTGAAGAAGTTGGTCGACGGAGGCCACTTGAGGTAGCCGGACGTGCTTGAGCTTGATTCCAACCTCTTCCGCGGCCTTTGTCTTCATACGGACATAGGTGGAGGAGTCTGAGCGATCACCGGCCTGGACGATAGCCAGTTGGGGCAGAAAAGAAGGATGAATGGCTTGAAGTGATTTGATTTTTGCGGAGACTTGAGCGCGGATTGACTTTGCAAGAGCGGAGCCATCGATGATGGCAGCGGTGGAAGCCATACCACGGGAGCGATGGAAAGCCAGGAAGTTGCGGACGACCGCTTGTCGCATTCCGGACCGGGCGTTTGTTTGTATACGTTTGGTGCCCACTCTAGAGTCACGCGCAAATTTTGACGGTCGACCATGTCCCTCGTCTCTGCCCTCCGCTCCTCCATCGCTCTGTGCGCCTCCCGCTCCCGCTCCTTTCCATGCGCCATACGCGCCATTCCACAAAGGCGTCTCTATTCTGACGAAAAACCTGCTTCCCCAGCAGAGCCCCAGGAGACCCCGGAGACGTCCCCAGACACGGAGGCACTCAAGGCAAAGGAAACTGAGGTGGTGGATCTCACGGTGTGTAGCGGTTCAAGCTGCAGTTCCTGTCCTCACTCTCGTCCAGAACCGCCTGCGCTACTTGCAGGCCGACTTTCTCAACCTGCAGCGCAACGCCGCGCGTGAAAAAGAGCAGCAACGCGACTACGCCATAACGCGATTCGCTTCTGACCTCCTCGAGACTGCCGACGTCCTTGGCTTGGCATTGAAGTCCGTTCCTCCAGAATCCCTTTCCTCCTCCTCCTCCTCTTCAACTTCCCCGCCCTCGCCCTCGCCCGCCACGTCATCCTCCACATCCACGTTGCCAAAGACACATCAGCAATACCTGCACGAACTTCACACGGGGGTGGAAATGACACATCGGCTGCTGCTCCAAACTCTGTTCAAGTATCACGTCAAACCGTTCGATCCTACAGGCGAAAAATTTGATCCGAACCGCCACGAGGCTTTGTACCAGGTTCCGATGCCAGGCAAAGAAGTAGGAACGGTTTTGGAATGCCAAAAGACTGGTTACATGATTAAGGATCGAGTGTTGAGGGCCGCTCAAGTAGGTGTCGTTCAGGATACTTCATCATGATAGCCATGCGTTGGTGCTGTCGGACAGGGTTGCATCGTTTAGAAGTTGCATCGTTTAGAATACCATATAATGATTAACGAATCTCTACTCCAAATTGGTTACGAAGCTTGGAAATGACATGCGATTGAATAGCGTTGACTTGGTCATTCGATAGTGATCTATACAGAGTTCAGTGCATTGGGCTTGGGAGGTGATAACAACAACGCGCCTATCCATCGAGCAATACTTTATCCTGTAGCACTGACTTTCTCTATTTGTTTTAGGATGAACAAAGTTGTCAATCTGCATTCCCGAGTTCAGCAAGAAATTCGAAATGCCTTGAAGACAGAAACCTTTTTGACGTCTTCCACAAGATCGCCCGCAATATCCCTAACGACGTCGCAAAAATCGTTCTCGTGAAGTGGTTGATCTTGAGGTATCCAAAAGCTGACATCCTTGTAACACGACGGGTATTTTGAGTAGGGCTTGAAGGTCGTAATCTTCCCCTGTTCAAACTGGGAGAGGAAACGTTCGTCCATCGACCAGAAGAGGCGTATGTCTGGAATAGAGTAGAGAATCATGGCTATTCTTTCTAGGCCAAGGCCAAACGCCCAGCCTATCTTGTTTTGAACATCTAGGGAGGACATGAGTGGGCAAAAACCAGCCAGAGAGCACTTTCAAAGGACGAACCCGCAGTATCCAGAGTGGCCTGCCTGACAACGCCACAACCAAGGATCTCAAGCCATTTCCCGCGGAAGAAGACCTCTACCTCGAAGCTCGGGCTCGTAAAGGGAAAGTATGCTTCGATCCACCTCACCCTCAGAGGGTCACTTTGCGTCGCCCCCACAGCGGAGCCGAATATTTTCAACATCAGGCTGTTCAATGACAGCTTGAGGTTCCGTGTGATGATTTGCGCATAACGCGGGTCGTGCCCCTGCTGCACCGGATTCGTGTCGGAAGTATGAGCTACGTCTTCAATGGTGATGTTAGACGTGGAGAGGTGATGCTTGAGACGCTCGTTGTCTTCTTGTACTTGGCGTATTGCGTTATGGTTCACGTCAAAGATGCAGGCTCCCTCTACTTGATGGAATACGGGATAATGGCAGCCGTCGATCTCGTCGCGCCGATACACGTCCGCAGTGAGAAGCCATTTTGTTTCGCCCTTACGGAACACATCGACTTCGTGTGCGGAGGTATGAGTCCGCAACATAAGATCCTTGTTGACATAGTAGCTGTCCGTGGGCGAACGGCCTGGGTGGTCCAACGGGAAGGATAGTTCGTCAAAGTTTTTGAATGGGGTTACAAGAGGAGAGAGGGAGGAAAGATGAGAAAAGTCGGGATAATGGGACTCTATCAGTGACCGCAGGGTACATAGCGGGTGGTGATTTTGAGTATGTAGGCGCAAGGGTATCTTGGAGATGATAGAAGGTGTTATGTTGGTCCAATGATCTGCAGCAAATTGTTGGCCTTGGATTTCGACATATGAACTGGAACTGGAACTGTAACTTCGGATGCAGCAGGTCAGGCGTTTCAAGTGAAGGCTCAACATGCTGTTTATTTGCGTCTATTGATATCAATTCAAAGATCCTATTCTACACTACCGTATCAATCGTAAGGGAGTACGTCAAAATCGAGGGTTGCGCTAGCAAGTCAACTTGCATGGAATCAGGAAAAATACATAAATAAAGCAAAAAGTGCAAGAAGCAAACGAAAAAAAAAGAAGTCCTTCACCAGCCGCCGAACCAACGCGCAGGAGGCCTATTACGCGATGACCGTGATCCACGAGTGACACTCTTGGGTCTAAAGTCATCGTCATCATCCTCCTCTTCCTCCGATATGATTTCAACTGCAGTGGTACGGGGACTGGAGGGGGTTGAAGGGGAGGAAGCGGAAACCGGATGAGGAAGAGGGGCAAGGCGGGTATTGGCAGGAGGAGGGACAGTGACGGTCTGAGTTTCGACGATGATTTTTGTTTCTGTTTCATACTGAGTTTCGGCGATGATAGACGCAAGCTGGGAAACCAAACGTCAATGGAGGAAGAAAAAGATAAGAAAAGGGACAAATGAGGGGGAGGGCGGTCACGTGGACGTTCGAAAACACGATCGACCACCAACGAAGGAGGAGGATACGGACTGGGCTTAGTTACGACCTCCTTCGTCTCAGAGTTCAAAGCGGCGCTGGTGGGGCGTCGGTACCTTGGTTTTCCGCTTCGGTCCAGCAGGCTCATATACGTATTCTTCTTCCACGGTTTGCGGTCCATCGTTTCCGAGAACTCTGTTCACACACGTTAGTCCGGAAAGTGCAGACAGATTACATACACGTACATTAATTGCTCCATGATCCATGACTCGCGTCGAGATGCATCGTGTTCCCTGCGGTTGACATTCTCTTCACGTTTGCTAATCTCCCTCTCTCTTTCTGCAATTTTCAGCTCGCGGTCAAGCAGTTCCTCTGTACGAGGTCCAATCCAGCCAGGCGGCGCCAGAGAATCCTCTTTGACGATTTCCTTGATAATAGTTTGTATCGGCAAGTTGGCCGTCTCAGTTACCGTCATTGTTTTACATGCCGGACAGATGACAGGCGGGGGTGATGGAGGAAGCACGCCTCCCGGAGCACCAGCAAGTAACTCGGCCTCGCGACGCGCCACCTCAGCCTCACGGCTTGCAACGGCACTCTCCCGGGCGAGAAGTGCTTGAGTACGCTTTGCTGGGTTGAGGTAGCTCAACACAGACGAGCCTTCACTGGAGGACCCTGAACCAGACGGCAATGAAAGCATGACAGCTAGGACAGCTAGGACAAGGGATAGAACGAGTAGCAAAGTAGTTGATGAGATAGTACGGTGGTGTCTGTGCGAGCGGTCACGATCACGGTCGCGGTCACTACGGTGGTGACGCTCGCCATGGTGAGACGAAGAAGGCTGAGCCATCCTAGCTGGAGTCGAAGTTAATGCGGAATGACGCAAGAAACGCGATCAAACTCACCGCTGACTGACGAGCGAGGCGACAAGGAGGTAGCGGAAGTAGCTGGGCGTAGAATAGACGTCGTCGTTGTGAATTAAAACGCTGAATGCCCGCTAGAAAGAAATGAGGGCAGAAGAACAAGTTGTACGCGCTTCTTCAAAATTTCCCATTTTTCAATTGTTCAACTGTCACGTGCCTTGTCAAGGTCACGTGTATCGGATCACACGCTACCACGGGCGCACAACACGTCCGTCGCGTGTCTGTGCTGCACAATGGCTTTCCGTCGCTTTAATGCAGCTGCCTCTTCAAACTCTCCAGCGCTCCCGGAGACTCCGCGGAACAGGCAGTCGATTGTCAGCCCTTACAGGTCGCCTGCTGCCACCCCTTCCATCTCCTCTTCCGTTCCTTTCGATTGGGAGGCGGCCCGTTGCAGAAAGCCTCCTCCCTATGCCACTCCATTCAAGAACAGACCACGAAAAAGCACTGGGACGCCGCAACCACGCAGGGCCGTGATTCGAAAAAAAGGATTGATAGAACGGTAACGCGTTTGTTTGTCTCTGTCCAGCTCAATCATTTATAGTCTTAGCATAACATCCATTCCGTCCTCCATTGCATTCCAGATTGCACTCTTCCCCCATAATGTTCCTCTTCCTTCCTCAAAGACTTCTGCACATATTATTGGTGCTGCTCTTCATTTCCTCCATTTTTGCATCCGTTTCAGCCAAAGCAGGCAAGTCACAGATTCTGACCTTGGCTGGGAAGACATGTATCAGGAAGAAAGCAGATCGTGGTTTGACTGGGTTTGCCGATTCCGTGTATAATAACAAACGCATATTTGTTCATTCAGTTTTTCGTTAGGCGTTGCCGCTCTCCTGCCTCCTTATTGCAGTCTCCTTTACCAATGCCGTATATCTTTTTTCTCGCACAAGAGTTTACCGCCTCCACCACCAACCGGATCCGATATCGTCTCCCAATGCCAAGTTCATTTCCGCCAGTTTCGACCTCACACCAGATATTTCCGTTCCCTTTACCAAGCGCATATTATCGGGCGTTTGGCATGCTTTCGTGTATTTTTGGCGTTTCCTGTTGGGTATACGCCAACCTGCTTCACTCAATACCTTGTCGGGCAAGACCACGCGTGTACAAGAAATGCAAGTGTGGAATCCTGGTGAACTTGAGCTGATCCTGTTCAGCGTGTATTCGCCTGTGCATCCGTTTCTATGGATGGCGACGGGTACCACAAATTGGATACTGATGGTTTGTATCATGTTCCTAGTCTCATTCCAGGTGTGTCTCAAAACTGCTCACTATGGAGATGGGGAGTGACCTGCGCCCCCCAGATGAATGTTTTGATCCGCGCTTTCACTGTTCTTGTGAAAGACAAGGCGGTGATTGCAGCCGAGGTGTTGAATGAATATAACCAAGGGGTATGGTGACTGCTCCAAGTCACAGACAGACACAGAGACTGACGTTTGCAATTAGTATGTGTATCCTCGACTTCACCCCATCAGAAAGGATGTTGCAGTTATGACGCATCAATCTGAGATGATCAATGTCTGGGAGGATTGAATAAGCGGACGGGTTTACATTATTACCTATACATTGTCCACTTCACCTCATGGAATATAGACGTCGGAAACGTTCTGTACGTTGTTATGTGCGTCTCGCTTTGCAGTGGCCCCCGAGATCCCCCAAGGCTCAACTCCATTCAGTTCTTTGACAACAATGGAAAGCCTGTACAGGGTATCGGCTGCAACAAGTCAGCAGCCGCTTGTCCCTTCGTCCACCCCTCAGAACCAGACTGGCTCAATCTCCCTGACATCCAACCAAGGCCAGGCAGACGCGCTGACCGTTCTTCCAGACGTTCATCTCGCAGTCCTCCAAGACTACTCAGCCGCATTGCCCCCCGTCGTAGCAGAAGTCCAAGGCCAAGCCCCAGAGCCGCTCCCATCCGCCAACCCCCAGTCTCGCCCTCCTCCTCTCGATTCTTACCTCCAACCCCCACCCGTGGGCAATTACGTGATTCTCGTCCTCGTACTGATTCCATCGCTTCATCGGCAACCAGCACCCACTTCCCCCGACAGCCGCTCACTATGCCCACACCACCCACCCCGCTGCCCCTACTTCCGACCCCGCCAACACTTCTATCAGTAAAACTTCCTCCTCCTCCTCCCACTGAATTATCTTTTGACGAAAAGCGCAAAGCTTGGGCAGAGCGTATCCAGTGAGTGGCCTTCCTCCCATTAGTCATATCTAACTTCTTCTGCCAATTCATAGGCTCCTTAGCGATAGTCTTCAACAACGCACCAGTCTTACAAAGCTTGGGCACGACATCGCCCTCTTGAAAAGCCTCTTGTCTGTCAATGCCTTTTCAGATCCGGGAAAACAGAATCTTGAAACCAGATTGGCTGCATTAGAATCGCAGCGGGAAGATGCAAAGAAGAAATATGATGCCATTCTCAATCGAATAACTGCCATCGAAAGTTGGCCAGTTGCACCGCCAATGGAGCACGAGAACAGAGAAATGCTGAACAAAATGGTGAAGTACTGTGAAGACTTGCGGCACAGTGCTGAAGAGGTCAATCGCATACTGTCACGGTCAAGTGCACCCGTACCGTCAAGCGCTGCTCGAGCAAGCGATTCGCCCCGGCCCTTGAAGAGACGCCGGATGGATGGGGACAGAGAAGAGACGGTGGACAATGCGAGCGAGATAGACGAAGAATTACGGGACCGAGTTCTTGCTATGCACGGCACCATTACTAGCATCCAGAATGACCAGACTGCAATTCGTAATGACCTCGTCACGGAATATAAGGATTATGTTGAAACCAAATTTGAAGAAGCTACCACGCAAATAGCCAAGTCTGTGGAGGACAGGATGAAGACTCTCGAGAGTGGAATCAGCGCAAGCGGTGACGATGTCGCCGAACTGGCTGGGGACATTGAACAACTCATACTTGATAATGATGCCTTCAAAACAGAAATCACGGAGACGAACCAGAAAATTAAAGAAACAGAGTAATTTGACGCTTTTTGATATGCTTTTCATGCGCTGACGTGCATGCAGAACAAGATTAACACAACTGGAAGAAAAGATACAGCAGATGTCAGAGGGACGCAGCCAATACGTCAAAGCGATTGAGGCACTGAAGGCTGCCCATGCTGCTCAAGTGTCGAGACCTGTATCACCAACATTACCGCAGATTGACTATGTCGTCCAGAGCATACGAGATCCTTTGACAGAAGCGGCTCGCGCCGCTATCAAACCAATGCTCACAAGTATGAGAGAAAATATTCAAGCGCTCCTTCAGGAGCGCAATACCGAGATGTATCAGACACTTTGGAAAAGGCTATCACTCACTCTGAAAGTAGTTGATGTATTGTCTGCACGGCTTGCACCACCGCACGGAGATGGATTACAGTCGAGCGCTGCCTAGGAACCTTTAATACTATACCTGTTAGTTTTTTTTTTCAGCAGCCGCACATGTTATCAGATAGGATGTCAGCAGTAAAAATAATGCCCATGCCGAGATTCGAACTCGAGACCCTTGCATCTCTGACCGCATGAGCCAATAGGTTACCCACATAAGTACAATGCTCTACCGCTGAGCTACACGGGCTTAATGATCAAAGGCGCATCTAACGTACTAATAATTTTTACGCCTGATGTGACCCTTATTCGTCACAATCAAGTGTGCTAACCTCGTTAGGACACGTTGAATTAATTCTAATGTATAGTATAGGCAGCTATCATGGCTGGGGTGGCATACCCATTTCTTCCGGTGTAAGGGAAGAGCTCTCAATCATCACGCCGACACCAATTTTGGCAGCATTCTACGCAATGTGATCAGACATGACATTCGATTGAAACAATTCGTGTTTACCTTGAAATGGTCGATTTCCCCGGACAATAGGAAGGAAAACGCTGGAGTAAATCGCTGCTCCAGAAAAGCAGAAACTTTCCCGGCTGAGTCAAGCTGCGCTCTGAATGTCGATAATCTCAAATCATATTTTGCGCCAAGGGTGGCAAGAGCATCCCTGCGTATTGGAGCAACTATAACTTGCAGATCGGCGGCGACTTCAACCTTCTCGCTCAACTTCTGCCAATAGCTTGCCTGTAGCACGCCGGCAGGTTGAACGTGTGCAGTTGCAATCCAGTTTCTGTCGTTGCCTATATACTTGGCAACATAAGATGCACTTATCTCGGACAGATCGGGTGAGGGGTGCTGATATAGCGTCTCGAAACCCAGTGCGAGATTTTTTGTAACGGACTGCAGATAGCTGCCAACATAGATACCTGTGAAATCTACCAGCCAGGGATTCAAGGTCTTGAGATTAATGTTGTAGTCTTGACCTTGATAATCATGCTCCAATTGAAACGTGTTATGCCCAGGTTGTGACGATATCTAGAATTTACGTTGAGGCTGAGCCAAGGCTATGGAAGAGGAAGCCAAGCATACCAGTGCCTGAATTTTTGTAACATTGTTTGGCGTCCAGCCATGATTAAAGCGGGCATTGACATTCCCGTCGTGGTCAATTCCTCCTTGAAGAAACGCCTAAGATACACTCAGCAAATGTGCGTGAAATGTTCGTGCACAATACATACTGATGAACTCGCGAAAACCGCGCCAAAGTTGTATGACGAAGGCCCTGTCTGCGAACCGAGAGAAAACGAATGATTCACTTGGAATAACGGATTCACAGACAGGCTTTTGGTCAGCTCCGCTCTGGCGCCATCGAACAAGTAGTTCGTCAGATGGGTAGCTGAAATAGCATTGAAGAGCGTGGAGGACAACGGGTTACGAGCGTACTTTTGACCTCTTTTTGTAAGTTCTCAACATTTCCAGGTTGGGGTAGGCCGAGCGCCGAGCGCCACGAGGAGAAACGGTTGTAGACTGTGGAAAATGAGCTGAAGAAGCTCTTGGACGACGGGGACGCGTAGGGGTCCAGAGACGCGTCGGATGCTGACGAGGCCATGACGAGAAGGTGAGCTGGTCAAATGAAAAAAGCGGACAAACACAGCCAAAGTGATCTCAGCAGTGAGATGCGCTCATACGCCACCTCAAGCGTGGGCTCTTCAAATGAAACAAGTCGGGCCCAATTGCAACTTCTTGGCGAATACCCGCCCCTTCAAGCGGTTTTCTTATTTTAGTTTTACTTCGCTCTGATCGTTTCATTTATTCTGCTCCGCGCAGCTCTCCGATTATCATAAAGCCCAGTGGTGCTGCGTTCCCATCCACTTGTCTTCCCCCAATTCCTATGGCCAATACAAGGCGGTATATTGCACCTATCCTGGCTCTCGTCGTCAGTACACTTTTACAATATATTTTCGCACCCAATGACTGCCGGCCCCTCCAGGTCGCTATGCACTATATCCTGGGCATGTTTCATGCCGATTATGCACATTTGTCCCCCATAAACAATCTAAGAGAGCACCTCTATAGACACAAATTGTCCCATAATGTCTCCCTCCCACAGCGAATATCAGCCGGACGCAGGGCAAATGCCACATTTGTCTTCCTATGTAGGAATAGCGATGTTAATGAGGTGACTTCAAGCGTGCAGCAGGTGGAAGATCGTTTTAATAAGCACTATGGTTATCCATGGGTTTTTCTCAACGATGAACCATTCACAGACGAGTTTAAGCAGTATGTCTTGTGATCTAATCAGCGTATTAAACTGAAGCATGCAGGCGAGTGTCCGTGCTCACAGATGCGCATGTTTCCTTTGGTCAGATCCCAAAAGATCATTGGATCCAGCCGGATTCGATAGACGAGGATCGCGCAAGACGGGGCCGTCTACAGCTAATGTCTCAAGGAATTATTTATGCTGGTCCGTGCAGATCCTTCGTTGTTGCTAGAAATTAAGCTTTTATAGGGAGCGTACCGTACGTATCACTCATCCTTGTCTGAATTTCGAGGTCCTACGGGCGTCTAGTTATCGTAATATGTGTCGTTTTAATTCAGGAGTGAGCTTCCTCTAACTGATAATTGATAATCCCTGCCACCACTTAATTTTTGCAGTTTTTCTTCAAGCATGAATTATTACAACAGTACCGTTATTACTGGCGGTAAGTCGCTCCATGGCTTGCTTGTAATGTGATCGTGAACCAAGCATGTAGGGTCGAGTGCGTTCCTGGCTCTTTCGGATCTGACTGAAATGGGCCTATATATGCATCCCAGACCAGGTGTTCGATTCTTCTGCGATGTCAACTACGATCCATTCGTTTTCATGGAGGAAAATGACAAGATATACGGTCCGTCCATGTCCTTTGTAGCTTTAAGTGGTGACGAAAGTAACCAAGCACCCAGGCTTTACAATTTCGCTGGTCGAATGGGAGCCAACAATTGCGACGTTATGGGCTACGGTGAAAGGTATCATCCTCCTAACGCAATTTATAGTTCTAACACCGCCGCTCAGAGTTCATAGCATTGCATCCCGAATATGTGCAAAAAGACAATTCTTTGTCGTACCTTTCAAACAATGGCGGGGACTCGTACAATCTATGCCACTGTATGGATTTCTCCATATACCATTTAGCATTTGCGAGACCTAAATCATCTCTTGCAAGATTGGAGTAACTTTGAAATTGCCGACATGGACTTTTGGCGCGGAGAGGCATATCAAAAGTTTTTCGAGTATCTGGATTCAAAAGGTGGCTTTTATTACGAGGTAATTTTATCAGCGGTTGAAAGGATTGGCCTGATATACTATCTTTCGCAGCGATGGGGAGATGCACCTGTACACAGCATTGCGGCATCCTTGTTTGCGCGAAAGGATCAGGTACATTTCTTTCGCGACATAGGGTACAAGCATGAATTTTTTCAACATTGTCCTTCTGGCGAAACGTGGGTAGGAGGCCGTTGTTCCTGCGACCCTGGAGATAGCTTTGGTAAGGTTGTTTAAACTTGGCCAGTCACATTATTGACATAAACCATTGTAGATTATGCTCCTAATTCTTGTGTAAAAAACTACGAGGCCATGTTCTCGTGATAGCGTGGGACCTGTAGTAGCTGTATATAGGTCGACACAAACCTTTTCTGCGGCTTTGAAATTCTCGCCCAAAATGATGACGTCCATGCGATATGTGCTCCTCGTCCTTGCCGTCATTGTCTGTTCTGTTGTTCCGTGCTCATTGCCTTTTCTGTTGACCTTTGATTGCAGATTGGGCTACATTTTATACTGAGCATCTCCAATGAGGGTTATGGTCGTGCAACTTCCTGGAGCAGCCTGTCCAAGCAAGCAAATCCTCCATACAAGCAATCCATTCCTGACGAGTACTACTTGAAGACCAACCACACTTCGCCGCCAGAACGTAAAGCAAATGCAGTTATTGTCATCCTAGGTCAGTCATGCCCATTCCAATTGCAGATACCTGACAAGGGTTTTGCAGCTCGGAATGGTGATTTGAAGGGTGTTCTGAGCAGCGTGAAGCAGATGGAAGACAGATTTAATAAGAAGTTTCAATATCCATACGTGTTCCTCAACGAACAACCGTTTGAAGACAACTTCAAGATGTGAGCTTCTAATTAATCACTCCAACTGTGTAGTCACAATTGCAACTCAAGTCGAGTGACGGGGCTCACTGATGCGCAAGTTCAATTTGGACTTATTCCTCCTGAACATTGGAAACAACCGTCGTGGATAAACGAGACCCGAGCGACTTCCGAGCGTGAGCAAATGGTGGCAAAAAACGTCATTTATGGAGGTAAGTATCCATGTTTCTATCCCCCACGACATTCTAATCTATCGCAGGCAGTGTCCCGTGAGTATGGTGACGTGTACGACGACAACCCTTGGACTGACAATCGCGTTCAAGTTATCGCAACATGTGCCGCTTCAATTCAGGCGTAGGTGTTTGCGTCCCTTGTTTTAGGTCGAGAAGCATCAGGAATTAGTTTTTTTACAGGCATGAACTCCTCAAGCCATATAGATATTACTGGAGGTGGGCATTCCGAGTAATAGGCGTGATAACTCACTAATTACTTCTAATAGGGTCGAGTACGCGTCAGGAATTGCTATGTATTTTCGACTAACCTCAAATCAGACCTCATGTGACCTTCTTTTGCGACTTGGACTACGACCCCTTCCTATATATGCAAGATCATAACAAAATCTATGGTGCACGCCATCTTGGTTTTCATAACACCAGGTTTTGACCACTACTGCATCTCAGGATTCACAATATCACTGCCGGAATACATAGAGACGATCCCAACTCTGTGGAGTGCGGTCAAAGGCAAAACTCGAATCTCCTCTTTCGACCTTAGCTGACGACTGGTGAATAGAGTTCATTAATGCCAATCGTGGATTTTTATCGCCAGATAATGCTATGGGTTTCTTGTCCGACGATGGTGGTGAAACATACAATAAGTGCCATTGTTGGTGCCACCTTGATTGCATATGTATTCCCGGCTAACTGTCATTTAGTCTGGAGTAATTTTGAGATTGGTGACCTTGACTTTTGGCGAGGTGAGAAGTACTCAAAATTCTTTGACTTTTTGGAAGAAAAAGGTGGCTTCTACTATGAGGTATATATATCCCATTCCCTGAAAATAGCAGAATTCCATATTCCCTTATAGCGATGGGGCGACGCGCCTGTGCATAGTATTGGGGCGGCATTATTTGCGAGGAAGGATCAGATTGTAAGTACTCGTAACCTTACTTTATCAGAACTCAATATTCTTGAAAGCATTTCTTCAGTGACATTGGCTATCGCCATGAGCCATTCCAGCATTGTCCACAGGGAGATGCTCACAAAAAAGGCAAATGTTGGTGTGATCCCAAGGATAATTTTGGTCAGTCGTTTGAAAAGTCGTTTAAAACAGCGCTTTATAATCGTACAAATATTTTTCCCTCAGATTACGAATGGTACTCATGTTTGAAGAAATATGACCAACTATTCAAGTGATCAGATCGTCTCATTGCGGCGAACTAGAAATACATGCACTCCTTAATCCTCCTAGATTTTTCGGTACTGCCCACACCGGAGTTGTCGCATATCGATTGGTATGTTAGACACATTGGTGAGGTCGCATGTAATGCTGCTAGTGGCATTCCAGAGTAGCAGATATACATGGATAACTAGTCGAACCGTCGACTTGTTTTTCATGAAACTCAATAACACTCCTGGTTTATGTCATAGGATCGATTGAGAGTAATACTGGTACTGCGTATGCGTGGTGTTATCATGGAATTTGGAGCTTTGTGAACGAACACAACTCACTGAGTCATACAATCGAGTCCAGTGAGAACCCAAAGAACTGTCAACCAAACGGTCAATGTAATCACCGACGAGGGCGTGGGTGAGAGTGGGCTGGAAGCGATCTCGAAGATAGCCCGCTGTTTGCTCAGCGAATGCGGCAAAACATGGTAATGTGGAATCTGCTGGGGCGTTTCCTACATTAAAAAATATGATTTGTTGAAACCTTACCTTTTTGCATGAGTTCAACCATGGCTAAAGAGAACATATGAGGTTAAAGGTTCTGTAACAAGGCGTGATCAGGACAGACTTATGATTCGATCGCAGTGTTTTCGAGCAGCCTCAAAACCTTCCCGAAAAAGCCGCCTAAACTCAAGGTAATGTGCACTTCCTGTACCGCCGAGGACTTCTAGATATTCAAAGGGAAATTTGAATGGTGCAGCTTCGAAACCTATGTTCCCAGGGGTATTGCTCAGGATAAAACCGAAGTCTATATGAATTAGGTGACCATCTCGGCCTAGGAGGATGTTACCATTATGCCGATCTTTAATTTGTAGCAGATAAGTTATAATTGAATAGCCTGACTATCGTATTTGTGGCTATCAGACGTAGGATTTTCTTTGCTTACCAGCTAATGACTTGGCAAAATTTCTCTGAGCCCTAGCAAATTTGGCCGATGAAGGATTCCCATAGGTCTGATTCGCCAAGTTGAGAATAAACACCTGCATGCCAGCTGAAACGTACTTACAGACTTGAAATGATCAAGCAACGTAACATGTCGAAAGGTGCCTTCAGCGAGCCTACGTGCATATTCTGCCTTCTTTATTGAATGAATCGAGACAGCGTCAGTGATAGTTTCGACTAAGCCTGATGTTCCACCAGTTATGAGAATGTCAAAACTGAGAATTGTCAAGTGCTGCAGACTTTCTGTTCACAGATAGCTCACTGTCGGACCCAACAACAACACTTTTCATCTTCCCAAATTCGCTGGAATTCTTTGATAAGCTGTACGGCGAGTTGTTCCTGTCGCAGGTCTCCACCAGTCTTGACTATAACAGAAACGCAATCCCAGTTTGCTGCCCCCAATGTTAAAATCAATTAGTCTATTATTCATTCAAGCTTACCTAAATGACCATAGGGAGAACTGTGACGTATTCGGCTCTTGGTAACTTCAACCATCACCCTTCCTGCGTAGACGACACACGCACCTTCTTTGCAGCCCATGATTCACTAAAGATGACGGCCGATGGGTCAGCTTTGTTGAGCTCTCGACGTATAATATTCTCATCCTCAGCTGATTTCATACTGCCACTGACGTCGTCTAATCGCATGATCTGTTCGTCTTCCCCATGATCTCGCATGCGCTCCATGCGCTCTTCCTCTAAAGCCAACATTTCCTTCATTATTCTATCTCTGATTGCGGCTGCCTCAGAATACTGCAATTTCATGCGGATGGTGGTAGGTTGATGCTGTTCTAAATTTGCGCCAGTGTTAGACTGTACTGAGGGACTTGAGGCATCAGCCACGCAATATTAATGCATTACTTTAGATATACCTTTCGGTCCGTTAACACTGAACTGTTCAGATGAACTAGCTGACGTTCCTTGCATCGGAATGGATGTCACAGACTCTCTGACTAGGTTAGCATTCAGCTGCGCAAGCATTATCGCAGCTGTTTTCATCCTTTCGGAATACTCATCAAGCGATAGAGCGTGGCTAGGTCGATCTATTGACGGTAATATTTCATCTGTCGTCCGGCCCGTTAGAAACCGGGGTGTAGGTGGAATGGTCTCGGGGTTTGGTGAGTATGACCTTGACCAGGCCGCCATGTCCAGCTCTTTGTTTTTAGGCGGGGTGGGCAAGATGATGGATTCTGAGATATCAACTGAACGAGCCCTGAGGGAGGGGCTCGCACCATACAGTTGCTCGACTAGATCCATTTCTTCTTCCTCCACCCGATTTCTCAGGGCTGAGGAGCTAGGTAGAGATGTGATGGTGTGTTTCAAGTCTGACTGGTCTTCAACATCAAAATCGTTGATGATATTCGGCTGACTTTTGCGTCGAGAAGGCGCGCTGAACGGAATAAGTTCCTTGGACGCGCCTTTTCGCTCTTCTTCTTTAGCTACAATCTTTTTCAAAATATCCCTGTTGCCCCGTTTCGCAGGTTCAAAGTCTAAATCATCATGCAATATTTCAAGCAGCAGAAGATATGGTGCACGTTCTGCAGAATTGAGAACGACACTTTCCCCCGGAGGGATGCGCACTATACGATGGTGTGGCTCAGGGCCACGCTTACCGCGTGGCACATCCGATGATGTACACCACATCGGCATACAGACCTGCACGGCTCAATTACTCCTTGCAACACATGAATGTTTAATTTACCTCAGCGGGCAACTTGTGATTCAGTGCTGTCAATTCTGCACGTAATGCACTGACGCGGGCAGGTCTAGGGACTATCAAAAGTCGGGTTGATATATTCTCAAGACTAAGAATAAACTGAATCTGAGTATCATCACATTAGTTGAGTATGCAAGAGAAGTAATCAGACCAACCTCGGATCGATAATAATGGCTGCGCAGTAGATGCGTCTGGCAAGGAAAGTCGTATTTTTCCAATAATGAATCTGCCTGAGTTATTACGACGTTTCGGGGTGGTGCTCTTGTCGTGATGGAAGGGGACGACTGGAAGGCTGATGATGCTTGTTCGAAATCCGATTGTCCCAACGGATCTTCAGATGCTCGTGATTTACGGATGTTTCGCAGATGAAGTGGAAGGGCGGGCACAGTTTGTGCGGCACTGATTGTGCGCCGGCGGATTGGTAAAAGGTCGGTTTCTTTCCTGCAGGTATCTATAGTTGATATGAAATTGGGTATATCATCTTTGCTAGTAGAACTATCTTGATCATCATCACGGATTTCTTCATTCGCTTCCGGCTCAGTTGCACAGGTGCTGGCAACCGTGTCGTCCTGCTCAAGACTTCTCAGATCGTTCCCTTCGTCGTCCGTTCTTCCCTGCTCGATAGCAACCTCGCCCATGATTTCTGTCAAGACAGGCATCCCAGGGGTCCCCGCGAGCACCACTCCAAGGCCCACTAGCGCTGGCTCCGCATGTGGTTTGACCTTCTTACGCGTCAGACGTGCAGTGAAAGGTAGATCCAATGTCGAATATGGAGCAGCAGCAGGGGAAGGAAGATCCCCGAAAATAATCTCATGGCATTTGTGTAGAACGCGCTGACATATGGTGAAAGAGCGAGAATCATAGCGGTTTGTGGACATATCTTTGAGAGAAGCTTGCATAAACCAGAGAGTCTGAATGATGCCTTATTTAGTATACAATAGCCGGGGGGGACGAGAACCAACAAGGATGGCGATGTGGGTAGACCGGCGCGCAATGTCGACTACAAAGCATTCAAGAGCACGAGACTTTGATGGTCTGGTGACAAGAAGGTGGCTGATTACCACGATGAAAAATCGCAACTGGTGAGGAGGAGGAGGGTCAAACTGACCATATGAAACCCCATACATCGCGTAGTTCTTGGGTGTCAAGAAGACGAAGCCTGCGGGTAAGATAGTAGGTTATGCCTATGTTGTCTGCGTATACGAGGAGATAATGGAGAGCGACATGGACGGAAAAGAAAGAGGGAGAGAGGAAGAGACGGAGGAGAAGCGCATGCGATGCCATTGAACGAGGTTAAGAACACGCCCGGCTCCATTTGGCTTCACACGTCGCCTCCATGAAGTCTCTCCCCGCCCTCCTCATCAGTGCCCTACCTTTCGCTCTCACCGCTGGAGCCTCAAATCGCTCCCCGGTTGACCTGGCTGCTGCCGCCAGGGGCGTAATCAACCTCGACACCAACTCCTTTGACTTCCTAACCTCCCCCAACCGCAACTGGTCTCTTGCAGTCCACTTGACTGCCCTTGATCCCAAGAGACGCTGCGCCCCATGCAGGTACTTCCTTTCCATTCTCTTTTCTCTCTTCCCCCTTTCCCATTTGCATAACAGAGAATTTGATTCTACCTGGAAAGCTGTTGCTGCTGCCTGGGCCCAGGTCCCAAAAGAGCACCGCGACAGCCATTTCTTCGCAACTCTGGACTTTGACAACGGACATACTGTATTTCAAAAGGTACTTCGTGTTGCGTCTCGCAATCCGTTGACTGTGACTGAAAACACACCAAGCTTGGGCTTTCTTCCGCACCTGTCGTTCTTGTATATCCTCCTACCCAAGGTCCCCGAGCTTCTGCCGGTGGGAAAACGGCTCCGTCAAAATATGACTTCCCAAAGTGCATCCATCGACTATTTGTCATTCGTGCACACTGATCACCTTGCTACGTAGTGGATTCGAACCAGGCCCGCTTGCCGACTATATCTCAAAGCATACGCCAATTCCTATCCCCTATAAAGAACCTCTGAATTGGGGCAAATATTTGAGCTTGGCCGTAGCCTCTATGACGTTGCTTCTGGTCCTTCGATACGTGGCACCCGTTTTGCAGAACCGGTGGACATGGGCAGTGTCCACTGTTCTGACCTGCCTGGTCATGACTTCCGGCTTCATGTTCACTCGTATACGCAATGTTCCCTACAATGGAGGCAACGGCCAGTGGATTGCGGCAGGCTATTCAAACCAATTTGGTCAAGAAGTGCAGGTTATTTCCTTTATCTGTGAGCATTTCCTATGAACATTCCTTGGTTAAACTCAATCTCCTTCAGACGGTCTTTTGGCTGCAGCCTTCCTTATGCTAATACTTGTCATTCCGAAACAAACCTCGCCGAATCGTCAAAGAGTGCAAGTCTACCTCTGGACAACCGTCATAATGATAGTGTATTCCATCCTTATTTCATTATTCAAGGTCAAGAACAAAGGTACGCGACAGCTACGTTCGGAAAAGGGTTACTCAAGGTCTCGCAAAGGTTATCCCTTCAAGTTGTTCTTGTGATGCTATCCACATTTTCCTGCTTGTTACTGTGTTAAAATACTGCGTCCATTGCAATAAGTAAGATGGTAGGAATGTGTGTTCCAAATCGCGAATCCAAACATGAAATTAATAAAAGAATAATGACTATGAACCTCCGCCTTCGGATTGAAATACGTCGACGTATCGGCTACGTAGATTTCGGCGTGTTGATGTTTGCGAATTAGGTCGACTGGGAGGAGCTCCACCTGGACTTAGCCTCGTACCTGTAGGTGGGCTAGGTACGGAGTCTCTTCCTGGAGGGCCTAGGTTAGATCGCGGACGCAATATCGGTTTGCCGGGTGGTGAAGTGTTGAGATCTATAGCAGAAGTAGATTGCGTCTCTGTCGGTTTAACCGTAGTTGATCGCGGACCAGTCATGCCAGGGGACGCTGTTTGAGCTCTGGAGGGTGGAGGCGGCAGTGCCGCCGCCCTGGTCGCAGTCTCCTCACTTCCTGCCTAAGTACGCACAGTATGAGCAAGCGGTTAATAGATTAATTGGTGCTACCATTACCTTCTTATTTACCCAGCGTTTGAGCTCCGCATCAAAATAAAACGAGTTGACATCGCCGAGACTAGCTTTAACTGGCCCAGATGCCTGCTCACGTTTCCACCAGCGACTGAACCAAGAGCTGCCAGGCGCTGCACCTAAAGCAGAATCTGTTTTAGGTTCAAAATTCATTGGATGGTAATACTAAAATAAAGCACCTGTATTTTGCGGTTCGGGCTCGGATTGCACTGGTTCGGTGGCACTCTCGTTCCCGGCAACTTTTTTCTCCTTATTGTTTCCAAACCCTAGGTCTTCTAAGTCCTCTCCTTCAGGGTGTAGAGGACGTGAAGGGGTTTCACTGACAGTGTTTGACAGAGTACCAGAAAACGTTGGCGCATCCATCAAAGAGATGAAACCTTCTGATGTGGTCCTGACAGTAGATTCCTCCACTCGCACAAAGGAAGCAGCAGTCGGTGTGGTGAAGTTGTCACTATAATCGTACGAATTTGGCCTCCCCCACCATGCGGGTTCGTGGTTTTGGCTGATTTCATCACTCGTCACTTTTGGTGTAGATGGCTCAACCCCTGAGTCATGAGGGTCGGAGAGAGGTATTGGCAATTCTGAAAATGACACTACAGCAGCACTTGCAGAAGCTACACGAGGCGCGGAAGTGACCTTTGGCTTGTAATAATCTAGAGCAGACGAGGCTCTGTCAACTGGAACATGAGTGGTCTGAGAAGAAAAGGCCATGGCAGAACCGCTCCTGGGTGGGGGGATTGCAGTCACATCCATTGACGTTGGTTGCGGCGAAGACCTCGCTGATGGAGTAGCAGACGAGATGGTACTGAATGGACCGGAGAATGTTCGTTCCTCCATCCTCTTCATGTCTTGGGCTTGTGTTGGCGAGTCCGCGTCCCCAGCGACAAATTTTGCAATACGACCTTCAAGCCATCCTCCAATGGAGTCAAGACTGGGCTTGCCAATCTTACTCCCCATCCAAGAACTAATCTTGTCAACATGCGACGTTCCACTGATTCGGTCGATTAAACCTTTAAGTTGTTCTACTAACACCGGTGTAAAGTATGGTGAAGGCCGACCCAGTGAGGCCGTAATAGCTTCGCAGTATCTGTTACGTTATCAAGCAGAGAACGAATATGGTGTATGATATCTTCGTACCTGTTTGCAAGCTGCATCTCTCCAACTTCAGCTAAAGAGATGGCTCTAATAAACCTATACGCTTGCAAATGAGGCAGCCCAGAAAACGCTTCTTGTCCTTTCGCTGGAGGAGAAAGAGACAGGGCAAATTCCACTATTTCTGAGAAGATGGTTGGATCGGGGTCAGCAGCAAAGTTTGGTACAACAGCAGGTGTCTTGGAGCCTAGTAGTACAATGCGGACGGCGGGGTTACCCAATCCTCCCATTAAAGATGTTTGAGGAGCCAGAAGATAACTATAATAACATACCATCAATTTATTATGAAGATGACTGAAAGTAAAAAGTAAACACACCAAGCATGTGCAGCCTCGACGTATTGGTTCGCAAAGAGTTGATCACCAAGGGCCGTCAGAGCTGAGGAAGTATCCAGGCTGATTGTGCTAGAAATGATCATAGCGACAATCTCACCCCATTTCGCCAGCGTTTCTGAAGGTATATTTGCGGATGGCGCTGGTGGGCGGAAGCCAGGCGTGCGTGGTGTTAAAATAACAGATGGTGGTGCATTTTGCACAGGTAACTTTGCCATTCCACGGCCAAGAAGAGACTGAGGCACCAATTCCTGGACTACAATACATCAAGTCAACACAGTCAGCAGAGACAATTGGTTAGTAGACATACTCGCAACGGAGCCTTGACCAGAGAATAGACTATAGGCGGCTCTAAGAGCCTCCCGTCCATTTGCTAATGAACCACCTTTGTTCTTGGGGTACGCTTGTCCGTGGATACCATCACCTAGCTCAGCTTTCAGGAACTCGTTGACGACTTCTTTCCATGCCTCTTTATCGATACTGCTGGCGATGATCATTGCATGTGCCCATAGTTTCTCGTCTAAAGCATAGCAGTATGCCTGCCGCCGTTCACCCCGAAGTAGGAACTCCTGGATCTTGTCAAGGCTTGAAGAACGGAGAGTGTTCACCGCAACGACAGTATCAGGCTCGATCATATGAACGACTTCGGAACGGAGCGCGAGTGAGTCAGCAATGCTCGTAAATTCAGGAGTAGACAAAGCAAGAACTCCGTCCAGTCGAGGTAGCAGCGTTGTTCGAATACTAGCATCAACCGATGCGCTAAACAAAGCAGTTAATATAATCCAAACTACGAAAGGGTGCGACCATACCTTCCGGACAAACGCCCGTCATTCTCAACCATTACTCTGAGCAGTTTAACTAGTATTAATTTACCTTCGGCTTGCCTCCTCTCCATGCTGCCTGAGTTCAGATATCCTAACCCATGTGAAATTTCTTCTGCTCTCTCTACCAGATACTTAATTACCATTGCTTTTTTGTTCTTCTGACCAACAGTCCCTGTTCGCACTATACTCGAGGAGTTTGCTTCAGGATCTGAGAACAACGGCCCCGGGAATGAACTCGCTGATATATCAATAGCAGAGCGGGGAATAACTTTCAACAGTTGGTAAATTTGGACATTAGTAGCTCTTCGCGATGATAGCGCAACGTCAAAACCGGTATTCAAAGTAGTTGAACCATGAAAACACGATATAACTTTGCCGCCAAAACCAAAACTAATGACGGGTGCCCGAGTGGATGTGCGTCCAAGGGGATCGTTAGTGCCAAGGAGTGAAGGTGAAGGAGCATATTGCGATTGTGGCTTTACGAATACTTCATGCGTAGATGGTGCCGGAGGTTCGTAGGTAGGATATTTAGATGGAGATATCAACGGGACACGATGTGTCGTTCCTACTTCAGATACCTGTGCTCTTTGATGATGCTGTGGCATGTAGGCACCTTCTGAATACGATGGCCCAGGGCTGGTGCCATTCGTTACGAGAGGACCTTGAACATTTTCTATCCTCGAAGGAGGACGACCCACAGACTGTGGTTTTGTGTATTGTTGTCCATTCAGTGACCGGACCGGCCGGGAGCCAGGAGATGAAGCCCTACGTTCGTCAACCGCATGACGAGTGGTTTTCGGTGATCCGTAGGACTCTGGACTCTTGGGGGCATAAGTCTGGGATGGTGGAGCCGTTGGACGCGAAAATTTTGGGCTTTGTGCACCATTAGTGTATTGATGGGTCGAAGCCATATTTAACAGTTCCTTCTCATTGGCTTCGGGACTGCGCTCAGATGACGATCGTGTGTGCTGGGCCTGCGGTACCGAAGATGCATAATTCAATACCACATCTGGTGAAGATCTTCGAGCGATAACGCCAAAGTCAGGCAATATATGGGAGGAAAAACCGTCCATTTGTGATATGTTGTTGTCCGTAACCGGCGGTGGTGATAATACATTCGCAGAATGCCAGTTCTTTCCACTTTGCGCATTGTTCGTAAATTCCACCGCGCTACCAAGTTCCAGATTTCCTTGAGGATGATACCCATTTACTTCACTCGGCAATGAATTTCGCGTAGATAAGCCAAACGGTTCTTGGTGACCATCCGTAGGAATGCGTCCATGAGCCAGGAAACTCTGATGTTCTCTACTCCCACTTGTATAACTCGCGTCGCTTGAATAGTCACCATATTCTTGCCGCGGAAAGTTCCTGTAAGGCGGTTCAGGAGCTGGAATGGACGATGATACAGACTGGGGTTGTTGGGCAAAGGCCGTATCCTGAGGACCATGGACATGACTAGCATGATTTAAGCCATATCCAGCTGTAGTACTTTGGTGCAATCCACTACGTGAGAGTGCACGCTTGGACTTCACAGCAGGTGGGAAGGGCGGATCATACGCATTCGAAATTTTCGGTCTTGTGATACCTGCGGCACCAGCAGACACAGTTGGTCGGACGTTACCTGTCGAGAGAGGCTTATAACTGGAGGGTGGCGCATTGTAAGACCCAGCGCTTATAGACGTATAGGGTCCGACAGATGACTTCGCAATTGAAACCGAAGAAGCTGGAGTTTTGTAAGGGGACAAATCAGGGCCAGACACCGGAGGCAAATAGGTGTTCACGTATGTGCGGTTCGTCGGAGAGGTGTGCGGATCGTAAGCGTTTTGCGGCTGGGGCGCCTTTGCAGATTCAGGGCTGGTCGAGGCGGGCCAATAATTGACAGCATTGCCTTCCCAAGTGTCAGCTAATCGTGCAAACTCCAGATGAAATAGGTACCTATACGACTTTGTCGTGCGCCAGCACTATCGTGGCCTTCAGAACTGTGCCAATTCTGGTTATGTTGTTCCACTGAACCGGAGTTTCCGTATGATGGAAAGTGGTCAAAATTCTGGGAGGGATTCGGGTCTATTGTATAATGGTCGCGAACATTCTCCTCTAATGAGCTGGTCTGTGCTTTGTCGAAGCCGCCGCTCGTTGTGGAGAACAGGTCATGCGGTACACTTCGAGGCATGCCGTACTCAGGGAATGCTTCGCCGCCTACAGAGCTAGTGCTGTCTGCTCCGAGGGACGCGAAGGGGTCTGACGAAAAGTCGTCGGGGCCAAAAAGAGAGGCGGCCGCTTCGACGCCGTTCATGGGGTGAAGGTGATTTGGAACACAGTCGGTATTTGGTTCACTTTGCTTGCGACACGTCACAATTCACGCGAAGAAGCATACTATAAGGTAAGTAGGATAGGGAATGTACGCGACAACTAAACAGCTTTCTATGAAGGGCTAACAATGACTATCGACAGCGAGTAGAACATGTGTAGATGTAGGTATATCCAATCCAATGATCAATGCGCATTACGAGTGTGTAACTTGTCCAGTGTATGAAATATGAACTCCTTGCTATGATGAATTATCGGATAATTTCTGGCGAAAGAAATTCACTGGTCGAGTGCTCCGAAGAGAGGGGGTATTTTTCGAGCAGCCGTTCAACTGGGAAATAATTAACCTTCGTTTTCAAATGAGATTTTCGCACGTACTGGACCCTAGATGCTTATTATAGGCATTCGAAAACCTTCTCATGGCTATCAGCTGAGGTCGAACCAAACTGTACAAAGCATCCTTGTCTTCGCCCTCTGCAACGACAAGAGCACGTTGAAGAACATAATCTGGTCACACATTTAGATTAAGTCCGCTACTATAGGGATGTTTAAACTCACTTGCGAATTGGTCTTTCATCATATCGACTACTGGCGTCATTCCATCCGATTTTGGTTTCATGATTTCATGAAGCAAACGCCGCCGATAGTCAAGGTCTGCACATACAAGAGCTTTTTCGCAAACATTGGATGCAAATTTGTGTTGGGCCATCTTCAGCATGTTTCCTTTCAATCGATCCAAAACCAGGATCTTGTCATGAGGTTTGCCATGCTCGATAACGAATTGCACAACATAATTCTATATGGTGGTGGTAAGTTAGGATTAGGTGCACGGCATCAGATATCCTTACGCCAAATTGATCTTGCATCAAGTTGTGTGTGTAATTATGCATTTCGTCGAGTAGAGGATGCGTTTGCTCATCGGGGAGGTGTTCGAGGCATCGTTGTAGAACGCGACACCCATAAGGATGGGTGGCCAAGTCATAGACGTTCCCACGGAACGTACTGACAAAAGCTAGCCGCTCGGGAGCCACTCGTTCAATTAACTTTTGGATCACCTGCCTCTGCGTTCATTCATCTATTCTATAAATCAAAATCGAAAGTGCTTACATGATTGCCATTAGAATCCTTGACGCACTTTAGAACATGGGATTCTAGTTCTTTAACGATAGCACCTTGTTGATCAGGGAGGACAAACTCAATAGCCTGTGGCTTGCCATTAATCAAGTTCAATAATCCATGCCTCACTTACTTTTTGTACAACACGACAACCATACATCTGCAGTGATAAAGCGAGTATGTGTCCTTCCATCGTATTGGCTAACACCGTCTTTTGGACCTGTGTTCCATGCTCGAACAATTTCTGTATGACCTGCAATTTTCTGGGTCAGCACGTTCTCAATGCAAAATAGCCATTGCTTACGTAATTACCAAAAACGTCTTGAATTAACTGTAGAGTATTCTCCGGGACGATCTCATCAAAAACAAATTGTTTTTCCTCGCTAGTTGCTGTTTCCAGTTTTTGTTGAATGAAACGTGAACCGTGTTGGTCGCCGCTGAATTCTACTATATAACCGAGTATATCCTGCTATGATCTTCAACGTTTTATTCGAACATGAAAAAAAGTCACTCACCCGCAATTCCCACTTCCTAGATTTATTAGCGCGAAATTCGTCTAGTAGTGCACTGCGCAAGGCAACGGATGGATCGCCGTCGCGCCGTCCGCCACGGATGCCTTGCGGATACATATGCAAAGGACTGTGTCCATAAGGTAGCATCATTGGCAATTGTGTACCATACTCAAGATTCATGAACCCTTGATGCGGTGACGGAGAGGACCTCATTGCACTATACATTAGATTAGAAGCATTGATTTGTTGTTGCATAGCATACTATATAACAATGTATCAGCAATAACGTCAACCCAGAAATGTAGATCATCACCTGCATGTCTCGCTTCTTGTCAATAATACCACCTTGATTAGGTGAGCCCATTTGGGCATTGATAATAGGTGAATGAGTGGGAGGATACATTACGGGTTGGTGATGAGGATAGAAGTATGGAGAACCATGGGGTCGCGCTCCGGGTATGTAATCGTAAAATAGTCCAGCTTGTTGACGGTGTAGATCAGCTACTGTATTTGGATGATGCAGAGTTGGAGAAGAAACGCCGGAATACATATTTGCAGGTGCCGCATTACCCAACCCGGGCGACGCGTATATAGACGGCTCAGGTACCGGACGGTAATTTTCATAGCTGTAGGAATACTCAATATACTCACGACCAGATGGTATCGAATAATAGGGACTAAAGTCAGTTTGGGCATAGCCACTGTATGGCCCTCGTGGCTGATGCATAGGAAGTGCACGTGGGTGTGAAGGAGGCAGAGATTGCGAGACTTGCTGACGATTTTGGATGCTAAACTCGTCTTCAACGGCCATACCGCGCAATGCCAAGGAAAGTTCGTCATTCACAATGGAGGCACTTGGCAATGAATCAAAGTTCACATTGGGTGCGCTTCCTTGTAACGCCGAATGCTGGCCGGAATAGCCATTGTATGCTCTTGTGGGTGAGCCAGAATCAAAACGAGTATTGTTTGCGTCTTTGCCGATGGTGTCATATCGCTGCGGCGAGAAACGTCCATTTTTAGACCTATCATCCTACCGGAAATGCGTGAGTGAAAACAGCAACATTTTTCATATGCGATACACACAATACGGGAGCCCGCATAGGCAGCCGCTTGAGTACCCGTTGCTTGCCTGGAGCGCGCAAAGTTCAACTGTAAATGGGGGTCCTCCATGTACGTGGTTCTAGTACCGTCCCTGAACCATAACAATTATAAGCTTACCAATTGAGAGAACTCCATTTTTGGTGCACTATCGCCCATGTCATCCCATGTTCCACTTGTTGGTCTTGACGTCGCCCATCCATCGCTCAAATTACTGCGATAATTCGTAGTGTCACTCCGAGAAGGCGAAAGATCATTACCGCTCGCTACGGAGGATACGGACGCATTCCTCCTCGAGGAGGAATTGGCACTCCACACCTACAACACTACTTGAGAAAAGAACAAAAATGGTAAAAATACCAGGGCTGACCTGCCATCCCGAATTAAGGCCTTTGATACCATTGGGAGGCGTCATACGTGCGCTATACATGTTCGTCGCTGAACCTGTAGTCAAATTTCGCTGCCGAGAGATGGATGTGATTATTAATAGATAGAGAAAATCAGCACTCACACTGCCCGGGGAGTCCGACGGTGAATGGGCTCGAGAACGCGTGGAAGACCCCGATGGTTTGCGGGAAGAGACGGCGGACATTGACTAACAGAAAAGTAGGATATTGAACATGGAGACAATGAATAGCAGAGTACTCACTCACAGACGAAAGAAATTATGTACGGCGACGGTAAGCGCTGGGAACAAGTCAGGAAATATGCAACAGATGAAGACGCGACTTACAGGAACAGAGCGCTGGATGGAATATAAAAAAGAAACCAAGAGGGACAAGAGCAGGGTAGCCAAAGGAGCGTGGAAGACACAAAATAGGGAAGGAAAACAAACTGGGAGACCCTTAGACTAAAGACGCATTGGCAAGAGCAGCAGAGGAACGCGGAATTAAACAAGTAAACGGAGGCAATACGCGAATATAAAAGATTACCCGTGTTTCAACGAGATCAAAGGGCTATTCGCCACCTTCCACTTTGGGGCTGCTTTTCAGGTCCCCGCGCCCAACCCGCTCCTCTGCCACAACACTGACGTAAGCCTCCCTGCACCTCTACGTAATGGCACACAGGTCTTAGATGTTATGCGACGATACAGCAACATGCAAAAGAAGTATATACAGGCGTCATCGTGACGAGAAAAACCAGGATGCGCGCTTGGCTGATATTACCATGGATTAGTTTTCCATCTGGTCCAAAATTTTTTGACTTACCGGATCTAATCATACCAGTTCGGTTTAGCGCTCAGGTCACGTGATAACAAAGAGTAACTCACCCTCCCTCTTCGTTCTGGATCCTTGACAATGGGTTGGCGCTTGATGCACTTGATGTGATACTCGACGTAGCTCCGATAGATGGTTGTTGGGTTCCTCCTCCCCCGCGCAATGGCTTTGCAATTCGTCCAAAACTAAGTGGCGAGGCTGCCGCTGCCTTTTGCGCTATACAGCAAGGTTGATCGAGAAAACAATACAAATCGCATAAACGTACCTCGCGCTTGATCTAGTCGTTCCTTTACGGCCTGTAGCTGTGCTTCAAATTTCTGATTCTGCATGGACAGCCTGCGATCGGCATCTTGCAACAAGGCCTCCAGATTTTGTATCCGCTCATTACGCGCAAGCAATTTGCGCTCAGCAATACCGGCCTCCTTTTTCAATGCTGTGTTCTGGTCAACAAGCTATGGAATAGTTGAGCGAAACCAATCCAGAGAGCGGCATCCAATGTTTTACCTGTTTCTGCACCAACGTTAATTGTTCTAGGTTCCGTTCCAAGAATGCCATCTTCTTTTGTTGAGCCTTGCTGTTGCTATTGCGAATCACATTATTGTATTGCTCCTTGATTTCGTCCAACTGTATTTCAAGTTCAACCACCTGCAATTCATATTTAATATGTGTGGTTTACTTGATAAGGAAAGACAAACCTTCTCACACCGGTTTTGCAGATCTCGCATCAGTGACTTTTTGACGCCATCAAACTCGGCAAGCTGGACAGATATAGCTTTGCGAGCCCGCTCCAGGTCCTGGGCACTTTCCGCGAGATTCTTGCCGCCTTTAATTCCTGCCGACGTCACGGCAAATGCTCTCTATAGAATTAGGTAAAAATAGGCTCAGATTTGACGTCACCGGGAATACCTTCAATTCTTCATTCACACTCTTGAGGCTTTCAATGGTCGCGTTCAAATTCCGTGCCTCATTCGCCTTAACTTCGAGTTGCTGCTTGAGATCTGCAATTTCGCTTAGCTGTGCATCTCGTTTGGCTGCATACTGCGCCTCGAATTTATCCTATCAATATCAAGTCAGAAAGGATTACCAAATTTGGAAATTGTATACCAACCTTGAGATCCGCAACTGCTTCCGCTCTGTCACCTTTTTCTGTGACTTTATCAGTGATCCGGCGAGCTAAAACGTATAACGATTGTCACTGACCGAGGAGTTCCTCATACTCAACTTCTAATGTCATGTAGCGAGCCTCAATCTCCTCTTTCTTCCTGGAGACAGCCTCATGTTCCTTCTGCAATTGCCGAAGTTTCTCGGAGGCCTCTTTCAGGTCATGTTGACCGTCGATTAGTTGCCTCCGAATAGTTGTTATGTCTTCGGCGTTCAAAGACTTGGGCGTTTCCATGTTATCCAGTTTCAATACGAGCTGCCGTAACTGCTCGTCCTTCTCGGAGAAGGCTCCTTGCTATGAAAGTTTAAGATATTAGTTGACAACGGATATTAAGATGGTATGTAATATACCATATCGAATTCCGCCATCATTAATGCCATCTTCTCCTGTTTGCGTTTCTCTTTATCCTCCTGGGAAGCATTGGGCTTGGCTGCCTCCGTGTCCACAAGGGTGGATTTCAACTTTTCCAGTTCTTCCTTCAAGTCGTGATTTTGTTCCTTGAGAATATCGATGGAAATTAAGCCTTCCTTATTGTCATACGTTAATCGTTCAACCTGAAGTCGTAATTCGTTCAGAGAGGAGGACATTGCTTTGTTCTCCTGAAAGGAATTGTAAGGTGAGTAAAGTCATACGCGGCACCAGCAGTTGGCTTGACCTTGTTGAAGGCTGCTTCTTGTTCTTTAATAAATGCTAGTTCTTCCTTTAGCTCTTTAATAAGTTTCTCAGCTGCCGTCAGAGCACTCTCTTTCTCCGCCAAATGATCACTAAGCTCATTCTCTCGCCTTAAGAATTCCTCGCGTTCATCCTTCTCTAATCCGACAACCGTCGGCGTTTGTGGTCGGCTCTCTAATTCTCGAAGGCCTTCGATGACAGGATTCACGGGAGTCATGCTCCGTGAACTCGGTGCCGGGGTAGAGGCAGCAGGAGAAACAGCAGATTTCTTAATAGTCGATATAGTGATAGAGTCAACAGCTTTGCCGGACGTTGCCCAATCTGCCTGATCTACATGACCACCAGAGCGCCAGATTACTAGTTCGGCCTCGAGGGTGGCGATATACTTCTGATATGACGTATTTGCCAATTGTGCCTTCTGCAATAGGCCCTTTAATTCCAATGGAGAAAGTTCTTGGTTAACACGAGCGGTGTTCTTGATTGACTTAGCACGGATTCCAAATCTCAATGTTGATAATGTTTCTGCTTCATTATATGATGAAGGAGAGCAATTGATAATCAATGTTGTTCGAGAGTTTCCACCGAGGGACTCTTGTAAGATGCGAGTCAGCTTTGAATCACGATAAGGGATATGCTTGGCCTAGGAAATGCTGAGTAAAGCATAATGCCAACTATTCAAGTACCACACCTTTTCTGTCAATGCATTGATAACCATGCCGAGCGCGGATAAGGATTTGTTGATTTTCTTCGCCTCCTCTAGTGTTTGCCCTGATGCACCAGTTTTCCCAACTTTTTCCGACCCTGCCAAGTCAACCAAGTACAGATTACCTGTTTTTTGAGCCCCAGTTTCAGTATTACGCTGTTGAATAGTAATAAGGAAGATGGAATGTGAACGGGACGACTCGGCATTCATGTCTAACAGATGATGTAATTAGGCTTCTATTTGCACATAAGAGAATAAAACCTACTGGTGGACGACACAACTCTGGCAGCGCCTCCTGTACGCATAATTTCGTACACCTCTCTTGCACTGCTGACATAGTAATCAGAGAGGTTCTTTACATATACCCCTCTCGACTTCTCTTCGTGGACTTGTAAGTTATCGTTTTGAGCTAATGCAGCGTTTCATGCTTAGGCAAACAGATTATACTGAAAGGACGTACGAGCAAGAAGATCTCTGATTCTCTCTAGGTAGATCTCCATATATGACACTTTGACAAGGTATTCTAAGTGTGGGTCACTCTCTACGATAGATTGAAAAATTTGTTCTGTTATGCGAGGAATGATGCCCTTGAGCTCGTCAGAGTCTATGTCTGCACCCTGGGTAAAATTAAGAGCAATGGCCTAAGGTTGCTGTCCGTCACATTACCATCATGGTAAATGTTTTCCCGCTGCCTGTCTGGCCGTATGCGAAGACAGTACCATTGTAGCCATCCAAGACATCTGGAAATGGTATGCATTGGCGAGGTCATTGGATATTGGATTCACTCTTACCTTTCACAATGCTTTCATTACCACGTCAACTGACAAAAGCGTAGGTTATATGGCGAAAAGGGCTTACTCTTTAACACCGTAGTCGAACACCTCTTGTTGCCTCGTTCCCATCGGGAATACCCTATCAAAGGTGAAACCATCCTTTTCAGGCCCTGATGCCAACTGGGCAGATTTGATCTGCACGGTCTGAAGGTTGTCACTGAAAGACACCACCACCTCGCCACCTTCGCGTAATTCGATGGCATTCGGTGGTCGAAAGCTGATGAGGGACAAGATGAGAGGAGAATCACAAGAAACGGGAGGACGCGCACCGACATACGACCTTGATATTTGTCGAGCTAGCCATGGCAGCGGTAAGGGTATGCTAGTGGTATAACTGTTGCCTGGAGAGTGTTTGGGTTTGTTTCGCAGTCTCTATTACGGCTAATGACATTTTGTGCTACAACGGACGGGTTGCTATTCCTCGTCGCTGTCGCCCAGCGCAGGCGCCGGTATGGCCCGGCTGGACGACGTGGCCGGCCGTCTCATTCCCTGTTCCTCCCGTTGTGCTGCATCCGCTGCGTCAATCCATTCCGAATAGATGTCAATCGGTTCCGTCAGATCTGCATAAGAGATTGTGAGCATCTGGCCCATTACCACCAACTTGGGATCACCCACGGTTTACTTTGCTCTGGTACCGCTGGTCACAAACTCGGCAGACCAGCTGCGCAACGCCCTCTTTCCTATCTAGTCTCACCGTGACTGACTTATCGTGATGACAGAACAGGCAAGTAAACGCCGTGTCTGTTCAATAAGGTTACACACAGCGAGTGGAGGTGAAAGGACACACCCAAGGGAATTTTTTGTCTTGTCGGCGCAGGCTTCCTAGAGGACTTTTTACGTTTGCCCATTGTATGTCGGACGCTTGTGGCAAGGCGTCGTCGGGTTGCACGTGCCGCGTTGCGGTCACATGACGCTTTAGCGCGTTTCGTTGACTCTTGCCCTCTCGTGTTCATGGCTGCTCGCCGGCCACCATCACGAGTGGCGAAACCGATAACAGCCTCGTCAAACACACAATCTTCAAAACCACGCCATCCGACAGCTAAAGCAGCCCGATCCGTGGACGAGGGGCAATCTTCTCAGCCAGACCAAAGTCACACAGTACAAAGGCCCAACAAGTCTTCCGACGCACAAGATGTATGCGAAACAAACATTCAAGTGGTCATCCGTTGCCGTAGACGCTCAGACCACGAAATCAAAGACAATTCACCCATCATCGTCACCTCCGCTGGTGCTAAGAGCAGGGAATTGATCATCGAAGCTGCTGCCCCCGTATCCAGTTTGGGTATCGTGCAGCTACCACCCACCAGGAAATACAATTTCGACATGGTCTTCGGCCCGGAGGCAGACCAAGCCATGCTTTATCACGATGTCGTGCATCCTATGCTAGAGGAGGTGCTGTTAGGTTATAATTGTACGTTATTCGCATACGGTCAGACTGGCACGGGTAAAACGTGAGTTAAAATGTGTATTAACCAACAATTCACAAAAATTTATGCAGATATACAATGCAGGGAGAATTAACACCTACTCCGATGGGAAACCCTTCATCCAATGCAGGTATGATACCGCGCGTGTTGTTTCGCCTCTTCCACAAACTCGAGAAATCGGATGTGGACTACAGCGTAAAAGTATCATTTGTGGAACTATACAATGAAGAGCTCCGCGATCTTCTTGCCAGCGAGTTACCAGCGCCATCTGGTAGTACCCAACCCATGGGTGCTGGCATTAAGGATAATCTTAAGAGTCAAGAAAGTACTCTCAAAATCTTTGACGACGCGAGCAAGAAAGGCGTATTTATCCAGGGTCTGGAGGAGATAGCCGTAAGGGACTCTCAAGATGCCCTGGCGTTATTGACCAAGGGCAGTTTACGACGGCAGATTGCCGCCACCAAATTCAACGACCACTCTAGTCGTTCGCACTCTGTTTTCTCTATCATAGTGCATACCAAGGAAACCTCTTCTATCGGAGATGATCTTTTGAGAGTTGGGAAACTCAATCTTGTAGATCTTGCCGGTTCAGAGAATATTGGCAGATCAGGCGCAGAGAATAAACGTGCGCGTGAAGCGGGTATGATCAATCAAAGTCTTCTAACACTTGGAAGGGTGATCAATGCTCTCGTTGACAAGGCGCATCATGTACCTTACCGGTCAGTATAGATATCTTACCCTTGATGCTTCTTTGCTCACACTGTCCTTATCATTAGGGAGTCTAAGCTTACGCGGCTGTTGCAAGATTCTCTAGGTGGCAATACTAAGACATGCATCGTCGCAACCGTCTCACCAGCACGCTCTAATATGGAAGAGACTTTATCCACACTGGATTACGCCCTGCGTGCTAAGTCCATCCGCAACAAACCAGAACTCAATCAGCGCATGTCACGGAATGCGCTCCTTAAAGATTACATTTCCGAAATAGAACGCCTGAAAGCGGATATTTTGGCTACACGTGAGAAGAACGGTATTTACTTTTCAGAGGAAAACTGGAAACAGATATGCGATGAACAAGAACTCCGGGCAACAGAGCTGGCGGAAGCAAAGAAACAAGTTGAAATTGTCGAGAAAGAGTTGAGAAGCGTTAGAGACGAATACGACGAGAGTATTGGATTGTTAAAACGTCGTGAAAATGAACTCAAGCAGGCAAGGGAGAAACTGGCTGAAAGAGAAGATCTGTTGGCGCGGACAGAAGTCGAATTAGGCGACACACGGGTCGCCCTCCAAGAGGAAACGATTGTCAGAAAAGCCCATCAACGTACGGAAGTCGTTCTGGATGGAATTGCATCAGGCCTAAACAAAGTCGTGAAAGATAGTTTGCACGATATTTCTGATCTTTCCTTGAAACTAAGCACGTACTCTAGCCATCGTTTACAGCCAAATGCTAATTTTCATCCACATAGCACGGAAGCAAGCTATCCTCACAGACAATTCGCGAGCAGTGACTCTTCACGGGAGCTCTATCTCAACCGCTAGGGATGCACTGGCGCAGAAACTTTCTACTTATATCGAATCAGCCACCCAGCACGTTGATCGAGTATATTGTGAAGCGAAACAATTCGAAGTCAGGCATACTGAAGCACTAGCTGCTCAAGCGAATATACTTGAAAACCATTTGCAACAGTTGACAGAATCTATCGCTTCGATTCAAGAGCACGACAACGCAGAATCGGTAGTGTTACAGTCGTTGCGAACTACGCTGCAAGAAACCATAATTTCATTGCAAACGGAATCAATCGCATGGAACGAAAAATGGGCGAAATCATCCCAAAGACAACATCAAATAATCGAGAGTATTTCTAAAGATGTTCTTGCCTCCCTCGAAAATGCGCTCAACTCTATGACCTTAACGACTGAGAGCATCCTCAAGGAAGCTCTGCAGTTCATCGAGGCGGAACAAAACCTGATGCAGAAAGCAAAGTCGTTTGCTGAAGATGTAAACAATGCAGAGATTCAGCGATTAATGAAGCAAAATCAAGTACTCGTCCAGTTGTTAGATGATGAAAAGCAGAAATCGCAAAAGGCTCAATCCGATATACTACAACGAATTTCTTCAATGTTAGGCGATTATGTGAATGAAAGGGATCGAAGTCTTCGCCAAGCCATCGGACTCGCGCATGATGAAAACAATGAAGCAACAAGCACACTCTCTACTTTCACCACAGACTACGAACAAATCATGGCCAGAAACCGAGATAAGGCGCTTAACGTGAATTCGGCTTTGCACGAAAAGAGCCAGGAATATAAGAGGACGAGAGAGGGTGTCATGAAGGTATGTATATATTATCACGTTCTCTTGATTCGGCCAACTGACAAGGACTCAAGTCATTCGCTGGAGCACGACAAAGCATTGACTCAAATTTCAAGACCATTCATGCCACGGCTTCGGAAGCGGTGGCTTCCTACGCAGGCAAGATACAACAAAGCACCCAGATTATGTCTTCGTCCTGTGCAACCTGTTAGTTGATTCATTGTTACGTCAAAAGTAATCATCTGACGTTCCGGCGAAGCTTTTGAAGAGCATGGACGGGTCAAGAGAGTACGATTGGAGGAAATGTCGTCTTTGACATCAGACGTGCAGGCAGAACATGGAGATATCTTCAAAGCATTAGATTCCATGACCCGCCACGCGAAGAGCGTGACCGACAACATAGCTTCAGAGGTTAACAATAATCATCTCCAAATAAGATGGTACTCATGATAAATTTCTAGACAATGAATCTCAGAGACTTGACGTCGTTACATCAGACAAGCATATCTGCTCAACTTGAAAATGTCCGGAGCGCTGTTTTGATTTTAAATGAAGAAGGAACAAAGGATGATGTGCAAACAGGATCTACGCCTCAAAAGCGGGCATGGGAATTTGTGGATCAATGGGAACTAACGAAGAGCCGGTCGGAAATTTTGAAGGAATGGAGAGGGCAGGCGGAAGGGATGGGAAACTGCACAACATCGCCAAAGTATCGCTTCGAAAGTAGCGTTGACACAGACGATGAGGTTGGAAGAGCAATTCGAAACCCTAAATCGCCTACACCCGACTTGGTCACATCTTCTGAATCTCCGGCATCTTTGTTATCCTCGTTCTCGTCAACTACATCAATACCCATAACAGCACGACCCACTGGCGCACAGTCCCTGGCGACCAGGAAGGTTACTAGGTCCGTAATACAACCGCCTACGGCGTTGGTCGACTTAAAGACCATGTATTCTACGCGTGCATCCAGGCGAAAATAGATGTACGCAACATATATTATTGTATTACCAGAGCTGTATGATCGTTCAAGTTGCTAACTAATAGACAATTTTCTTTCATTCGTAGAAGTAGTAATAACCGCGTGCTAGTATTTCCGCTCTGCTTTGCATGTATTTACTAGTGCCACTGTTTGTTATTACTGCGCTTGCATTCTCTGTGCACCATGGCTGCCGCTGGCCTGAGAAGTAAGCTCAATGCGCCCTTCTGTCTTACACAGGCTTACCTGGCTTCCTTAAAGCCGTCATACTACTATCCTTCGTCCTCGCAGTGGGCTTTCTACTAATCATTCTGTCCTGTGCTTTATGGGCCAATTGGTTACCACTTCTAGTCGGTACGTGTGCCTGCTACGAAGTTAAACAGCTCCTCTGAAAGTCCGAAATAAAGCTTTGACATTCGTCCTGGCACCCCTGCCTAACGCGGTCTTCCCACATTGCTGCGGTGCAGACGAATATGCAACTAGTTTTGAAGAGGGCTCAGGACCAATTGACTTTGGTCGTTTCATTACTGCTATTATCGTTGTCACTGGGTTTGCGTTCCCAATTGTCCTTGCCCATTCTGGGGTCATCAACCCAAAGGCTTGTGTCATGTCCATCATCGGAGGAGGGTAAGTTCTTCATGTCATACCGCATCCTAAGCTCAACAAATTTGTATGTCAGGCTAGTATATGGGACAATTCTGGCATATTCAGCTGCCTTTAAGCAAGATTCTGAATATGATTGAATCTGCAATTGCATGGATTCTTTCATTTGTGAACTCCAGCAAAATTGTATTATTTGACCGTAATATGTAGTAATGCTACGATAGACTCGTGGACATAAAATCATCAGTTTTCGTCTGGAAGAGTTATTTTCAACTGCCCGACCCCCGCCTTGCTCACCTTGCCAGGTCCCACTGATCTCACCTCGGCCAAAACATCGAAGTGGCCATATGCTAAAAAACAAATGATAGTGTCTACATTTCGAGATGCACCCGGTTCCAAGCGTCCCAGCATAACATTTTGAATCGCGCCTTCATATAGGATATCTTCGCTAGGTTCCATTTTGAGATTCATGACAAAAACACCTGCAGATGCTGTAATGCCTGGTATTACCACTGGTTTGTGAAAAACGGAATGTGCCTACACGAAAGATTCTTGACCACGGCTCTCAAGCAAACAAAATCGTTTCGTCCAGGATGAGCTATGTGATCACCGTTGGGAGTTACCAACATAAGCTGAACATGGCCAGCTTCCATCTTTATTGCTTCTAGCATTGACAATGTCATCCTCTGCTTTCTCAAAGACAGGTCTCCAGAGCGTGTCCCTTCTGACTGTAGAAGCTCAGTTTGCTGCTCTCAACAACATTTCATCAAATTTACCTCGCGCCAACGGCCACGCACGATTTTGAACAATTCTTCACGATGCCAAAACAGTTCACGTTGCAGTTGTTCTTCGGAAACAGAGAGATTGGACTTTGTCACCACAAATTGTCGATCCGATAAGGAAGGGATAGGCTTTGACAAGATATGATGAGAGAGGGAAATTTTCTTCAATGGAAGCATAAGCCTGCAAATGTCAGGATCGCACTTGTCAAGAAATTTTTCGTTAGCTGACTTGATAGTAGATCCTGGCGGCACTGTTACTGTCGTGGATGCCGAATCCGTTCCTAAACCAATCATGCTCTGGTTGTGTATTACAAGCAAAACTCCACTTACCATCTTGCATCCTTTCCAGAGTGACATTAAATGGTGATCCATATGTATTCCGAATATCGACAGAGAGTAAGCACCAGCCTAACTCCTTTGTGAGCAAGATTTCATCAGCATCCACTTTAGCCCCCGAATAAGACGGGAATGGCACGATATCCATCCCATAACATTCCAGCATCTGGTAAACAGTGACTACCATCGAGTACGAAATTTGTCGAACATGGAAAACTTTGGTTGTTTCAACTTCCGAGCGATGGACATATGCATAGGATATATGTACGGTGCCTTTTGTGCTTCACCACTATCAACTAGAAGTGTATGTGCATTGAAAAACTCACCAACCGAATTTTCCATAACATTGGATGGACAATGTATGACTTCGACCGGGTGGTACGATCGTCATGCTCTCATCTTTGTGACATGATAAAACTGCACTATGCAGCAGACTGTGCTGTGTCTCGAAAGTATCGAACACTGACAACTGGCCATCTGCAAGAGATTGTTGTGCAGGTCCTATGGTGGAATCATCAAAGGCGAGTCTAATGAAATCGATCGGCAGGTGGGAAACATTCTCGATAGTAATCCTCATAGGCGCCCTGAGCAACATTAGCAAGAACATCCGTCATGACAAAATGGATAACCCACTTCTCTCCTTCATATAGCATCACCGCACCATGGGTGACCGACGTCCGCCTGATCCTCAATAATGGTAGTTCAGGAATGACTTGACACTCAAGAAAACGTGGAATCGCATGACCCGTAGCTTGAACAGGACCACTGGTTCTCTTTGTTTTCCGAGCCCAAGGGAAGCACTCCAGTCCTGGATGCTTCCATCTATCAGTTTCACAAGCTATGGCGCTTCTCCTACGATCCAGTCGTTCTTCTTCCTGGCTTGTAAGTAGCGGTAAGATAAACTCCCTTGATGCCAACCCAGGTGCTTGAACAAAGCAACCACGGACAACTAATGATCCAGTGGCCAAAGGTTTTCCGGAAATGACAACCTGCTGGATAGAATCACCAGGAATAGTGGTCTTTACCGGTTGCGACACAAACTCTACTCCTGATGTGCTAGGGCCAAGTGAATACATATTGACATAGGTTATTGGTTGCTCACCTCAATGATATCGCCTGGATCTCCAAATCGAACACAAACGGATTATGGAGAGTCACGACGAACTCCAGGGTCTCGTTCTGAACGACGAGTGTTTTACTCTAATCCCGATCGATGAGGGCATGCTGACGGAAAGGGAAGAAACTTGACCGACTTCGTCAGTAACAGCTTTTCGGGGATTATACAGAAAAAAATCTGCGGCTCCCGTGAGTATCGGCACGATGTCAGAAGTCCTTGGTTGCAGGACAGAGATTGACTTTTCAATTGGTACGCGAATCAAAGGCAACCTGTTTCAACTCAGTGGCAGTTTTTGATATAACGATCAACTTACCGTGTGATACTAATGTTGAGAATTGGTTGTCCTGACCAATATTCGATCTTTCTGGAATCACCTCTTCTGCGGGCGGTAGCTAACGCTCGCGTAGACGTTGAGTACAAGTGAAATTGATCCGCCGGGGTTAGATTCAATCGGAGAGTTCTCAAGGAAGCTGCTGCAAACTGCGCAACGGCTGGAAAATCTATTGAAGGGCGAGTCCACGATTAAGCACAAGCATCAGAGCGATACAATACCTACTATACCTGGCAATGCCTCCGCTACAGCGACAGCTTCCCTGACTACACCAACCTGCAACTCTGGCCATCCATAGGATTCAGGGTAGACGTCTGTCTCGATGTTAGAAATGTCCGTTTGATGGTCACAACCCCCATCAACCATCTTCACTGCTTCAAGATTGACACCAAGGACTTTGCAAATATGCTTCAGAAGTTGTCGAATACTGTCATTGCCATCAGCCCTTTCGCTGAACCTGATGCCCACACCTCCACCACCCGAGGCACTTGGCACGTGCCCCTGGGGATCAGAGCCATTAGCTCCTAGCACATTCGTTGGCCTCGTGAGACCATCCTCTTCCCGACCACACACAAGGAGATCCATAACGCAACCTAATATTTCTCTGAGGATGTAAATCTCCTTGCGTCTGTAGCCCATACATGCATACAAGCTAGCCATGATTTCCAGCATGTTTATGCGTTCCCGGGGGGCAAGGTGCAGCAGCCAGGGACCGTGCGATTGCGCGATGATGGACGATATAGAAGATCGTGTAATTCCTGATAAAGAGCTTAGCCTTTCCAAGTTAGACCAAGCCGTACTTTCTTCGTGGGACAGAGTCGGTGGTAGATAAGGTACTGGACCTGGTTGCAACATTGTTGTGAAAGCCAGAGGGCCCCATCCTTTGGCGGACCAGATTGAAAATAAAAGAGAGGCTTGGCGCAAGACACAGGATGTATACATGAACGATAGGATTGCATAATTTTGTTCACCTTCGGTAATTGCCGATTTCTGATATAGACTGGCGGCTTGATGTAATTTCTCCGATATATCTGACCATGGTTCTTTGGACGATGACAGCGAACTATGCTGAAGGGACATAAATTATCAACATTTGCGCCTGGAATGAGACAGACGCACTAAACCCTGGCCTGCTGTCCATGCTTCTACCACAAGAAGAACGGCCATGCCCTCGAGAACTGATGCGTGCCACGCAGAGTCTTGTGAGTTTTTTAGCATTTGCAATGCCTCGGTATACCTAGTTAAACTAAAGAAATGTCCAAGCAGGTGCAGAATAAGACTCACCATACTGATGCATCACTGACTCTCCCTGCTAGCAGGAAGAGATCGCCCAGCACCTTTGACAACCTCCCATGCGACGAAGCTACTCCTATGGTACTCATCCTCTTCTTGGGTGATGGCGTAACAAGGGTTGATTGACGAAAAGAGGAACCGGCCGAAGATCGTTTGCCAGAAGGAGCGGGACCTAACGTTACACTATGCCTCATCAGATCAGCATTGCCTTGATAAGAGGAAGGAGCTGAAGTTCTGCCAAGACGTCCAGGTAAATCTGACTGAGACGGTAAAAGAGGAAACAATGAAGAATTCAGATATTCATTTCCAATGGGGCTTTCTAGTATCTGAACCTGTATAACAGAATGCAGTTCAAAGATATTGAAAGAATTGACAATCTGAGCTAACCATCTCCGCAAATTCCTCCAACACGTTTGAACACAGGCCAGCTAGCAGCGTGCCAATATGTAACCTTTTGTTTCCCATAACATTGGGTATTACCACGAGACCAGGGAGGTTGCCAGTAAGATTCAGATTACCTTCGTCACTTTCGTCGTAGACAAAACAGCTTCTTGCGAGAGGAAAGACGCTCCCAGATGGAAAAACATCAATTAGAGAGTCATTGAACTGAGCATGTATTGATGCCAATGACTCGCTTTGAGAGCTTACGGCAATTCCGATGACGGCAAGGGGGAAATGCGAAGGACGAAATAATGATAGTGGAAGGTGGGAATGCGGAGGTGGATGGGTAGGGAAGCTCAGTAAGAGATGGCCTATGGACAGCGGATTCGGCATGAATCGTGCTATCATTGGGTCAGTAAAAGAGCCACTGAATTGTCCTCCAGAAGAACAGACCTCGCTCATCCTTAGCATCTGCAGGTATGTCTCCAAGCCGGATTGATTCGAAGCTCCTGATTTCTGTCGTGAGCCTTTCAAAAGTTGTTCTAGGTATCGCGCCGACAGGTACCAGTAGAATGCGAACATGAGCGAGTGATGCACATGCGAAAGCATCCATATGGTGGGAACGGGTCCAAGGTTCCCAAGTACTCTAACAATGGTACGGGTACCAAGCTCTGACGAATATTCTTCAACTCATTCACAACTTAGGGCGCAAGCGACAAATTCCTTGGTAGTATAATGCTACTAACGGCATCGGTAATTTTCACCTACTACACGTTCTGGGCAATCCTTCTAGTAGGCCTTTATTCCGACACACTGTTCATCTCACACCTTCGCTCAACATCTCAACAGCCGTTCTTCGACTCTTCCAGCCAAATCCATTCGTATTTCCCTTCCAGAGAATGGGCCGTAAGAATACCTGCTTTTCTTCTTGTCGTCGGCCTGTCTGCCATTGGTGCCTTTGTGGGATTGACTATAGTTAAAGAGAAGAGAAAGCAAGTTCAAAAGGCCAGGCTGCGGACAGCTTGAATTACGCGAAGCCAGCATACTTGATCAATATCCACGAAAAATAGGTATGGCCAGTAATTTTACATTGGGATGCCCTCAATCCACCTCTCTCCTCGTCTCCAAAACCCTTAGTTTCTCCGCAGCAACAATTTCTTTTGACGCTTGATCGACCAACACTTCTGAAGGCAGTGATATGGGAGGCTGGGACAGGCTGTGGATAGCACGAGTGACCTTCAATGGGTATAAATAGTCGAAGCAGAGCCCCATCTAAAATTCCAAACCTTCCTGCTTGCAGAACCCGTGCTTGCCATAGTTTTCAGCCGATCCAAAGTTGCAATTTGCAGAGTCGTTTGCAAGCTTAACGGTGTGTGTAAGGAATGCAAGAATATGAACAAATCCGCAACTGAAGACGAAATAAGCAGCATTAGACTCTGGTAACTGGAGTAAACAGTAATGCAAGGTAGTCAGTTGGGAGTACCGCACCGGACGGTCACTTTGCTTTTCCGCATTGAAGGCAAGAGTCTCAAAAGGTGGCCATAATTCGTTCCACACACGGGCTGTAGCTAGTGCTGCTCCGTCCGCCATGTCTCTTGCTGTCTCACAAGCAATTAACATCCATAGTTTAACAGCGACGTACGCGTGATTGATATTGACAGTTGCCTGATCCCAATTCATAGCCTCAGAATGCACGTATGTACGCAATGCATTGAATTGTATGCTGGCGAAGACTGGTAGAAGCGGGAAAAGGGCAGTCGCGCGTTTCTTGTTGGAATATCTAAGGGCTGCTAGTGCTATCAAGTTCCAGGCTCTGATTCTATAATCACCAGGAACAAGTTTCTAGAAAATGATATGCATTAACGAAAGGAAATCTGATTGCTACACAAACCTCAGATCCAAGTAACGCCAATTTGTCTATTACTCGAACGTCATCGTCGATTGCACGCCATATGACCATGGCGGCGGACAGTGACGCCGTGTATGCATCTTCTAACTTGGTACCAGGCCATTCGTAGCTTTGAAGGAAATAGAGAGCATTGTCGGCAACGTCAAGGAACGACCCAGGATATGTAACAGCCAAGGGCAGCCACTCTGGACTAGCGTGGACAACGAGCTAGAATAAGTAGGTCAGCTTATTTGTGTGAGATTGTGAGATAGTCCTCCTGACTTGTAGTAAGCTCGTCAAACTGGATGGTTGCATCTTTTGTTTTGTCCTCAGTCCATCTTCAAGGGCGTCGAATACAATTTGAGCCATCCCATTCGAAAAGATGACCGAATCATTCCTGCGCTGTAAGCTTTGAGTGGCTGAAAACAGCCGGAATACTTCATCAAAGGCTATGGGGAATCTTTGGAAAATGAAGCGAATTTCATTTTCAATGTATGGTATAATTGCCTGGCAAATCTTTAAGATGCCCGTCAACCTGCAGTGACTATCACATACGTTAATCTTTCCTTGATTGTTCTCAGTAACGATAGAAGGTATTGAAAATAGAGGTGATGGGTTTATGTCTTCGCCTGGCATGCGTCGCGCAAGCTGAGTAAGTTGTTGTCCAACAACTGATGTGGTGGTAGTACCCATCCATAATGTTTGAAGTTGGACGACATACATGTCATAGTACCCGTGTCGTAATCTTCGTGATAAACAACCTCGATGTACGTTAACAAATTTTGCAAGGTGGTTTGAAATGAATCACGATCGAAATCGAGCATTCTTGACATAATATCTCGAAGAAGCCTATTTGCTTTGTCAACGCCATCCTTTCCGTTGTTGCCAAAATTTTCTTTTAATGTTATGAAAAAGTCACGTTGTAATGGTCGCTTTTAGGTATTCAGAAGGTGCCTAATGAAAATCACGAATGCGTACTTTGAAGAGATTGGCAAACAATCCGTTCCAACCATAACTTGCCAGATAATCAAACGTAGTACAATACCACCTGATTGCCACTTACGCATCGAATATATCGTTCAAGAAATTCTTTGCTTGCACGATTAAGACGTCCGAAGCGTGGTGATTTTCCGCTGCTATCAACTTGCTCAAGTCTTCGATCGCTTTGCTTTAAGGCAAATGCTTAGACTCGTATTTCAATAATATCGCGGTCGTCTTACTAAATAACGTGACCCATGAATTTGTCGCATTGTTTGATAAAGCCCTGGATGAATGATAGTGCCACTTGGCGAAGCTCATAGCCGATGTCTTGTTGAATGAGTTCCAATGATCGCGAAACAGCAAGTCGTAGGCGATGCTGAAGGTGAACAAGAGCCGGACCCTCGAAATCGTGCTTGTATATGATAATGCATAATGATTCCAGTATTCTTTTCAAGGTGAGTGCAGGCAGAGAAGACAAATCTTTGAGTGTGCAAAACAACACGAGAATCAAGTCGATAAATAATGACCCCACAGCAAGTTTTGATGACTTGTCATCTTGGCCATAAGAATGCGTCATCATCGATGGAGTCAACTCGAAGGAGAAAAGACAATCAAATATGGCTGTCAGCTCGTTGATGCACGGAGTGGCTTCACCATATACCGTTGGAACGTCTCCAAAGTCAATACGGACAATTTGTCCATCTGGCTGTAGCAATTCAACGACATTTTGAAAACCTACAAGGTCCGCTAAGTGTTTTTTGACCTTCAGCAATGTCGAGATATTGACATTGACGCCATTTGTAATCATGTGTAAGCTAATGAGCAACATTGTGACCTTGTGTGCGTCAATTAACAATTTCATGACAACCGATGCAGTCTGGGCCTTACCCTCAATGATGTTACATTTAGATCCTCTCCTTCACGAATAGTGTTTTGGTCATAGCTGCCTTCTGAAAGAGTGTCTATGATTGCGGACCATGACAAGACTAGGCACGGATTAGTGTCGATGTCATGAGGTCAACATGCACGACTTGCCTTGCCAGTGAGGAAAGTATGATAACACTTGAAGTAGGAAAGAGGCGAGTTTGACTCGTTCCTGGATGGGAGCCGTGGATAAAAGTTCAACCCAACATGATTCCATGGCTTGCACGTGTGCAGGGAGTAGAGACGACGCCGAAGTTTTGACCGCTAACCTGATTTCTTCCTGTCCACGTTTTCATTTACATTTGGCAATGAGCAAATGATGCTGACCTTATCGTCTGTCCATAACGTGCTCAAGTATATGCAAAGTATATCAGCTAAGCTCGATCGCCAATGGCGACCTTCGACGTCAAGCGCAGGGTTTGTGACATCATGTACGATCCTGAAGAGCCGGGCAACAGCGGATAACCTGTTCGGCGGAAAAGATAGTGATAATTTGTAAGAATTGAGAGGAATTAATCTGACCTCTCCTCCCAATTGATCGCAGGACCCAAGCAACTTATGGAAATGTCACGGAATGGTTGCGAATCGACAACAATTGTGCGAGATAACAAGCTTGCTCGAATCTCATACAATGCCGGCCGTTGGATATTATAGAGTTGCCACGCACTTGTGATAAGTTAGAGGATTAACGAAGAAGTGGCGTTTCTACTGTACCTCTTTGCAAGGATCTGCCCGTTCCTGAGAACAAAGTTGTCGACTTCGTACGCTTCCATGAACGATGCTTCGGCATAGAGTACATTGAAGAATATCGCTATGACGCAGGAGATATCTCCGTGATTCATATCAACGTACCGCTCAAGAGCGCTCATCATCCCAGCATCGACGGTAATAGGGTCCGCGGATAATGAACGTCGTGGATCGCTTTTTTTTCTAACTTGTGGCGTATAGACCAAGTAAGCGCTTATGGTTATCATGTCATACCTCAGCAATAATCCTCGCGTTTCATCGTCCTTAATCATGTCCAACTGAATCAGTCTTTTTCTATCGCATCCATATAGTAAAAGGCAAGAGGCAAGGGATCGGCGGATAAATTGAAGCCTGGGTTCTGTAAGCTTCCGATTGATCTACATCACCGATAGGGTTCGTACACATCGTTCAGATCTCGATCATTATCTGCTGCGGAAACAACAATGGAAGAGAAGTCAACGTGCAGCTTTGAAAAAACAGCTAGAAGGTCTCGACGTCCTACAGGATTAAGCCACACGTTCTTGAAAGCAGCATCTATGATAGCAATAGCAGTTCTTAGATCTTTCTCTTCAGATACGAAGGAGACGAAACGCAGTAAGTGGGCCGTGGGGATTTGCACGCCGCCCGATGCTAGGAGATTGAGCCAACTAAGCGAGCGCGTCAACTCTTTTCTGCCTCGACCTGCAAGAGCAATAATAGGACGCCATGGGTCAATTGCAAAAGACTCTGTATCCTCTGCGTCTATCGAAGCTGAATCAGAGGATGAGCTGAATCGAACCATGTTGTTACGCTCCAACTCAAACACTCGATATAGTGAAGTCATTGGCTGCATAAATTCCATCAGAAATAAATACCAAAGCCATTTAGCGATATACCTCTTTGAGATTTGATCGAGATGCTGATTCCATCCAACGCGAAATCAAGTCATCAAAGGCGGTGTAAATAATCGATGCTTGCAGCAATTTGATGATGCAGCGAAGGATATTTTGATGTCTGTTTGATCCCTGTTCAGTTGTAAATGATCCGAGTCATAAGCCAAGTACAATTTGACCCACAGATCTCCTTGGAAATGTTCGCGCGTCGTCGTCCATGGCAGATTCCGAAATCTCAAAATCCACGCAAGCATCATACAAGACCTCCGCATAAAGTGTAGGGTCCTGGTCATGGAAAGACAAAAGCCATATCATGGCGTAACGCGAATGCAGTGCTCGGCGAAAGGTAACATAGTCGCCCCCATTAGGGTTGGAACTTATAGGGGGGCGGAGAGTGGGTCGTTCAGGCCAAGGAACTGATTTTTTGTCGAGCGGAACACCAGGCAGGCCTTCCTGCTTCGCGACAAAATCCCGAAGAATTGATTCCATGGTAACCTCCTTGGAAATAATCAACTATGATCTGCATATGTGGACAAGCTGTCCTACCTCGTTCAAAATCCAGGCAATAACGGTTTTTGACAATCTTCTTAGTACGTATTCAGACGACATTCCATTCGGCAATAGCCTCCGAATCAGCAATAAGAAGCCCACTTCATTGACAGACAAGTTTTCGTCCGAAAGGCACGCCTCTATAGCAGAGATAAGAATTTCTACCTCTACGGACGAATCAAAGCCAAAAGGAAGGCCAAAGATGTACAGGGGGCCATTTGGATCATCCTCTTTCTTGAAGAAACCAAGAATGGAAAAATATTCCAAGAGATGTCTGGTTACAAAATCGGACGCGATGTTTAGTTCGTGGGCGAGGACCTGGGCAACATGCCCAATGGATACCACATTGCACAGAGAATCCGCAAAGGAGTTGTGCTCGTTTGAAGCCTCAAAGTTTTCTACGTGCAAGAACTTCGGTGAACCAGGTTGCGAAGTGTGATGGGAACCTCTGATTATGGTAGAAATGAAGGTCAGGCATGACCAATCAAACATCAGGTTGTGCTCGCGTCGCGACAAACGATTTTCAAAGTGATAGTCGCACAGCGATTGAGACGAAATCAGATTGTCAGATTCGAGTAGCGCTTGACACCTCTGGATCATGGCATGAAACTCAAATTCATGCACCTGAGATATATGTGAAATATTCCTCCCGTTTTGTGTCAAGACTATCGAGCCCAAAGCTATGCCATTGGCTAAAATTTGAAATTGTGTCCAGGAAATTGCGAAGCAAATTGCGATTTCTTCGTAGCTACGACATTCTTGATTCATCGAGACAATGTGGCTGTAGTAATCCATGAAAGTGCTGCGTAATTCTTCCCAGGTGATGTTTATGTGGTTGGAATCAATAATATGTCCGCATGAAGGAAGGTTAGTCATGTCGAGGCAATCTGAGTGGAAGAAGATTGAGCAAGATGTACATCCGATTCCCTGAGAGAAGCAACCCCATAAAGGCATTCGGCAATTAAAGCAGAGACATAGTGTAAAAAGATTGAGCAAATGGAAATGATGCTGTCGTGCCTGAAATGAAGTTCGTCCATCGGAGATGGAACGGCAAAAGCGGAACATAGCCATCTTCTGAATTTCGCGATCCACTGTGTACTGGACTAGGCTGCAACCCTGAGGATAATCATAGCAATCGAAGTGCACGCTGCACATGCACAAAGGGCATACAAGACCAAAATCAACGATTGGATCGGCACAGGAGTAGCAACAACCGCGCAGACAACCATTAGGATTCGGTCGAGGCATTGAAAAGAAGCGCCAAGGAACGAATTGGTGAGAATGCGAAAGGCTCGACGTCGAACACTCGCTTCGCGGATGTTCACTTATTCGGATGTCTGTTAGTGGTTCGCTAATAACCAAGTGACCCGTAGCTGTGCGCCACGATGTTATCAAAACGGAACATGCAAGAAGTCTTACCCATGGAGTATGGTAAGCTATGACTTGCAGAAGATCGTTGCATGCGTCGTATTTCAGTTTCGAGATGGCGTGTAATAAACGTTTGAAACGTTCGTAGAGTCCAGGACCATCTAGAATATTGATATTCTCCAGAATGGCAGCCAAAAGAGGAGGCACTATCAAACTCAGATGATAGATTGATCTCGGTTGCGAGGGTGCATTCGTCGACAGAACTGCATGCCCATGTGATAGGTTGCACTCGAGTGAGTCATCATCCACTTGATCAACATGTATCATGACAGGCGCCTTGTTATCGTCTAACTTGTCTATAGCAATGTAGGGATAGCACGAATAGTACAAGTTGGCATAAACTAACCTTGGCAAGTCTGAGAATCCCGATCGCCCCTTGTCTGAAATACACGCAAGTCCTGTATGGGGCCCCAAAGGATACACTCTTCAAAGAATTTCAGTAGCTTCTCATGGATCTCTCTTGGGAATGTAGATAATGACGGTATCATGGCATATGCGATTTGTGAAACGATTTGTGGGTTATGCTTCTGAGTACTTAAAAGAAATTGAGCAACATCCAGACACATTACATGCAGGGCGTTCGGTGGACGAAAGGGACGAGGCCTTGCCGTTCTGTAGCGACAGTCCTCTTGTATAAGAGTTGCAAGAACGGACACGCATTGTGTCAAAAGTTCAGGTGCGAGAATGTGCGATCCGCGAGCAGAAGAACGGTTGTCTTGATATGTGGACCTTATCCTGCGAAAAGGATAGGTGATTCTTGCGTCCTCATCCAGTCTATATGCCAGATCGTACTGGTAAATGTTGAACGCCACGTTTCGGGAAATAGACATACTCATCATCAAAAATTCGCCATCCTTGGGCAGCTGACACTAGAAGGACGTTTCGCAATTGTAACATTAAATCATATGTATTATCAGTCGAATACACGTGACCCGTGTCGTCGTCCGAATCCTCCTCTGCGGTGGTCTGTGACGACGCCATGGCTATGCTGCCTTTTCTCTTCATTGCATCTATCATTGTGCCGACCATAGCGCCGGTACCTGAGCTGCGTGCGGTGCTCTTTGGATTGGTATACAAATCATACACAGAAGGTGGCATAGTTCGGGCTTGTAGCCTCGTCAGGATGTGGGACAATAATTTCCTGGATTCGGCGCGTGTTTTGTTTTTTTCAATGTCCATTGATGGATGTCCATCGCCCGGAGAATGGAGAGGCCTTGCGGAGGAAGGCGATTTCGTATGCCAAAAGCTTGTTTCGTCTGCTGCATCTGTCGCATTTATATCAATTTGGAGTGATGGTGCCATATGTCACATTGTCACGCCTTGGCGTTATGCCAGCTACTAGGAAGCGCTTGAGGCAGTCCACTCTGCTCGATTATGGCAAAAGGGCATCGGGTTCTACACAATCCTCGTTACGGAAGAAGCGTAAAATGCACACAAACCCAGACGCATCGGATTCTGACGATGTGATGCCCATACACCTTGGAGGCAGGGAAGCACCAATTTCCAGTCGTACGCGCGCCACGGCTAAGAGAAGAAGTAAAAACACACGAGTCATTGATAGCGAGTCCGGAGAAGAACCTGTTGTTCCTGTCCGGAAAAGCAAACGGCGGCGGATTCACTCAGATTCATCTGACTCAGTGTCACGCTCTTCTGCACGGGGATCTGACGGAGAAGACTTGGAGGAAGAAGTTGACAAAAAATGTGAGTGGCTCTGTAGGAAATGAGGTTGATTTCACGGCTTGTAGCTATATTGCCTACTCGATTTCGAGCGCGAGGAAAGTTGACTGTCTTTCAAAAAAATCTACAGAAACTAAGAAGTGAGGCTGATTTTACTCTTGTGAGGCCATATGATAACATTTATCATCAGGAAAAAAGAAAGGCAAACTAGCAGATCGTATACCTCTGTCTGAATCAGACGAGGATAGCGAGCCGAGTCAGAGCGATGACCCTAAACCATTGAAGGGAGCGAGACCTCATGTACATGATGAACGCGGCAGCCTCTTCAGTGAGGGAACTGATGGTAGCGACAGTTCTTCCAATTTTATCGTTGAAGATGATGCCGTCATCCCCCAACCTTTGCCTGCACAGTTCAGTATGGAAACTCATCAGGACCTTCCCAATCAATTCAAAAGAGTATTTCAGTTTTTTGTTCACGTTGCAGTCCATCCACCCCTAGAACGACGTGAATTCATGTTCAAACAGTTGAAAGGTCGTAGTCCACTGTGAGATGATGGAAGGGTGAAACTAAACTTCACTTAGACGAGGAATACTTTTCAATACCACTGAGGATTCTCCGGCGAAAAATAATGGGCCTTAGAGACTCCCTTGTTACCTCTTCCGTCTGGCGATCCGAGTACAAAAAGTCACTCGACACATACCCAAAATTCGAGCTCGCACAATTGGGTAACGTTTTCCCCGGATGTGATGCATGTCATCTCGGTGGTAGAAAGTCAACTATGGTTGGGCGCCTAAGCGGAACTGCATACGATAAACACGGCTTCGAAATGATTGTACGCACTCGGAAGTTTCATCAAGTAATAATTGTAACGACTGTTGTAGGGAGACGAGTCGGACAGTGATGACGAAAGCGACTCGGAAAAGTCACATAGTTTGGAGTATCATCTAGGGCGATTCTGTGCGAAAAGAACACGTGTTTATCATGAACTAACACACTGGGAGGTTAGTACTGGTGGCTATTCATGATCTGCTGAAATAGCGACCATTGCTTAGTATGCTCTGTTCCAAACTATTTGCCAGGAGGTCGACGATCTGCATGCGGCAGAGCAAAGCAAAGGATTTATTCGTGTTGCCTATGATAAACGCCCCCCGAAAGATCTGGATGATGCTGATGGGATTTGTGAGTGGCTTGACAGACGCAAGATCATTTATATGGAATGGCAACGTCTTAAAGATGTTATGGAGAGCGCAAGGCATCTGGACATAATTGTTGGTAATGAGGACGTAGATTGATTAGAAAGATTAGTAATTGTATCCCACGCCTGGATGGCGTACCCCCACTACACACCCAGCGGTACTCATCCTCCGCCAACTTCAGCCACCTATCCCTATAGCCCATATCATCCCACCGCTCTCAGTGGCTATGGCCACCCTCAGACACCGGGAGCTTACTCTTACCAAGCAGCTGGCTATCAGACAGGTGTGACTGGTTATGGCTGGACATATCCCTACAGCTATGTGCCACAACATCCCCAGTCTGCAGTTCAACGACTTCAGCCACAAACCTCTGCATCTACACAGACCATGGCCACGACCGCACCGTCCGTGCCACAAAGGAGTTCGACCTTCACATCTTACACGCCGAGTTACGTACGCGAGAGTGCTGCTGCTGCAACCACTGGCGGTGCTACGGGTAGAGGTTCGCGACGACAGTCGAACCTGAGAGGCTTGTTCACGAAAGAACGTGAGGCATAACCTCATCCCAAGAGATGACTTTATTGAAATCATGTGCTACAGTGAGGAGTCTAATGTATGGTTTCGGTGACGATCGCAACCCAGCAAACGATACAGTGAATGTGATGGAGGAGATCTTAATCGAATATATAACGGACGTCGTATGTTTTTTGTTTTTGTTTTTTTTTCACAATGTTTCTGTGAGCTAACACTCCCAAGTGCATGGCAGCTGGCGCCTCCTCCCGAAAAACGAGGCTGTCTATTGAAGATTTACGAAAGGCACTATCTCGTCCTGCAGACGCCAAGAAGCTGGCAAGAATGGAAGAGCTACTTTTCATGCAGGAGGACATTAAACGCGCCCGGGCACAATTCGACTCGGAATTGAATAATCCTAGGGAGTTCTGACCGGGTTCTTGCTAGCATTATTTCTGTACGCAATATAACATTAGTAGAGAGCATCAAAAGTTCTTCATTTTATTCCATATCGTCACTGTTCAACGTTCATCCATCGCTTCGCCTTGGTCGGCGGCATCTTCTTCTTTCGATTCTTCAGAAGAAAGATTGTTAACCCGTTTTGCGTTCCGAGCTTGGACACCTTTCAAGTAACTTAGCAAATTAGTTTTATGCAGCCAGAATCACGGACCTCCACTCTCAGCTAATGGTTTGGCATATTCTCGTAACCATTCTTCAGACTCCCAAACTAAAAAAAACAGTCAGCACGCTACAAATGAGCTATTAGCGTTGGGCATACCAGCTCTGTTGCCTAGTGGTTGGATAGGTCCTTTCATAGGTCTAGCCAGGTTGACCTTGATAACTTTTCCCCGCAATTCATTGAGATCCATGTTGTCGATGGCATCTTGGGCATCAGCTGATGAGGCGTATGTAATAAAGCCAAAGCCGCGATGCTTGGCCTCTGTCAAACGTAAGATGCGAAAATACGGAGCTTTTGGGCGCCACACCAGCTGGTTGATTAGGGTTGATAGCCGCAGATGGCAGCTGGACTTCAATGATGTCCCCTGGATTGAAATTGACCACAAGAAAAGGCCAAAGCAATGGCAAGCGCACCGAAAGCTGAGAAATGCTCATATAAGGCCGCTTCGTCGACGTCTTCAGGGACACCGCCAACGAAGACGGTTTTCTTGGATTTCGTGCCCTCCTCCATGAGCGTGACAAAGTTGGTCAGATATTCACACGGCTGTCCCCGCGTTTACTTCCAATGGCTACTCTTTCCTTGACCCACTGACTACTGAATTCCTTACCACAGGTGGCTTATAAAATGTGTCATTCCGTCCCTACCGCACCAGCCTTTCTTCCTCGCTCTCCACATGCCCAGCGTTTGCCATTCGGATGAGTCTGATTCCGATTCTTCATTCGATGAAGACCATTTCAATTTCCGTGTAAGACCCCATTGGCCGTCATACATCAGTCTCTTCAAATTGCATGACGTCCGGCTTGATACTGTCCGCGATGCCAAAGACTACTACAACAGGATAGGCTGGGTGCATTTGCCAGCTGGATTGCTCCGCCCGCTCAGCTTGGACGGCTCGCGTTCCTGCGACGACGACGACGACGACGCTCTATGCCCCGACCACGGCTTGGTATGTGCAAGTTGCTTCTACAGGAATTGTCTATTTCTTTACGAGTGCCAACTTCAAGCCAGACAACCTATTTCGGGGTACCCGGGTATCCGATGGGAAAAAGGTGGTCATTAAAGCCGCTCACATGGACAGCCGAGAATATAATGTGATCCGTATCCTTTCCTCTCCACCGCTGCGAGATGATCCTATGAACCACACCATACGTTTGTCGATCTCCTTTTGTCATTAACTTATTTGTGACTGGTGGCGTTAGCCGTCCTAGAATTTATAGAGGTGCATAAGGATAGGATAGTCTTCATCGTTATGGAACAATGGTCCTCGCAACTCTTGTCAGGTGGTCCATGCTATTGCCTCGAATCATTCCTCGCTGCGATGAGACAATGTATTGAAGTGTGTGGACATTTAGACCTTCTGATGATAAGCTGAATCGCCGTTTTAGCATGTGGCCTTTCTTCACAAACATCAAATTACCCATCTCGACATTTCGGTTTACAATATACTCACAGATTACAATGGCCATTACGCGTACATTGATTATGAGACGAGCCAACAATTTGTTGGCATCGACCATCCAGTTTTGTATAATTACCGCGGCACGGAAGTACCCCCGGAGTATGAGCGGGAAGGTCGTTGTAACCCGTACAAAGTGGACATCTGGGCTTTGGGCATGCTCGTCATCTATGCTTCCAAGGTACGACTAGGACAAAGTTGCATTCGAGTATAGTAATTTATCGAGCTTGCCAGACGATGGGCCACAACCTCCCTGATTTGACACAGCTAGCAAAAAACATGCTCCATACAGTGCCCGAGCAGCGTCCAACGGCCTCATCCGTTTTGAAGTCGTTCGACGGCATGTGCGCATCCATTCCCAGTTCTTGTACATCGTAAGGTCTATGAGATATATACGTGAACATTTGAAGCGTTCTACTGGCATTAAGTGCCACCCTCAGTACTTTGTTCCATCAGCCGCTGACGCTTCCTTTGTAAATAACGCTCCCGAGCGTTCTGGACAGAGGAATCGTCGTTACGGCGTGCCACAATGCGCTGCATAGCTTCGTCTTTTGCTCGTTCCCTCTCTTGCAACACTCGCTCCTCCTCTTCCTTCATCTGCTTCTGTATCTCTCGCGCACGTCTTTCGTTAATCTCTCGTCTACTAGCGGCCGTCCCAACTGCGCTGTGAATTTGAAGTGGTTTGTCTCCCACACTCCCATCCGATTTTCCGAGATGCTTATTCAAACCAAGTCGTCTGGTATTTGGTAGCGATAGATTTAGACCGGCTGACAAAAGTTCGCGTTTATCGACAATTTGATTGTCGTCATTGAGCTCAACTTCTCTGCCCTGTGTTTTGGCAAGCGCTGCAAGCTCTAAGTCAGACATTGGTGCGTAGTTAGCCGGTTTTGTGATAGTCAAGTTTGGCGTGGGGCCTTGAGGCCCAATGATGCGCTTCTGCGTAGCAGCCACCGTAGCTTCGTGATTATCTTCGGATTCCTCCAACATTTTGCGGTAGAAGAATGCAAGGCCTGTTGATGGCCCGCCTTTCTTTTTCTGTTGCTCTAAACAACCCAACTCAGACCAGGACTTGGCGGGAATTTTGACTCACCGTCTCTTCTCTTCTCTTCTTCCTCCGCCTTTCTGACTTCCTCCATCTGGTCTTTGTATGCCTGTGTCACGAAAATCTCTTTATCCTTATACATGTCTCCCTCAGCTTCGCGTTCATGTTGCATCATTTTCTCTTCAGCCCGAAGATGGTCAAGCCTTCGTGTTGCAGCGGCAGATAGCAGGCCTTGTATATACTTGGGCTAAATGCCATTTCAGCAACTGGTTGTAATTAAATTGTATATCAACTACCTTGCGCTCCTTTGCGTCTTGCTCCTTCACTTCCTTCTGTCGCTGTTTGACCTGTTGCATCCGGTCATAAACCTCGTCGTACTCGTACACCGATGGATCAACCATCTTTTCAGCCTCCATCCGTTTTTTCATGACCTTGGAGACACTCATGTTTGGGGCCAGCAACTTCTTGTTCGCTGTCGTCCTGGCGTCTGCATTGGTCGACGTAGGGGCAGCATCGACAACGTCATCTTCATCTCCTTCGCCGAAGGCAGCCGGACGCTTGAGAGAAGGGGCCTGCTGGGGTGCCTTTAACTTGGCGTTGAGGGAGAATGAAAGCTTCATGGAGAGCCATAGTCATCGGGCTTTGAAATTTAAATCCTTGCCTCTCGCCATGGCTCAAGCTGGTCCTGATAGACGCAGAATATCTGGACCTGAAGACAGCGGCCCTCCCCTATTTATCCCAGATGAACAGAACAGTCATGGAGACGACAGGCAAGGGCGAACCGCTGGAGATGTTAGACGAATCTGTATGTCAGAGCTCCAACATTTCGTTTCTACACCATCACTTTTGCATTAGTCCTCCAGCCAGGTCTCATCAATCAGGCCAATGGCTCTGCTTATATCGAAAGCGAACGAACTAAAATTGCGTGTGCAGTGTCAGTACTTTATTGTCCCTGACGGGCGACGACCTCAATCACGCATAGATATGGACCACGACAGTCAAAAAACGTCCCATACCATGAAAAGGGAAAGTTGAACGTGGAAGTTAAATTTGCATCATTTTCAAGCCCCCAGAGGCGCGCGCCCCTCCGCGTATGTAACTAACATTGTAGATGGAGTGACATTTGATAAGTCACAGGATTCAGGATGCCGAAGATCGTTCGGTAGCGTTGGCAATTTATCAGGCACTTGTGCCTGCTGTCCGTCTTGAACTGCTGCCCAAGTCCACGATTGACGTATTCATAAATATCATCGAAGCTGATGGCACGGATGCCTGTATTGCGGCAGGCACCACTGCTGCGAGCACTGCGTTGGCCGACGCAGGGATAGAAATGATCGGCCTTGTCACGTCATGCTCAGCGGTACGAAGTGAGGCCATTTGGTGACGAAGATCTGAAATCCTATTAGGCCATAGTAGGCGGACAAATCTGGCTGGATTTGACAGAAGCTGAGACGCGGTGGTCGACCGGTTCTCTCGTGATGGCATGTCTGCCTGCCCTTGGGACGGTGACAAGTATATGGCAAACAGGCTCCATGACTATAAATGAAAGTTTCCAGGTCAGTTGATTACTTGTTCGCGCTTCTTCGCTGCCTGAACATCGCAGTGCATGGACCGATGTCAGTCTCGGTGCATAGATATACATGGAGTTGTTGCTCAGGCTCTGCGAGAATGTGGATATGCATAAATACCGTAGTGCTGAATGTATTTGGCGCGGCTCGGTTGCTCCACCCACAATCATGACTCCAAAGGCATTATCATCTGTTCAAGAACGAAGATTAGTGGATTACCTGGATGAAAGGTTCCTGGAATTGACACGAGGGTTTAGAAAACGGTTGGTAGACCTTTTGACGGGTAATGCCCGCCTGACTATCTACAGCTATGAACCTGATTCGCCATTTTCCACCCTGTCTGATTATCTGGAAGCAGCGAGTAGGATCCTTGTTCTGGTTCTTCAGATTCCACCCATTGATCCATCCACGTCGCTTCGGACGGCATATCTGCTTCGGTTGACAAATGAAGTGCTGAGCTCTATCTCTGGATATGCGCCCGTGACATCTACGTTGGATGATGCGGCGAGTTGGTTAGACGACCTGGATCAGGCCTGGCTGGTAGTATTGCAATCTCAGGTGTGGGATGCAAAGAAGTGCGAAGGAATAGATCTTGTGCTGGGGGTGGAAGAGGCGACGGCTGGAGTGAAGTCGACGGCGATGAGCGAAACGGAAGTGACGCGGCTGCGGAGCCTGATAGTGAGCGGGATGGCGGAATTGGACGAGTGGGTAGGCAGGGGTAGTGGGGAGGAGGAAGAGGTGGAGAGCAGACTGCGGAGGCTTGGACTGCAGGACAGGCTTGACGAGCTGTTCTCGGGGACGCTGGACTTCCTGGGAGGCCTCGGTGGGTTTGTCGTAGAGCCACTCAGTAGCCTTGGTACTCACGCTTTTTGATGTCCTCCTCTCCACGGATCTCGCACGACTCGGATGATTCTCTGCGAGCTCTTGAGGTTTCTGAAGGCCCCATGGCCTCCACATCAAGATATGGACGGTCTGCTTCCCCCCGCTTCTCCCGTTTTCCTAGTCTCAAACTCCTCTTTTCTAGTGGTCGATCCTACTCTGTCTCTGGCTTTGAATTTCAGAGGGATCTTGTAAGCTTGCTTCCATCACTAGTCACTCCTCTTCTCCAACCTTTGCCTTCAGCTTCCCCTCAGCAGCAGTGTGACAGAACCCGACATTGTTCAAAGCGTTGGCAATGACAAGAGCGTAACATTGCTTAATGGTTAGTACCCATCCCACTTTCTTCGCTGTCCGTCATTCACACTATGCTTGTCAAGGGATTGCTCTTATTGTAGGATTACAGGTATGCATGCCTCTCACGTGAGACCACACACTCATCGCAACCACAAGATTGGTTCAGGAATCTTGTGAGGCCAGCTACAGCCACGCACGTTGCCAACGCACTGAGTCACTGCCACTAGTTCCTCCCCCGGTGTAGTGGTTGCGAACACCAAAAGTGTTGGTGCCAGTCTCCTTGTTTGGCTGATTTCTGGCGCATTGGCCTGGACTGGAGCCAGTAGTTTTGCAGAGCTGGGCTCTGCTATACCCCAAAATGGCGGCGCTCAAGCCTATCTTTCATATGCATATGGTCCTCTCATTTCATACCTATTTGCTTGGACCGCCATCATAGCACTTAAACCTGGTGAGTTGTCTATGGAGACTTTCTGGACTGTTTTAGAACTGCCGAACTAGGCGGCAATGCTGTCATCGCTCTCATCTTCGCAGAATACCTTAACAGGCTTATATGGCATAGTACTCGCGCAGAGGTGTCGCCCGACGGCATTCCACAGTGGGCAATCAAACTCACTGCAGTTGCGGCAGTGGCCTTAGTAACACTTCTCTGTGTCGGGGCACGAAGCTTAGGCACACACACAGCTGTCGTCTTTACCACAGTCAAGGTATGGCCTCAGCTGCCCTGAGCTTGGCCCGTTGATATCATCGTAATCATGTTGCAGGTTGCGGCCTTGGTTCGTGGATTGATTGATTGAGCTTGGGTCAACCTGACTGTTAAACTGTTGAACAGGTCATGATCACTGCCTTGGGATTGACGCATCTAGCTCGTGGCAAAGCATCTACTTCATTCAAAGGGCCATGGTTCGAAGGTTCCAGCACCAGTCCTGCCGCATATTCTCTCGCACTTTATTCAGGTTTATGGGCTTTTGACGGATGGGACCAAGCCAACTACATCGGCGGAGAGATTCGCGACCCACAGAAAAATATTCCTCGCGCTATACACTCTAGTATGTTGGCTGTAATGGTATTTCTGATCTCATTTTTTGTTGTTATCTTGCCACTAACTCTTATGCAGCTGCTTTTCTTATTGGCAAATATCTCCTACTTGGTGGTCCTCGATAAGGTACCTGTTTGCAAGTCAGTGAGACGTGTATAACCATCCATCTAGGACATCGTCGGATTAAGCAACACGGTAGCGATGGATTTTGGACGCGCGTTTTGGGGCCCTATCGGAGGTTCCATCTTTGCTTTTATGGTCGCATTTTCTTGTTTCGGCGCTTTGAATGGTGCGTGGTGAATTTGCATGCCTTCCTGCCCGTATAAATGCATTCAAAGGTTCCTTTTATACCAGTTCGCGTCTTATCTATGCTGCGGGACGTGAAAGATATCTCCCTGCGCTTTTTGGACGCCTGCATCCTACGCGAAAGACACCTCTTAACGCAGCACTACTCCAAACCACTATCACAACCGCTTTCATACTTATTGGTGGTGGCTTCAGATCGTTAATTAATTTCTCCGTCGTTGCGTGCTGGGCATTCTACTTCTTGACGGTGAGTCACTAGTAATAAGGGTGACTACATTCGTAAACTTTATAGGTCCTGGGGTTGGTGATACTTCGCGTGAAGGAACCAATGCTGGAAAGGTGTGGTTGACCGTTACTGCAATGGATGTGATATCTCAACACAGTGGATTTTCAAAGGCCCTATAAGACCTGGATTATAACACCTTTAACGTTTTGTGCTGTATGTTTATTAATCCAGAGTCCTTTTATATCACTCAAGGTGAACTCAGGTTGCTCTATTCCTTTTATGCATGCCTGTCATTGCAGCACCTCTGGAAGCGCTGGCAGTCTTGGGTATGTATGGCACTGCGCATTACACTATGCGTTGACTCACCACCTAACTCCAGGCTTCATTCTTGCAGGCATACCTGTTTACTACATGACACAAACACATAAAAGTGCAAGGCCACGAATAATTTGTGAGTGTATGAATTATGTCATCATGGGGGATGGATTGCCAAATGTCAATATTTGTTAGCTGTGTGTCATTCGTACCTTTTAAGGTTAGTAGGACGATCCCCTGTGGCTGAAGGATGGCAAGCCGTTGCGACAGATGGGGACGAAGGAGTAGAAATGGTGGAAAACAGGAGAGGATGAAACGGAACTTTGAAAATACCGTACATATTTCCAGCTAATCAGGCTTACATACCTCCTGATATATAATGCACATTCTTCCCATCTTTCTTGTCAACTTGTACCATCAGCATGTCGGTCAGTATCTGATATGCCTCCACAGCACCAGTGACCTTACACTGTTTGATATAGACCGAGCATACTTACCAATTTGACGTCAAGGTATGGCAACGCTACTCACCTGTTTTGACGGCTCCCTCATTTGCTTAGATGACGTGCTCCGGTTGCTCCGGCGCCATCACCCGAGTTTTAGAGAAGGCAAAGACAGAGGGTGATTGTAAACTGATTTCATCCGACCGCCCATCTGACAGGCATATAGGTGTGTCCAGTTACGATGTTTCGCTCGAAAAGCAGACTGTCGTCGTCAAGGGGACAATATCGTACGATGATGTCTTGGCCAAGATCAAAAAGACTGGTAAAGAGGTGTGTGCAATCATAGAATGAATTTCCCCCGTGTATTCACTGTTTTAGGTGAGGTCTGGGGTCACCGTTGCTTAGCACTGAAACCATCGAAATACGATGTAAATGTTTGTAGTTAGTAGAACTAGAAGTAGCACATGCGACTTTACCTTTTGCGTCGCCACAGTCATTTGCCCCGGCTGCGACATATTCATCGCAGGACTCCCGATTTGCTTTTCAAGGCAGGAATGGCAACAGACACCGACGTCGTCGTTCCCGACGGCCTTTCGCTTCACGTTGAAAACACGACAAGAATACTATTAGATCCGAATGAAACATTTCTCAATCCAGTGCAGGAGTTCAACAGGGACCTTAGCGTTGCTGCTATTCGAGTATGGAGCGAAGACCGGAATAAGTCGTTGCAGGCGAAGTGGTCGCAAGCAAAGGAAAAGGCGGGACGAAGAAAACGCCTGAAAAGTTCCTCTCTGCGCTCCTCTCCCTTTATTCCATCTAATTTGATATTTAGCGGATAGTGGTCAGCCTGTGGATCTTGCCGCGAGCGCCAGTCAATCCTCGCAGAGCGCTATACCTTTGAATCCTCTAAACAAAGAGGTACGACATTAATATGCGTCCTGCGGATTCACTTAAATCTTTCTCATGCAAGTTTGTTATTCTCGAGGCGCTTTCTGCGACGGGCCTACGCTCTATCCGTTATGCTAAAGAAATACCTTTGGTAAAGTTCGTGTGAAGTAGCCGTTCCTCTTTGCTGCATTTACAATTGTTAAAGATATGTCATTGCAAACGATTGTTCACCTTCAGCTGTTGCCGCTATGAAGCGTAATGTGGCGCTCAATGGGCTGAGTCAGGTCGTGGACGAGGTATCACCAAATGACGAGAAAGAACCTCAAGCCACTATCCTCATAAATGAAGGTGATGCATGGTTAGTGGCGGTCGAGATGTTATGCAGTATACTTACTAATGCGGAAGTGACTTGCTGTACTCTCACCGAGACGTGAAACGCAAAGTCGATGTGGTAGATCTTGATCCGTATGGAACTGCAGGCCCTTTCCTCGATGCTGCTATCCAGAGCATCAATGATGGGGGTGCGGGGCACCTTGTCAATCCTGAGTATTTAATGACCATTTGACAGGACTCCTATGCGTTACGTGCACTGATTTAGCCGTGCTTGCAACGACTAATTCCCCCGAAAAGTGGTATGCTGCAAGAAATTATTGCTCGCCAACAGAGTCTCTGAATCTCTAACGTAGTTTCTCCAACTACGGTGGTATATCTGTCAAAGCAGAGTATTGCCATGAAGCTGTAAGAATTCATTTTCTATGAAAATATGTACTCGATAACTGTTTGAAAGGCACTTCGACTCGTTCTGCACGCGATATCCACAGTGGCATCTCGATATGGTCGTTATGTCGAGCCTCTACTTTCCCTTTCCATCGACTTCTACGTGAGATTATTTATTCGCGTGCAAACTTCTGCGAATGAAGTCAAGAAAGCATTGACGTGAGTTACTTCACGCTAGAGCGATTTCTGATAATGACGATCTTTCAGCAAAGCATCCATTTATTACATCTGCTCATCTTGCCATGCCTTTTATGGACAGCCACTCGGAAGGGTCGTAGAGAAGGGACATGGTACATCCGTCAATTGTCAGTATAAAATACAAGCCGGTCCAACTGTCACGGAGAAGTGCCCTGAGTGCGATTCTGTCATGCATGTAGGTGACTGACAAACTTCTTTGGGTATTGCTGAACCATCTAATATCAGCTTGCTGGGCCGATGTGGTCAGCACCCATTCATGACTCAAAGTTCGTGGAAAGGATTCTTGAGCACCTGGAAACAAACCAGAAGAGTTATGGTACGGCTGTCCGCATGGAGGGCATGCTCACAATTGCGAAGGAGGTAAGCAGCAACACTCCCGCTGGTACAGGGATAAATCAAGTTGCTAAGGAATTGCCAAACCCGTTCTATTTCACCACCTCGAGAATGGCAAGCCTCTTTCATTGTCGATCGCCTCCATTGGACGATATCGCGTAGGCTAGTTGAATTTATCGGATCGATTCAATGCTCATGAATATATAGATCAGCCCTCCTTAATGCGGGTCATAAAGTCTCACGTTCGCATGCGTGTGCTGGCTCTATAAAGACCACGGCATCCCACCATGATGTCCACGATATTTTTAGGTCTTGGATTAAACTCAACCCAGTGAAGATGGAGACCTTGTCAGAAACCTCACCCTCGCGACGTCTATTAGGAATTGAGCCGAGGTACCTCGTGCACTGAATTGGTCCTCATCGAAGTTGACACAAATATCACAGAACGATCGCTAATTTTACAAAACATCCCGAATCGATCACGGCTAATAAAGTTAAGCTCGTTAGATACCAGGAAAACCCTCGGAACTGGGGGCCTGGCACAAAACCCAATGTGAAACGGAAACGTGGACATGGATTTTGAGCGAACGGCAAAACTATGGCAGTGGCAAAGGCCAACTGTCACTCCTATGCTAAGGTATATCGATCTATGCATACGGCACAGAAAAGGGAAATAGTGCCTACGACACATTGACTTGTGGGGTATATATCATACATATATCAGCACATGAGCTGTCTGTGAGGTCAAGATAAATAATGGCATATAATGCTCATAAGAGAAGGAAAGATATTATTTCAAACCAGAGTTGGTTTCACCGATGGTTTCCCAATCCATAAATGACGCAAGAGTTCTGATGCAGAGGGTCTGGCTTCGTAGTCAAGCTCAAATGTACGCCGCAAAAAGTCTTGCGCCTCTGGAGAAATATCTGACGGAATGGAGGGCTTTTCCGAAGAACCAATCTAGCGAGTGAGAGTGAGATGGTGTGATCTATGTTATACTTGTCACTTGCCTTGAAGATCGCCTGCATCTGAGTGAGTTGTGCCCATGGGTGTTCACCTGTCAGCATTTCAACCACCAGACAACCCACGCTCCAGATGTCAGCTTTTTTCGTGTGACCGCTTTGCTTGACAACTTCTGGTGCCATCCAGAATACTGATCCTTGAAGAGACGTGCGGTGCATCTTATTTGCTGCAAGTAGGTCTACCATCGCATTAAGTAAAGCTGATACTTATGCGGTTGACCATGAACTCACTTGTATTGACCTTTTTAGAAATACCAAAATCAGAGATTTTGATGCCGCCTTTGTTGTCAACAAGAATATTAGCTCCCTTGATATCTCGATGCATGATGTCACGTTCGTGAAGATAGTTGAGACCTTCCAGAATTTGCCGTACAAAGTTCTTCACCAATGGTTCTTCAAATGCACCGTAACTGCGCAGCAATGCAGTGACAGAACCCCCTGGAACATACTCCAGAAAGATGTTAAGATGATCTTCCTCAATAGAGGAATCTGCATGCCGTTTTATTAGAATCTCAGAGATCTGAATATAAAATGCGTACACAGATATTGGACAATATTCTCATGCTGAAGGTTTTTGAGAAGCTCGATCTCGCGTTCCAAAGCACTAAGCATGCTCTTTTTCCGTTCCTCATTTGGGCCCGATCCAGTGGGCAATTCAACCTGCTTGACGGCCATCAAGAACCCTGTGGCAGCATCCATCCCTAGGTAGACTTTCCCAAACGATCCAGCACCGATAAGAGCGCCTTTGATCCATTTATTTGCTGTAAAGAAAAACGTAAGTGTGGCTACGAATGCAAATCATCGTGACTGACCTTTCGTTGCCACCACGGCGTCTGTTGGGATATCATCGTTGTGCAGGGTCGCCCCTTCCTCATCTTCATCAAACTCATCATTAACATCTTCCCCGCTATCGTGTCCGTCATCCGTGCCGACTCTTGTCCAACCATCCTCCACATCTGAATTTTGCTCAGCAGTCTTTACACTTACTTGGTTAGTAGCACGCCTGCTTTCCACCTCAGCCGTGATCTCATCAACGGTCACCATGCTAGCTGTGTCCGACCTATCTCGCTTGCTGCGTAACTCAGTCATGTAACTCATTCGATGAGATGCAGTTGACATTGCCCGCGACGCTGGGCTTGAGGATCGATGGCCAGACTCTGAAGTAAAATTCTGCAAGGAGTCCGAGAGAGATTCACTTGGAAATGGGATGGGTGGAAGTAGCTGCTGATGTTCCGATAACACCTTTCCCAGAGGTTCGACATTATCCAAAAGGACGGAATGTCCGTCGTCTGTAGAAAGGGACATTCGAGGGATGTCTTCTGGCTTAATTTTAGTCTGGGGCTCTTTATTAGTTGCGGAAATGGATGAACTTTCGGAAAGTTGAGGTGTGACAGACACGATGGATGTCCTCGGTGAGTTCCCTATCGTAGCGCCCGACCCCTGTGAGCTACTGCTAATTCTAGAAGGTAAAGGCGGGATGAAGGAAGCGGAACTATCTCGACGTGTGCCAGACCTGAACATCATACTGTTTCTAGCGGTGCGCTGCAAGACTTTCTTCTCGGTAAATGGGAAATACTCCGATAGGTGGTTCGTGATGAGTTCGCTCGGCGGGCGCTGGCCAAAGAAGTTACGAAGCTTAGACGGGCGACGAGCATTTGCTGACAGTGCTGCAGGGCTTGATCTGCCACTGATGGCAGATCCAGATGTTGGTGACGGCGGTTCAACAGCAGGTTCTGAATCTCTCACACCGAAACCGCTGAGGCCGCTAAGCACACTCATAGTGCTTGCACGCTTCGTGTTTTTGCTCGTACTGCTTGTTGAGGCTGCAACGTTGGGAGACTGGCCTTGTCGTGGAGACGACGATCCATTCATATCATCCTGGCGTCGCATCTTAACTATACGGCGAAGAAATAGGCCGGGCTCGCGACTTGGGTGATCAGGAGGCGCATGACAAATTGACATCAGTTCTGCTTCGGTCAAAGGCTCGCCTGTCGTTATTAATTGTTTGTTTATCTTTCATGGGTAAATACGCCCACCAGGTGTATCATCTCCTGTTTCAAGGTACACGCCCCAACCATCAATAGTAAGACCGCCTTCGGTCTGCAGGTGTTCTGGATGTCCATCCGGATGACGCGAACCCTTGCCAAACTTTTTCAGTACCTTTTCAAGAACTTCGATCCCATTTGCACAGGACGTAACATCTATCGTGAAGGAACTCTCTTCGTCTGGAAGTATGAACTTAACTAACTTCCAACGTAAATCACCCAGTGAAGGGGTGTTATGATGAGATGAACTGTGAACGACCCGCGAATTAGAGTACAATTGGGAGGGAGGTGATGGAGAGCTGGAAACAGGGCCGTGAGGGGCCGCAAATGATTCAGCTATGGGTGACAGGCCTTGCGGGCCCGTGGGTATTTGCAAAGTTGGTTGTGCGTTAGCATAAGGGTGTAGACTCGTCGGAGTTGTCGACGGCCGTGGAGGAAGCTTATTGCCAGATACAATAGAGGGAGTCTGAGAAGAAACTTGAAGTGAACCATTTCTACCATGAGTCGAGTGAGTGCCAGGATTGAGGTAATTTCGAAATGAAAGCGGTGATGCTTTGTTTGCAGCACGGAGCTCCTGCGATGATTGATAGTTGATTGTATGGGAATGGATAGAGTAAGGAGGTGCTGGATCGGACGGGGTCGGAGTGCGTCGATCGCTGTTGCGAGAAGGTGTTCGGGTTCCTAATGGTGGGAGTGGAGGCTGAACACGGGGGGGCGGAGGCGGAGGCGGCAGGGTCGAACGAGCACCCATTGGGATGGTCAATGAAGATGCAGTGGGCTGGTTTGGCGGCTGTGAAACGGTGATTCCCGGTTGGGGTAGGGGACGAATGGCTTGGGAGAGTGTCCTTGCAGATTCGGGTTGCTGGTCACGGATAACATCAGGAAGATTACCTCTGGGGTTAGGCTGAATTTGGAGTGGTGCAGGTCGCCCTACGTCCAGTCGGCGCCTGGAGGAAGGCGACGACTCCATTCTATCCTGCGGGCTCTGCAAAGTATCACCTTTCTTGTTGGGCCATGAGATAGAAAGGGGAGTTGTGGATTTGCCATGTACGCGTAGGCGTAGAGCTTTGATCGCGTTCAATATTCTCAACCTGTCGCCGATGGTCGTGACACCCAATTCAATAAGAGAAACTTGATCTAAGTCTAGAATAATGTCTCCTCTAATGTCGTGCGCCTTAAAGGTGGCAGCGTAGGCCGCACATTTTATGTCAGCGAGCCAACGGGCGACATGAGTGTCCGACCAGGATCTGACGAAGTCCAGGAATGAAATGCCCTGTGGGGGGTCGATATATGAGCGGGGCGATGCAGCGGGCGCCATGTTGATGAAAGAGCGAGACTGAGAGGGGCTGAAGCGGGCATTGGGGGAGGCCGGCGAGGAGGGCTGGGACATTGGCGGAGCACTGCCGCCCGCGCATGTATGAGCATGCTTGGCTACACCCATGAAACCACTGCTGTGTGGCCTTGTTTGGCAGCGCCGTCTGACGACTTTCCTCCATTCCCTCCGCAGAGGACGTTCATGCGTCCCTTGTTTCTTCCTTTATTATTCCTGCTCGCCTATGCCTCGCCATACCGCGACGATCTTGTGGATTGGAATCTCAATGTTAACAAGAACGCGTCGTCGCCTTTAGAGTACAATTCGACTCGTCCGAACTCAACTTACACGCCCTCGCCCGACAACTGGAGATCTCTACCAACGTACACCATCCTTCTAGACAAGTTTGCGGATGGCGATCCATCAAACAACCAATTCTTCGGGTCGCCGTTTGAAAGTGATCACAGAGAAACCCAACTCCGCTATGGTGGTGACCTGAAAGGCCTAGTGGCTCGCTTGGATTACTTGCAGGGCATGGGCGTCAAGATGATATTCATCGCTGGAACGCCATTTCTTAATATGATATGGCAGGCCGACAGTTTGTATCTTACTCACATTTCCATCGCGTCATTCTTATCCTGCTAGGTTATTCTCCCCTTGACTTCAGCGTATTGGATCCCCATTGGGGTGTCATACAGGACTGGAGGGATACAATTGACGAGATACACAAACGGGGAATGTATTTGATGCTGGATTTTACTGTTGGAACCATGTCCGACCTCATTGGCTTTGAAGGGTAGCTTTTCTTTTATCGTCACGTAGCCAGTTCACTCAGCATCAGCATAGGTACCTAAACACGAGTACTCCATTCAGCCTTTCTGAATATCAGGCTCTTTGGAAGCATCCAAACTATATACCGTGGAATTTCACTGAGTACCGTGATTTTCAAGTGAGCGCTAAATTGATGGCATTTATGTCCGTCAGTTAACGGACTTTCTTTGTTTAGGTCATCAATGAGCGCAATACATCTTGTGTCCTTCCTGCTTTCTGGGGCGACGATGGAACTCCCGTTTTAGGCATTCAATCAGATGGTTGTTTATTGTCGGAATTCGATCAGTTTGGTGACATGGAAGCTTTTGGTGTTCATCCAGATTGGCAGCGTCAGCTTTCCAAGTTTGCATCAGTGCAAGATCGTCTTAGGGAGTGGAAGACAGATGTTCTGGAGAAACTGCAGGTATTCTCATGCATGGCCATCCGTGCTCTTGATTTCGATGCCATCCGGGTCGACAAAGCAACTCAACTAACCTTGGATGCTCTGGCTGCCTGGGCTACCGGTACTCGTCAATGCGCGGCAAAACTGGGAAAACATAATTTCTATATTTCTGGCGAGGTCACTGGTGGAAATACGTTCGGAGCTTTGTATATGCAAGTCTTTGTGTTTCTCTGTTCGACTTAATCAATTAATGTGCTCTTAGAGGTCGCGGTCGAAAGCCAACGCAGTTGCCGCACGGTTTTCTAGCGGCGGCGAACCTTACCGCAGACCAGGATGCATTTTTCCTTCGCGATGCTCCTGTAAATGGTATAGATGGTGTCGCATTCCATTATTCCATCTATCGCTCCCTGACTCGATTCCTTGGTATGGATGGAAACTTGCAGGTTGCATATGATGTCGACGTCAACTTTATCACGGCTTGGAACGAAATGTTCGTTACTAATGATTTCCTCAATCCAGCTACTGGGGAAGTTGATCCAAGACACTTATATGGCACAAGCAACTTTGACGTGTTCCGCTGGCCATCACTTGTAAATGGGTCCCAGAGAAGTGCATTAGGAACATTCATTACCAACTTGGTCATGCCAGGCATCCCTCTGGTGCGAAAGTCAAGTCTCCTCCATGTTTTACTATTTATTATTGAAAATAGCTATATTACGGCGAAGAACAGAATTTTTACCTATATGATAATGGTGCTTCCAATTATTTATATGGGTATCATGATATCTCCTTTTCTTTCTAAATGATATTAACACATTAACAGGCGTCAGGCGATGACCAGCAACACTGCATGGAAACGGCACGGGTGCTATAAACTTGGCTCCGAACAATATTTCAATGTACCTCTCGGAAAGAGCTTGATTGGTTGCTATAATGATTGGAATGCCCTCGATCATTTTGACCCTACCTCCGAACCGAGGCGCTTGTTCTCACAATTCATCCACCTACGAACCGTTTATGGTGCTCTGCAGGACGGGTTTAATTTGGTGCAACGTGGAAATTGGACCTATTTCATTCAGCTTCCAGGATCCAATGGGACCATGACTGAAATGGGGTTATGGTCAGTATCACGAGCGGCAATACCGGGCGTGCAGACGCTTGGGGGCAATTACCAAGACCAAATCTGGTTGCTCTACACAAACGAAAATGCCACAAAATCTTACTCGTTCGACTGCATGAGTTCCTCCTGGATATCCTCGCCTTATACCTCTGGCACACAAGTCAAAAATCTTTTTCATCCGTATGAGACCTATACTCTCGCGGACTCCCGTTCTTCGTACCACAATAATTCCCAGGCACCTTGGTATGGTTGTCTGCCGAATATCACCATAGATGCGTACGGTTTCAAGGTCCTTGTCCCCGTAGACATATGGAACCCGCCTCTACCTGCTCTCACGAAATTCACTCCTGGACATGACTATCGCTTGTTAGCCGCACCTGGTGATTCGAATGCAACTGCCGTTGATATATCACTTGAATTCAACACCGTTATGGATTGCAACAGCGTTACCAACAGTATTTCACTCTCCATGTCTTCCTCCGGTAAGGGTGGCAACCCGACTATCGCCAATGTCACTTGCAAAGTTACTCCAAATCTCGAACCTTCCCTCATTACGGGTGTTTCGGTATCCATGTGGGCTTGGTCAGCCACGGTACAAAATGTTCCTGACGGCATACTAACCATTACTATCAACCAACCATCTGCAGCTTCGGGTAACCAGACAACTCAGGTGCAATGTTCCTTTATCGTTATCTTTCTCCGTTTTAACGACTGGACAGGCGGTTGACCACTTACTATTGAGAAAAGGAGGATCAGATAATGTCATGGTATTCCCGGACAAAGACTATGACACTTCCGGCGCATTTACGTTCTCAAATGACCAGTATTCGTTCATTCATAGGGCTTTTGGGGCTGATCGGTTTCGATATTCTTGGAATTTCGGCCAGAATTGGACGGATTGGCAGAATTGGGAAGATACAACATTAATCAGCCGGAGCATCTTTCAAGGAGACGACTTATTCTGGCAAGGTGATCATATCATAGTGCAATGTCAGTCCCATTTTGATTTCCCGAGCCCTCAATTTTACGTTGCGGCAGATTGGAGTCGAGCGACGCTGTCTACAGATGGTATCATACATGCTGACTATGGTTATGCGGGACCACAAAGACGTGTACCTCAATTTTTAGTCCGTGGTCCATACAACAACTGGGGGTTTGACCAAGGGCTTCCGTCAACCATGCAACTCAATAGACAAGGTCAATGGGAACTGGAAATCATGTCATCTTGGCCGACTTATCTTCAGCTCAATGTATGGGGTTATGATGACTATTACTACGGGGACTATGATGCCGATGGTGTTCTGGATCGCTTGCCTCCCAATACGGTTGCCCCCAATTACCTCAATCTCTCGGCTCCTCCATCTCCACATCTGTCATGGTCTCTGATTGTTGATGACGCCCAAATGACTTGGTCCCTACAGCCGCGTGGTGAATCTTCAGTAGGAGCGATCATGTTCGCCTTGCTTCTCTCTATCCCCCTCATTACAGGAACGCTAGCCGCTGTCATCTTTATGTGGTCTTTTTATGGGATCAAGCACAATCGATATGGTGTTAAGACAAAAACATCCCACATTTACTTTCCAATACTTGGTGCATTGGGTAACAAGTCTATGTCCGACTTGAAGGAAGCTGTTCCCTTGACGGATAAAAGGTTGTTTGGGCACAAACATGCTGTGGAAGTTATTGGCTGGCCAGAGGACAAGAAGAAGAGACGAAAGGTCTTGATCGCTACGCTTGAATATGAAATCATCGACTGGAAGCTCAAGGTCAAGATCGGTGGCCTGGGTGTCATGTCGAGTTTGATGGGAAAGGCAATGACAGATGTTGACCTCGTGTGGGTTGTACCGAAAGTCAAAGATCTCGATTACCCCGCTGGCGAACCTGCCGATCCAATAGAAGTTATCATATTTGGAGAGCCATATCTCATGGAAGTTGAAACCCATGTTCTAGACAACATAACCTATGTTATCCTCGATAGTCCCGTCTTCCGCGCTCAAACCAAAGCCGATCCTTACCCTGCACGTATGGATGACTTGAGCTCAGCTATATTCTATTCTGCCTGGAACCAAGCTATCGCCGCCACCATACGTCGTTTCCCTGATATTGATATATACCATATCAACGATTACCATGGCGCTCTTGCTCCCATATACTTACTCCCGAGAGTAGTTCCCGTCTGCCTTTCGCTTCACAATGCAGAGTTTCAGGGCTTGTGGCCGCTGCGTACCAAAGAGGAAATGAAGGAGGTTTGTTCAGCATTTAACATCAACAAAGAACAGTGCACGAAATATGTCCAATTTGGGAATACTTTCAATCTTCTACACGCAGCAGCTTCGTTTATCAGTACTCATCAGAAGAGTGTTGGAGTTGCTGGAGTGTCGGACAAGTACGGCAAACGCAGCTGGGCCCGATATCCTGCCCTATGGACTCTAAAACACGTCGATTCTCTGCCTAACCCAGATCCCACGGACATTGCAGCTTTGGACGAAAAACCAATATCCGCGCGTGATGTCCAAGTTGACCAAGCTGCCGAAGCTGCTCGACCAGAATTAAAGCGTCAAGCTCAGGAGTGGGCTGGAATTAAGCAAGATCCTAATGCTGACCTGTTTGTCTTCGTCGGCCGCTGGTCGAAGCAAAAGGGAATCGATCTCATTGCCGATGTAATGCCAGGCTTGTGAGTAATTCTGAATTGGAAATGAAAAACCGCCCTCTCACATTACGTTGAGGCTGGAGAAGCGTCCCGATATTCAGCTGATTACTGTCGGTCCTGTCATCGATTTGTATGGGCGTTTTGCGGCAGAAAAACTTGCACGCTTAATGGAAATGTATCCGGATCGAGTTTTTTCCAAGCCAGAATTCACGGTTCTACCTCCATATTTATTCAGTGGGGCAGATTTCGCCTTGATTCCATCCCGTGACGAGCCGTTTGGTCTCGTCGCCGTAGAATTTGGTCGCAAAGGAGCACTGGGCGTCGGCAGTCGACTTGGTGGTTTAGGGCTTATGCCCGGTTGGGTAAGCGCAACTCATGATCATATGCTTATGTATTGTCACTGATTGCGGCAAGTGGTATCCCGTTGAATCGAGCTCCACTGCACACATGCTATCCCAATTAACCAAGACGATCAAACTGGCACTTAAATCAACCGAAGAGGAGAGAGCGATTCTACGAGCTCGATCTGCCGTTCAACGATTTCCCGTTGTCGAGTGGCGTCAACGAATGGAGGATTTCCACAAACGTAGCATTATAGCAAGTCGAGGTTCTGCAGGTGTCAATGCATGGCGCGTATCTGATGGCGGAGACAAAAGAACCCAACCCTTACCTGACACTGACGATTGGAATCCAGAATCTCTTGTTTATCCCATACAGCCTGAATGGGACGGACGTAGTACCCTTGATGTTCCCAGTTCTTCCCCTGGACATTGGAGTCAGGAAACGTTAACTCCCCGCTTACCACAAAATGATGGAAGTGCAAGACACTCATATGCAAGCGATGATTACTTCTCAGCACACTCGCGAAATGCCAGTACCGCAGATCTCAATGCAAGCAGTTATAACGAATTCTTGGAGAAAGCTAACAAAGCCATTGCCCGGGATCACAAGAATGCACCGGATCCATTTCTCGACGGAAACCCAGCCCCAACGCGTCCCTTTGGCTCTCACTCTCGAATCCCATCGGTCGAGTCTATCTCGTCTATTCTAGATGATAAATCTAATTCGCCATTGAACAAAGCAATAGCGTCGGTAGGTTAAATTTATGACAAAATTTATCCGTCTGAAAGCTGTAAATCAGTTTACCGATGCTGATGGAGGAGTTGCCGCCGAGTTCGTTCAGAAGTTACAAATGCTGGACGCAAAAAACTCCCGGCATGAATTGTCCATTGAAAAGTTCTTAGTGAAAAGTGAAGAAGACTTCTTTGGCAGAGTACGGCGTGAAAAACTCTCCAGTGCTGCAAGCATCTATTCTCAGCGTGACTCCATATGGGGAACACCTTCACCCTCCATGTACTCTCGTCCTAACTGTATGTTAAAAATCATCATGCGTAATTCTGTATAACATAGACCGTCATTCACAGCGCCAAATACGCAAGTGGGATTTTCCACTACTGAATATGAAGGCCATTTGCGAATGTCGCAACGAGATATTGTGTCTATGACAAGATTGCAGATTGCAATGGCGAGAGAGGTCGCGGGCTGGCCATTGTACACCATTGTGATCGGGCTAGGACAGGTAAAACGACTCTCGCATCACTTGTCTATGCCTCATCGATATTAGATGTTATGTGCAACGAGTTTTCAGATCACACTTTTGAGTGGACGAATTTGGCAAGACGATCTGCAGCTCTACGTCTTGGGTGCCGTGTTCCTCGCTGCGACTGTTGTGTGGTATTCTTTATTCAGGTTGAAGCCATCTGTATATGTACTGTCGGTCCCTTGGATCTTCTTTGGTCTTGCCTTTTTCCTGATCGGACTCCCCTCGTTGTCACCTGCTCTGGCCCCGTCCCACCGTGCGCTCTCAAACATAGCAACTTGGTCATATGCCATTGCCTCCGCTGCAGCGTTTCTATTTTTTGGCCTCAACTTTGGCGAAGAGGCGGTACGTGTGCCCACTTCACGGACGACAAGATTCCCTGACCGTCCATTAACAGGGAGCTGCGACCGAAGTCTGGACGCTCAGAGCCTGTGTCGTACAGGGATCTCAGCAAATATGGGTGGCCGCCCTTTGGTATTGGGGTTACACGTTGAATGGGCGCCCAGATGGATACATTCCTTCGTGGTGGATTGTGCTAATTCTATGGCCCTTGTCATGTATGAGCCTTCTGTTCGCTTACGTTATGCTCTATGGTCTCCCAGGTAAGGTTTAAAAGTTTTTATTAATGGCACGAATCGTTGAAAAGCACTCAGATTATTATCATCAAACGCCACCTAAGGTTCCTCACTTTGTCAAGACCTTGTTTCGGCGCAAACTCGTGCTTTGGTTCCTGGCTTCCGAAATCCTTCGAGACTATTGGCTCAGTGGAGTACGCGAACATTTGTTGCCATCCTGCCCATGATTTGACGTTTTTGCTAGCCATATGGACGTAATTGGTCCTTCCTTTGGAATGTTCCAATCCCCAAATGGCAAACTTTATTGCTTATCATCGCTTTCTTTGTTGGTGTCTGGGCCATGATGATGCTCATTCTCACTCATTTTTCCAAAACGCATACATGGCTCCTACCGGTGTTTGCAGTAGGTCTTGGTGCTCCTAGATGGTGCCAAGTATGTACCCCACTTATCCTATGTCATCATCTGAGAATTCTTTCAGATGTTATGGGGAACGTCGTCTTTAGCACTCTACATCCCCTGGGCACGCAAGGGCGGACCGTATCTGAGCATCTCATTGTGGCTTTGGCTAGGTGTTCTTGACGCTGTTCAAGGGGTTGGATTGGGAATGATTCTGTTGCAAGTAAGTGAATGGTTGCAATGCGCTTGTTTAAAGTTAATGGCATTAGACTTTATCTCGTCTCCATGTCTGTGCGACACTTGCATTTTCGCAATTTATTGGCGCAATCTGTGTAATGGTTGCTCGTGCGACTGCTCCAAACCGTCTAGGGCCTAGCACAGTATTTCCTGATGCCGGTAGCTGGGACTTTTCACAAGGGCTTCAAGGTTGGCTTGCTATTTATCACACTGACACGCCCTAACATGTGTGCTTCAGGTAGTCCAATGGCTCATCCACTGTTTTGGATTGCCCTGCTTTGTCAACTTGTGATAGTATTTGGCTACTTCTGGTTCTACCGAAAAGAGCAACTAGGTAAGTCGTGACCAGACTCAATTTTTCAATACAGTATTCATGGTTGAATCCAGCTCGCCCCTAAATTTAATTTCTTATGAAGGGATTTTGGACTACAAGACTACATGGACTTTTTCATATGTTCCGCGTTACGATCATACATTCCTTCATAATAGCATAGATGTATATACATGGGTAAGGTAATACTAGTATACATAATGGACAGTGTTGTTGCTTGACAAATAATTACAACCTTCATTACACCGTCATGCTCGGGATTGAGGACTACAGCAGCGGAAGTGAAAGCGAACACGAAGGTCCGGCCAAACCTGTAACAGACTCCTTACCCTTGTCCAAATCGACTTCCACCGGAGCCTCAGTGTCCAAAGCAAAACGCCCAAAGAAAATCACCATTGGATTGCCCGCTTTACCGGTTTCTGGTACCGATGAACAGGACGGACCACCAGCAAAGAAGGCGAAGATAACTGGGACCGGTACTTCGTCACTTTTGTCGATGCTTCCGGCTCCAAAGCAAGCAGCGTCTGTTCCACGACGTATCCTCGGTGGAAAGTCAGGCCCTGCCCTCACATTTAACACCTCTCATCCAAGCCCACCACGACCCTTGAATGACCAGGAGACGGAAGGGCCACTCACCAAGGACGAACCACTCTCAATTTCGTTTCTTCCAACTTCTTTGGTGAAAGGAAAGGCGAACATATCCTTGGATTCTTCAAGGTCCGTTTCATCCGACCGGTTGCCTTCGGCAGATTTTTTCTCTCTCGGTGTGGCACGTCTACTGGCTAATCATGGTTGAGTAATGACTTTATTTCCAGGCGTTTCTTCCACCACTACCAGTCTGACGCCGATCCGACCGTCATCTACTAGCTATTCGGCTGCGCCAGAGGTACCAATATACGAGCCTCCCGAACCCACAACGACAGATCTATATCCCGGCTATTACCAACTTCCGTCGGGTGCATGGGCTGCTTACGATGCCGCTTACTACGCAACTTTTCTTAAGAAATGGCAGGACGAATATGATGCGCACGTACGTGCGCTTGAAAAAGGCACCGCTAAAGGCTTTGAGGGATATGACTCTGCATCTGTCCAAGATGTCGATACTCAAAAGGAAATGGAAAGAGCGCGTGTGGAACTGAAGGAAAGAGAAGAGAGGAAGGCGCTCACCAAAGGTGCAGGTGCAGGGCCAACTGCTCCGAATATGAAGATCACAGTAAGTCAACATTATCCACTGTTTGGACATGCCATCCACGCTATGTAGGCGAGCAAGATGAGTGGCATTGCGAAGACTAGACACCAATTGGCAACTTTGTTAAGGGACGCGTACCAGAACCGGGAAGCTTTGGAAGAAAGAATCGCAGAAGGCAGGAGGAACAGGAAAGAAGCGGGAAATAAATATGGTAAAGTATATAACTTTACTCTTAGACGACGTCTCACCATGATGTGCAGGCTTTTAGCTTCTGGGTGAGCCACTTACTCGGTCATCCTTTTCTATAGAACCAATCATGCCGACAGTTCCATTCTCGTCCACGCACCACATCTTAGCTGTCCGTTCATCAAGCCATGTCCCATGCAACGTCATCTCACGATTCACGATCAATGGATTAACAGCTCGATAGTCAAACGACTTGAGCTTCAGACCTCGGTCATGGAACATAGTTGCTTCTAGTAGCATCAGCGCTGTCAAAGGACCATGAACGAGTCGCTCTAAATTCTCGGTAAACTTGGAGTTTGGTCTTGTGCTCTGGTAGGTTACCTGGATATCCTTCGCGGCTTTGGGTCGTGTCTTTGTCAAGGTGAATGTGATGCGCGTTGAACGTGAGTGCAGAAAATCGAAAGAGAGTGATTAGAGTCGGCCGGTATGTGAATGAAAAATGGGATGTGTATGGTATATCCTTGACTTGAACACCAAAGTCGGTTGCAACATATTCAAGAGAGAAGCACATCTCACCTTCTCTTGGCTTACTGCTGGGTTTTGAGGTTTCGGGTAGATATACATGAGACCTGATCTCGGTTAGAGAAGGCTTCGAGCACCCATCCAGGAGAATCTCAATCTTTTGATCAACAAAGACCATTGGCTTCCCATCTTCAAATCCTTTCTTTGCTACCTTTTCAACGGTGGTTATTGCCATTGCCTTGGCGCCAGCGAGCAAAGGATTGACGTTGTTCCATTCAAATCTACCGCCCGCCCACATTCTACGGGTGAAAGGATACGGAGGACAGAATACAGGATCAGTCCCATCAGTCCTCAGCATAGACTCTGGTGTGCGGGGGTGGAAAAAGATGAGGTGATGGCCATAATCGACGGGCAGCGATTCCTGCGGTTCTTTGAAAGGCCTGAGTATGCCATCGCGGGTAGGAAGCGTTATAAACAAGTCAGAAAGACGCTGTGGGCTGAGCGTATCGAAGAGAGTGGATTTGGTGGGGGCATCGAGGAGCTGAGTTGAGTATGAGCGACCGCAACGGCCTCCTTTGAATCGTCTAATGTAAACCAACATGAACTATTCTAGGCAGTATTCTTATTCAGACTACGTGGAAAGTCGGTCACGTAATGCCCATAAAGACTAAGTAGGGTTGCCAACTTGGCATGCACTTCCACTTGAAAGTCTTCAAATGACATAGCTTCACCGTCTACTGACAAATGTCCGTGTTTCTTCAAGGGCTCGATCCGATAGGCACGGGCTTTGATGTAGCGAAGCTGCATGATGATTCAGGAAACGTGCTCTTTAGAAAATGAGATTTATCGTTACTTTCGGAAACCAGAAGCTTTCACCGTTCGCCACTCCTGATAAGGCACGCAGCATATCAGAACGGCTCGTCTTTTTGATTGAGTGGATGTTACATCGCATGGTTATATAGATATTAACGTACCAGCGGCATCGCTACAATGTCAATCAACCCATCATCAGGCAAGGATACGGGGAATGCCATGTAGTCTCTAAGGTGGACACGCCTCAAAAGCCTGGAAAAACGGCATAATATGATCCGTACCTTCCTACGTATGGACCCTTTCCGGCATAGACGTACAGTAAAGGTTCTTCAACCGTTGTCCAACCTTCTTTGTCCTCTGTCGAATGCAGCAATGGCGGGAGTCCGGCATCTGCATCTGAACACGAAGCTGGCTCCGTTCTGGTAGTGTTCTGTGCACGTTGAGCAAGAAAACTCTCCACCATCTTGTCTTTGTCACTCTCCGCTCCCTTGTACGACAAGCGCACGGGACATTGTTTGGGTAATAAAACTGCCATCAAACATGGTCATAAAGGTAATACAAGAAGTGTTCACTGCGCTGACTCACTTCCATAAATAAAACCTATCGTGAACCTGGTGTCACCCATCCAGCGTAGATGTTCCGTCCCAAGATCGATGTCTGCCATCAAACCCAGGGCTTGCGACATGAACGAAATTGTGCGCTTGCCGTTTTGTATAACAGAAAAAGCGTCTACTGGCATAGGAAGCCCTACTGTGCGTCAGGGCAAGAAGCCGGAGTTGTCAGAAGACGCCTCACCTTTGATCACATTCAATGTTGCCAGAGCTATGTCAAAGCCATCCTGAATATATCATTGAATAAGATGGAGGGCAATTTGTGCTACAGATGCAGCGCACCCGGCCTCCGAGCAAATTAAGAGACAACCCATTTCCAGAACCACAGGGGATTGGTGCAATGGGTAAGTTCAAGGCTTTGCGGGGCTCGGAATGATTTGCAAAGCCGTTCATTGCCTCATGAACAAGTCCATCACCGGATACTGTGACCAAGACATCGTAGCGCTCAACAGGAAGCTCTTTTGCAATCTCGTAGGCATGACCCCTGTGAGTCGTTCCTGCAGACAATGTTAGGACGAGAGGTAGGGAGTCAAACGGAACGACTTGCTTGTGACGTCGATGGTACATCCTGCCGACCGTAATATAGGTTCGATCCTTCTCGAAAAAAAGGTAGCACCTTTCCCCTGGAATGAAAATCTTCATACATTGTCTGCCCTCTCGTACGGCGGTTACTTACCATACCTCCGTACGGGTTAACAAGGACACGTAATCGTCGAGCCCGCTTTATGCCAGCCCCTAATTATGAAGGTATGAAACGTCTGCCTGAGAAGAACTAAATATACATACTTTCATATGCGGAGTGCATCAATTCGTCCACCCATTGTGACACGGAGTCGTCCGCGACATCGTTTACTGAGCCATTGTATCGGTAAAGGTAATACTTCTTGGTGCCTTTGTTCCTGGCCAAGAAAGCAATGTGCACTATCCTATCAGGTAGGGTAAAGCTTGCATTGATGACTTGACGGTAAGGAACTGTGAGTTTGACCTGTTTGGAGGGGGAGATGCGGCGGAGAAGCGGCGTGCCGCGAATATCTGCAGAGAGTGTCAGTGCAAGCTCGGTCAAGGTAAAGGTGATATGCCCTCCGGTGGAGAGCTCAATGGTAATTTCGCTCTGGCGCACTGTGCTGCTCATCGCTGCAGGCAAACAAACGAGCGCCTACGATGACTGAAACCGTCTCACGGCCGGCTGTCATTGAATCAATTGTTTCCCATGTCGTCCGTTCATCACATCGCACAAAATGGGTTCGCTACGGGCACCAACAATCTTTATCATAGGTTTGCCCTCCTCCATGCTCTTTTCTCTTCTCACTTGTCCTCAGAGCTCGCCCCTCTTACATCCCTGCCGCCCTCACCCACATCCGCCATGCTTTGGCCTCCAACGCCCCATTCAATGTCGTCGAGTTCGTACAATGACAGATGATGATTGCCATCTATTGACATTTGCAGGATCGGTTCTGGTACTGGCATCTTCACGCAAGCCCTTCTTGATCACCCCGATTGGTCCTCTTCCATTCACCAGCTAAAGGCAGTTGAACCCAGCCAGGGAATGAGAACTACATTTTCCCAAAATGTCACTGACAAGCGTGTCACAGTCCAGGACGGCACGTTCGACCACACTGGCATAGACGACGAATGGGCAGATCTCGTTGTGATAGCTCAGGCATTCCATTGGTGCCCCGATTACGACCGGGCCTCTGCTGAGTTTGCTCGCATTCTCAGACCAGCTGGAGTCGTGGCCTTTACATGGAACTTGGAGGACAGGTGATCATTAGTTTTGCCCCATGCGTGCATTTGATTTACTTTTTGACAGAGATCGCGCAAAGTGGGTTGCGCAGTTGCGAGAGCGTATCGAAAGACACGAAGCGGGATCACCACAATTTCGGCTCATGCTCTGGCGGCAAGCGTTCGAGACGAGATCATATCGAAAATACTTTCAAGCGCCTGTTGAGAAAATCTGGTCTGTCGTATTCCCTGCTACGGTCGATATTGCGGTCGATCGCGCCTGCAGCAAGAGCTACATTGCGGTGTTAGAGGATGACGAAAAAGCAAAGGTGACGCACGAAATCAAGCAAATAGTGGACAGAGGGGAGGATAGGGTGTGGATTGACGAGGACGCAGGCGTATTTGGATATCCGTACCAGACTTGGGTTGTTCTCGCGCGTAAGCTTGCCTAGTCACTCTCGCGTCTTGTCACTATCACGTGATGAAGCCGTTGCAATTGAATACTGTGGATGGAACCAAAGGCATCTGGCAATGGTAGCGAAAATAAAAAGAAAATGCGCGCAAGGATGCATACAATATCCAAGCCAACCTCTAGCTAGCGAAGCCTATTGCAGGGGCGAAATCAGTGACCATGTAGCCTAACATTCATTGTTTGGTACTGTTATAATTGCAAGTTCAACCTCATCGTTTGGCCATGACCACCCCTACTCCACCTCCTCGCAAGTCTGTGCGAGCTAGAGCTCCTGTGGCGTCGCCTCCGAGAAGAGCAAAAGTTGGCTCAAAACCATCTTCGCGCTTAGCGACGCCCGTGCGTGCCTTGGAGCGAAGTCCGTTTCCAGAACATGTTTCCATCGTATCAGGAATGGACGTGGATGAAGCAAAGTCGAACTTGTCAGACAGAAGATCCACCCATGAGATTACTTTTGCGAAGTCGGATGAGCTCACTGTATCTTTCTACGCCAACTCGCCCGTAGAAGTGAAGCATATTCTCAAGAATGCTGGTAGGCTAGATATCATTACCAAGTGGCATTATCTAACAGAAGCAGATTTTTACAGAGATGCTTATACGGGTGAGATAGATACAGTGACTGGATTCGCCCTTGTTGCGTCGGTGCAAACATGTTTTGCGTGGCAGCATGCCCAGGTGAGTGTTCTGTTCTGAATGCAATGACCCGGTCTGATTTTCTTAGGCTGTCCGAAGTATACCCACTTGCTATATTTTCTCTTGTCCCTTTGACGTTAACACGACCACTCCTCCATTCCACGCTCTAGTCCCTTACAGTCCGAACCGCGAACCAGGCTTGGTGCTTGTTTCGTCATCGGGTATGATTCGTTTCTGGGACAGCATTGGCATTGGCCTTGCTGGTGGAGAACACTTTTACGCTGCAAGTCTCAATCTACCTTCGGGACAGCAAGTAACAAATTTCGTTCGTTCAGATGTGGGTATTGATGAACCTTTCATACAAGTCATACTGATGCTCACTAGTCAACCACTTACATCGCATCGACCACCAAGGGATACCTATACTGCATCAGTCTGACATCCGGCGGAGTTGACCGGTTAAAATATCACTTGTTTGCTCGACCTTCTCCATCCATGTCATTCACCCGCTTGCTACCCTCCCTGTTTTCGTCTGCTGTGGCCCCAAAATTCCCCGAACCCGGAAACATCAACTCCATTGTCTTAGGTGCTAAAACCCCATCTGGCGGCAGAGAAGTCTGGACATTGATAGAGACGCGAGTTCAGAGGTGGAAGATGCATCCAGAGGGATGGGAAGAACTCCTGTTGGATTGCTCAATCCTTGGCAATCTTACAAGTGCATTGGAATCTTCTCTCGGTCCTGATAGGAAGCGACCAACTGAGTTGGACCTCGAGTTGCTGGACCTTGCGATTGACGGGTGAGCAATGCGAGTCGTAACGTTTGTACTTTGTCTTTGCCTAACGTTTTCATGTCAGCGAGGGCCAACTGATCATATTAGTGTCGTATGGTGTCGAGGAAGAAGGACGAATGGCTGTGGATTTAACTGGTGTCAGACGTATATATGCATTAATGAGGTTGACACACTCGGCGGAAACGTTCGAAGTGAACAGAGTCATCACCGTGCCATATCAAAGCGTATGTTTCCTTGTAACATCAGGAATAAAGATTGACGGATTTGTGGATTCGGTAGACATCCAGCTCGGGCGCTCCGATGCATCCCCGCATCCAGCTAATTCTTGGTGGTGTTGTTGTCGTTGTCCAATTCGGAGACGCAGTCGCACTCTGTGCTCGAGGTAGGAACGTATATCATATTATTTACACCGTATTTAGTTATCATGGCAGATTCAGAATATCGGGATCGCCTCGAGCTCAAGTCAATTAGCGATCGGACTCTGGGCCTTGGCGTTTGGCAGTCAGATAGCACATTCTTGTTGCTCACGGCTACTTTGATGATGAAGACATTTGTTGACATAGACAAGATACAGAGCTTTGATCCTCGGTATGTTTATCATTTTCCCGGTCGCAGTCTCCGCTTAAGTGATTGAAGAACGGGTCACACAAATCTCATAAAGTCAATCATGACACAAGCCATTTTGTATGGCGCAATATCTGAGGTGAAGAGTCCGACAAATAAGTCATGATGTTGAATAATTGATCTTGTTTGATAGAATCCCTTACATTTCAGCTTCCCACCCGAAGTTGATGAAGAGCATCTGATGCGAGGTGCAGAACAACTAAGTCTTGCCATCTTGGAATCAGGTTGGGACTCGTATTCAATCGTTACGTGGCGCTGACTTTTTTGTTGGAAGACCTAGCTCTGGTCAAAAGAGACCATGATTTAAATGCGCAAATGACCGCACGTAAAGAAAAACTGAGCTGGTTGATTGGTTTTATCAATGATAACGGAGTGCTTGTCAAAGTTCGAGGCTCATTTTCTTTGATGAGGTGGTCGCTGATCTCTCCAGATGTCACAACAGTGTCGACAACGGCTCGCAACCGATGCAGAGAAGCTCTATGCCGCTCATCAGCTCTGGCTGTGGTACAATACTTTCCTGAGGTGAGTAAACTCAGTGTGCCCATGGATCTCGTTGAATGTGCCTTAGGTCGTCTCCTACATATAGTGTGCTAAATGATGCAGTTCATGCCTACATGGAAGATGTAGGAGACGCAAATCATGACGATGTGATGCGAGCCTTCTTCCGTTCAATGGTCAGCAAAGTAGGTAAACTCGTCAAAAAGGTTGTGGATGTGGCAATGCGAGCTGCTGAAGAATCGAATGTCCGTCTGGAGCAGTTATTGCCGGAGACAAACCGGATTGTACAAGTGAGCTACGTCTTCCTTTACACCATTGCCTATTAATTTCGTCCAGATCTTGCTTCAGTCAGCATTGGATTATCGGCACTACAACTTGGGTGTTTATGGTATTCAGCTACCTATGATAAAACCCTGGACAAGCCGCCCTGCCGTTATCGATGCCGTGTTGGGCTTGTTCGATGCTACCACCAAAGTAGTGGACCAACCCTTATCCGACGGCTCTCTTCATAATGCCGGAAAAGAGCCTAGTACGCAGTTGCCGGAATTAGCAGAAATCCTTTTTGCAAGTATACAGGAACGACTCGATTGGCTGGGCAGGTAAGGTTGATTAACATCGACTATAGGTTTTGATGCTAACCAAGCACCTACTTAGTGCTGTTGCTGCGAATGAATCAGGAACAAGCACTGATAAGGACGAGCTATCACAAAAATTTGCTCTTCTGCGACCGGAAGTTCTTGAAACACTTCGTGGGTCCTTCTTCATCTCACTTTTACTTACCTCTGAGGCTCGATACAGGAAGGACAGGCCATCCGGAAGCTGCTTTTTCGTTAGCCGAAAAATACAGAGATTTCAATAGCCTTGCAGCTCTTTGCAACGGAGATACTATTTATCCCCCGGAGGAAAATCCGAACATAAATAGGATCCAAGCCTATTTGGTTCGCTTCAAATATGAGTTTGCACAAGAACTATACAAGTGGTACATCCAACATGGTGCGTTACAGAGCGCGTTGAGTGCTTCAGTCTCATGATGTTACAGGCGAAATTCGGGTTATGTTCTCCCAGGAAATCAGCGAGGGATATATGGACAAGTTTTTCGCTGACAATCCAAATAATGCCCTTTCCTGGTTGAATGATATCGGCAAGATAAGATATGGTGAAAGTGCAGCATCTCTTTTGGCGGAATCGCAAAGGAGTCATAATCTCGAAGTAACGCATGTGAGCCAATATTATATCCTTAAAAATGTTATCAATTAATCCATGTCTACAGCTTATGTTGAGCATTGGAAAACTGTCTTGTCTGGCACAAACGTTTGGGCGTGAGGGAAAAGGAGATGGTAACCTTGATGGTGCGGATTCTAATTATTCACGATCATTCCATAAACATTCGGTCACAGCGTTCCACGATGGCCTTGACTTTGTGAGCGTTCACGAAACTCTCATACAAGCTTTGAAGGCAGTATTGGAAACTGTCCGGGGAGGCCGGTCCTTGGAGAACCAAGTGGAGACAATCATCAAGGTCAAGGCAGCTTCGTTGTCCGACCGACCTTCGTTTTTAAAGGTGCGAATGTTCAAAGAAATGTCCTTCAAATCCACTGAAGCTGAACAAAACAGGTTTTCAAGGATTGCGTGCGTCAGCTTCTTCAAGGAAAGGTTTTATCTCCGGAGGATATGGTGGATGTGTTGACACTAAAAGATAACATAAACTCTGTGGAAGATTACTCGATTGCGCTGCATCTACTAACCCGGTCACAGGTGAGGGTGCTCTTGTTATTGACTCAAACGACTAAAACACTCAAAGCGAAAGAACATTCCCGAGGCACGGCGCGACTCCGCGTTCCGGACGATCTGGAGGCGTATATATATCCAGAATGAGTATGTCTTGTCTTGTTTTATTGGCCGTGCAGTTTTCTGACGGTGATATCAGCTGGAACTTGATACGCCAGACGACCAATGTATCGGACAACGAACTGACGGAGCGATATCGAAATACAGCATTATATGCTACGCTCAGTACAATATTACGTAACGGAGATACAGAAATCCCCGACGTCACGCCCGACGAGGCTCTGATGATACCTTCTGACGCCGAAATTGCATCACGTTGGCCGGGGATGTCAGTCGAACAACAGGAAGCAATGGGCCGGGATTATGAATTGGAGCGGGACGAGCTTGGTGAATATGATCTGAATGACGTATATCATCGCGTGCGGGAATTGGCAACAGGGGACAGTGAGCCATCGTAAATCCAAAAAGTAATGTAGAATTTCGTATGTCGGCTATGAATGACCTTTGCGAAAGAAAAAGAAACTCAACAGGCGCTTGCAATATCGCTGATACTCAACACGAATACCCAAGGTAATGATTGCAAAATTGCGCTTCTGCCACTCTGCGGTATAAGCGTCCGTTCGCTCCGATTCCTGTAACAGCCATTGTCGGTAGAAGTCGGACAGTGCACGTTCTTTGTCCAAGGTAGTGGCAGTATTCGGAAGAGTGTCAAGTATCGTTGCCTTTGCTGCCTCAAAGCGCGAATTGGTCTTTTGAGTAGTGGGTAAGGAGTGGAATGAACAACAGAAAGCACACACATCGAGCCAGAATTGGTGATTGAACGCATCTAACTGTTGACGCTGAAGCTTGTATTGAAGTTCAAGCTCTTCAAAGGGGTCCTCTGCTGCGTCAAACTCGGCGAGGGAGTAGGGATGGGTGAGCCGCTTTGGGTGCATGGAGACAAAAGGCTCGTCATAGACGACGGGACGCATGTTTGATATGGGGTCTGGAGGACCAACGAGCTCGTATCTCCTGCTCGTTGGCTTGGTGTAGAGGCGACGGGAGGCGACGGCGACGGCCCGCAGAGAGAACATGACGGTGAAAAGAATAATAAAGCAATTGAATTATTGAAAATAATCATGCTACAAATGATTTTACAACATTCGACGCCAATTCCGCCTTATCTCTTCCAATGGCGCTAGACCAAGGTCAGTTGCCATGTCGGACAGAATACCCATGTGCTCAGCCTCGGCGTCCTCATTCACTGTCTCCGACTGGGTCGTTTCTTCAAGTAGATTGTGCACTGGACCACCGCTGTGATGAGTGCTAGCATCCCCTACGACCAGCAGTTTTGGCAGTGGGTGCTCAATGGGTGAATTTCTAGCAGCAGATGAGTCCCAAAAGTCAGGCAAATAAGGCTGTGGCGTGATGAATCGCAAGAACGCTAAATATGCCGGAAACGCACGATTTGGACGGGTGGAGCAGGATCAGGTTGAGCTAGGTCAGGCAGTTTGATGTTGAAGTACTGTGCCGAGGAGCTAAATTGGGTCGAGTTGGGTGGAATGCCAGGAGCTATTCCTTCTTCTCCCAGTGAGTCTGATGAGGGACGGTGGATGGTGTGTATTCTGGAGATGATCGCAGGCTTAGAAATCCTGATTCTATGCGGTCAGAGGAGCGGGGAGGGGAAAGGAAAAATGGACGCAACGGGCAGCGGGTAGGCGGAGGACGGAGGCGGGCAAGACGGAGCATGGGTCACGTGGCGATTATCGTGCGATCGCCTCGTGTACGACCGAGCGACGCTTGCATCCTATAACATGCTGCATTCCCCTGCGTGAGTATCTTATCCTCCCCCGTTCACTTCTCATCTTCCCCTCACAGCCCAACCGCTTCCAGTCTGCCGTCCACATCTTTCTGGGGCAAGTTCAAGCCCAAATCAAAGGAGGAGGGTCGTCCTCCTCCTCAGATGGCGCTGCAGACCCAGCGCCATCTGACCCTCATTTTCGGCGATTTGGAAACAGTTCAGAAAGTACGCCCCTCAATTTTGGTGATTATGCTTCTGATGCTGTCCAACCTTGTAGCTGCCCAATACGTTTACTGTGAGTTTCCGTCGGCGCGCCCTTTGCCCTCGACCCACACTATTTCAAGGAACTGGATGCAATCGCCCGCGACTGGACAAAACCTCCGCCAGACGCTCTATTTACTCTTAGAGTCCCTGTAGAATATGCGTCGCTGCACGCCGCCGTAAGTGTCTAGCTTATGGGCCGACCGAACTGTGTCCATTACCTATTATAGCGCCTCGTATCTGGTCCTTACGTTTACGTAGGTTTGTATTGTTAGATATCGCTGTTTTCTAATCATCATATGCAGCTTAGCAACGAGGATTCTTACCAGATTGCCACAATGGGTGTAATGGGCCTTCGCGTCGAGATCGTCTCCGACGCTCCGCCACCCCCAGACGAAGAACCTCCGTAAGTGAAGGTCTATGCCCTTGTCTTTGTCCACTAACGGTATCTCAGTCCACCACCGTAAGCCTATCAGCTCAAATCGAGCTCTTGCTTACTAATTTATAGGCCTCCTCCTGTCCTGGACATGCCCGCATACTTCAACTTAGAATTAACACCTGGTCAACATGTTGCGTTGGATGTTACAGTGAACTCTGAAGAACTCGATATGGCTCGTATGGAGGATGGCACCACCGTCGATGGCATGTTTTGGGGGAAACTGGATATTGTTCACCAAGGTGATACGCACAAAATGGAATTTTCTGGAACGCGCCTTCCTCCAGGAAATGAATATGCACCCGAGTTCTTGGTCGATAACCGCGTCATGACAAAATTAGCTGCAGTGGCCAAGCCAACGGCCGCCAAGTGTCATCTAAACATACTGACTCCCACTGTTCAGTATTGCGACGTGATCTTAACTTTTTCGGCTTTCTGGAAACTTGGTCTTACATGGCCGCCAGCAGAGACCCTAGGAGAGAACAAGGTCAAGTACTTCCTTCGAGCACATCCAGGTGGTGCCCTGGAGCACTTTGAGACCGAAATTGTTACCACAGGTTTATACTACGAGGCAGTGTAAGTGACAACTTTTCTTTATTGTATTCACCATATCGAGTCAAAGCGCAGACCCGACCCCGCAATGATCGATCCTGTTGAATTGCTTAATCCTCGGAACGGCTATGCCATGTCATTCCGGGATTTCGTTCCCCATCTTATGAACGTCCTAGATCAGCTTGGAATGTCTATACATGCTCGTACTACTTTTATCAAGTACGTCCAGGTGATTGTATATCAGTTACCACTAACCCAAGTTACTTTAGCAATAATTTGTCAGCATTCTCAGCACACAAAAATATTGCTTATCGATTTTTGTCCCCCGGAAAAATTGCAGCAGCAGTCGATATATCTGTAACAGCCGACCCATGTGTGTTTACACGCTTGTTCCTCATTTTCCGCGGGCTAAGCGACGATGACGTGGGCCTCTTTGATGGCGCTGGAGAAAAGGAGGCCAATTCTGCGAACTGGCGCGAAGTGGTAGGCTGGTCCGAGGATGCGAAAGATTCGACCATGTTCCGTGTCCTAGAAACATCCATCTTAGAGGCGACATAATTATCCCAAACCTCTTTATTTCCTCTTGTCCATGAACTGTAATAGTAACTGCTAATTGATTAATTGTTGATATACGTTGATACCTTGACACGTCTGTCACATCCACGTGAATCGTGACATCAACTAGCATGGCTGGTGGCTTCTCGCCAAAGCTGTCTCAATAGTGCGTATTCATATTTTCAGAATAGGACATTGTATCTGAATCACCGCATAGTGAGATAGAGCGCGAAGCTAACATAGCTCGCAATCGTGCCTTACTAGAGCAGCTCGAGCTGAAACAGGCTGTGGATGACATTGGCTTGCCTAAACCTAAAGCAACGTCATCAGCCAAACCTGTCCGGCCTGCAAAACGAAAACGCGAGCAAGCCGAACCAGAAGGACCTAGACGACAGTCTGCGCGATTGCGAGGTATAATTGATCCCAATGAGAGTCCAGATAAGAGACGAAGACGCAAAGTACGTCAGAAATTTTAAAGTCAAGATTGCGTGGCTGCATTGCTGCTAATAGGCGGAACTCGAGGTTCAACGTGCAAAAGAAGCTGAAGAAAGATTGGAGGCTGAAGAACGCGCGCGCATCGCAAAACTCCCTCGCCACCAGAACTTGGAGTTGCCTGTGCTTCTGGGAGACGAAGGGACTCGCGAGGTGGTTAAATTAACGTCTGCATTTGCGGCTTTGACTTGTGGTTCCCATCCATCTCGAAAGGGTGACACGGAAGCCTACACTGACAAGAGCGACGCTGCCGCGGTTGAAGAGTTGAGAACGAGACTGAAGTCCATGAAGATAATCTCGCGTGCCAAAGTTACGCAAGATCGTGTATACTCTTGCGCGTACCATCCTGAACTGACGAAGGATCTTATCTTCTTTGGAGGCGAGTTTCCTCTGCTGAATGTTTCCACCATGATAGAACTTGCCACAGACAAGCACGGTGGGCTCGGGATTTGGGATGCAAGAGCACCGCCAGAGGAAACTGCTGATGAGGATGGCGATATCTCCACTCCCGATGTTGCCGAACAGGGGAAGTATTGGCGTCTGCAAGTTCATTGGCCTGCGACTGCAAAATCTTCCATCTCGTGCATAAAGATGGATCCAGTTCATGGACACTCTGTAAATATTTCCACTCAGAACTGCGTATTTATGGCTGAAGCTTGCAAATAGCTTTATACTAGTTCTTATGATTGCACGATTCGATATCTGTCGTTTACCACCGGAATATCTCACGAAGTCTTTTCTTTGGACGAAACCCTTATCTGCAGCATAGATTTAGACCCGTCAGGGCATGAAATGTGGATATCAGACGGTGAAGGCGGAGTGTCACTTTTGGATTTGCGGCAGCACCAATCTAAAGTCAAGCGATTCTTTTTGTCCGACACCAAAATTGGTTGCGTGAGCATCAACCCCACAAGACCCAACTTTTTGTTGACGGCCAGCAATAATAGATCTTTGATGTGAGTGCTCTTGATGTTATATTGTACTACGGTTCACGCCTTCTAGGATATGGGACGTACGCAATCTGAAAGATATCGGGAGACATGATTCGCCTCTAACACCACTTGAATCGCCTCCTGGCGGACTGGAGGAGTCAGTTCACTCTTCCATTGAATTCAGCTCTGATGTAGTGACCAACTACACTAAATCTAAACGTGGTAAAGGTACTCTGCGCGGAGCATGGCCTCATGACAAGTCGGTAAGTTCTGCATATTGGGACCCCCGAGGACGCCAAGTTGTCAGCACAAGTTATGATGATACACTGCGTTGTAAGTCCTGATATAGCAGCAACAACATAAAGTTCAATGAGGTCTCGAACAGTGTGGGACTTTGATTCTCGCTTGTTTGAATCTCAAGATCCTTTCTCTAATTCTAAGCCATTCAGTAGAATCAGGCACAACTGCCAAACGGTTCGGGTTTTGTCTTTCCGATGGATTTTGTACAGATCATATACTACAGGGGAAATGGCTGTCAATATTAAGAGCACAATGGAGTCCTAATCCCGATGCCTATCCACATTTCACTGTAAGCGCATCATGTCACCGTCGGGATTAGTATAAACGCCTGGACTAGATTGGCAATATGAAACACTCACTGGACATCTTTTCGGGCAGAGCACGTGGATTCCATTCATAAAGACTGAGGATCTGCTGACAACCACCCAGGGTGAACTGCTTGCGCGACTGTCTGATCCTCAACGGTTTGTCGTCCTTGTGATTCATGAATAAAATTAATCATTATTTGCCTTTCGACAGTATATCGGCTGTGCAGGCTGTTACAGCATCGCATCCTAACATTGTTGAAAGAGCCGTGAGTGGGAATGCCAGCGGTCGCTGTGTGCTTTGGGCACCTCAAGACATTGGATATTCCTAATTTTTCGGGTATCATTAGTTTGGATGGACAATCTATCAGAGCTATATGTTAAATGTACATGTCCTCTCCCCAGTCCTCGACCTCTTCATGCGATGAAGAAGCGACTGTTGTCTCTCCATTTCCCCTTTTTGGACTAGGTGGCGGGGGAACGGATAAAGCAAAATAGTCCTCGAGAGCACTCGGATCTTGCCACATATCTTCGTCTTGGGGTTTAGTGGCATATTCATGAATTAAAGCATCCATGTCGGCGTCTGAAAGGTCGTCGATTACATGGTTAGGTTCTGATTCCATATCAGAAGTTGGAGGATGGGAAGCAGCACGAGATGAGGGCGGAGTGGGATGCGGAGCGTCGGCTGCCATGTTTTCTTGGGTTTGCTCATCCTCCATATTTTGATCTGCAGCTTGTTCTTCCTCCTCATAGGGCTGATCATTCGCATCTGGTATCCCGTGGGCTTCGTCACGCCAGACACTTAGAGCAGACTAAGGTATGTCAGATGGGACTTGTGGCTGTTAAATAGACGACCGCGTACCAACATTCGACGAGAATGGCACAGTTTTTCTATCCGCTGAACGGTGTCTCTGAACTGCATCTTGGGATGCAGCTGGTGAGTCCAGAAGCGGTATATTTGCAACAGACGATCGAGGTCTGTAGCCTGAATGGACGGATTTGACGTGGGATGTCTGTCGACAAAGGCTAGCGTACCTCGTGTCCTTTTCCCTTGATTCTAAATTCTTGCGTAGCCTTCATTAACTGAGGAAATCCTTTGGGACTCAGGATTATCCCCTCGTCTAATCTAGTTGGTTTCTGGCGTGGTTTTCTATCGTCAGTTTTTTCTCTGGCGTCTTTGGCGGCGGTAGTGGTCTTAGAGATAGACTCTGAAACGATCACCGACTTGTTGTTGTTCTTGTTGTATTCCCTTCGGTGCCGGGCCAGAGATTCCCTTTGGTATGTTTCCAGGTCAAATGCGTCGGTGGTCTGTGCGGGCTCATCCTGCGATGGAGCATCTCGCGGGATGTCTGCGGTGACGAACTCGACGTCGTCATCGTCGTCAAAGAGGAAGAGAGGCTGGCTGATGTCCATTGATTGGTTTGTTGTGCCAAACGATGACTGAGATAGAGCCTGTGGTTGAAGCCGGCATCGAGTACTGGAACACCCAACCTGCCAATTACGATGGCGTACTAGGTGCGCACTCTCTTGGGCACTGAGTCTCTCACTTGTCTCTTATCGTCCTCAGGTGGATTTGGCACTGGGGTAACGCCTTTTCCTTATCATTACTGATATCTGCTATCTGAGCCAACCCAAGTCTCTTCCTCGCATCGATGCACTCGATTCCAGGCTCTTCCTGCTCAGTGTCTACCCAGAATTGTCAACAGTACCCTCATCTCTTCAGCCACTCAAGGCCGACGAACGTCTAGAGCGACGCACTCGAGCTCTCGACGTGGGTGCCGGCGTTGGTCGAGTAACTGCCGACGTTCTCCTTCCTCTCGTGTCAGATGTAGTCCTGCTCGAACCCGTCGACGCCTTCGTCAATGAAGCACTCGCGCGTGCCCGAGGAGCCTCAGCGTCGAGCGATGACAATGTAAATGAAAAAAATAGTGTCTGGCAAGGACTTGCAGACCAGACCAAAAGTGTAACCATTCTACAGGGTACGCTGCAAGAGTTCGATCCATCATATCCGCATCGCGTCAATTTTCTGGATCGGATTGGCCATCAGCCCGCACGACCGCTAGACGAGATCAAAGCTGGTTACGATGTGATCTGGTGCCAGTGGTGCATGGGCCATCTTAGTGACGTTGATCTCGTCGCCTTCCTACGCCGTAGCTACGCAGCTCTGCGCAGGGATGGACGGAAAGATCGAAGCCTAATCGTGGTCAAAGAGAACCTTTGCTCAGACAACGAGGACGGGACTGGAAGAACGGTCTTTGATGGACAGGATTCTAGCGTTACGAGGTAGGTCCCGTGTCTTTGAACCTGTCATTAAATCGATACGCGGCCACACAAAGATCGGACATGGCTTGGAAAGAGCTATTCAAGCTAGCTGAATTGAAAATAGTCAAAGAGCAGGTGCAATACGGATTTCCTGACGCCTTGTATAGAGTTAAAATGTAAGGAGCACATTTCTTCGCAGCATAATCTAATATCATTTGTCAACAGGTATGGCCTGCGATAATCGAAGCTATAACAATACAAGTATCATTTCCTCACTCGTCTCTTGTCGTTCAAAGTGGAATGCAGTAATTATTCTCTCACACCGGCGTCCAGGCCAAACCCACCGGCTAAGACTGCCTCACTGAGGCTATGTCGTCTTCTCTTCCTTTTCATCTCGAGGGTCTCAACGCGTTCTCGGAGAGCGGGGAAAGTACCCCGGATGATGCCATCCAGCTGTGGCCAGATCTCGTCTGAGGTTGATCCCGTAAGGGATCTCATTTTAAGGGTAGGTGGACTGGACTGTGGGAAGGAGAGCTGGTGAGGGTGTACATTGGGGTTGGGGGGTGGCGAGATCGTCTTTGAAGCCTGGCTAACATAGTATTCGAGAAGGGGCGCTGTCGCGGCGTAGAACTTGGTGAGACGGCGGGCAAAGACGTCTGGATTGTCGTCTGGCCTCTTGGTGAGCGGTTCACCAGTCAGGTCGTCGTGGCCAGGAACACGAGGAGGATTATACGAGAGATTGTAGACTCTTCCGGATGAGAGGTGGACCCAGCGGTCAGATATGCGGCCGAGAATGATGTCATCCGGTACGTCGAGATTGACGACCAATGAGAGCGGCATGTTACGCTCGCTGCAGCCGTCGTCAGATTTACTCTTGGTGCTGGAGGCCGCCCTACTCACCTCAGATATGCATCGAGTAGTTCGGCCTGGCCGAGCGTCCGCGGGAAACCGTCCAGAATCCAGTGTTGCCCGCGCAGTTCATCCAGCTCGTTGCTCACCACACGCAGCATCACATCGTCCGGCAGCAGTCCGCCGGCGGCCACTATTTGCTCCGCCTCTCTCCCGACCTCCGTGCGTCGGTCAATGTGCCGCCGCAGCAGATCGCCGGTCGAGAGTGAGACGACATGATATTTTTTGACCAGCCGTGCTGTTAGCGTGCCCTTGCCTGCGCCTGGCTTGCCGAACATAAGCATACGCAGGATCCGATGTCCATCAGAATCAGAGGGGGCGGCACGGAAGAAGGGAAGGGTTCGCGAATGGGGATTGTGGGATAGATGGCGGGCAACGGGTCTGGCGGAGAGCCGAGCGAGCATTGGCTGGGAGGCGGAAAATGGGTCAAGTTTTTATATTATAAAATAATTAGAGATTTATAAATCCCATCCAATCAGCTTCCGGATCCCGCGCACCGTCACAACGCCGCGTACGTTGCTCTCCACTGCAGCGCATACAGCGTGTCCGACGCTGTCGACGTGCACCGCATGAACAGTCAGAGCATTTGCCATCGACTCAAATGCAGATCCTTCTCGCGCTCCTAGCGCTGACCCGACCTTTCGCAGCACCCCTGCGGGCGATGGCATGCCGCGGGGTATTTTTTCATGTAGCTTAGCTGACAGCTCTACAAGCACTGCCGCGGGCGTCGTCAACGGTCGATAATGCGCGTGATAAACAAGTCCTGCCACCAGCTTTAGCAGTCTCTTGCGTCATGCTTTCATGAGCCTACCGGGTCGGATGTATACTCCTCGGTAGTCTGCCCGTCCGTGTAGCATTTCGCTTATGCCCTGTTCTGCCTCTCGCTTCGTCTCAATATACCGAGCCGGAATTAAGGGCTTGAAAATATCTTCTGCTGATATGTATATGAACGGCCGAGCTCTTCCCTCCCTGGTAGCGGTCGTAGCCGGGGACGAAGCCATGAAAGCCTCACAGACCCGCAACGCTGAACAAATACCGTCAATAAGGTCACAGGATACACCCTACACTGACCAGTGTCTCGATTCAAAGCCTCATAACTTCCCCTTCTTGATACCCCATCCGACGCGGGCTTCGTCAACGGATTTCCGCTTGTCCCACCGCCACCAAATGCTGCAGCTAGCAGATGGCTAGCCAAGCCGAAAAGGTTACCATCCCTGACGGACTTTTTGTATCCCGGCCTCTCTCCTTCGTCCTCTAACAATGTTCCAATCGTGTGCACCACGCCTTCCATCTCCGGAAACAAGTGTGCGAATGACTGGGGTTCCAAGGCGTCGCCCTTGTGCCATTCAACCTAGTGTTGAACCGAAAGTAGCATAGCGCAATCAGACACGCATTGCGAGTGAGGTGGACGCACGGTCAGCTGCTTAATAGCGTGTGATATAGGCAACCCACATGTTTTGTCCAGTCTGGTCGATGACCTTTTGCAGTCTGGAAAGGTTTACCTGAGGAACTGTCACGAGGCTCCGTCTAGCACATGCATTAGCAGATTCTCATGCGACGCTCACCTGACACTCGCGACCTGCATGCCATGTGCCAAGGCGGCCCTGCAGATAGAAGAACCTAGTGCGCACTAACTAAGACACCACAAGCGAGGGTGAAAGGGCGTGGGGCACCTATGAAACCATTCCCGCCCACGACAAGGATCTTGTACACCATGTCACAGTCATGTCACACAAATTCCTACACTTTTATTTCGTACATATGGTACAGAGTGGCCAGCCATTAATTTGGGGATACGCAGACGGCTAAAGAGCGAAACTTGTAATGAAACCATGAATCTATCCCTCAGGGGCTCATATGGAAAATACCGCCAGCAGACACGGCAAAACGTGTGTGACGAGCCCGGCTCGACGATGATAACACATAGAAAAAACTGCAAGAAACGAGAGTGAGAGAATGATAGTCGGATCACTCGAACCACCACACAACTAGAAACGCGTGAGATTATGGCAGCATCGAACAGACAAGACAGCGTACTGCTGACAATGCCTAGGCTCAAATCGGCAATCCGTTGAAACGCCCCCACGGAAAGATCAATGGAGTTGGCATTATTGCATGTAGGGCACGCATCAGCAATGACAACAACAACAGACTGTATTGCATGTTAACCATGAATGTTTGATAAACAGCCTGACTTACCCTTTTATTGGCAGGATTGAGAATTCTGACCTTCCTGCCACAAAGATCGGACCGTCCATTAAGATCTCCATAACGTACGGCGTCTGGTATGATGACTGCAAGTTGATCAAATGCCCGACTACCATGTGACTACTGACCTATGGCTGCGATCAGATCGTAATCGCCGTGGTACGCACCGCAAGCACCCGCATTGCCATTCTGGTAGAAATATGTGGCGCTGTGGACGGTGAGCAACCTGAACAATTGAGATTATTGTATCACACACAAGCCACCAGTGATCATGTTGCCAGAGTCAGACGATTGGTCAATGGGGTAATTGTGGCCATGTTTATTGCCATGCTTTCTCATCGATGCTAACGCAGAGAGGCGGAGCATGTGCGCCGAACTTGGCCGAGCAGCAGCAGATGCGACGCTGGTCATTGATTGACTCGGAACGCCAGTTGAATTGATGCGAGTAGGTCCCGACAACGTCGTCGGAACCTCTCCTTGCGCTGTAGGCGGTGGGTTGCTGGCTTCCTCGCAACTTCCGTCATCGCGGGAGGAATCGTTCGATACAGCCGAGGGAGACGCATGTACACACAGGGAAGGCAAAGTTTTTCTGGGATATTCCGATGCCTGAGAATGCCAGGTCATTAGCCCCGGTCTACATTCTCCCCGAGATACGTACTAAGAAGGGTTGGCAACATTCGTTAAAAAAGGCCGTCTTATGTTTTTCATGGCAGTTGAGAGCCATGTATCTAAGGTGATATATATCATAGGGCTAATGACGGCAAATGATTATTCGCACCAAAAAAAAAAGAAAAGTAGAGAGTGGCATACCTCGAGGTTGCTGGCCCAACCGGTAGGAGCTGCAGAACGAGGCGTTGCAAGGCCAGATACAGAAGGAATAACGATACAGGCAAGAGTGAGGAGTGATAGCATGCGGGACATGAGGAGTCGTTGAACGAATGACGTTGATAAGGATTGAGCTGGCGGGGGCAAGGACTGGTGTTAGGGCCTTATTTAAAGGCAGACTAAAGGGAGGCTTCGGATGGGATATGAAAGAAGCACAAAAGCAAAAGCACGAGGACGGTCCGTTGAGAAGGGTCAAGACAAGGCCTACAAGAAGTCAATCCCACACGATGGCCTGGAAATAGCCTATTGATACCTCAAATTGGCCGTCCACCTGGCCGCTGCCGTCACCCTCCCCAACGGCGTCGCATGTTGACATCCAGGGCGAGCATGCTTTGGCCCAAACGTTAGCTGATCAAACTGAGCTGCTTATCTTCATCGCTCCTCGGTCGTGTTCTCAGGGGTGCATCTTGTATTATAATATCAGGTCATTGCCAAATATCGGCATTTCGCGAAACAACGTGCACAGCCGCTCGAAAAACAAACGCCCCACGTTCCATCATGAGTGCGTCGCAGTATCTTGTTATTTCGACTGGTCACTGATTAATAGCTTAGCCAGCTATACGAATCCATTCGCATCAACTCATTCGCTGGACGCAAATCCTTTCGATGATCCACCGGCCGCTCCAACCCAAGTAGAAGCCTCAAGATCAGAGGACCTCCGCCGACGCGAGCAGGATCTCGAGCGGCGGGAAGAAGAACTTAACAAAAAGTCAGAGCATCTTCGCAGGCATGGAAGAAATAATTGGCCCCCCTGTGAGCGCTTGATTAACCCCTTCTGGTTCTCGTTGACCTATCTCTCGCCAGTTTTTCCCTTAATCTTCCACTCCATCCAAGATGAGATCCCCGAGGCGTCTCGGCCGCTAATAACGCGCTTGTACCAGCTATGGCTTGTCCTAGTGGTGACCCTTGTTGTAAACATGATAGCATGTATATTCATCCTTCTCGCGCGATCTCAAGACGGGGCCAGAGATCTAGGAGCCAGTATTGGGTGCGTGGGTCTGACTATACATATTGCTTTCGTTTTTAACATCATCAAGGTACTTATTTGTCATTCCGATCGCATCATTTCTCCTATGGTACCGGTAGGTGGTACTGGGCTTTCTCGTCTTTGTCAATCTAACAGCCATAGTCCTGTTTATAACGGATATATGAAGGTGGGTAGACTCTTGGCATTTTTATCGCTCTGCTAACCTTTGCTTTTGTAGGAACAAGCTCTATATTTCTGTAAGATCACAGGCTTTCCGTTGCATTCCATAATCCAGTTACATGGAATTTAGACCTGTACTTCTTCTTTGGCGGGTTCCATCTTCTCTTCAGCGCTTACATGTGAGCACATGCCATCTTTACTCTTGAATAGGAGCTCAGTCTCCCCACAGGATCATCGGTGTTCCAAGGTATGCATATCCTTTAATTACTTCCGAGGCAGAAGCTGATGATAGCCCCTATCAATAGCACGGGTTCCGCAGGGCTTATTCAGACTATCCAACACTTTGTCAATCACTCATGGGTAGCAGCTGTGCTAGGAACGATCGCAACGACTGGGTGGGTGATTCAGGGAGTGGGCAATGCATTGTATTACCGCAAGGTCGGCGCTGAAACAGGGCTGTCATCTTAAATGCTAATATCTGCGTTAGATTTACGCCCATCATACAGCCGCAGGTCACACAATGGACAAGGCAAGTATTGAACTCTGAAAAATTCGTAAAATAACTAGGATGTACAGGCCAAGGCTGAGCTAGCCACAAGAGGTGCAAAGGCGTACTTTACGAGAGTATAGGAAAGATACAATACCATGTGCGGGCTGTGTTGATATCCATGTGTATGCACTCCATTTTTGGAAGTGAACAGTGCGTAGCGGAGTTTGAAAGCATGTCAAAAACGAGAAATCGCTTGGTTGCTGCTTTCTTCAAACAACCATCATAAAAAGGTAAGTTCACCATCCACATCGCCTGATTGTTACCGCCGACCAAGGCAAAAAGTTGTTATATAAAATCCATAAAAACCCAAATACAAGTTGTGTTGTTACCTCTTCCTGTGTAGGTTCTCCGTGATCAATATTGTTCTCGTTTACATCGTCCAGTAGCAGAAAAAGTCCACAAAGCAGTAACGACCCCTTATACCACAAAAATCTAACACCATCACCATGTCTACTCCTGCCATCGTTCAGCCCGAGGCTGTTCCTCAAGCTGTCCCCGAGGCCCTTGGCTCTGCTTCTGCTCCGTACAATCCCCCTGCTCCTCAGACTTCCGTCGCCGCTGCTCCTTCTGCGTCTCTTTATGTTGGTGAATTAGACCCTTCGGTGACAGAGGCTATGCTTTTCGAAATCTTTAACATGGTTGGACCTGTCGCCAGGTCGGTACCAAACACCTCATTCAAATGATCATTCCTCATCATTTATTAAGCATTCGTGTCTGTCGGGATGCAGTTACTCGTCGTTCTCTTGGTTATGCCTATGTCAATTACCTCAATACCACCGATGGTCTGTCACTTCGTCTCACAATGCTTTGATTTTGTGTGCTCACATCGTGCGATAGGCGAGCGGGCTCTGGAGCAGCTTAATTATTCGCTGATAAAGAATCGTGCATGGTAAGCTGAAACAGATGGCATTATGACCTCGAGTTCACGGCCTGCCAGCCGGATCATGTGGTCTCAGCGCGACCCTGCTCTTCGTAAGACAGGGCAGGGCAACATATTCATTAAAAATTTGGACGAGCAGATTGACAATAAGGTTTGTCTCAAGGCATGCCAAGTACACCCTGCTTTTGATGCTTTACAGGCTCTCCATGACACTTTCGCTGCGTTCGGCAACGTCCTGTCATGCAAAGTTGCCACTGATGAGCACGGTCGTTCCAAGGGTTACGGCTTCGTTCATTATGAGACGGCAGAGGCGGCAGAAAACGCCATTAAGGCCGTTAACGGCATGCTACTCAATGACAAGAAGGTGTACGTTGGCCATCACATTTCCCGCAAGGTTTGTTAATTCATGTCAATTTTTTCACGAACGATCCTACTGTCTGATACATAGGAACGCCAGTCGAAGCTTGATGAGATGAAGTCCCAATTCACAAATCTTTATATCAAGAACCTCGACACCGAAGTAACGCAGGAAGAATTCCAGCAGCTTTTCGCTGAATTTGGCGAAATCACCTCTGCCCTCGTTGCTTTCGATGAAGAGGGTAGGAGCAAAGGTTTTGGATTTGTCAATTTTGAGTCGCACGAACAGGCTCAGAAGGCGGTTGACGCCCTTCATGACACCGACGTTCGAGGCAAGAAATTGTTTGTAACTCGAGCCCAGAAGAAAGCCGAGCGCGAGGAAGAGTTACGAAGGTCGTACGAACAAGCCAAGATGGAGAAACTTAGCAAGTACCAGGGAGTCAATCTCTATATCAAGAATCTGGATGACGATTTCGATGATGACAAGCTGCGCAATGAATTTGAGCCTTTTGGTACTATCACAAGTTGCAAAGTCATGCGGGATGAGAAGGCAAAATCTAAGGGTTTCGGCTTTGTTTGTTTCTCATCTCCCGACGAGGCAACTAAAGCTGTTGCTGAGATGAACAACAAGATGATCGGAAACAAGCCACTGTATGTTTCCCTTGCCCAGCGTCGCGAAGTACGCAGACAGCAGCTGGAGAGTCAAATTGCTCAGCGGAACCAGCTCCGCATGCAACAAGCTGCAGCGGCGGGTCTGTCGGGAGGGTACATGAACGGTCCTATCTACTATCCTCCCGGTCCTGGCTTCCCTCCTCAAGGCCGTGGCATGATGGGCTATGGGCAGCCAGGAATGATGCCTCCTCGTCCCCGTTATGGGCCCAATGGTCAAGTTGCTGGGATACCTGTTCCAGCACCATATGGACAGCAGGCTCCCCAAGGTTATGGCATGGCGGCCTATCCTCCTCGTGGTGGTCCTCGTCCTCCTGTAGCACGCGGGCCTGGCTCTTCTCCGACTAACCCCAGCGCTCCTCCCATACCTCGGGTCAATGGCCCACCTCAGGCTAATGGTGCTCCCCGTGCCACTGGACCCCAGGCTGCAGCGCCGCAACGTCCAGTCAATACTTCTGTACCAGGTGGGTGAAACATTGGCCGATGAGCAGCGCTCTAAGTCATTTCTAGGTGTCCCTCCTGCTCCTGCACCGGTGCAATCCCAGCCATCGGTTGTGGCTGCTCAGGATGCTCCCGCCATCACAGCCTCCCAACTGGCAGCAGTTTCTCCTATGGAACAAAAGCAGATGTTGGGTGAAATTATTTACATGAAGATTGTCTCGTGCGTCCCCTACGATTCATCTAGAGTTATTGATTCTGAACAGACATTGTAGTTCGCAACCTGAATTGGCCGGGAAAATCACTGGCATGTTACTTGAAATGGACAACAATGAGCTCTTACACCTCCTCGAGAACGGCGATGCCATGAATGCTAAAGTCAACGAGGCGCTCGCAGTCCTTCATGAGTACTCGAAGGCCGGTGTGGCCGAGTAGATATGAGATGTGGTAATTGGGTCGCTTTGGTGCTTTTACGTTGTGTCTGGGACCAATTAAGTTTGGAACCCGTCCTCTCGTTTAGACGTCCTTGTACTAAATATGACGTTGTGTACCAGTGGTGGCTGAAAGCGCTGAACTGTGATCAGATACTTCAGATTTAAATTGAATGTGTGGGACGTTCTTGATTTTGTTTTACAGCGTAAACTACATGGATAAGAGTGAAATAGGGAGTGGAAGGATAATACAAATCCCGCTGAGCCTCTTTTATTACGCGATCAACGCTGCTTTCTGGTACACCAGTCGAAAGAAAGAGTGGTTTCAATGCAGGAATAAACAGATCGTAGTCCAGCCATTGTAATTGCCCAACACTGAGTTGATGCTCATCTTCCTTGATGAGCCATGTGGTTTGAATATTAAGATAGGACTTTACCTTTAGGCCAAAATCCCACAGGGATGTGTCCATCATGCACAACGACACTCTCAAAAGCTTGGGTGGTGGCGAGAAGCTCCGACAGACGTTGAGGGACAGTAATGTCGATCCCTTGCCGTCGAAGACATTCTCTATACATGTTCCACAGCGTATACCAACCGTTCAAATCAGTCCTATCACGTGGAAGAGCAATAATTTGACCATCTGCTTCAATGGCGGGTGAAAGGTCTGATTCGATCAGCAATACAAGGCCGCCAGGGCGCAAAACTCGTGCGACTTCTCGTAGGAGCCTAGGGTAATGACGAATCTGCATTTGATGTGAGTCTTGGTCTGAATATATGGTCGTGTTGTTTGCATACACCCGTGTGCATTGAGCGTGCATGTACCATATCAAAGTAATTGCTTGGATAAGGTAAGCTCGACTGATCAAGATCGCAAAGCTCAAACCTATAGCCATTGCATAAATGAAGTCAAAGAAGTCATCATTACTGTGCAAGATGCTTACGTGCAGTTTGGCGGAACCGACCTTGGTGGAATTGGTTTTAGTACTTGAATCGTGGTGCTACATGAACTGACCTGGGTTGAATGGGAGCAAGGTCTACGCCGATGATTTCTGCTCCGTGGAATTCATCTGCCATATCAATGGCCCTGTCACCATAATTCATATTGCAACCTTCTCGTTGAGTTGAAGTACTCCACCAATGCCCAGCGCCGGTACCAAGATCAAGGACTAGGCACAAATGAGGACCCGACTCTTCCTGTAGAACAAGGATCGTACCTCTCCGTCGTTCACCAAACTGCAGAGTTTGCTTGACAGGACCTACATAATTCCTTCCTTGAAAAACAAATTGCAACATTCTATGATGTAGTTCAGACCGCTGCAGAAATCAGAAATCAGATATTAACGAGGCAAATACTCCAGAAACGAAATACCTTGACCTCGTCCTCGTCAACAGGTAACATATAGGTGGTATTTAATGTGTTCAAAGAGCGCTCATGAACAACGCGAAAGTAATCAGAATCGTCATCTCCGAGAGGCGAAGAATCCGGTGACATGAGTTTAGCGAGAAAGTACGAGCGGCATGGCGTGTACCCAGAGCTTGTGCTGGTCCTTATACAGACCCAAAACAGTTCTAGTTGTGGGATATGTCAGGCACTCACAGGGGTATTCAGGGATGACGAAGCCCTAACCCGAGCTTGTTCGGGATAGCCAACGGATGGCCAGCATGAGGATGCCCACTCTTCTGCATTACGCCAGCTTTCTGTGCTTTGGTTATGCCTACGCCATGATTTTGTGTTATGGCACCGGATCCTTCTCGCATCTTATTCGGACAACATTAGATTCACCCTGATAACGTACGCATATCTGCATCATTCTGGGAACCGAAAAACTGTGGATGGCAAAGCCCACCCTGGCCACCCTGCCTATCGGCTATTACGGGGACAACTGCCGGTAAGACGCCCGTGACAGGTCACGCATTTATCGTGATCCAGCGCCACCCATACCCATCATCTTCCACATGTCTGCCATCCCTCCTCCCAGTCCACCCAGCCCGTTCCCCATGGACGCCATCATCCCTATCTCTTTAGTATTTTCTATACAAGACAATTGTATACTCTTACTTTGCATCTCTTCCATGTCAAATTGATCTCCTCCCTGTCCTTGCATCATTGCCTTCATCATTTCCTGCATTCCTCCGCCGCTTCTGAGTTGTCGTTGCATCTGCTGCAGCATTCCAGGTGGCATAGCACGCTACAAAATTTTGTTTAAACATTTTATCTCTAGTAATTGGTCTTACCTGCATCGCCTGTATTTGTGCAGGCGTGGGCATGCCACCGACACCTCGTCCTTTCCCAGCAGCTGCTTGCACCTTCTGCATTGCCTGCAACCTGTCGCAGACATCAGATTAGCAGCTTGGAAAGCCATTCTTGCCACAAACCATCCGTTCTTTCCACCAGCCTGTTTCGCCATGTTGGCCATCATCCTATATTGACACAGAAGCTCTTCGACTTCTCGAACACTGGTTCCACTGCCTCGCGCAACCCGAGTGACACGCCATGTCAATCCAACCGGTTTGCCGTCCTTTCCCATTTCCATGAAAGGTGAACCGTCCGAATCAAGTTCCATAGCGGTCATGCTATCAGTGATGTATATCATGCGCTTTAGTCGTAGCGAACCCTCCTCATCAGAACCCTGAAGGAGATCCTGGGGCAAGCCTGGTATCATTGAAGCAATTTTACTTATAGGTCCCCTGTTAAATTTATATTTAAGAGCTATGATGATGCACAGTTCACGCAAAAATCACTTACATATTCATGACATTTTGAATTTGTTCACGCCAGTCGCGAATACTGAGCTTGCCTTCTTCGAGCTTCTTGGCCATTTCCTTCTGCTTATCCGGATTTTGGGTGGCGAGATCTTGCATATGTTCCATTAAACCCTGCATATCGCCTAAACCAAGGAGCTTCGAGATAAATGGCTGAGGCGAAAAACGGTCAAGATCATGAAGATGCTCTCCAACACCAAGAAATATGATCGGAGTTTTTGTTGCGGCAACGCTAGTGGGACATGAGCGTGTTTATTGGCACGGGCTCTCAACGTACGCAGAAATCGCTCCTCCTCCTTTAGCGTGTCCATCCATTTTGGTGACTATGATGGCCCCAAAGTCGGCACTCTCCTTGAAGGCACGACTTTGTGCCTCTGCCGCTTGACCTGAACGGCATAGGTTCAAATGAAATATGATTAAAAGATAGAGACTTACCAATACTTGCATCTAATATCAGCACTGTCATGTTAGGTTTTACCGCCTCGCCAATTTGTACCATTTCCTGGAACAATTCAGACTCTTGCTTATGCCGTCCAGACGTGTCTACAATGATAACCTCAAAACGTTCTTTCTTAAACTTTGCAACACCTTGTGCTGCGATGGAAACAGGATCCGTTTCCGTGTATGATCCAAAATAAGCGACCTTGGCTTTCGTTGCCGATTGTCGCGTCTGATCAAATGCGCCAGCACGGAACGTGTCAGCGCAGACGATAGCACTCTTGAATCCACGCTTTTGATAATACACTGCAAGTTTTGTACATGTCGTCGTTTTCCCATTGCCCTATGATACGATTAAAAAGCGTTCAAATCCTTTAGTGCTGATTGCGTGTACCTGCAGTCCAACAGCCATTAGCACATTCGGTTGGCCTTTTGTTGGCTTATACGGCTCGACTCCTGGATCTACTAACGATACCAGTTCGTCAAACACTGTCTAGAAAGACGATGAAGGACTGGGAATAGGATCGAAAATACACATTGTACCTTTTGGACTACATATTTCCTATTGGCTTCCTTCGCCTTGTCCGCATTACCCTCGAGAGCTGCCTTTACTTTAGCTTTGACCTTTTGTCTCAGCTGAGCGACGAGTTTGACGTTGACATCGGATTCGAGCAATGCGGCTGTAATCTCTTTCAGAGCGCCATCAAGCACCTTGTCTAAAGTTCAGAATGGAAAGAAAAAAACAAAAAACAGAAACACAAAGGCAGTACTTTCTCATCGATAATGGGTGCCCTATTCAACGAAGAAAGAGCGGCGTTGAGTTTGCGGCCCAAGTCCGCTAAAACCATAATGAAGGGTCAAGGTCTGGTCAAAGTAACATTACACATGTACCCGACTTGTACTTAATCAATAATCGTCATGTCGCCAAGCGACTCAGACGACGACAACGTCGAAGACGTCGATTTCGATAATGAAGATGCAGAATTAGATGGCGAAGACGATGGCCTTGACGGTCCAGGTGATGCCACAGAGGATGTGGACGAGGTACACGGTGGACTTGGCTGTTTCGTCTTCCGGCATGTTTACCTGTCTGCCAGGATTCGGTGGAGGACTCTGATGACGGCTCTGACGAAGAGGAAGAAGAGGAAGAAGCTATTCCACCTGCTCAGATGGCAGTGGATACAATCAAGCCTGGGGTGTCGATTCCTGGACCGGATCGTGCAAGAACGCCTCATCCGACATCGAATCAGAGTAGACGTATGTTTCTCAATTCTCCTAATGCGTAAATCATGAGAATGTCAAGCAGCTGTATCCTCGGAGACCCCGCCTATACACGCCCCTCGCAAACGTTCCCCATCGCCAATCCAGTTGCGCAAAAAGGCCCTCTCAATGTCTGCAAATGGATTTCCATCTCTGCGCTCGTTCGTAGTAGAAGCTATCTGTGCAATACCTCATCCTGTCCCTACTCATGCACTCGCAGCATCCTATTGCATGACACATCTTCTCACTGGCTCGGATGATGGATATATTCGTGATTACGACATTTTCACCGCTGTCAACGGGAAAGGCTTTTTGACGGCGCCACAAAGACACCATTCTGGTGTAGTTGAAGGTATCATGAAGTCAGGTCAATTAAGGTGCTGGTGGGAGAATCCTCTTCCCCAAGATCCGAGCAAGCCGAAGAACATGGGAGAAGATGAGCCCTCGCCATGTCCCGTGTACAGCCTTTCAATGCATTCAGATGCATTGTGGGCGCTTGCTGGCACAGATGTAGGAATTTTCTGTTATATTTTGACCATCGTTCATCACCTTCAAAGTCAGGCCATATCAATCTCTTCACGGTTCGTCACGAGCCCGGTCGTTTGATACATACTATGAATGGACATCGTGGACATGTGTCTGCCTTATCCCTTGATGCTGATGAAAAGGGGTTTTTCAGTGCTGGATGGGATGGCGAGACTATTGTACGTCGCCAAAACAGGGCTTTTATCGGATTAGTGACAGTATCATATATAGCAATGGGATCTCAACACTGGACAAAAATCCAGGCACTTTACGGCTCACGGAGCACAGCTTACCACCGTCGCTCCACGGCCGCTAACATCAGGCTATTCCAACACTCCTTCGCCCAGCTACCGTGATGAAGAAAGGGGGATGCAGGCCGTCCATGATCGGTCGGAATATCATCGAGTCTTCGAGGGCAATAAAAATAGGATTGTTTCTAAGCAGCCCCAGGCTGAACCAGAAAGCAAAAATCAACCGGCAACAGACTCGGACGCCAAGTCTGATATTTCCTATGACCCCTTGTTTGATGACGATCCAAATGGCACTATGGACGAAAAGGCCGTTCATGATCCTGCTCAAAATGCTTCGAACATTGTCTCGTCAAACCAAAACGTGGAGACTTTACGGCCCATTTTGAGCTCCGTACCTCCGCCAAAGAATGCGCCCCCGTTGCTGGATCCCGCGGCTTACGCAGCATACTCGTCTAATATTCTGATGACGGCGTACATTGATGGCCAAGTCATATTGTGGGATAGGCGAGTTCAAACACCTGGAAAAGGCGTCGGAAGGCTTTGGATAAGCGACAAGACGCCGCCTTGGTGTCTCTCTGTGAGTTTTGTGTAGGTCATGTGCACCATCTTATGTACATGGCAGGCGTGTTGGTCAACAGATGGCAATCAGCTTTACGCGGGACGGCGTAACGGAACGGTTGATGTCTGGGATGTGCGTCAACTCGGATGCTCGGGCACCTTGAATACGCCAAGAATCCTCAAGACTTTACGCAATCCTCCTAGTTCTGGTGTCGTTTCCTGCGTTGTAGCATTTCCTGATTGTCGGCATATTGCTTGGTATGTTAATGAGCTCTATATAGTACTACACTTGCCAATCGTCTAATAGCGCCGCCGTGGATAACTTGCGATTGTGGAATGTCGCGGAAAATGTTGAACAAGACAGTGTGAGCAGAGCCAAAGGTGTTCAGTTCAAGATCATTCCTGGGCACCATGGCGGTTACGTATCTCAAATGAGTATGTCCCAAGTTTCGACCACGGCTATTCGAGGTCTCACTTTTGCATAGTTGTGGATGCTGGTGCGCGGTTTCTGGTCAGTGCGAGCAGTAATAGAGGCTGGCATGGAGAATCGACGAGGACTGTTTTCGTGCATGATATTAAGCACATCATGACACCACCATAAACTTTGAAAATAGATTATTTCTAAGCAATACAATAACTACAATATAGAAAATGAAACACGAAGACGGTACAGACTACATCCAACCTGAACTTCCCCAGCCCGAAGATGTGTTGTGTTGAGGAACAGCAGTTGCACGATCTGGAGGACCAAGAGGCCGCGATGGTGGGGGATAAGGTGGTCGGTGGGGCGTTTGATAACCGTACGGTGTTGACGGTGGCATGCCATAATTTGAGATTGGAGGCGCCCCATAGGACGCCGGGGTAGTACCACCATAGGGATTGGGGGTTCGCCCGACCTGGCGGACAGACATATGTCCTGGGGTTGTACCTCCAGGACGTGCTGGCGTTCTACCACCAGCTCCGAAAGGAGTCTTCCCGCCAGCAACATTTGCAAGGTTCTGGGATTCGTGCAAATGCCTACATGTCGGAGCACTGTCACTAAATAGGCATGGACAGACTCGACGACGACATACCTGACTTTGAACGCATCACATAATTCGGAAACACCAACGGCAGCAGCATCGAATAAGTAATATGCCTCAGGAGTTACCCGTACTGGCTAATACATGATATTATAAACGGGTTACAAAGTAATCATGAAATGGACATACCCATGTTTGAACAGTTGAATTCTTGTTTGCAAGGAAGCAGAGATTAAAATGTCCGGGTTTCTTTCTGTTCAATGTGAAGCCATACATGCTCTTGGCAGGATTGGCAGCGAGGTAGTTTTTCAAAAAGAGGTCTGCAACACCCGTCAACTATTTGGGGGAGCGCATATGATCACTACTAACGCAGGTCATCTTCTGAACCAGCTTTGAATTTTTCATGGTTCATAAGCTCCTCTACGCGTCGGGCCATGGCTTGCACATGATTAACAATTAGCTCGTCTAGATCTGCATAGCTATGAGTGCTGTCCACGATGAGTTGGCTTCCAATTGTCTGGCCCGTTGGGTCAGCATTTGGCTCGATTACATCTACGCTCCATGGTTGATGTGTGAAGTCTGAATAAAAGGACCCATAGCTTACCGATATGCTGGTAGAGACCTTCGTCTACTTTCCAGGTCACAGCCAAGTGGTTGGATCCTTTTGATGAAGGCCTAATGACGACATCACCACGTTGCTGCTTTTCTAAGTGGACTTCTGCTTTCACAGCGTTGAAGTTGTGGAAGTTTGGATGCTTAATAACTCTTCTGGTACGATCCACTTCCGCCCGTTTCTTCCTGTCCATGACTTCCTTATCCTTGTCATATCGAACGTGATCCCATGCTTCATCGTGTCTGACTCGTCTATATGTCTCATCGCCATTCTTAGTATCCACCGGACGAAAAGATAGTTCCACAATAAAACAATCCTCGTCGTAGATATTAGGCTTGATATCGATGATTATGACATCTATAGTCTGTCCTTTTTTGATCACATCACCAGCATGATTTTGAAATTCGTCTGCTATGAAGTGAGAATTGATGATACCCTCCACGCCAGAGTCGAGTCGAACGTTGACGCATTGCTTTTGCACTCGAACGGCCTGTACGGAGATAAGGAAGCCCGGTCGCAGAGTCCGCTGGCTTTCGCCGCTGAGCATTGTCACAACCTCCCATTCGCTTGGCAATAAGAATTTGTCCCGTTGCTCTGCGAATGGTCTAACCAACTCATCGCGTATCACGTTAAGGGTGTGTCGCTTCTGGTCATTGTTCGCTTCGTACAGACTGATGGCAAACTCATCCAAATTCAGCTCGGATAGCTTTTTCTCGTTGTCAGGATCACGCATAATGAGGGACACTACGTGCGACGGATGTTCGTCGTGTATGTCCTCTTCGTCCAGTTCCAGTGCATCGGTGGCCATTTTCCTTGCCAGTTCATAATCTTCTGGATGAATGCGCGTATCGTCCAAAGGATCTTGGGCGTTGTCCTCATCATGGCGATGTTTCGACGGTTTCGTATCTTGTTCTTGTAGTATGCGCAAGAAACCGGCGGCATTTAGGAAGATCTTGGTTGTTAGCAGGCTACCCTTAATAAACTGATCTCGGTTCACCAGGCTGCCCCCCTGAACAACCTTATAATTTTATGCTGCTCATGAGTGGGATAAAAACTTGCCATAGTTCCTATTTTTTTTACCAAAATCTGCGCCTTTCGGGGGCCCAATCCACAGATAAAAGGAAGAAGATGCTGATAGTAAGAATCCGCAACTGCACGGTTTATGTCAACTCCAACTTTGTTCGTTACGTCGACCAAAACACGCTCAAAGGCAGTCAACAATTTTTCTCTCGGAACCTAGATGTGGTCAGGATAGGGCACAAATTGCATTACGGAAGGAATGCTCACCAGATGTTGTTCATCTTCTTCGAGAGTGACTGCGGCGATGTCGGAACCCAATGCGGCAAATTCGTTGAGGGGGTTTTGAGCATATCTAGCCAAACCGACGCAATATCTGGCCGTTGTAGGGAGAGCGCTGAATTCATCTATAGCACGATTACTGTGTTGATATATGCGAGCAACGTCGTCAAAGACATAGATGACTGGTATATTGAATGTTTGGCCATTTATGGCAGGACCCCGCACCAAGATATCACCACCCTTCAGGACCTCTTTGACGCGGTGCGTGAGTTTCAGCGTTGACATACTTAAGCCACCAACAACGATAACATCAGGTTTGCGCTTCTTGAGTATATCGGTAAATTCATCCACCATCTCACTGTCCTGGAGGTTATCTATCTTGTTGTATTCGCGCATTCGTCCAGCTTCGTCAAGGATGACGAGATGTACCGCATCTTTCAAAGGATCACCCTTTCCCCATGAAAGGGCAAGCACCGAAGGTGTATCTAGCTTCATGGACGGTGTGGTGTAAGGCGCTACATCAATGCGCTATACAAATTCAACAATTACATCCAAATAACGAGGCGTAAGGCACGCACCGCACGGAGACGACTGGCACATCGTACGGCCAAGCAATCCTCAACTTCTTCTCTTAGATATTCTCTGGCCCACTTGGTTCCCGTGGGAATTAGATGTTGATGAATGACTTCCTGCACGACACGTAATCTTTCAGCATTCCATGCCCTTGCAGCATCACTGAAGTTATCTGATGCAAATGCATCGTTGAGACGGCGTTCGAAATCGTTCACAATGGGTGTTGGAATACTGATGAAGATGTTTACCAAATGCTCTGCTTCAGCAGCACGAATATGCAAAAATTGAGAAGACTCGAGCATATCTTTGATGTCTTTCCGGTAAAGATATTTAAAATTCTAGAATATAGGATCAAATAGTGACCGGTTACCTAGACGGAACTTACGAAGTATGGATGGCGCTCGTCGATTTTAGCAGTGCCACGTTCAGTCGGCTCAACAGTGATTTGCGCTTCGTCTCTAAATAATTTGCGAAATTCATTCCTTAGTAAAGGATCCTTGCCAATCTCCGTTGACAGAAGCATGCGAGCGCGACTCAGCAGCTCCTCGGGAGGCTGGGCTTTTAGTGGATCTGGATCTGCAAATTGCTCAGCATATGCAGTAGGATTCAATTCTTGGTCATCAACGAAATGTAGACGTTGAGAGGCTAAAAAATTGAGCACAACTTGGTGAGGCTGAATTCCGAAGCCCTGTTCAAGTTAATTTCGCTGTTGGATGCTATAAAAGGTGTAAACCTACCTGTGCCAATTTTGATACAACACTCTTCTTTGCAATTTCGTAAGCGGATATGCGACTTGGCATTTTTCTCTTCTTATTTGATTCCACTTGCTCATCGTCGTGAAACCGTAATTGCATTTCATCGGTCTTTTTATCTTTGTATTTCAAAGACAACCATTCAGTGGCATCAGCGACCATCTCCGCACTGTCCGTTTGAGGCAGAACGTCGTCCTCGAAGTAAGCGTCCTTGACTTTGAGCCGCTCATATGACAAAGAAAGCGCTCGACGCCGCTCTATCAAAGAGCGGTACTTCATCCCAAGAGAATATATACGCCACAACTCATTCAGGCTGAGAAGTTCGATCCTGGTCCGCATATCCTGCATATCAAAGTGACAAATATAGTCACGTTTATGCGTCCAGATGTAGGGAACCTCGAATTCATCAACAAAAAGAAACCGGAGCGCCAAGGTGACCGCCATGACCAGTGCAGCCTTCAAATGTTGATACTGCCCATCGGGAGCGAAGAAGTCGCGATTTTTTCTTAACGATATTCGCTGCGTTACCCACATCGCCGTCCCACCAAGGTCGTCTTCTGTCAACTGCGTATGGAAAGATAACGCTGACGAATGGGACAATGAAGAAGTCGCAAGTTGCATGCGTTCCGGAATATCTTGAGCGCGTATGAGATCATCATCCTCGCTGAGAAGGCGTTTGCGAATTTCTGAGGGTTCAAATACCTGGATAAGAAGGAAGCTGTCAAGACGTATGGTACCAAATAATGCACTATTACTCACATCCGCCAGCTTCATTTCAGCCTTTTGTTGCTCTTCCTCATACTCGCCCTCGTCGTCATCCAAAGCCCAATCGTAATCAAGACCATCACCAAAAACGTCATTTAATTCATCCCAAGCACTGGGCCAGATGAGTAACTGTTGACAATCATGTGCACAACTCACTTCGCATCAATGCCTTCAACTTCCGGCCGAACGCCTCGAGCTCTCTTCCTCCTCTCCTGTTCCTGTCGTTTCTCTCTTCTTCTTTCTTCACGTGCCTTTTCATCCATGGGGACTCCTCCATCCTCCTCCTCATCATAGTCGATGAAGTCGTCCATGTCCATGTCGTCATCTTCTTCGTCTCGACCGTCATCCCATATATTGTGGATATCCGGGACCGGGCGGGACCCGTCATTCTCAATGTCTTCGTCAGATGATTCAACAATTGCTCTACGCTTTACGGACGATACAGCAGGAGGAGACTCGGATTCGCGACCGCGGCGAAGTCGAGTCAGACGACTTTTCTTGAATGAAGTGCCGGTATTTTCTTCGAGTAGTTCTAGATCGTCTTCTTCGAGGGCCTCGTCCTCTTCACCTGCATAGTTAAAAGGCATAAGATGAAATAAGTAGGGGGGCAAGCGGCCACTCACGTCGGCGGTATTTTCTACGCCGTTTGTGATGCTTTCGTAGTTTTTCCTCTTCCTCCTCCTCTTCTTCATCTACGATGAACCCTTGCCGAACACGCCTCTCTTCTTCCTCATCATCTTCGCCTTCTTCTGAGCTATCATCGGTAAGCATGGGGTCACCCTCGCCTTCTTCTTCTTCCTTCTCGGAGCCCCGCATAGGATCATCCTCGGGTAGGTTTCGTGCATTTTCGGATTCGCCAAGAGGGGAGGACATGGCAGGAGACAAGAAATGTAGCAACGTGACTGTGACATTACATAATGCTGACTATGCATTCCATTCACCTCCAGCGCCTCTCGCTTGCTCTGGGCGAAGCAGAGAAGTGCATTCCCACACCCACTGCATTTTGCGTCGGTTGTGTCCTTGTTACTACATGGCCACCAGAATCGGGTACTTCTGTCGTTCTTACTGCTGGTTATTCAAGAGAATTACCAGGCAATACACACGCTGAAGCAAATGCATTGACTAAAGCCCAAAATTTCACTCAGTCAGACATTGCTGCACTCTTTCCGTCGCTGGATGTATTGCCCACTGTGGACGATCTGCTTTGCCAAGCCGAAGTATATACCACTTTGGAGCCCTGCTCTGTCCGGACATCAGGCCTTGCACCATGTGCAGATGCGCTCATCGATGCGCGTGTCAAGAGATGTTACATTGGAGTGGGAGAACCAGACGATTTTGTACAATGCGAGGGTGCTCGCAAACTAAAAGACGCTGGGATTGAGGTGATATGGGTCAAGGGTATGGAGGATGAGTGTCTGAAGGTTGCTCGCAGACCTGCATTACTAATATGATACTGCAACTTGTTCTCACGACGATCAGTACGCTTACGCTGCTCACACCATGCGCATAGAAAAGTGTTACTTTTGCTCAACAAACGTATACCCTGGACATGGTATTCGCACATTCTTGCTGATTCATATGCCCATCTCATCTCTCTCAGGCTCGGCTTTCGTCCGAAATGATGCCAAAGTCTTTAGGTTCTGTTCATCAAAGTAATGATCTTCCCATTCTCCATTCGTGTTCTAACGAGGCTCTCAGATGCCATAAAAATTTCAAGTAAGATTGTCTCGTTTGAATGAACTCCACTTTGAACCTCGCTAGAATGAAACGCAATCCGCGAAAAGTACGTTGGACAAAGGCCTTTAGGAAGGCGGCCGGGAAAGAGATGACAGTCGTACGCAATCAGCTCTGCGCGATCTCTCGCACGTCAGTCATACAGGTTTACCCTTTCAGGATTCTACGATCGACTTTGAGAAGCGTAGAAACGTGCCTGTACGTTACGACCGCGACCTAGTGCAGACAACCATCAGCGCCATGAAACGTATTGCCGAGATTAAGAGCCGTCGCGAGCGAGCCTTTTTCAAGCATAGGTTCGAACTTTTGGTTTTGAATATTCGTGTTTTTAATGCTTGCCACAGGATGGCTGCTGCCCGTGAGAAGCAACGTGCTCACCGGAAAAAGAAATTGGACGCTGTCACAACATCAGTCAAGCTACTTGAACCAGTGGTGGATACAATCAAAGAGGCAAGGAAAGTTAAAGTACTCGTCAAGGCAAGAAGTGCTCTTGTGCAGGGCGAGGGCAGATCAATGGGGATGGATATTGATTAGATAATATGCTGTACTACCATAACATAAGGGACAAATTGCTACGAACATATGAGGATGTCATCAATTCATCACCGTTGTTTGTACTTGGCCTGATTGTCGTGTCGAACGTTAGAATCAAGAGTGTTATGAAGACCCAGCAAGGTCTTGCTGACAGCCTCCGTTGCGCCAATCATGGGCTTCAGAACTGCAATGGGCACAGCACGTATGACGGAACGGATGGCTCCCTATTTCAGTGTCAGGCGAAGGCACTTTCCGCCTCGTTTGATCACGCACCTCGTCTCCTGACCTTTCATAAACCTCCATAGGTACGGCCAATATAGTTTGAGCTGCAGAACTGAAATTCTTGCGCAGACTCTTGTACGCTGAATGCATGCCTTCTTTGATATCCCTGGGCTGGTCTGCATACCTAGATATGACATCTGACGAACCCTCGTAGTCGCTAATGTCACCTCCTATCAAGAGTTCTTCCTCCTGTATGGCTTCTGTCGTGACTGACTGCTGGAATTGCCCGCCCAGCACGCCCTCCGCCTGTTCTAAGATGACCTGAGTGCCAGTTGCCAGTTTTGCGCCAAGCTTGATAGCTTCCAGCGCAGTAGACTTGAAGAATGCAGTCGTGCCCTTTTGTAACCCCCGCAAAATTCTCCCGTCTTTCTTATATTGTGCGATTGGCAGCAGGACGAGGTCAGCCACACCAGAACCAACGTTTACCACTGAGCGTATGGGTGAGACGCCAGATATTACATCCACCAACTGGGTTGCCTTAACATCAGGCGTCCACAGATCGTTCAAAAGTTCAAACAGTCTTGGCCATCCTGTTACCTGGCCAAGCAGATGAAGGCAAGAGCCTAACCTCGTCGGCAGAAGTACTCACCCCAGATAGGGTTATATGGCGAAGCGTCATCTCTGCTCCGTCAAAGTGGAAAAAATTCATAAGCTCTATGGTTCGGCCCTCGCGGAGTGCCTTATAATCAACACGACGGGGCTTATAGTCCAACTTTAATACCACAGGAAAAATCTCTGCAAATTCTTCATAACAATTAGCACATAAGAACGGAGAAAGATAGGTAGATACACACGGATAAATGCCTCACCATCGCTGGAACATTCGGTGTCGTTGGACCTGACGTTTGGATCTTTGAAACTGAAGAATTTTTTCAGGAAATCGACAGCATCTTGATCAACATATAATCGCAGAGGCAATATTTTTGCCTGCGTGATATTAAACCATCGGAGAAAATAAGCGTCTTTTCAACTCACGCGTAACCGAACTTCTTCAGTCGCAAGTCCTGGAACGGGACGAACATTCTGCAATTCCAATCTGACCATGTCAGAATCTGTCTCGCGCGTGTTACCACGAGAATCAAGCTGAAGCGCGGTTAAAAACTTTCTCCACGACGATGTTTTGATATGGTCAAGAATTTCTACGTCTTTGATGGCGACAAATGTCCTCGAAACCAGCGCATCAGATGGATCGTAGCAATCCACCTCAACATTAGCACCACTGAGTATGAACTCCATGCTTGGACCCTTTGAGCGAGTCAACCTCTTCCCATGAACACGTATGGGTTTGGATTTCGGCCTTTCGGACGCGCGGGGGCGCAGAGATTGCCAGGAACTCTGGCTTGCGGTTTCTACGTCGTCATTCAATTGTTCATCAATTGCAGCAATTAAAGCACTAGGCTCGAGACCATCGGTGTCGTTGTCTAAACCAATGCACACAGAGTTGAACAAGACAGTGCTCATCTCTTCTATACCAAAGTCTGGCGTCTGTCCGTTTGCCACAAGTTGTCGAATTCTAGCCAGGCGACGCCGCATATCTTTGACTTCTCTTTCAATTGTCTGACGCGTTTTGACCCAGTCATAACCCTCGTAGAGGAACAAAGTCAATGTGCAGTGAGGGGCGCGGATTCGAATGGTAGTGTCACGAAAACTGCAACCCAGTGAGTGGTAAATAGTTTCGGCCATTTAATATGCCATACCGCTGGGATGCATCCGATGTATCTGCCGCGAATGACTCGAAAAAGTTTTCGATAATCTGGACACCTTCCGGCCGTATCATTTTGACCGTTTCCCCACCCACCCGTGATACGACACCCGTGCCGCTCTGTTCCGTGGCCAATGAAGCCGGATGAACTTCAGAGTCATGGCCATTATCAAAGTCATCCAAATCCTCGTCGCATAGTTCTCGCAATCCTGCTGCCGCGCCAAAAGATTCATCCAGATATACCATATTCGTTGGAAGGTCATCATTAATCATATCTGGCGCCGGCCCTATCTCAGGCGGACGCTGCAGGGCGAAATCTTCTAAAGAAGCTATGTCGTGTTACAGTCAATTTCTCCTGGCATTAGAGTTATGAACATACATATCATACTGCTTCCAGACGAGTGCTGCTTAGACACTATAGCTGGCTCAGTTCGATGTATCGGAACACTGCATGACATGTTTTAATAGATGCAGCATTTTGTGCAAGATAAGCATACCCTTTGTTAGGGCTTAGTTTCTGCTGCCAGTCGTCGATGACACTTAGCACAGCTGTCAATGTATCTGCGCAAAGATGCACCCGCAAGGTGATTTTTTCAACCACGATCTTTAAACATTAAGCAAACATGTCTTACGTCAATTATAAACGTACCCGCGTATCTGACGTCTCAGAGACGCTATCAAACCGAAGAATTGTGTCCAGGACTTCGGCTACAAGGGCATATCCACAATGCTAAGCCTGTGTCAGATCAGAATGACAAGTGACGAACATCAAGTCACCTTCCAATACGAAGCGCCTGAGGTTTGATGAATAGCACTTGTTTCCTCACGACATGATAAGTCATCGATAGTTAATAGAGAAAGGTTGTGAACGAGGAGATGAAATGTGTCCTCTCTTGCATTACCGATGATATCTGTCATGAATTCCAGGTCTCCTACGTGAAGGAGCAGAGCACCAGGGAAAGTGGGAGCAAATACACGAATGGAGCTTTCCTGCAGCCTCAGAGATATGCTTGTCCTTTCACTTGGCACCACCGACTCAAATACCTGAAATTTAAGTCATCAATATGATGAGCTTCAATATAGAGATGCGATGTTACCCCTGGGGGTGACTTTACGAACGAGTTCAAGTCGTTCAGCCACTGAGTATCTGAAAGTATATCGCCAGTTACGCCGTAAAGAGCAAACTTCAGTCTCGTTTCTTTGGAGCCAGATTCTAGCGTAACTAATGATATAATGCTTGATTTCAGCGACGGCTTTGAAGGCGTCGACTGGATTTGATAAGCATGGTACGAGGAATATAAGATGAAGAATGCACTTACAAAATTGCGAGGTGTGGTGACTTCCAAGATTGTCCGAAGCTCATTCGTCGAAGACATGTTCGCGACCAAGAGATCCATAGCTTCAATCTCAATAACAGCATGCTCCTGAGCGTTGTCAGTATATTTTTTATCGCCGAGACAAGGAGTACCATTCTATTCGGATTCATCTCTATCGAAAGAACGAGATCGGAAGCGGAGATGTCGAAAGGATGTCTTTCCGATATCAATAACCTAACCATAACTAGGATCCAACTGAATTTAGCTCGACAGCGATTAAAATAGGCGCGGTAAAACAACCTTCTGTAACAGACGCATTGATGCGCAATGGACTCGCTTTAGAAACATTCCTGTGTGTCACGTCGCGACTCGAGACCGTGGAATGTCTTGCACTTTCCGTGCGCCATAAACCTGCTGCCCGGTCCACAAGTTGCGTCACATTGTCTGCCCACACTAATAACCCATCAAAGGCTTCTTTGGGAAGGTTGGTATAGATCGAAGGTATGCTTATATCAAGCATTGTCATGGGAACAGAACCAACCAGCTTCGAGATGGAAACGTGTGGCTTCAATGGCGTCCTTACCTGAAAATTGTTGTCCATCGCATCACTGAAGTCATCCAGTGATGTTACTACAGCTATGACATTCGCGATCGTCTCAAAGGGGGGGCAAAAAGCGATCAGGATGCCATCGCATTGGACTTGAACCATAGGAGCAGAATTTGATGAATCGAGATGTGGTTGCATGGACAAAGTAGTGAATCTTGCGGTTCTCTGGTCAGAGCGATATCCAGAAGAGAACTTCAAGTGCTGGAAATCGATCACCAGAGTTCCCGATTGAGAAGTCGACTGATGTGATAGAGGTGAGCATCTTAACTCCACGCGAATCATCGTGAATGTAATGGAAAAGCTGGCCTGTGTATGGTTTTGAGCATGTCGTTGCTAACCGGACAGTGAGATGACATCAATGAGCAAATTATACGACAGACCTTCGATGGCATTCTCGTATACTCGTTGAGACCTATATATTCCAAAATTTATCAATCTTTCTTACCGATTGCTTTCCTGCTTACCTTCAAAAAATGGCTGAACTATGGTAGCTGGAGGAGTATTCACTTGATCGTCGTCAACAATTGTTGTTACACCTCCACTGCTTTCATCTGAAGTGTTACCCATTTCGACGTCGTCTAAGAGTTCTTGCAAGAATGTCACCACATGCACGTCACTGAGCTGCTCGATGTCCAAGAAGAGATGCAAAGGAAGGATGTCGACCAAAACATCGTCTTTCAATAATTGTGCCTGCTTGCCATGCTCTATCGCAGTAATCCTCTCGGCTTCCAAAAGTATTGTTGCCGGTTCTTCATGCTCCCCAGAAAATTGTGGATGTGGAGTCTCTTCAACAGTCGCTCCGGCATTGCCTGATGCATCGTCAGGTTGTGGGCTAAACTGCCAAGGTGATAGATCCATCTCCATGTCTTCACGCTTCATCGCCCATCGATCGCTTATCGTGAAAGTTGGTAGAGGCATAGAACCTGCATCACTTCTATGTCGAACGCGTGGTGGAACATACTGGCTACAGAGATATCTGTCGGTTAGAACGACAGGGTGGACCAGCATGTCTGAGGTTGAGCTCGAGAAAGAATGGATAGAAGCATTAAGGTCGGCGCATCTGAGTCCATATTCTATCTTGCTTTCGGAAATTGCACCGCTTTGGCTTTTCTTTCTGGCTTGACGCACTTTATTCGATACAACTGTAGCACGGATGTCACCGACATATGATCGAACGTAGCCGCTCGAAAGGCGAGGAAGTGTCAGAGGATGAGCAAAAAAGTCGAGCAACGAGTGCGATTCGGTTGAATGATTAGGCAGTACTAGTACGACGACACCTCCAACTTTTATATCAACATTGCAATTCAATGTACGGGAAGCCGAAGATGTAGATTCTGCGTTTGCATGTGGCGCAGTGTGTTTGATGTCAAAACACCCTACGATTTTGGCGATACCTGCCAGTTGCCTTGCATTACACGCCAGCCCTACAGCACCCATACTTACGCTGACTTTGAGAAGGTCATCGCCATTTGAAGTATTGTCTCCATCAGTATCACTCGAAAGTGGCGCCTGGAAGTGCATCACAAGAGGCACTGAGCCGAGGCTTAACAACGTGGTATCTGGCTTGTCCTCTCGGCCTGGTTCCTCTCTTTCGGATTTTAAAAGATCGACTTCGTCTATACTTGAAGCTGAGCTATCACGTATGGGAAGCTCTCTGGATGATTTCAATGTATGCTGACGGCTAACTTCCTCTGAGAAGGCACTCTGATACAGGCTACTTGAAGCTGATCCTAGAAGAGAATCTGAGCGGGGCGGCAATGAAACCAAACTTTGAGACATGAATTCTCGGGTCTCCTCATCCAACGACGAGGAAGAACCGGCTGGAGAATAGTCATCTCGCATAGATTGGTATAGTCGATGGGGTCGCATGCTCTCGATAGGTGAAGATTGATTGATGTAAAGCTGGTCATGATGTTCACCAGTACGTGGGCGCAAATCCCGAGTAGCAATCCTGACACCAGAAATTGACAAAGCCTGACGATTATCCTTTGAACTTTGATTGGCGTCAGCGTTCGGATCTGGTCCATAAAGAACTTCGGCTATAGAAAGAGTTAGACTCATGTTTCCAGGATGGACCACAGTTATTTCAGTATTCATAGCCTTGAATTCAAATCGGGCGAGCAACTTTTCAACCAGGGAGGCAAAAAGCGAAACCCCTTGGGGAACATCCTCGGCCCGCGAAATCCCTCCTCCGCTTTTCGCAAACAAGTATAGTCCTCCAGGGATAGCAGCTTCTACATCCTGAGGCGTCTCCAAATGGGTAGAGTTAGGCAAGGTGTCGTCTTCCTTTTCAGCCAGCTCTTCGTGCATAAATGTCTCTGCTGCCGATGCAACGGATTTAGTGAGATCAGCACCTTGGGAAGGGGTGCTAACATTGGGAACGACATGGAACGTAAGGCGCAATGTATCTAGAGATAGTCCCAAATTTGACGCCAACGGGTTGGGCCAGGGTACACGAGCGGTGATGGATGATATATAACCGTCATGCAATACAAGAGGAAGGCCGGCTAAGAATGGATTTATGGCCTATGTACTACCGTCAGAATAATCAGTAATGGGAATTCATGAAACAGACTTCGTTGTCCAGTTCAAGGTCATTAACCTGCACAAAACCAGACCCAATCTGAGACTCAATTTGACGAGCATCTAGCTGCCCTGGTTTGAGGAAGTGACCTAAGCATTTCTTGAGGATAAAGGATAGGAAACGTCCTTGTAGACTTGAGGGGATGGCGAAATTAACGGAAGGTAGACCGGGCAGCCAAGAAGAATACCACAAGGGCATTACTTAGAGCAAGCTGTTCTCAATGGCCTATGCAAGCCAACTCTTGTGGTGGTTCATTGCAATAACCAAGTAGCTACCTTTATTGGGTAATACTGCACGTGGTCAATTGACTCCCACAACTAATTAGAAATTCCGCCAGGTCTTGTGCGATGATGCGGTGCACTTTGCTCGTTGGATGCAGGTGGTCTGCCCAGACACTTCCTTCACGCCTCCGTACATCCCCAGCATTAAATCCGTGTTCCTCCGGGTTGTCAAGAATTTTCGTAAACGTCGCATGTGAAGAGTACAGCAACACTGTTACGTCCTCGTAGCTGGAGGCAAACGTCTCCACTGCTTTTCTCAGTGCCACGTTCCACGTGTCGTAGTGGTTTTCGCGTTTGGAAAAGTAATTGAGAGGCACTGTTAATGTCAGCAGGAGTCTTGTTTGGCAATCACACGTCGTACATGCTGGGCTCCGGTCCATCGGAGGCACGTCTACGAAAAGGAAGTTTCGTGCACCAGCCTCGTATAACTCTCCATGCAATGTGAGTAAGTCTTCCATCGACTTGGATTGATCTCCGTTGTATCTAAACTTATCTCTCAGAATAAATTTACAAACCATCTAGTCACTTACGCGCAGTCATTGATCCCGATCCACGTAACTGCGAATTTGGTCCTGTGAGCAGACGGTAATTATTGACAATCAGTGACATCCTTACCGAATAGACTTGTATCAGCTGACCAAGGTCACCACTCGGGCTTCTTGCCAGCCTTTGAGAGGAACCAACTGCGAGTTTGTTGCTTGACATCGATGATTGTGTCACCGCCCCGCGCGTAATCGTATACGAGTAATGGCGAACTCATGTAGGCAGGATCTTGATTATCTTCATTCTGACCAGGAATATATCGCGGGGCGGGATAGTAGTCACTGATCAGGTATCCAACCCAGTTAGGTTTGTTCTCCTCGCTCCATGTATATCCCGGATAAGCGACTCCGAGCGGTTGGATTGCGTCGGGCGGGCGATCCTGCTCCAAGTAGTAATCTACCGAGCTATAGGAATCGCCACTATTAAATAGATGCGCCGATACATCAGCATAGCGCACGGGGTGCATCAGAAACCTACAAGATAAATAAGAATTTAACGCTAGCAAAGAATGGCCAGTGTGGTCCAAGCTTTACAACGGTCGACATCGTGGTGACCGTGGTATCTCGAGCACAAAACCGGAAATTTACTTTACGTGCTACTACATCTGAACTACACTGTAATGTTCATCATCGATGGTAGTATAAATGTATGCCTCATCAATAAGGTACTCAATTGCTGTTCTATATATCACAGGGTTTGAAAAAGCCATGAACCCATGATCAAACACAACTCACACAATTTCTCGGTCATTTGCATAAGGGCCGTGTTTCGCACGTAGATTTTGTACAATGACCCTGATATTCACACCACGGTCGTCATACAACTCCAAGGCATTGCTAATGCAAAGGATGATATCACGTTGAAAGTTGTCGAGGTTTTCGTAGGGGTCATGAATACGACTACGTGACGGTTGTCCCATATGGGGTGGATCTATTATTCAAAGAAAGCCTGATGATAAAAATTTGAGTATTCGAACTTACAACATGAATCATCAAAGATTCTATGTGGGGACGCGACTTCTGGGTAGTATCTGGATGTCGTTTCAGGAGATGCACTCCGTTGGGAGTAAGCCGTATGATATGAAGCCGTAGTGCCGGAAGAAACGGTCCTAGCTGTGCCAGAAATCGAGGAGAACCAGTCATCTCGTTCCAATTCGCCGTAATTCACAGTCTGTGACAATTGTTGGTCATTGCCTTGTATGTGGAAGGATGTTCCTGAGACTGAGCCAAGATTTCGATCCTCCTCTAGTAACGAGCTCTCTTGTGTATTCGGGAGTTCTGTGCTATTCCGCGATGCAGCCTTGGAGATAGTGGAATAAGAAATGTCTTCCGAACGACGAGTTCGGATCGTACCAACTGCAGCGATGTTTCGATGACCTTCACATTATGATAGAAGATCTCGTGAGGGTCTGTTATCTCCGTCAACCACATGGCTTTGAGGTATTTTACTTCTCTGGAGCGCGGCTGTGTGACAGTACCAATTACACGCACATATGCAAAATGGCTGTATAATTCTTTAGCCTGCACGATAATGAGCCAGTAATTTACTAACCCAAAGCCTGGCCTGCTTAATTTATGAGTTCCTGTCGAACATTTGATCCTGCCTGTTCCGTCGTCGAGCGAGAATTCGAGAGCACCATCATCGTCCTGCACGCAACCAAAGATATTAGCCACGATTATAACCTATGACTGCGTCAAATTTCGGCTAAAGGTAGCTTATCTATAATTTCGACGCACCGCCGAGACTTCGCGGCCCTCGATCGTCAAGGGGGCCGTTTTATGCTTCCGTTCAGCTCCTGTAATTTGTCGGATCGTAACATGTCGTACATGTTCCTCTGTGGCAATCTTTATAACTGGCAGACTTTCTGACTGAGCATCGGGCGTCATAGAAAAAGGTTCAAAGGGTTCAACCATTATATGGTTCGTCGTCGAACTTCGATTTCCATTTTGATCAAAGTACCAACATACACAAATGAAGTACATAAAATTCATTGAGACACTTGGAAATGTGATTCATCCAATGTAGTGAATATATGTCCTTCGTCAAGTAGCTTTTCTATAGCAAGCCTAATGATAGATGAGTCACTTCCTATGAAATCGCTATGCATTGGACTTACTCGATTTTACCCTTCTCCGCACTCAATCCACGTGAGATGGCCGCGACGTGGATGCCTTCATCGCCAGGAGCATTTTCGATTATGAAGTTCACGATGGCCTTCTGCAAAGGTGGAAGATGGCTGAATTGCTCCGTACCACCGGTGTTAGTATATGATTGTGCCTTGTAAGCAGAGGTGCCTTTGATTGCCTCGTGAGTGTTCGCATGCTGTTGGCCAGGTCCCGGAGCCTGAGTTGAGTGAGTTAATCCATACACAGAAAAAAACAACAAATACTGCTACCGGGCCTCTCTCAAGGACGAGACTCGCATTGATCGTTTCCAGGATGTGATAGTATATTTCGTGTGGGTCCTTGATAGACCGAATATGTAGTGCATTAATGTACCTTTTATTTGCAAACGATTTGAGACTTCCTGTTACTCGCGCATATGTGTTCTCCCTTCAAAAAGCTATGTTAGCCTTTCTGTTTGGGCTCAAAACTTTGAAACAGACTCAATGCCGCTCCATTTTTCCGTCTCTTCATCAGCAGTCGAGTCTACCCAACAACGCGCTTCAACCCTTCCAGTGCCATCGTCCAGCCAGATAATCCTGTTTGTTGTTTGGACTTGGACGGAAACGACGTGCGCAACCAATGTCACCTTAAAAACCCTTATGTCAGTGATAAATCGCATGAGATAAACTCAAGGGACCTGGCCAATTTCTGCCCCTTCTATTGTCCATTCAGCATCGGTGTGCGGTTGTGTTGCTTTCATGAGCTGTGCGATCATGACGGGTCGTAACGAATGACTGGTCTCGCTCCTCTTGACCAGGATTAGCCCAAGGGCCGGTGTCGCAACAAATGAAACTTACGCGCCCTCCGCCTGGGCTTGTGCCAAAGGGCGAAGCACCTTGTAAGTATCCACCTCCGCCGCTATGATATGGATTATTCCCGTAGTCGGCGTCTGTGGTAATCAGTTATCGACGACCAAGGACACGAAGTACGTACATTGGCTCATCGACGCGGATTTCAAGGTCACCGCGTCTCGTGATTGTATTGGTATGTTTGGTATACTTAGACATACACTAGCTTATGCCGAATATGTTGTGCAGATTTTCGCCATTCCTTTCCCTATTCCATCCAGCACCTTCTTTCGCGACTCGCATATTTTTCTTCCCACAGTTTGGACAAAATCGTCACCAATCTAACAAAGTTATTCTATTATTCTATGAGAGGATAGTGTCAGCCAACTCACCTCATCCGTTGCCACCAGTTCTGCACATGCGCTCATGAATGCCGATCGACTTTCGGCCGAGTTGTATTTTTCGCTTTTTTCAACGAGAGACGCAGATATCTCCTTTAGCAAAGCAAGTCCATCTGTCTTGATCGCTTTGAAGCTTGCAACGAGCTTCAAGATGTGCATTAGTTTTGCGATACCCAGTCATCTGTGAACGAACTTACGGGTCCCAACTTATTCACTTTTACAACGGATGTTGATTTGAATCGTAAAGTTTCCACGACAAAGATTATGAATGCCTAGCTGTCTTCAGCGACCTGCAAGTCTAACACCAATGCTTCTTACCTCCTGAGCGAGAGTTGCACGATGCAATAATTCTGCTACAGTCATGGTATCGAGTGCTACGGAAATCTTCTCCTTCACGTCTTCAAACTAATGAGTAGCCCTATATCCGCATATATAAAAACAGACCTTTAAAGTAGTTGGCAACAGTCGTGGGCGCCTCCCGGATAGGGGGTGGTTCCTCGTTCTTTTTGCCGTTATCATTCGAAGAGCCGTTCAGCGCTTGTACCTCTATACCCTTTAATGGATGTCCTGTTTTCAATTCGGTTTGTTTGGCAGCCTCTGCCAGCACCACGTGGGGAGGTGGGCGGGTATAGTTGTGATAGGGCTCCAGCCACTCAGCCATTGAAAGCGCGTATTCAAGCAATGATCGTTCGTCTGCAGTGAGCTGGAGACCATTAACTTCACGAAAAGCAACGAATAAGGTTATTCCCACCTGATCTGGTTCGTCCGGGCTTTGGATCCGAAGGCGATCTTGAAGCGGGAGCTGTTTGCTAGGGTCTGAGCTCTGCTTCGGACGGTCGCCAATTAGTAACTTCTCTTCCACCATGTCATCAAGATCGCTCGCTTGCTGCAATATTGTTATATATAGCCTGAGGAATGCTATGAGCCATCCATTCTGGAGGAGCGTCAATCTTGTAAGAAATAGTTAACTGGTTGGCGCTCACCCCCAACTGCGTATGAAGGAACAAAGTTTGTTCGTTCAGAGATATCATTGATTGCGGCTGGTAATTGGGCAGAATGGTGAAGTCGCGATTATCATGATGAGCTGAAGCTTTGTGAGTGATGTGAATTGCCTATCTTCCTACGCTGCTTACTGCGGTCGAAAATAAATTTCAACTCAATCAATTCCATATCAACTACATCGGATGAGATAAGTTCGTGAGTGAGGCGCATACGCAGATGCTCCATTTTGATGACATCCCGTTGCAGCGAATTATCCAATCGTTCCTCAAATTCGAAAAATTCTGGTATCTAGGAGATTGTCATATCCTTACCCGCGAGTTCATGGCAATGAGTGAACCTACCTGAGAATACTTTTCTGTAGTAAATGCACGGACGATGTAGTCACCGGTCTATACCAATTTTCATGAGCATCCCGATGATTACTATAAAATTAGTACCTCCTGTGAGTTACTGAGGTATATCTGTGTCGCCTCCAGACATTCAGAAGCCAACGTTAAATCTCCTATAGATGAAAGTGAAAACGTTGAGGCCCGCGATAGGATTAAATGGGAAAGCGTATCATGCTGAATTTGTTTGACACGCAGTGCTCGATAATGTTCCAAGGCCAATGAAGGAGCGCCTAACCGATTGAACTTTAGTTCAATATCATGCAAGCTTTATAGTTACCTAACAAACGATAGAGTCGTATCAGTATCAGCCTAGATTGGAAACTTTGTGTGCTTTTGGTCAATGCAAATTCTAGAAGGGATGTAGCTCTGAAAAGATAATCCTCATTATTTGTTAAGGTCCATAACATAACAAAGGAATGTCCCGCCAGGATAGCCAAATCGTCCGCGGGCTGTAGTTCACTGCTGGGCAGATTAAGGCCAATTTCAAGACCCAAAAGGTAATGTTTGGTATACAAAGTGGCACGCCCACTTTCTGCTTCGACTGTAACATCAGACACCAGTAATTTAGACCGCAAGAGCTTGTATGAGTTAATCAGACGACGCAGTTTCTCGGCGCTGCTCTTGAGGACGGATCATGTAAATCGTTTCCTGCAACAGAAAATTATCTATACGTACAAAGTTTTCAGGTACCGATTCAAGGAAAGACGTCCACTTGGTTGAATCTTCGCCTGCTAGGATTTGATATGGCCTAAGATCTTCGAAGCAACAAGCTTTATCGCCGAATTTCTCGAAGTATTGCTGCATCAAGTAAAGTAGTCGACTGGAGCCTTGAAGTTTTTCAGATACCAGGATATACCTAATCAGAAAGTCTGATACCGCTGGACATCCCATAATGTATTGCCTGCTTTTCCAATTCTAACAGACCCAGTGATCCAGAGCGATCACGTGTGCCGTCTTCGTCTGCAACCTTGGAAAATAGCTCTTCCGCCCTTTTTACTGCCTTTATGCAATTGCTTCTATCCTCCTCGTTTGGATCAGAATTAAATGCGAAAGGCGCAAATACTGCATCGATGACGGAAACAAATTCCAACCAGTTACGATCACTGTAACGGTCAAATTCCAGTCAAGAGCGAAAATGGAACACTTACTTTTCAGTAATTCGTACTTCTGCTCGTTGACCCTCATCCAATATTCGACCCTGTAGCCTCCATACTTGACGTCGCATTTGATTGCATGCGAGACTTGCGGAACATATCGCTCTACCAATATCACTATCAACTAATTTCTGAGCTTCTTCAAGCATTTGAAGCTCGCGCAGAACCGAAAGATGTAGATAGAAACGCTCGGGGCTTAGAAAGGAAGGTGTGGATGAAGACTCTAGCAACCTGTGTGCCAATTTGTACAATAGAGATCGCATGTCAGGTGATGTACTGGGATCCTTCGCCTGACAAGAAACTGTCAAGAAGGTTGACATAATTTGTCGAGATGGAACAAACCTGAAGAACGGTGCACATTACTGTCCAGTATAAGTATCGTGGATCCTGGAATTGCTTGTGCATCTTCGTTGCAATCTTTAATTTCCAACGTTAGATACGGACACATTAGCCACTAGTATTTACCTGCTGAGCAGCCTTCCAATTTGTCGCTCTGACATTGGCGAAGAAAGTTTGTGCACCGAGTTCCTCATTGTTCGGCTGTTGCTTGTAAGCGTCTTCGAACATCGTCACCATATCCTTTTCTATGCAAGACTTGTGAGATGAAAACATCCACTCATACAGATATCACGCACGGCGGCCAAGACCTCTGAGCACATGCATCATTGCTGTAAGGACAGCATCGTTAGTTGGCTTTGAGTCAAGCACTTCATCACAAAGGACCAGTGATTCTTCGACTTTTTGCGAACGGACAAGAGCGAGGGCTTTTAGGGCCTATGTAGGAGCAGTGGAGTTTCGAACATAATCAAGCTTAGTACAGGAAATGAGAGACCTTTAAGAGATCATTTTGGGGATATTTTTTAAGAAGCTTGTTGCAACCAACGAGGGCGGATTTGTTTGAACCCGTGTCCAGTGCATCTGACAAGGACAGATAAAAATGACTGTTGCAAGAGTGACAGTAGTAACCAACCATAAATTGGACGGATTTGACGATCTAGAGCAGCAGCCGACATGGGTGTACGTGGATGAGAGCCAGCAATGCAATCGGTCACTGTTTAGTAAATTTGTGCGACCCGTCAATAACTTTCCGTTGGTTCCGCGTGCCTGCAGCCTGCGTCATGGTTCCCGTCTTGCTGTCTCGGTCGGTTTCTTCCATTCTTCCATCCTCATTGTATAGTCTCTTATACATTGTGTACAGACCTCTGGACACGCTCTTGGGGGTCTTTTCGGGTATCTTTGCCTTCTATCTTAACGAAACACACCCGCGCACAGCGCGGCCCCCAGAGCAGAGGCTAATGCCCTTGTTGAAGTGGAAATGGGCAGAGTATCGGAAGCAGAGAATGGAACATCTTCATTCATTGGGCATTCATTAATTCATTAATCATTAACCATACCATTGGCCTGTACTGGATATCGCGCTCTGCCTGTCTAAGTATATGCTACGCATATGGCTGCCTTACAAGGCTTGCGGCAACAGTTGGCGCACAATTTCCATGACGCCGTGAAATGTATTTCTTTCGTTGTCCACGTCCACAATGTCCGGACTGCCTCTGACTCTGAGTGGCTTTAACGCGAGGCCCACAATAACACTGCGACGCGCTGTTTCTGTATTCGCCGATTGGTGCAGCCATACGATAGTAGCAATCTGAGACGCATACAGGGAATGCACAATCCTCATGTGGTCCGAGGGTGCACTTCCTAGGAGAGTAGTCAATTCCAGAGCAGCTGGTGGAGTTGGCAGACCATCTGGTGAAGAAGGTGGGTTCACCAAAGTGGTAGCTGGCAGTGATGCCTGTACCTGCGACCATTTTTCAGCACGTCGACGATACATACGCGGGAGTCGAAATACCAGATTTCCGACTTTCCCCAGCTGTGTGACGAGGACGAGGACGCGGTCGGAGAAAGGCTGGACGACAACGGTCGTTGAGATGCCCTCTAGTTCTCGCGTCTGAGTGGCCATGGTGGTCACGTTATACGCCGACCGCAACTTGCCACGTCTCCGACCCTCATGCTGCACGACGGGCGATCCGTTCCTCTATCGCCGTCCAAGAGCAAAGTCAGAGAAGAGACACGCTGGCGAACGGGCTGGTGGGACTTTCTCCCTTTGATTGAAAAATCCCAAAGGTATGGCTTTTATATAGTTAATCCCGTCGCTGCCGATAGCGCTGATCCACTAAGGCCATTGGTTTGGTCCGAAGCATCCGTCATATTCTCTGCTCATCCAGCACGACTAGAAGTGACCGGCCGCCATTTCGCATCTTCTAAGCAGTTCTCTGTTCCACCACCTGCGGTAGTTAGCGCATCCCCTTCACTTTACGACCCACCCGCATTCATTTCCCTTGCACCGGGTGATAAATTCCTTTTCGTCTTCTACCCTGGAAAGAGCACGGAGGGTATTGGATGTATTTGGAGGCGTGGGCCGCGCTTAGATACTTGGGTCATACTCGAAAGTTGGAAGTTTGCCGGAGCAACGTATCCTGTTGCTGCAGAATGGCTGGGTCGCCCTCGCACGGCAAGTATCTATATCTCTCCTCTTTTTATTTTTCACTCCGCTGATGTGAATGGACAGTGGCACGTAGACACTTCCGGTTCAACCACACGTCTTCCTTCCCGTGGGCCGCGCACTCCAGTATCGAGTCCCACCCTCCTGTACATAACTTCTGACCACCGAGCGAACCTCTGCTATCTGCGATATTATATAACATCTCTCAAATTCATCAGTTGTTCCCTCGACCAAAAAAGCATCACATCTGAATTATCGCAGCCAGACCATAACACAATTTCCACCTCTAGGGAATGTACGTCAGCTGCCATTGGCTTAGCTTTTGAAGGTGAATCACATAATTGGCATGTTCCAATATATTATAACGCGAGACGCAGATGTTTCCATTATGATAGCTACTCGTCTTCGCAATCTGCCGGCTAGTTATCCTCGGTCAAACACCCTGACGTTAGATGTGTCTGCAGACTCGCCAGACTTGGATGGGGCGAGATCTGATTGGGACATATGGGGAGAGGAAGATTTAATTCACCTCTGCGAATTACAACTCGAGTTTGATGGAGTCTTCATGTGTCCGTCGATCTCTCTTTGTTGCATTTGACACAGCTTTATTTGTACAGATCAGCATTACATACCAACCCTCTCAGGGCAATTCAATATCACTACCGAAACCTCACCAAACTGCTGCTTGTGCCCTCTACTCCGAGTATAAGTGCGCGAAACAGCGCAAATCTCATACCAATATTTTACATGATTTCTGGTCACCTTGACTTTGGAGATTGTATGTCTGTTTTCTTCTTTTTGAATGTCTGCAAATCGGGTTTACCACAACAGATACGTCTACTCCGAATTCGGAAGTAATTGTGCATGCATTGTCCAAGTCAAAAAACGAAGATGCGGATTCAATATCTTGGGTTTGTTTTACTTGTCCATTGTAAATCAAACCTACTATGATGTTACTATCTGTAGAACGTTCCGCAAGTGGCTGCACGCGGCTTTCATCCAGAAGTTCTATGTTTCCTGTCTCCTTTCGTAACAGACGTTGGGAGTCTACTGTTGTATGTTGGTACCATGAAAACGTCAGGGTCAATACCGAGAAACAACAAATCCAAGAAGGTAGACGTAGGTTCTATCAAAGTCCTTAGAATGTAAGAATTTGCCATTTCCTCTGTTCTCTGTGTAATCAGCTGTCCACTATCAGATCAGATCTAAATGACGATGACGATTGGGAAATTTCCACAATATCATCGACCATCGATAAACTAGGTCGTGAATGTAGGCCTCGACACTAAAAGATATCAGGACTGGTCTTACGGTTGTTAGTGCCGCATAGCGCTGCAGTCTCACCGAATGGCGCTTTGGTCACTACTGTATCCCAATTAGTTTACCATGCTTCCGTGTACTCTCTGCCACGCAGAAAGTCGTCAAGTGCGTGTTAATTTTACGTTTAGATGTATCCTCTAACTGTAATTAGCTGAACCTTCCATCCCATATAATGCTGTTACATTGACCTCTGCTGTGTTTCTGGGACGAAGCACTTCAGATATTGCGCATGTGCTATCATCGCCTTCTGTGCCCATGACTGAAGTTGCTAGCGTTTTGCATTGTACAGCACAATTACTGGATAAGGAAGAAAATGGCATGCCATATTCCCAGATTGGCCAATTCATGGGCATTGTTATTGAGGTGTACAAGTGAGCAGACTGGCATAGTACACAAAACTCCTCTGACATTAGGAAAGAACTAGGATCCAACGACATATTTCCGATGACGACAGAGGACTTGAGTTGCGAGCGCGAACTCTGCTTGACATTATGTCACTGAAGGCTCTTAACGAAGCATTCGAGGATTGTCAAGATGAAGACCATGTGGATCTTCGTAAGTCGTGTCAGCCTTCCATGCTAACATGAACTATTAATGCCGCCGCGCGAGACAGAGTCCATTTGGCAGCTTATCGGATTATCTGAATTCATCGTTCACTTTACGGAGAATCTCATGCGAGAATGTGTTTTATGGTGTAACCCCACAATGAAAGACCGACAGTCATGTAACATCTAAATGCACTGTAAAACTTCAGATTTTAACGTTTCGTTATAGCATTTGATGCCCCAAAACTTCTTCCCCTCGCACATCCTTATGCATATGAAAATATTTACAAGGCAGTGCACTCTGTAGCAAAACTACGAGAATACGTTGGTTCGTTGCCCGCAGGCGGAGAAAAAGAGGGTACCGCTAAAAAATTCCTCGTCGACCTCGTCGATAGCTCTGGTATTGACTTTCCTGCTTTGGACACATTGCTGGCTGGTTGTGCTTCCGAGCTAACCAATCTAAATGGTGAGTGTATCGATTACCGAAATTCAAATCCCCATCATTGCTTGTAGCGGATGATTGCAGGTTGAGTCTTGCATTGTCCCAACCCGTGCCTTCGATGTACCCCTCATTATTCAGCATCATCAGAAAAATTAACGACTCAACAATTCTGAACAAGTCAAAATTGTTCCTAAAACCGACAGATCTCGTGGACGGAGTCCAGCAACTAAGCATTGGCACTGAAAGAAAGGAGTCTGAAGTAGACGTTGTTTTAAAGAAGCCTCTAGCAAAGCAAACTTCAGCATCGGTTTGTTTGCGATGTGGAGGTCTGTCCACGTTGGGAAGCGACCTGTTTAACCCTGATGTATCCATCAAATGGAGAATGTGGGAGAAGATGCAGATGCCTCGGTGCATATGCTACGGTCATTGCATGAAAGCAAGCTAATTTTGTGGTGAATCTAAGTGGTTGTTACAGCGAAGATTGTGCGTATGCCCTACAACTTTGCGTCTTGTCGTCCTAAATAATGCTTAGTTGCTTCCACTATATCTGCCAACCACTCTACAACGGTCACCTCATCATACACATTTTTGTCCCAAAATATGCTTATATTCAATTGTTTGTCGAAGGTTGACGATCCAACGTACAGCTCTGCAGGCCTGCAATTCAGCACAGTCCTTAACGTTTTCACCTTGATCTTTGCTTGAGGGCCATCGTACATCTGGGGTACTAAATCATCAATCTGTTTCTAGTCAATTGGTGAAACTAATGATGAGGGATATTTCACTGACATTGCCCAGGCTAGATCCCCCATGAGACATTACGAAACTACCGCCACTCTGTTCCGATACCGGGATGGGAGCTACGTCATGGCATCGCGAGCGCTTAGCCCAATTTAATGCTATTTCCCTCCCTGATTGCAGTCTTTTTGGCATACGGGCCGAACCAATTTCGCCGAATAAGGGATGGTGGATGTATTGAGCGGCTTGCTTTTTAAGTGATTTCGATCGCAACAGAAATCGGCCAGGAGAAAGCAATTCGGTGTAACTTGGAACCCTATCGCCCGGCGAGATGCGAGATGCCGCACCAAGCGGCATGAACGGCAGCCTATAAAAAAAAAAACCTATGCTCAGGTATATGTTGTTTGCTCCTCCACTATCATGCCACCCTCTGTCAAGGAATGGTCTTAGGTTCAAAGGGCCTGCCGTTGGCATTGGTTCCTTTTTCCTGAACTCCCATTCCTCGATGCTAATCTTGCCTTGGACATACCATCGGCACAACAAACGGGTAAGCGATACTTGCCCTAACACAGGCAGAGCGTTACCGAACGTGAACCCTAATTTTTTGCAAGTTTCAATTATGATGGCAGATTCCGCTTTGGTGAAAGAGTAGCCTACTACTCCAGACGTAGCAGGGGTGAATTTGGTTAGCGCAGAGTACGTCCGAGGTAGGGTATGACCGCCCTGACCGCTGTCTCATTAGTGAGTTGACTCTTTGGACCCATCACATAAAACTGACAACTAATTTTCTCAGTCTCAACAGCCAGATGACATGGCCCATAGCACGATGCCATCTTTGTTTTGATTGGGATCGTTTGGTAACAGGCATTAAATCTTCTGATGCTAGCGTTAAAGCTAGGCGCCCTTCGAGTCTCGATATATTTTGATCGCTCGGGAAAGTTAGCTCTTCTAGCAGGGACCTAATCAAAAGAAGATTCGACATCCCATCCGTGATGCAGTGGGAGGCATAGAAGAGGATGTGATGATGTTGAGCATCCTGCACAAGGATGAACAGTCGAGCTAGCAAATGGTTTGACAAACAACGCTTTCCATTCACGAGCTGGTCCTTGAATTCCTGCACCTCTTGAACCGATGAAATGTGAGAAAGCTCCAGTTCACCTGGATTAATTTGACCCAGGTTAATGTCATTGATGACGAAGATGATTTTCTGCCTATCATCGCACTGCCTCTCGAGGTTTGCCCCCAGGAGCGGAAATCGGTGCTTTAAACGGATCCAAGCCCTTCCTATGTTCTCAAATGTAAAAATGCCCCCATTTGTTTGATCGCTCGCTTCGATGGCGGCGTGTTGGACGCTATCTGCTGTTCCATTGAACTGGCCATCCCAGTAGAAAACCTGTTCTGTAATTCCGAGCGGACGAGTATACGTGCGTCCGGCCTTCGATGATTCGCAGCGAAGGGACCAGGGATTCATTCCACCTGTTTCCCTCTTACATTGGGCTTGACCTTTATAAGATTACGCCCATCAACCTACCGCATGGTACAAAGTGACCAACTTAGTAATTTACTGCCGCTTATGTAAGTTGTACCCGTCGCTCACAAAGTCACAGTCGACAATGCCTAGAGTACCAGTTCCGTCTCTTCCAGTTTCAGGAATGTTCGGTGTACGCAAACCATCCGGACCTACTAGCATGGCTATTATCAACGACATGAAAAAGTTAATTGGAAAATCCAAACTTTTCGCGTACCAAGATAAAGTGCATGAAGATGTGAAAAAGCGTGGTCGAGACACCGTTAAGATTGGTCAAGGTGGAACATTGGACCCTATTGCAGATGGTGTCTTGGGTTCGTTCCATCGGTATTCTCGAACATTAATCATTTACTCACTATCATCCAAGTTATTGGCATCGGAAAAGGAACCAAGAAATTAAGCGAATTCCTTGATTGTGAAAAGGTAATGAAGCCGTAAGAAAAGCGTACGCCTTCACATGTAGCGGTGGCCATAGGAATATCAGGCTACATGTCTACTTGGTTGTGAAACAGATACGTATGACAGGGAAGGGGCAAGAGTTCGAATTGCTCCTTGGCATCATGTTACCAAGGAGAAGGTCGAATCTGTACTGTCCCAGTTTACGGGAGAGATTCGACAGACGCCTCCGATGTCCGCAGTTTTGTCTGCTGTCACACAGTTCGCTAACAAATATGCCAGCTTTTCCGCATTGAAAATGGACGGCAAACCACTATATGAATATGCTCGTAGGGGAATCCCACTTCCTCGCCCGATCGAAGCCCGAACTGTCAGAGTTCATTCACTGGAATTGCTAGAATGGAAAGGAAACGATCATGGATACCGATGGCCTATGAAGACCTTTAGCAAAGAGGAGAAAAAGGCATTTGAAACTGCGTTGGGAAGTATGGATAAAGGAGTGAGCGTGGAGGATGGGATGGATCTAAAGCCAGTGACGGACGTGCCTACTGCGTTCGTCCTGAAAATGAAAGTATCTGGCGGAACGTATGTGAGGTCCATTGTCCATGACCTTGCACATGCTCTAGGTTCAGCTGGACATGTTGTGACATTGACGCGGACGCGTCAAGGCCGCTTTGTACTGAATCCGATGGAGGATGTGGACCTGCCTTGTGTTCCATGGACGGTCTTTGAAAAGGCGCTAGTCAATGCGGGGGAGACAGATGCGGATGGATGGACGGAATGGGAGCAACAGGTCATGGCAAGCTTGAACTTGGTTGATTAGATTAGACCCTGACCGGTCCGGCAGGCGCAAACGGTCCGGAGCCTATACATAAGACGCTAGATAATCCAGGAATTGCCATGGCTGCGGATTCTCCCTTTGACAAGGTCTCAAGGCCTCTCAGACCTGGAATATACGTCCCAGTTCCTACATTTTTCCTTCCAGAGTCCGAAGATTTAGGTTCGCGTTCTTACTCGCCGATAGACTGGCAAGCTTGTTCAACGACAGGCATACTACCATGTAGATCTTCCAACGTTCGAACAACATGTCACTCACGTAGCCATCGCTGGCGCAACCCCTGTTATAGCCGGAACTATGGGAGAGGCAATACATTTATCTCAGGCAGAGCGCACAAATCTCATAATCGCTGCGCGCAAGATGCTCGACCTGGCCGGATTGTCGACTACTCCAATATTGGCCGGGACAGGCGCAGGCAGCACGCGAGAAACTCTCCAATTGACAATGCAAGCCGCATCGGCTGGCGCTGACTATGCTCTCGTGATTGCCTCCGGTTATTTCTCTGGCGCGTGGGCCAACAACAAATCTGCGTTGAAGAGCTATTTCAAGGAGATAGCTGACAAGAGTCCTATCCCGGTTATGTTGTATAATTGTGAGGTTGCTACATGACTCCTCTGGATTCTGGCTGATCTTTGCCACCAGATCCTGCGGCGAGTGGAGGTATCAATTTGGATTCCGACATTATAATCGAGCTCGCGTCAGAATGTCCCAATCTCTGTGGCGTGAAACTAACGTATGTTTCTCATGTTCACTCGAGATGACACAAATCATATTGGATGACCAGATGCGGCGATGTCGGGAAACTGACTAGAGTTTCTGCCATTGTTTCCAGCCCAGATTTTAACTCACTTCACCCACGAAAAAAATCGTCTGCACCTTTCTTGGTCTTGGGAGGTTACTCCGACTTTATTTTGCCATCGGCCTTTTCAAATGCACATGGTGCTATTACAGGCCTTGCGAACATTGCACCAGTTTGTACCAGTTTTCTGGATTTGAGCTGATAATGCTGACGACTTTCAGCGTTCAATAGTTTTGCTGCACAAGTTATCGGAGGAAGCGAAAAGAAATTCCAGCGTCTTGTCTGAGGCGCAGCGACTACAGGGAATAATTGCGCAGGCGGATTATACCATTGCAAAAGCATCTGTCGCCGGCACGAAGGCATTGCTTGAGAAGCTGTACGGATACGGTGGTCTTCCAAGAAAGCCCTTGATACCCATGGACGATGTTGAGGTACAAAAATTGTGGAACCATCCTCATACGCAAGCATTGGTTGAAGCGGAGCATTATGTAGAGAGAAATTAATATACCGTGGTCACTAGCGCGGTTGTCCGCACAAATATGCAGTCGATTATCTCTGGCTCGCCTGTTTTTTTCCCGATGGAAATGCGGTGGGATTGAGAAGTTAGCGCTGGTTAGCTTTTTACAAAGTAACGAGTAAGCAGCGAGAGGCTGATCGACGCCCGCTAAACCAAAGCCGAGAAAACCAAGGCGACTATAAACAGAACTCCGTCAACATTTATAATCTCACAGACTTACCCGTATCGTTCCTTTCTTCCTCCAGGACGGCAAAATGACTTGCAGGCCATCCAATCTGGCCTCATGCGGTCGTCGCTATGCCTTCTTGGGTTTTCTAAGAAGATCAGGTGCCATCTAGCTCACACCCTCCAGCAGTGACAGTATCTCACATGTTTCATAGGCTACCGATATTTCACTGCCACACCACACCCGCTGAACAAGGCAGCGGCAGACAAGGAGGCGACAAGCATACCTTACTCCTCGTTGACAATTGGTGTGCCTCGGGAATCGTTTCCAAGTGAACGTCGCGTCGCCCTTACACCCCAGAATACCTCAACGTTGCTCAAGAAGGGGTTTTCGCGTGTTCTGATGGAAAAGGGTGCTGGAAGAGAGGCGCAGTTTCTAGACGAACATTATGCTGCCGCTGGTGCTACTCTGGTGAACCGCCAGGAATTGATGAACTCCACAGACATCATGCTGAAAGTTCGCCCTCCTCTATTGGCCGAAGAGGCTAGTCATATGAAACAAGGCAGTACTATCATTTCATTCCTTTATCCTGCACAAAATAAGGCTATCGTGGATACCCTTGCAGCACGAAAAGTTAATGCTTTTGCAGTAAGTTTGCCAGCATTGCTCCCCGCAGTAATATATACTATTCTAGATGGATTTAATACCAAGAATCTCGCGTGCTCAGGTTTTTGATGCATTAAGGTGATTCTTACAATGCTTACCCACACCAACGCATCATTCATTCATTCCTGTACAGTTCCATGTCTAATATAGCAGGTTATAAGGCAGTGCTAGAGGCCTCTAACCACTTTGGAAGGTTTTTAACGGGACAGGTCACGGCAGCTGGGTGAGACTGAAAGATGTTGTATCGCTGATTAGTATTAACCGTTTTGCATCAGGAAGGTCCGTCCATTGATTTTGTCATGTCCACAATGATATGAAGATTTAACTTGTCTTAGATTCAACCTGGAAAAGTTCTTATAATTGGTGCGGGGGTTGCGGGTTTGAGTGCAATTGTTACCGTGAGTTCCGAGTTCTTGCGGACGTTGAGAGCCGAGTAATAGTCCGATTAGGCGCGAAGGCTTGGCGCCATCGTACGCGCTTTTGACACACGGTCGGCTGCTCGGGAGCAGGTTCAGTCACTAGGTGCTGAGTTCCTTGAAATAACAGTTGAAGAAGAAGGCAGTGGTGGAGGCGGTTATGCAAAAGTCATGTCCAAACAGTACATTGAAGCTGAGATGGCTTTATTCATGGAACAGTGCAAGGACGTTGACATCGTTATAACAACGGTAACTTTGAATGCCGTAGTATCGCGCGACGCTGACTATTTCCACAGGCATTGATACCCGGGAAGCCTGCGCCGAAGCTGATAACGCACGAAATGGTTGCAGCAATGAAACACGGATCTGTCATAGTTGATCTTGCTGCTGAAGCTGGTGGCAATTGTGAAGCAACGAGACCAGGAGAAGTATATGTACATAATGGCGTGACAATCATCGGTAATCGATTCAAAGTATTGAATGCTACTTCCATTGAATCCATTTCTTCAGGCCACATGGATCTTTCTGCAAGGCTACCAACGCAGGCATCTACACTGTATTCCAACAATATTACGAAATTCCTTTTATCAATGGGAGACCAGGGAAATTTCAAAATCGACTTGAACGATGAAGTCGTACGCGGATCCATTGTACTACGCGAAGGAGAGTTGCTCCCCCCTATACCTCGTGTGATGCCACAGCCAGTTGTCCCTCCGCCCACACCCAAAGAAGCATCAGCGGCGACATTGGCTATTACGCCATGGCAAAAGGCATGTCGTGAAGTAGCTGTCATCACTACAGGAATGGGCGGGACTGTTGCTCTTGGAAAAGCTACTGGAATCGCATTCATGGACAACTTTTTCACTTTCGGACTTGCTGGTTTAGTTGGTTACAGGTGAGCACATCTTGCTTTCGCTCTCACAACTATAATCTTTACATATATTAGAGTTGTTTGGGGTGTTGCACCAGCGTTACATTCCCCGCTTATGAGCGTAACTAATGCAATATCTGGAATGGTTGGAATTGGTGGTCTTTTCGTCATGGGTGGCGGATTCTTCCCTGGTACTATACCACAAACGCTGGGGGCCTTGTCTGTTCTACTCGCTAGCGTTAATGTTGCTGGTGGATTCATTATCACCAAACGTATGTTAGACATGTTTAAGCGTGAGTTCTTGATCTTTCTGTCAACAACAGGGTGGACGCTTAATCGTGCGGTGCATAGGCCCAAGTGATCCTCCGGAATACTCCTGGTTATATTCGTTACCGGCTGTCGTGTTTACTGGTGGTTTCCTGACGGCTGCAAGTACGGGGATGTCTGGGCTGGTCCAGGCTGGTTACCTCGCTAGCAGTGTACTCTGTATCTGTAAACCCAGTGACCCACTCCTCCGTGTTCATGTTCTTACATGTTATCCAGGTTCGCTTTCTGGTTTGGCTTCGCAGTCGACCGCTAGACAAGGTAATATGTTGGGCATTCTGGGAGTCGGCTCTGGTATCCTGGCTTCCTTGGCTACAGTTGGATTCCCGACACCTATTCTTTGCCAATTCGCTGGTGTCGCTTCTATAGGAGGATTACTTGGAACCATCATCGGCCGGCGTGTGACAGCGACAGAGTTGCCTCAGACGGTCGCCCTTTTGCACTCTATCGTAGGCCTATCCGCCGTTTTGACAAGCATTGGCAGCGTTTTGCAAGACCTTGCTCATGTCTCAAATCTTCACTTGATAACAGCCTACCTTGGGGTCGTTATTGGTTTGTCCTAACTACGTTCACACCAATATGAGCTGACATTATCATAGGTGGCATCACTTTTACTGGTTCACTGGTCGCATTCTTCAAACTAGCCGGGAGAATGTCCTCCAAGTCTCTCAATCTACCCGCCAAACATCTCATTAACACTTCGCTGCTGGGTGCAAATGCAGCGACCATGGCAGGATTCCTAGCCATGGGAACCAGCACACCACTCATAGCTGCCTCATACCTTGGTGCAAGCACTCTGCTGAGCTTCGTCAAGGGTTATACAACGACGGCAGCCATTGGAGGGGCTGATATGCGTACGTATCGCCTTTGATCCAGATCAAGTGTGACGGTGCTTACACAACAGTTTAGCGGTTGTTATTACAGTGCTCAATGCATATTCGTATGTCATGCCTTTAATAAATGAAGGTCGTGTGATAATTATAACTCTACTTAAGAGGCTTCGCACTAGTTGCTGAAGGTAAGCGACACAAACATCATTAGCAAGCACATAATGACTGTTAAAGGTTTCATGCTTGACAATCCGCTTCTGTTAACTGTAGGGTCTCTCATAGGTGTTAGCGGATCGATCCTGTCTTATATCATGGTACGGATAATATCCGTCCCTGAAATTATCCTGATAAATCTCTTAGTGCGTCGCCATGAATCGCTCCCTCGTGAATGTCTTGTTCGGCGGTATATCGCCAGTATCGCAGGAGACCCATAAGATCGAGGGAACAATAACTCAAACGACGGTGGATGAGACAGTTGAGGCGCTAGCGAACGCCGATAGTGTCATTCTGGTAAATTTTATGAATCCGTATCTCTGTCCCGCAACTAACTATTTATAGGTGGTTGGGTATGGAATGGCAGTCGCAAAGGCACAATATGCCATTTCAGAGATTACTGCTATGCTACGGAAAAATGGAGTAAATGTTAGAGTAAGTTCAATAGATCATCAGATATGCATATATATTCAAGTGGGTTATACAGTTTGCTATCCATCCTGTTGCCGGCCGCATGCCAGGACAGTGTAACGTTCTGCTGGCCGAGGCGTCAGTTCCGTATGACAGTGAGTCACGTTGGACCTGTACACACATACATGCTTCAATTACCATATTACAGTCGTATTTGAGATGGATGAGATAAACGACGATTTCAAAGACACTGATCTCACACTTGTCATCGGAGCAAACGACACTGTCAATCCTATAGCATTGGAGCCGGGTTCTTCTATCGCCGTACGTACTGACCATATACTATTAATACTCCAAAATAAATACATTGAAAATAGGGGATGCCAGTGTTGCACGCGTGGAAGAGTAAACAGGTGATTGTGATGAAGCGAGGATTAGCCGGCGGTTATGGTGCGTCTCAAAGCTTTTATCTATATAGCCGATCAACATCTGTCCTTGACAGCGGACGTGCCAAACCCTATGTTTTACATGCCAGGCACAAAGATGTTATTTGGCGACGCGAAGGAGACTTGTGATGGTGCGTGTGGTACTTGTGCTATCCTTTTCTTATTGGTATCAACCTATTTTGCAGCAATCAAACGAGGGCTAGAGGCAAGAAATTGAGAACTTTTGTGAAGATTTTGGATAGTGTATATAGAGTGATGTACTGTTGCAGTTATTACATGTGATGTAAGGAACTTTGTTTTCCTGTCAGGCACGTAGGGATTGTTCTAAAGTGTTCATTGACAAGGGTATAGCAAATGACATAAGTATACCAGCTGTGACACGAATATACCCGTTGGCCAGCCTGGGATCAGGTCCATAGCCAAGCCTTGGTTGTCCACATAACCAACTATCGAGAGTTAAGATCTGGCCTAACTAAACGGACGCAGTCGCTCGAGTCCGTAGATCCCGATGGATCCGAAAGAGACGGCAATGACCATAGGGAGCTAGATGATGACACTGTTGACAAATCTGGCTTTGTTGGGACTGGTGTTGCAGTTCGGAGCGAAACCAGGTCACCTTTGGCTTTTTCGCTTCGGGTAATGGAAATGGGAAGATGCCACCCTCCCAATCCTGTGCTGTCCTTGGCAGACAGCATGAGGCCCATATTACTAACGATACGCTTTGGTGGCTGGTTATATAGCCATGTTGCGACGAGAACGATGGTCGAACCAAGTACGAAGGTGACTGTGAAGGTGAAATCGAAAAGCGCGACGGACGCAAGGAAGGAGAGAACGATGCTGAGACTAGTCGCAAACCCCTTCAAGATGTTATCAGAGTATTTGATGACCATGGCCGTCACAAGCCCTCCTAGGACCTGGACAGCCACCGTCGCCCACGCCCAAGGTCCAAAATTGTGAAACAAGGTAGAAATCCAACCAGATGCCACTGCACCCGACTCAAACCTGGCATTTTGAGCATGCGATATGATAATAGGAGCCAGGGCAGGAAGGAGAGAGAAAAGTGATAGTTGGACATTGCGAACCCAGAGATTGGTTTGGGTATTTTTTAGAACCATCTCAAAGTAAACGCCGGCCAGACCCGAGGTGAAACATGCCAGAGCGACGGCGGAAAAACCTTTCAAACCGTTCATGGAGAAAGATTCTGGTCCAGCCAACGGGCTTGTAGCGGCGATAACTTTCGACGTACTGGCTTGTAACTGGACAATTCCAACGCCTATCGCGAGGAAAAAGAGGGCCAGCCACTGAACTTGAGACAGTTTGCGTCGAAGCAGTAACACAGAGAAGCCAGCTGTTGTCAGAATCTTCATCTGATACGTTACTTGAAAAGTCGCGGCATCCAAGTTTGACGCTGCGACGTATTGTAGATTATTTTGAATGACTGAAAGGATTATCAGACAAAGACTTGCGCGAAGCAAGAGAGATACCATATAATATAGCTGGAATTGAAAGTTTCCAACAATCTGGGCTCAATATTTCCTTGAATAGTTTACGGAGACGGCAAGAGACCAATCTGGCACTCCAATGACGATGAGGTGCCTGACCTGTATCATGAGCATAGATGGTGGGGTCGATACGAGTGAAAGCAATCGTGAGGGATATGAGACCCTTGAGAATCTCGTTCATGAGCACGGCTGTCGCGGCAGAATAAGCGCGTGACGGAGGGGTCGATATGCGGGAATAATGCATGATGAGCGTCAGCGCGGAATTCTGTACGGCCAGGGTCACCAAGCTGAGGAGGGCACATATTAGTGGTGGGCAGTAGGAGCGTAGTAGGGTCACTTACGAGATATATTTGAGCGGGACACCCCATACAGACGGTAAACCAGGACCGCTATCGGTTGTAAAAACAAGATCCTCGTCGTGGCGGGTGTCTGGAGCTCTAAGAATCCAGCTTAGCCGTAGGGCAGGCGAGGACGGGTGCTTTGACATGGTGCCAAGGAGAAATCTGGATTCCCGGCGGCTGCGCACAAGGCTCACATCTATATTCGGTGACTACCTATACAACGCTCCAAAACTCTTCCTCTCCTCTCCGTACAGCCCGTATATACTGTATGTCGGGCTCTTATAGCTCTCAAACGCTTCCCGGTCATGGTGCTCCATAGCCATTTGAGCCAGAGACGGTAATGGTGGCGGTGAGGGCACCCGCGGTGGCTTGTCCTGTATTCGAGACTCATGAGACCTTTTTCCTTCAAACCTTAGACCGGTGTCGTCGGGTGGACTAGCACTTTCGGAAAGCAATAGAGCACCTAGATTCTCGCCTGGATCAGATATCAATGGACTGGGTAGATTGTTTTCTACACTTAGAGGGTCGTCCGCTTCATAGCAGGAAGGGGAGACCAGGCCCAATGCTCTTGTTAATGATCGAGTATCTCTCTCCCGTCGAGCATGCGATTTCTGAGCCGCCCTGTCGTGTGTCACGTCCCTACTTTCTGTGCTTGTTGTAACCGGTGTCGGAACAGCAGAAACACGTGAGGGTATGCCTGGTATGTAGTAGGATGACTTGATACGCGTCCGGCCGCCCTGAGCTAACGACTCTGGTGCAACAGTGGCGTCATAAGCGAGTCCATAAAATTGCTTGATCGGACATTCCTTTGGTTTGAGGCTTTTGGATCTTGAGCGCGCCATCGCGGGGTAGCCATCTCCAGTGAGCGGAGTCTCTTGACCGCCAAGGGCGATCCCAACGTCACCGGTTAGTCGTGGCGTGCTTGGGTATAATGACAATGAGACTACAGATAACCTTTTCATAGTCTGAGTAATAGCGTTCTGAACCTGTTGATAGGGCGGCTGATATGCGCCGTTTTGAGAAGAGACATTGTTGTTGCCTGCCCGAGAAGCTGTGATATCCGAATACGATGTCTTTTCCTGCGGACGCGGTGAACGAGAATAATCGACGTAACCATCGCAACCAGTTAAAAGCATCTGCGTGCCGAATTTAGCTGTTCTTGCGGGCCGTGATAGAATAGACTCTTGTGATGCACTGTTCGAGTTTACCCACCCTTGATTGGAAGCTATCTTTGGCGAAAGTCTTTCCTTCCCTCCGAAGATTGGCGAGTCCTTGGATTCAAGGTCGTCGATGAGATACTGTTTGTCCAGGACAGGAAGAGATGGCATAAGCCGTGGGCGGCGTTTAGGGCGGGCGCAGGTCCTGACAAGGATGAGAACAAAGAGTACGAGGCAGGCGGATCCGATAGCCAATAGCGCGATTGTGGCGCTGGAGACAGGGCGTTGAAATGGACTAGCGGCAGGTGGAGGACTTAACGAGGCGATGGGCAAGGGGAATAGATGAGTCACAGAGGTCACAGAAGGAGCGGAGGCTACAGAAAGAGCGGAGACCACAGAAAGAGCGGAGGCCACAGAAGAAGCAGGGGCCACTGCACTAGCTGAAGCAGTCATAGACGCGGAATGTGCCGTAGTTATGCGGACGCCAATGTCAGGAATAGGAACAGGAATAGCCGTGTAATCTTGCGCCAGGCTCGAAGATGGTCTTGACTCCCGAGCCAAGGATCGCCAGGCTGCTGCAGGAGACATTTCACCGCGCAGGCAGCTGCGCGTTCGTCGGCGAGGTTGGGTTGCTCACGTGACCTTTCCACACTGCATAGCTCAGCGCTCAGCCCAGCCCTCAGGACCCTTTCAGATGGGCTTGTAACTCCACTGGACCCTTGCAAAAAATTTCACGCCATCGCAACAAGGCACTTTGATGCACTAGAATGAAAAATTATCTTCCTGCCTCTCCAATGCTACCCGTTCATGACCAACACCCCTCTAGCGATCTCGACGAATCCCAGGCAACTCAATTAATCCAGAATGTCCTTGCTGTATCAGACCCCAGTATCCGTTCGAGTGGCATCGGCCTTTGGAACAAGACCGACGATAGCGTAGTAGTAAATGAGTCATCCGCCGATTCTTCATCCATCGGTTGCAGTACACGTACCTTGTCTCATTATCATCTTCACGGTCTAGCCCAAACTCAAGACGATGTTCTCAATGAAGGCTCACAGAAAGAGAATATCAATGGCGGAGACTCTGCAGGCGATCATGCAACCAAGATCACAAGAACAAAGGGCCGCCGTCAGGATCAACTAGATCTATCACATTACCGCACAAAAGAAGTGAGCCTTACCAAAGGCCATCCTCGATTGGTTGGGTGTCTGAGGTCTTTTTCCAGGCCAGATCCCGTCCCAAGCTGGACGAATCTCTGAAGAATCTCTCTTTCCACCACGTCTCTTCGATGCAAGCCAGTTCCCGCAACTCAAAACCTTTGTCTCGTAAACGATCACCGTCGGAGTTATCCCAGGATTCATTTGCCGGGGATGGCATCGACCCAGAACAACTTTTTTTGTCTTCGGCTAGGCAATTCCAGGTTCCCTTGTCAGAGTTAGCGCGTCCATCTGGTTCTGGTCAGCGTGCAAATGCAGAAGACAATAGCGACTCATCAACGTCCCCACGTCGTCCTTTGGACACATATGGTCAGAATCGACATCACGGCGAGCAAAAAATTGGTGACACAATAATGGTCGATGAGGAAACGAACAGTCAGAACTCTGTTGCTTCTAGCAGCGGCCCTGGTTCTAGTATGTATGAACGGCGAGACGAGGAAGATAGTCGAAATGAGATACAGGCTACCCAACCCACGACACCTTCGGATAAAGGGGAGCCAAACGGCAGCGGTGGTTCTGATCCACCGTGGTTGCTGGCCGCAGCAAGGGCTTCCGTCACCTCTATAGCTGGTAATTATCCGACACCCCCAAGCCCAACAAATCCTGATCAGGTGAAAAGCAATTCATCTGGCGGTCGCTCGTTGCTTTCCATGATACATCCAAAAAATAAATGGCGCTTCCAAAGATATCAACATATTATAGATCCGAGGTCCAGTGATCCGAGAGATAGCGATATTACTGTTCCACCAACGTCTACCGCCGAGGACACGCAGCTTTATCTGGATGATGGGTTAGCATTGTCCTTCCAGCGTGACTTTCAGAGGCCTTCCGATCTTCCCTCGTTTCCAGACCAACGGGAACAGCGACGAGCAGGTGCTTTGAAGGACCCCATGGACGAGGTTCCTGACTCGGAACCGTCTCGAGAGGAACCATCACCACCAGTACTTGTTCCTGCTTTTGGTGATAAGGTCATACGACAATCTCGTATGCCTCAAGGAATAGTCCAACAGAAGAATCCTACCCCTGTAACGCGAACGAACGGGCAGGACGATGATTCTGATGATGTTGACATCCCTCTTGCAAAGATTTCTGAACGCAAAGGAAAGGAGCGGGAACCTGATCAAGTGCAAAAGGTTGTTTCCCGACTTACTCGTCCCAGAACTAGAGTTCAAGAACCAGCCGAGATTCCATCATCCGTCCCAGAACAAGACGTGACTCCGCCTATACGTGGACAGCGGTCTGTAAAAAATGATGAAAAGGCTAAGAGAATTAGGGAAAATTCGACCAAAAAGATGGAGAACGCACGTGCTGGGCCGAGTCGTCGCATTGTTCGAAAAATAGAAGATGAGGAAGTGGAGGAATCCAAGTCAGAGTCTGAACATATGCAGAAAACAGAAGGTGAGGAGAGCGATGAAATGGAAGATGAAGATTATCAGGATGTCGAAGCATCGTCCAAAAAACGCAAAAGAGGTGTGGCGCCTGCGAAGCCGCCCGTCAGTCGTCAGAAAAGGACAATTACGCGAACAACTGTTGGAACAACGAAAATGGCTCCACCAAAACAGGCAAAACGGCCAAGGTCAGCGACGGCCAGTATTATCAAATTGACAAACATAGAACCAACCCGTGTATTCGCCCTTTGGAGACAGGATGGTCATTTTTATTCGGGTACTGTCCACATGCTCCAGCCAGACAACCGATTCCGTGTGAAGTTTGACGATGACACCGAAGCTGTCGTCAGCTTAGAACAGATGCGATTGTGCGTGTTACGCGCGGGGGATGACGTCCTGCTACCTAACCGAACGCGAAGCTCAAAAGTAATTCGCTTGTCGAAAGCAGGGGATGATATGGTCACCGTCGAGACAGATGAAGACGCCGAGGATGTGGAGATGAAAAGTATAAGAATAGCCTCCAGAACAATCAAGTCTGCTTGGAAGGATCGCCATGTGACTGTTGAAAATGTCGTTCCAGAAGTTCAACCTATCAAAGTTGGCGGAAGCCCAACTCCGTCTGGCATATCATTAGCCAGTGCTCAGTCAAACAAAAGTATGCGCAGGAAGTTCTTATCTAAAATCGGCTTGGTCGTTTCGCTCTCTGTTGGGAATGCAAACTGGGAAAGGGACAGAGAGCTGCTGATCAATACAATCAGGCACAACGGGGGCGTGGTTTTAGACGATTGGTCCAGTGTTATAAGGATGGAGGGAAAACATACTCACCATAACAACCGCTGGGTACTCAATAAGGATGAGGTGCAATGGAGTGGAAAAGACGTCGAGCGAGTCTTCCTACTTGCTGACGACTCTAGTCAGAAGCCCAAATTCCTGATGGCGGTTGGTCTCGGCATACCTTGCTTATCAGTGAATTGGCTTCATGACTCCATCTCAACCGTGAGCATGTCATTCTGATTTGGTCCTAGTCCTAATTCGTTTCCCAGGGAGAGGAAAAGGACTGGAGTGCATACATGCTTCCTCAAGGCTATTCAGACAGATTAAGCGCTCGCATATCGCAGCAAGTTGACGTAGACTGGGGCAACAGTGTTCATCAGCTGACGGACATTATGGACAACGCCGTCCCAGCAAAAATCTTTTGTAATCAGTCCATTCTTTGCGTTGGCACGGATATGGTCCCCCAGCCGAAAGGCAAAAGGGTAAGTTTGCTTGATCTTGTAGTGTTATGCCTACCTGATAAGGATAAGCTTGCTGGAACGGACGAAAAGGCTCAAGAAACTAGTAATGCAGTTGCGAGGATCATAATGTGTATGGGTGCCCACCGAGTCGAAGCTGTCGCCGAACTCAGATACGCATCGGTGCGCCTGTCGGATTACGATTACATTATCGTGAAAGATTCGGGCCCAAGTGGCTTTGACGTTGAGGAAGGGACCGTAGTGACCTGGTCTTGGGTTAAAGACTGTCTCATTGCATCCAGACGGCTGCCACTCGAGGATACGATTTCTCAAGAGGCTTAATACCGCGCGTGCTATCTGTACGATATATTGTATCTAATCTTGCAGTATTTGCCTTGCTTAATGGCCAGGAACGTATTCCGCTGGCTAACATGTCCAAACAATGAGAACGTTTGCTTTGCACTCAACATGACTGACGAGGAAAATAATGAATATGAAGTTGGTCAGTGTTATACAGCATATAGTTATTACAGAACTAACACGACACGTTCTAGAATCCATTGTCAAAGCTCGCGTTGAAAGGAAGCGGGGTAAACAGCTAATCATGGTGTGTGGTCCGTTTAGATGAAGTTGTATAGCATCCAACTAGAGAATCTTAGAAATTCTGTGTCAGAGTGAGTTCTTACATGGATGCTTGATGCACACGCCATAGTTCTCATCATATTATAAGTGGAAAGGTTATGATCCTGAAGATGATACGTGAGTGAATTGAGTATATCTCGAGTTACGCCAAGACCTACATTTTTTGCCCGCATATCTAGATGGGAACCGATTGAATCATTTGAGGGATCCGAAGACATTATTGAACGCTTCTGGGAACGCACCAATTCGGGTGGGCGCGACTTTCGAAACACGAGTCTGTTCAAAGCCGGGGATGTGTTCTTACCCATGGGTCCACCTCGTACGTATCTATAGCCCAACCTGCCCTCAGCTTTCAATTAACATTTTCTAAAAGGAAGGAAACGGAAGCGAGATGATGTAACAACCGAGGAATCCGCGTCAACGTCACCTGGGAAATCCAACAAATTGGAAAGGAATGGTACCGATAGTTCAGGAATCTCTCGAGGACGCACCCGATGGTCCAATAAAGATGATGAGCGACCATCAAAGCGTAACAAGGAACAGCTTATCGAGCCCGCTAAAAGCCATACAGCTTGCTCTCCTTCCACTAGTGATACGGATGACCACCAGAAAACGGTTGATGGTGCACCTCACAATTCTCCCAAAGTCATCTCGTCTCCTCCTCGTCAGCCACGCCGTGCCAATAGACGAGTTGTTTCCTCTCCTGAATGCATACCACCGTCAGATGAAGACGACTATGTGATGAATGACGGTAGTTTGTTTGGGAGTCCCGTCCAACCAACGAAATCATTATCCGACGAAGATACCCCTGTTAGTCCTAGCCGACCACCAATCCCAGACTCCACGCCTAGCATCAAGAAGCCATCTCATCGCTCATCTCAACCTTTAATCAAATTTGTGGATGAGCCATACGTGCCGGCTATGGAGGGGGCAATCTCTGTTAAGGCCCGTTTCATGGGTCGACGTACATCTGAGAGTGACACAACAAACGAGCATCATAAAGGACCTTCAATTGCTCCGTCCAGACCAGCGATAACGACTGGTCGCTCGACAGTGGGTTTAAAGAAGAACACAAGTTCGCTGTTGACTTTCGAGAAAGGTTCTCTTAAGACTGTCAAGGGAAGATATAGCAAAGCAGAAAAGACGGCAGAACCTGAACTGACTTCTACGAACGTCGCTGAGAAAGCACAAGATATCCCACTTGCCGCCCAGAATGCTGCCCCTCCCAAGTCAAGTGAACTTTTGCAATTAGCGGGACTTGATTCCGAAGCCGCAAACACATTGCCAAATTATGAGGAGAGTGCTGCAGTGTTCAATCACGATGTTGATGATCTAGTCTCGGAGAAGCCACTTGAAGGGCAGACTAGTGATAGAATTCAAAGGTATGTTCAATCTTGAGTTAAGTGCAAGTATTGAAGCTGTGCTGCGTAGTCTCGACGATGCGAAGAACAAATTACTGCCGTCTGACTCGGCCATCCCAAGATCAGCTTCGGACGGTTGGCGACGCTCCACTATTTTTGACCCACTGTACGCCCTCTTCCCTTCCAGTCCTTACGAAATTAATTCGAAGCAGGATCCGAGGGTTGAATCCTGACGACGAAAATGAATTAGTTACCAAAGTGTATGTGGGGTACTGTTTCGAATTTCGGTTCGGAATTAACTTGAACAGACCCGGTTCAACACCCTTTTGGCTCAATTTGGATCATTCTTTTTCAATACCCGTTCATTTGTCAAGCTCAGCTATCCGCTCCACTGATTCAATGCCACGCAAGAGTGTCAGGGCTGGAGTCTTTTACAAAGGAACACACGGAGTTGATATCTTCCGATTCATCCACACAGACGGACCACCTGGCACTGTCGTCATAGATCCTGAGACAAAGGACGAGAACAAAAACCACTACGAACATTTCCGGAACAGACTGTCTCAGGGAGATCTGGTATGTTGGCTGCATTTATACTGGAATCGTGTTTACTAACGACTAAAAGTTCATCGTGCCTGTCGGAATTGATGTTTTCGCGTTTTGGTCCGCTGACAACACGACACTAACACAGAATCTGAACGTCCCAGATACACTGAATAAGCCAGGAAATCTTTTATTCTCAAAAATCATAGTGGACAATTATTCGGAGTATTCAGAGTTTGTCACGAATGCTGACCCCGTTCCGTGGTTGCGTTACGTGGCAAATCGTTGTTAGATAATCGTAGAGCATAAGCCATTGTCACGCGTTAAAATATCACGTGATGTGACATAGACGCGATTGTTGCACGCCCGGCACGCGCCTGCTTCCATATGTTACGTCGAGCACCGACCACAAAGGACGGCCATGTGGTTGACAGGCTGCGAGAGAGCGATCGCATAAATAAACCTTACAAGCTGCCAACATCCATAACTACTCCCGACCGCGTTCATCCTCAACGAAAGCGCAAGAAGGTCTCATACAAGAATCAGCATGGTGAATCAGACACCGAATCGGATATCGAAAACCGTAAAAAGCGACGGAAAAACGATGATCACGCTTATAATAATGAGGACGACCTGCTAGCAGCCGTAAAGAAGTTTCCTGTGTACAAACCCAAACCATTCGAACAACTAACCAGCCGGAGATTCTCCTTACCTTCAATGAGGAGCAAGGATGGGTCAATTGTTAACCCCACACTTTCGAATATTTCACTAGGGATCAGACCTCAACCCAGAATTATACCCCGTCCATTGCATGACCCAATGGCAGATCATGCAGTCGTTCTCTACGATCCAACAATTGATGACAGAGTGACGGACGAAGAGAGGAAAGAGAAGGGGAAAGAGGAAGAAAAACAGCGAGCAATGCAGGAGGCCAGGGAGAAAACGGCAGGAATGTACAATCCTCACAAAAGTCTGAGAGAACTCCTCGGAGAGAAAGATAAGAAACAAAACATAGAAAAGGTTCCAGTTGTTATAGACCCCCAGTTGGGTAAGGTACTCAGACCCCATCAAATAGAAGGTGTAAAGGTAAACCGACTCTCCATGATGATGCGCGCGTTTAATCGAATGCTTGCAGTTCTTGTACAAGTGTGCTACTGGCATGGTAGAAGAAGGCCAATATGGATGCATCATGGCGGACGAGATGGGACTGGGAAAGACGCTTCAGTGCATCGCACTTATGTGGACGTTGCTTAAGCAGTCGCCGCGTCCAGGGAAACCAATCATAGAGAAATGCATTATTGCATGCCCATCCAGTTTGGTCAAGAATTGGGCCAATGAACTTGGTTAGTGGATGCAATGATCACGCCCCATATAACGTCTCTAACGTGCTGTAGTGAAATGGCTCGGAAAAGATGCTCTTACGCCTCTGGCCGTCGATGGTAAAGGGGGTAAGGCTGATTTGCTTGAGAAAGTTGCTCGATGGGTCGCAGCTCATGGCCGGAATGTTACTCAGCCAGGTAACGATAGCTGACCGTTCCCGCTTGTCAACTTATATGGCATATCCGCAGTGATGATTGTTTCGTATGAAACACTCCGAACGCTGACTGTTCACCTGACGAGTTGCAGCATCGGCTTACTCCTTTGTGATGAAGGGCATCGGTTGAAAAACGCTGGTACGCAGAATCAAACTACAGGAAATCGGTCCTCATCCTTGCTAGATTCTCTCACATATCAGGCATTGACGGCCCTCGACGTCAGGAGACGCGTCATATTAACCGGAACGCCAATTCAGGTATGACTTGTGGATGGTATGCTGGTAGTTCTGAACCGTAAAAGAACGATTTGTCGGAATACTTCGCCTTACTAGATTTCGCAAACCCCAATTTCTTGGGCTCAAAGAATGACTTCAGGAAGAATTATGAGAATGCTATCATCCGGGGTCGTGATGCCATGGCTAGCGACGAAACCAAAGCCGAAAGCGAGAAAAAACTGAAAGAGCTTGGTGCTCTCGTGACCAAATTCATCATTCGGCGGACGAATGACCTGCTCTCGAAATATCGTGAGGGGTTTTTTTTTTTTTCAATTGCTTTACCTTTACTTATTGTGATTCAACAGTTCCTGTCAAATACGAGCAGGTCGTATTTTGCGGTTTGTCCGAGCTGCAGTTGTCGTTATATCGGCTTTTTATATCGTCACCTGAGATCAAAGCACTTCTTCGCGGCGCTAACTCACAGCCGTTAAAAGCAATCAACATCCTCAAGAAGCTTTGTAACCATCCGCAACTACTTGATCTTCCCAACGATTTGAGAGGGAGCGATCATCTAATACCTACCGAGTTTATCGGAGCAGGCATGGCTGGGAAAGGAAGAGGCCTGGATATTCATTGCGAATGGAGCGGGAAATTCCTTATCCTTGAAAGGTATGGGGATCCTGGATCAAAATACTGACCTAACATGATGGTAATGTGACAGATTCCTACATCATATACGGACACAAACTAATGACAAGATTGTTCTCATAAGTAATTACACTCAGACGTTGGACTTGTTTGAGAAACTTTGTCGGAGCAAAAAGTGCGGAACCCAGCGCTGACTCGACGCTATCTAACAGCTACCAGGTATGGTTTCTTTCGCCTGGATGGAACGATGACAATCACCAAACGGCAAAAACTGGTCGATCAATTCAATAGTCCCGAGGGGAAAGAGTTTATCTTTCTTTTGAGTAGCAAGGCTGGAGGTTGTGGCATCAACCTCATAGGAGCAAACCGGCTTATTTTGTTTGACCCTGGTTCGTCGTCTTGACGTCTCCCATTTCGAAAATTAACATATTATCATTAGATTGGAATCCAGCTGCTGACCAACAAGCCCTTGCGCGTGTATGGCGTGATGGCCAAAAGAAAGAATGTAAATGGTCGAAATTCACGACGTTACCAGAGTCTAAATTGTCGAGCAGGTTTTGTATATCGATTTATATCCACTGGCACAATCGAAGAGAAGATTTTTCAAAGGCAAGCGAATAAGCAGGCGCTTTCTTCAGCGGTCGTGGATGAAAAGGAAGATACGGAAAGACATTTTTCTTTGGAACTTTTGCGTCAACTCTTCCTATTCAATGAGAAGACAATGTGTGAAACCCATGAAACATTCAAATGCAAGAGATGCAAGAACGGCAGGCAGATCACCAAAGCACAGGCGCTTCTGTATGGGGATGCGAGCACGTACGTCATTCCTTGTTGGGTGCGTTGACCATTTGACCACGACTGCAGATGGAATCATTTTACTAATGAAGAACTCCAAAATAACCACGATGACTTATTGAGGGCCGAGGTTGGCTTGCCGGAAATTAGTTTTGTTTTCCAGTATATCAGTCATTAGGCTACAACTACACCGAGTTAATAAGTATTCTTAGAAATATCAAAGCACGACGTCACTCCAACTTCCCCAGTCATCACCAACACAACGTACGTAAACCTTTTCCCCCGAAAGACCAAAATACGAAGCTTTGAACCACGTTTTCATTTCTTCTTCACTGAAGGGACCAAAGACTTGTTGATTCCCGGCTGCAGGAGTGCTCCATTTGTATTCAAATTTGACATCGGCAGATGGAGGTTCCCATGACGAATCGACGGTGCCCGATGAGCGCACGGAACGCACCAGTTCCTCATAAGTCGTTGAATATATGTCAATGTCGCCTAGTGACATGATGGTGGAAGCGAGATGAGTGATTTGCTCGATGTCGGAGGGTGACGCCTGATGTTTTGACCTGGTGCCAATAATTTGACTAGGAATATGATCAAGTAACAGACATACTGTTTGTGCAAACGTTTAGCTTGTGCACCTAATCGCTGGAGAGCTTCTAGAACGGTTTCTCCCTTTTTAAGCCTCGCAAGTAGTTGTTTCTCCAGCGAACTTTTGCCACCACTTTCTCTCAGCTCCTTCTCCTCTGCCTCCATTCTCTGTTGCTGCTCTTTTTCGTGTTGCCGTTTCCGTTTCCTTGCGAGCTTGATTTCGAGCTCGCTGAGACCGTCCATCCATCGGTCATGTATACCGTGTGGGTCAAATGTTCTCACATATGTGCCGTCCTCTGTGAACTTGCCCTCCTCCATCTCTTCGCGCATATTGAATGAGGATATCTCGAAACCCATACCCGCCTTCTTCCTGCGTTCGGAATCATCCTCATCCTCGGGGTCATCAGAGTCATCTGCGCCATCTCCATCAGATCCCGGTGCACCCCCAAATTCCTGCCCTTGAATGTCGCCGAGCCGAAGAAAAGTTTGTTTTCTTTTCTTGCCGACACCGTCGGTCCGGCTATTGGGTTCATCTGCATTTTCTGCCGCGGCAAAGATATCATCGTTGTCATCTGCGGCCTCGTTTTCCTTGCGACTGAGCACGACTCCCTCGCCGTCGTCGCTCGAGTCGGAATCGTAGCCGTCAGTTTTGACCTTGCCGCGTCTGGAAGGTTGCTCAAGGGCAGAGTCAACCTGCTCTGCAAAATTGACCGGGTCTTCGTCAGGCTCGAGAAAGCGGGTTTTCTTTTGGGCGCGAGTTGACTGAGCAGCAGGGCGTTTGTGAGCAGACATTATGCGAACCTGGCAGGTTTGTCAGGACGAGCGTCTGTCACCGCTACTGGTCACGTGTGCTCCTTCCTAAGGAGCTAACTTTGGCTGCCGTCCCTTCCGGCCAATGTTTATATTCAGTCGCTCACCGCCTTGCACTACATCGACTCTCTATGCCTTCTTCTGACACTCTCAGCCAGACTCTAGGTTACGTATCCATAGCGTGCTGGCTTGGGGCTCAAGTTCCGTGAGTTTCTCCTATCGGTGCCCTTATCGCTTCCCAACATGCCTTTCCCAGCCAGATATACAAGAACTTCCGTTTGCAATCATGCGAGGGGTTATCCCTCATGTTTCTACTCAACTGGTACCTGGGTATGTCTTTTTCCGCTTCTCACCTTTTTTATTTTATTCTTATCCCGTCATAGGCGACTGCTCCAACCTTATCGGTTGTATCCTCACTAATCAACTTCCATTTCAAGTGGGTCTCGCACTTATCTATGTTTACCCAATCCTCATTTCCGAAGACATGGCTTGCTGCCTATTTCGTCTGCGTGGACACTACGCTGCTCTTTCAGTACTTCTATTATACCCAATCAGTAAAACCATCCGAACCTTGCCGGGAACACGCCATCCCTGCACCCCAGCCCGCCATTCGCGCCGAGAGAACACCTTCACGTTATCGTACCATATCTGCCGTAGCAGCTAACGTTGCCGCTGCCGCTGCCTTGGCTGCTCAGCACCACGAACAAGGACATTCTCGTCACCATTTCCATCGACAGCGGAGACAACACACGGAACCGTCACACGATGTGGTACAAGAAACCACTGAACTGAATGAGGATTTCCCAGTGAAACTAGCGGATAGCTTTCATTCCGAAGATGGCCACGCGGGCACCCAGAAACGCGTGTCGTGGAGTATCGAACGGCATCGTGTTAGGGGTGGTAGTCTTGGCCGACACTCACTGGTCGTCTCCCATGATACACGGTCTGCACGTCCGAACACGGCAACACCTGTTTTGAGAGAGGACCTTGAAACATTGAACTGGGGGGAGACAATTGTCCCCACGGGTGAAATCCCACAAAAAGCATCTACCGGACATCGCAAGAATTCAAGAACTAGCAGAAGCAGCGCTAGTCTCGTTTTCCTTGGTGTCTGGGCGTTGTTTACCTTTGGTAATTTTGGTACGGGAGAAAAATACACGCCTCCAGGATCCAGCCACACGCATGCTATCGGCCGAGTCCTTGGAGCATCGTTTACTAGCGTTCCACTAGCCCCATACAACGAACATCATAGTCGTGATACACAATTGCAGCGACACGATTCCGGAATTAGCGTAATAGTTCAGGACGAACTCAAATATTCACATCCTCATCGGACAGACACATGGACAGAACGTTTCCTGGGGCGTATATTTGCATGGTTATGCACCACCTTGTATTTGACATGCCGTTTACCTCAGATTTGGAAGAATGTGAGTGTTTCATCGTCCCGAGCCTAGTCACCCAACTCGCGTAGTATGTCAGGAAATCCGTTGACGGCTTATCTATATCCCTTTTCATATTTGCATTTCTTGGCAACGTGTTTTATGTTGCTTCCATAGCAGTCTCACCCAGACTCTACCTCCCGCCTCCCTTATCAACCGAGTACATTCAAGAAACTGTACCGTACGTATTCAGCCCTATCCGATATCAGCAGCTCATTACGGTACACATGCCAGATATCTTCTGGGGAGCGCTGGCACTCTGATGTTCGACGTCACGATCATCGTGCAATTTGTCCTGTATCGCTCTGGCCGACATCGTTCCTTTATTGACGAGAGTCTGATGTCGGAGGAGACAGGATTGTTAACTGGTGGCCAGACACACTACCATGTCAGCGAGCATCGATCCCGGGGTCGAACGTCATATATCAAGTCAACGTAACGGGACGCATTTGGAATAGATGGACGGTGTATTATTGAGCTTGTTGATTCCCAAGTAACCTTACAGCAGATAATCATTGAGCTTTTGAATACAAGTTGACTCTGGCAGTGATGATACGGACCGAACCATCGCCGGTACTAATTCAATTCCGTACATGTCCATCTCCGACACCACGAGTCACCCCTCCGCATATCATTTGGTCGGTCCTTTTTCGGTCATGCAAGAACATGCTGATATCCGCCTCAGCGTCCACTGGTCCTTGACTACTTGACGCACCAATGCTACTCGAATACTGCAAAAGCATTTCTGAGAGACAGTGCCATTAAGCACTTCAACGCTGATGGTGATGAAGTAGAATTGCCGTTAAGCTCTACAGTTGATACTGGGTTGCGTAGCGTTGCATTTACGGACGCAGACTTGCGTGACGGTGCGTCAACATAGACTGCCTTTTGATCCAAGTATAAACCCTTGCCGCAGAGATAAGAGCCTTCATCTTGTCCGGACGCATTGAGGATGCGATAGAATTGCTCAACAAACATTTTCCAAGAGTATTGTCGCAGGAAGAAGCTCGACAAGCTACAGACGACTTCACCAGCAAACGTCCCATACAGGACACGCTTCACACTACGAGTAACGATTATATAGCTCCCCATTCTCTAGATCCTGCACATTTATCTCTCAATCTCAGGATCCAGGCCTTCATCGAAGTGTGCAGGACAGTTCCCCTCGTCCACATACGCACACCTGGCCATCAACACGAGGTTGTACGTAATGATGCAACCTTACTTTCCAAAGCCCAAAAACTCTATGCACTGGTGGACATGCTTCCAAATTCTGGCGATCGCGAACAGTATGACAGGGAGCTCAGGAACGTGGCTGGTTTGCTGGTTTACAAAGTTCCAGAGGTTAGTGCATCAAGCAAGTATATGTCCCAGGAAAGAAGGGATGCCGTAGCTGCGCAAATCGATTCGGCGATCCTCCGTGGGTGTTCTCGACCATCTGGCTTACCTCAATAATAACTAATTATGACTTAGACGCGTCTGGAAAACCCGTCATTTCTACGCTAGAACTGGTCGCAAGGCATGTATCCGTCACATGGACATACGCCCATGAATTGGGTGTCACAATTCAAGCGGGAGCACCATTACCACCCACAAATGATTCAGGTGCTGTCCGAGGAAAAAAGGGAGACAATTCAGAGGTATATGTTATCTCCATCTTCCTAGGGTGCGGAATTAAGCGCACTCCGCCAGGTCGTCCCACCATTTGATCTCAGTTTATTCCTCGACGCCAAATCGCTAATCAAGGACAATTAGGCTATCATCCGTTTTTTGACCTGTTCGCAGCCGTACTGATCTTTCATGACGTCCATGACTTTACTAGTATTCTAGCTTTCGTTCTAGCTCTCACTACGAATCATTGATAAACACAAATCTGTTGTTGTTCTAGCGTGCAATTAACTTAGACATCTACTCTGGTGGAATGAAAGGGCTCTTTCGATATGCGGGTGCCTCAATGACAGGCGGAAGTGTCTTGGCTAACTCAGCGGTTCCAGCCGGAAACGGCAGGTCGTCAACGCCCTTTGGTAGCACTTTTTCGTAAAGACCCTTGGCTTGATTTGCTCGACCCAGCGAAACTACTTTTTTCTTCGCATCACGAACCAATATATGAGCGTCATCAACTCCTGGAATTGCACCTTTGACGTATATCAGGTCGAGCCTCGAGTCGACGCGGATGACAGGAAGGTTTTGAATTGTAACGCGCTTATTGCCCATCCGGCCTGCCATTTTTTTCCCCGGCCAAACTCTTCCTGGATCCTTGACGTTCGTTAGACATACACTAAAACAATAAGTGTTGAGGACTTTACTTGATGTTGACCAGTCGAACCAAGGGAACGATGAGAAACAGAGACACCATGACTGGCTGCCAAGCCATGGAAGCCCCAGCGCTTCATACCGCCCTGAAATCCTTTGCCAATCCTATTCGAAGATGAGTAATATATCAAGAGAGCCACCAGGGTCAACCTACGAATTTGCTACAACGTCCACAAACTGTCCTGGGACAAAGTGAATGGCAGAAATTGTGGTGCCTAAGATCCTTCAGAATATATCGTTGCGAATACGAGATGGACGTGCCGACCGGAACATGCGCATCTGATGTCACAGGGAATTCTCGAACGATGCGCTTGGGTTGTACATTGGCTTTTCTAAAATGGCCTAGCATTTGCTGTGTGCAAGTCTTGGACGGCCTGTCTGACGCAGCAACCTGAACCGCGTGGTACTCTGTGTGATTTCTGCGGATGGTTCTGATATTCCCAGTAACTTGGCAATTCTCGAGCTGTGAGGGTAGACAAGTTAATCCGTAGTCGTTGGCGGGGATGCGCTATACCACCTGCAGTACGGTGACGGGGATTCGAACGCCCTGGTCATTCCACAATGCGGTCATCCCTCTTTTACGCGCAATCACGCCAGTTCGTATTGAGTTTGGCGTCCATCTTGAGTCTGGTTTAGCGGGGGTACTCGCTGAGGTGGTAATATGGGTGCTGCGAACAAGAAACGACTGTGGACGACGGCTGGCCAAAGCCCAAAGCCTAGGCAGCATGATGGGGTTCGAGGCGGAGTGATCTGGCGGACTTTATCACCAACTCTAATGGCATGGACTCCTGGCTCTCCCGTAGCAATGCAGATGGTCCCAATACTCTAGCAAAGAAAAATCAAAGCGCAATCGAATCCGTTTCATATCCACTCGTAGCCCACGGCGGTCCCAATTATTTGACTCTGGTAGAGAGAAATGACCGTTTCGAGTGGACATCCGTTTTCAAAGGTATCGCTAGCGCAGCCATCGTTGCAGTAAACTCATTCATCAAGGCGAGGAGCCCCACAGACTGCGCACAGGAAAGGGCCTTATTGCCTTCCCGCCAACGTGCCCTCCACCACTTGCCTTACCTCATATGTCTCTAAAGCAGCATACTGAGCAAGGGGTCAATTCCACTCTGACTCTGCTTGATATTTCTCACCAAGCACCAGGCAAACTTTATAAGGACCTATCATCCCGACCTGGATATCCCAGCTGAACTCATCAGAGAGCAATTAGCGGATTCAACCCAGTATACCAACGAGCTTCGCAATTTTGATCCATTCGCTGGTAACTTAATTGAGAGCATTGTGGTGAGGAGCCCATATGAAAGAATGCATGTCTACGTGGCATTTCCTATGGGAGAGCTCCGGAATGGTCTCAGTCAGTGTGCGCATGTCCTTTATTCGTGTACTCATTTTCCTCAGACCTGTCGCCCTTGGTCTATTCTGACGCACAACTTACTTTCATGCCATCTGCGAACCCTACCAAAAGCTTCTGGACTCCTATTCAACAAATCGTCGCTGCGCAGGCTGGTGATGTTCAAGACCGAGACTGCCCTACGTCTGGTCAAGGTCCATGCTTCGCCGTGCGTACTTATGGTGGCTTGACTCTATTGAGAGCGGAGGCTCAGGATAACTCGAAGCTTTCGTTGAGTGACCTTGCTGCATTTGCTGCATCCGATGTGGGCGGGCGTGCTATTCAGGACGTCAAGCCGACCTCTGAGCTTGATATTTGCATTGTTGATGATTGCGGGACTGTATTTCACATGAGTTATGGTCAAGGACATACAGCCTTGTAAGTGCACCATCATATTTGTGAACATAAACGTTGGCTCAGGTCGCAGAAACACGATCTTTCGAGGATCAGAGACAGATGTTGATGGCCATATTTGGCGCGTCGCTTTGGGAGCGAGGGAGTATGAAAGGACTGTGATGTCAGGGACGTCAGCTCATCTGCTAGATCTCAGAGTAAGCTGGGACGGAGTAGAACACAATTGATGCTAATACGAATGATAGGCGAATTCAGCTCTCACTCTTTTCGAGTCGAATATTCTGAATGACAAGTTCACTTCGCTGGAGAATGAAGGTCCAGATGGTATTATAAGACTTTGTACGATGGATCAAATACTATGGATCGACAAGCGATGCCCAAATAAGCCACTTCTTGGATTGAAGCATGGTCGAAACCCTGACCCCACGCTTCGAACTGTAACAATCAAATTTGATAGTAAGTCTTATTCCCTTCAAATTTGTACATAGATACTTAAACAGAACAAGGATTAATGACCTTTCTCACATCTAAAAGAAATAGTTTGGCGACGGTCTACGATGTTTCCCGATTGGACGGATTTCCTTTGACGATCCACGATCCTCCATATTGCCTTGTTTTATGCACAGGTCGCGACGAAAAGAATACGAGTCAATTGTTCTTCCGTCACCCTTACCAGACTTGCTGCACCATTTTTCAGATGTGCAATAGAGGCAGCCTCAACTCTTTCGATGTGTCACTTCCAGTCTGGGAAGTTGCCAATACCAAAGTAGAGTGGTCGGATGAGGTGAACGCATTGTATAGGGAATCAAAGGCCCGTTATGAAGACGTTGGCGCGCTTGGGATCCGAGACAGGACGGAATTTGACTTTTCTCCGACATACGAGTGTAAGCAGTTTCTTTCTTCCAGTTGTCCATGCCAATCCACATTAGACCTATTCTCCCGCTACGAGGAAGATCGAAATAAATCAGAGGAGAAAGAAGCGGAAAATGTATATCAAGTTTTTGAACAAGCTCCGTCGTTTTGGCAGCAAGTAGACATGACTGAAGAGCAAGTGTTAACGGCGTGAGTGGATGTCTTGACGTCAATATTTACGATGCTACCCTGTGAAATCAAAGTTACGACGTTTTGTTTCGCACAGGAGAGGAGCCGCGAAAGATCGCACAGGCTGACTTTTTGTCAGGATCTATTGTGAATTCAGCGCGAGGGTATCGGGTTTTGATGCAAGATCGCCTGACTTGGGCGAAGCTCGGGAAAGGCGCAGCCTGGCATTATGACATATCTCCTACTCTTAGACACTTCATCCCAGAAGCGACACAAGATATAGAAGAACTGACGAAGCATTTGTCCCAATTCAATCTGCCGGTAAGAGACCGATCATTCAAGTCTATTGAACGAGAAATTCGCGCGGGAGAACAAGTGGCGCTTGACATGGTTTTGGCTAGTAGTATCTACTCCAAACAGGCTGTCTCCGGATTGCGACGTCCAGAGGACCATTTAGAAAGCTTGACTAGGGCACTTTCTCTTGCTAATGAAGCCCCTCGGATTCATTTCGGATACCTTCACCCGGAGAACGATTCTATCGGAGCTATCGGAGCGACGTCAGGTGTCCGTATGCTGCTGAAGGAATGGAACATCGGGGCCGATCCGGAACATCACGCTCTCTCTCACGCGACTGATAGCCATACAACTCAATCAGAGGCCAAGGCCAAAATTGTCCGACCACCAACTGTCGCTGTGTCTGCTACGTCTGCAGCGCGACATGAGCAGGTGCACTCTCAGGATTTAGGTCCAGTGACTCGAGCGACGGGTGATTCACAACAGGCGCTTGCAAGCACACAGGTAGTAGCTGGTCCTTATGGGGGGCGCAATAGGTTAGGAAAAAAGAGGGCAGGAAAGAAGCGCTTGGGAGGCTTTTGAGCAGGGCTACAATACTCTGTGTATTAGTTGGAGATTCCAGCCGCGCGCGACGCGCCCGATATCTACCGGCATCCCTTGCTCATCAACCTTCTTCTGTCTTGCCGGACAGCACGAGATATCTTCTGCCTCGTCGTGCAAACGCACGAAGCTGGACTCTGGGCCAGCCAGTAATCGTGCTCTATGGATGGAACAAGGTGTGAATACATCCTTCTGCTCGACGGCTATAGCTAACCTCTGCGGTGAAGACCATCTCAGTCTCTATATGATCTGGCTGGGATTAGCGACTTTTTACGACGTACGCTTCCTTCTCTCATGTCCGTCATTTCTCTGCTCAGTCAAGGCCCTTTTTGTTTTTTTTTGTAGGAAATAAAGCAGTAGTATGTGCGCTTACCGCCAGTTATGTCTCCACTTTTGCCGGCTACCCTGTAAGCCCCTGCAAGCAATTCGTCCGCTTTCCATCAAGTTCTCATGTATGCTTTCAGTTAGACTCGCTGAAATCACGGCTTCAAACAGCCAAAGGGCCAATCACCATCCCGACGCTCGCAGCCCTGGTGTACCGGGAAGAAGGTATCACTGGCTTTTATCGTGGACTATGGATACCCCTCATGACTATATCCTTTGTCCGTGAGTCGACTTCTTTGAGAAAGCATCACATTCCGCATTGAATGATGTTCAAGGTGCTGCGAGCTTTACGATCTACAACCGCACAAAAGAATTTTGCCGCGACCACAATTATCTATGCCGGAATAGCATTTTAGATGTCGCTGTAACTGGTGGCATAGGCGGCGCCATGTCTGGTGCCCTGATTTCATTCACCAGCACTCGTGAGTCGCATGACCCGATCTACTTCAGCTGACCTAAAGCAAAGGAAAAAGCGTTCGAACTTGTCAAGGTAGATGGTCTTTCACAAGTAGATAAACGCCACAGATCGTGACCCTAAATAGGTCCGCCGTCAGTTAGAATACACCATCGCAGCCAGTAAAGGAATTACGTTGGTGAAGCCTCCAGGGACAATTGAAGCCGTGAACGATATCTTCAGAACAAGTGGTATTGCAGGCTTATATACAGGATTCCGTTTGCATTTCAGTGAGGCTATAGTTTCCGCAACTCTCTCACTATTGCCTGATATTGTCCGCCCTAGTTCGTGATACCGCTGGTACTGCATTGTATTTCCTCGAGTACGACGGGATGCGGCATCTCCTGGGGAGAAATCGTCTGGGAGAACAGGGCCCTACCCCGTCATGGCTACCTATTCATTCGTCACTGGTGCCGTTCGTTTGTGGCTCATTATCGGGGGTAATGCACACGCTGCCGAAATCATTATGATGCCCGTGTACCTGACGACCCTTCCTTTTCTGCAGGTCACGTCTTGGGCGCTTATATATCCGCTTGACGTGTACGTAAAGACCTTAATATATTCCCAATAACTAACTACGCGTTCCAGCGTAAAAACCAAAGTTCAGCAACGTGCCCTTGCCGGGGAACGATATCGTACGCCTTGGGAAACATTGATACGCCTTGTCAGAGGTACCCCGGCACTTCAATGACTGACCGTACAACCGACTCAATCTAATTGTCCAGGTCCTGATCCCAATGCTCCTAAACCTATCATCGCCGGTATTGCACGCATATATCGCGGCCTGGGTGTCAGTGCATTGCGCAGCATTACTACCCATGGGTTGTTATGGACGCTGTTTGATTTGGTATCGAGACATATCGACAGTCTACCGTCGAAGCAATAAAATATTGATATTGTGTACAAGTTTGTTGGGCCGCTTGCTATCGTCATATATCATAGAAAGCACTTACTACATGCATTATTACTTTCGCGACATATGTTATGTTTTCAATTAATTCATTTATCGACAGACACATCCCATTACCGGGCTTGGACATAATCGTCGATTTTCAGCAACAAACAAACCGTCTCTGTCGCCAGTTCTATAGCACTAGTGGAGACCAGAAGAGGCTGTACCACCTCCTCTTCCTGAATATTTGATATGAGACCCTCGGTGATATTCAGTTGGGTAGGACTTGACGAACAACTGACTAGTACGTACCGTCCGAACGTTGATGCCGGCATTATGCTCTCCCAGCGCATGACGATTACGAAGTTCCGTGACAATGGCAATTGGGTTTAGACCTGCGTTTTCGGCGAGGGTATTCGGAATTATCTCTAGCGCGTCTGCATACGACTGGAAACAATATGCCTCCATTCCTTTTAATGATTGCGCGTATTGAAATAGCCGGCGCGATGTATGTATTTCAGGAGCTCCTCCGCCACATATCAGCGCCCTAACAATGAGCAACATTTACTGGCAATTTAGGATTGGCACTTACCGTTTCTTGACAAGGCAGCGGACGACACACAATGCGTCGTGTAGACTACGCTCACACTCCTCCACGATCAAATTATTGCCACCCATGACCAACACACTGACAGTCTTTCCGCGCGTCTTCACGCCTGTGATGCGCACGACCTTGACACCCGACTCTGACGTCTCTTCAACCAAGTCAGCATGTCCAAGCCTGTCCTCTGTGAAAGCCTCAATGTCTGCTATAGGTTTGCAGCCGAGGCTTTTGGAAAGGAAGTCTATCTCATCACGTTCCACGTCCTTAACGACAAGGATGTTGAGACGTTTTAAAAAGTTAAGGGATGTATCATCCACGGCATCACGGAGAATTGATTTTTGAATAAGCAAAACATTGCAATTTGCCTTTTTTATTTTCTTGCACATGTTTAGCAGATACTGTCTTCCTTCTTTGATGACTTTGTCCATTTGCCGATAGTCATTGATGACCACTGTATTGTCCATCTGTCGCGCTTGGTAAGAAGAGTAGTCAGATAGAGCCACTGGCCTACGCACATCGGGTTTTGGGGCGCTCAGTTGAAATTGAATAATCGCAATTCTAGCCTTTTCGATGCGCGAAGGACCACCCGCCGAGGTGACGACATTCTGGTTGAGAAGGACACCGTCGACGAGTTGCGTATCTTCGATTGTCCCCCCTACCCGCTTTATGAGGCGTACATCCCTGAGATCTACGTTGGTTGAAGTCGAGGTTATGAGCCGCGTCACAGCATCGACAGCGATGGGTGCAAGTATGGACGAATATTGCGACACAATCTGGAGTTGGATCAGTCAAATGAGACATCTCGTAGATAGTGGGATACTTTGGAATTCAGAGACGTGCTGGCCGCGCGTAAGAGGCTAGATCTATCACTCAGATCGAGCGGTGTTGATAACTCTGTTAGATATTCTACAGCCTTTGTGGATGCCTTGAGGAATGACTCGGCGATAATGGTGGGATGAATGCCTTTTTGAAGCATTTTTTCTGCTGCTCCCAATAAGCTACCTGCTAGTACAACGACAGAGGTGGTGCCATCGCCAGCTTCCACATCTTGTGCAGCCGAAAGGTCGACCAGCTACGCGGAAATGAGTTATGAGGGCATCGAATGCTAGAGCTGCTTGCCATTTTTGCAGCAGGATGGACGGCCTGAATGCTTTTAAGGATGGTCGCACCATCATTGGTGACTAGCACTTCGCCTTTCGCAGTTTGAATCTGGTGAAGTCTTATCGGTAAATAAAGTGGAAGCCTAGGGTGCACAAACCATCTTATCCATTCCTTTTGGACCCAAAGATGTGCGGACGGCATCACTGATAGCTGGTGTATGGTTAAACTAATACGAATGCAAGGACTAAATCAAGGTACATCACCCTTTGCGGCGACCATGTTAGACAGGCGCAATTCCATCGGCTTGTTCTTGTCCTTGAAGGCGGCATTTGCATTGGAGGGATTGGAGATGGCAGCCATTGGTAGAACGCGTTCGTCACAAGTGTGACTCGCGTCTTGCCTCGCTCGCTCATGGACTTTGTAAGCTCCCAACTAGCGTCCGGCCTTTCTGCTGACTTGTATTCTTCAGTTCAACAACCCAAACGGCCCAGGAGGTTTACTGGCTCAGTTCGCAGGCGCCGCATTTCCAGCGGCCGCTCATGCACGCCGCTCATCTCCAAGGACATATGACGAATATCTCAGGGCTTATAGTATGGCTATGCTCCCAGGAAAGGAACGAGAGAACGTCTCCTACGGTGGCAAGAGTGCGTGCCACCGAGTTATGCATCTCGGAACAGGCCACTGATCTCCATCAACAAAGTTATCATGCCCCCGTCTGCCCTCGCAAATCTGACAAACTTGGACCTTGAGTCACCTTGGATGTTTCAGCTACGCAATCCTAGCAACTCTGCCGCCTCAACATATGCTGGCGTGCTCGAGTTTATCGCCGAAGAGGGCTATGTTCACTTGCCCTACTGGATGATGAAGACCCTCCGTCTCGATGAAGGCGATCCGATTCGAATCACAGGGACAGAATTACCCAAGGGCAAGCTCGTCAAGCTACAAGCACAGTCTGTTCATTTTCTTGAAGTATCAGATCCGAAAGCAGTGTATGTGCAATTTTCGTGCCTTTCGGAAACCAGCACTGAGCCAATATTAGTCTCGAACAGGCTCTTCGTAATTTCTCTGCATTGACCCAAGGTGACATCATAGAAATCAGTTATAATACCATCGTATTCGGACTTTTAGTCATGGAGACACGGCCTGGAAATTCCGGCATCAGCGTTCTCGATACAGATCTCGAGGTGGATTTTGCACCTCCAGTCGGATACGTGGAGCCCGAGCGTCCGAAAGCGCCACCGCCAACAACGATGGCGTCCAAGCTCAAGATAGACCTAAACTCGTCTTCACCTGGTTCCTCCAGGCCCGGCTCATCTCTCGCCGGCGGTTTCGCCGGAATGAGCACTGGTCAGACCACAATGAGTAAAGATGGAGACCAATGGGAGAGTTTCAAGGGCAGGGGAGAAACACTATCAGGGAGAAAAACGAAAGGCAAAGGTATCAGTCATCGACCTGCGGAACATGCACCTGAAGGCAGTAAGATTATAAGAACGGAGTAAATATCTTCTTCTTGAAGTTTTCCGTTCGTTGACCCATTTCCACAGCCAGCGTAAAGTCGTGTCCAACAATACATATGACAAAGATATGAAGGTACCTGCCGCCTTAAATATACCCTTTGGACAGCTCTTCTTTGGGTTCAACGTTGTCCCATACGTTGCATCACAAGAATCGTCCCCGGAACTGAATGGGGACTACTCAGTATGCATTCACTTCTTGTCGTTGCACTTACTGATGTCGCGTCAGACAACATTTGGTGGTACAGGTCGTTCGCTTAATGAACGCAGAGCGCCACAACCGTCGCAACAAGTAGCAAGCCCAACAAAGAGCCAACACAACTGGGGCACATCTGGGCAAACGCTCAACTCCGCATCATCGACTGGCAAGAGACAGGTAAGCCAGGAGACAAAAAAAACGGGCCAGAGTTTGCGTCCACAGGGAGGTTCAAAATCAAAGTCGAAAGAACGAGAACGAAGTCTAACGCCAGATTGGGGCGTTGACGATGACGACGTTATCATGATTGATAGCGATTGATCACAAATTGCTTCTGTACTATAGTTGCGCAATAAATTCTAATACGAAGGGTATCCCATTACAACATTACGACACCGATGCCCTTTCCTGCAGGAATGTCACCTACTGGCTCTATGCCTGCTAGAGGGGCTGTTCTCCAATTATACAAGTAAAAGTTGAGAAAACCATCTCCCTCAGCAAACTACCAAGACTGATGAGCGAACATGAGAGTTTGAAAGATCATGTAAAAATCACCTTAAGGTCTTTGAGGATAGAAACGTTGTCCATCAATGTCAGAGCATTGAAAACATCAAAGCTGGCTTCCTTCGCTACCACCAATGCATCACCGATCAAAGACAGGAGGCGCTTCTGCAGCATTTTGTCCTGTTCAGCCCCTGGTGTAAAGGCAGTTTCCGTGCCATAGTAATACAGGTATGCGGCTTCGAGGACAGGGTGTTTTGGGTTATTGATAACAGTGGACGGCAATGAGTAGAACGAGAAGAAATCCGTTATTCGATGAGACTCTGGATCCTTGGGCTGATTTAGTCATACGCTATGCCACGTTGCCATCCCACTTACCTCTACCACGTAAGTCCAAGTCACTTGGCCTTCCCTCCTGCCCACACCACCATCGCCTACATTTCCTGTACCTTTGCCACTTAAAAGTTGATGTTGTATTTCCTGTTCATCGAAAATAGGGACCATGGAGTAGCGCTCCATGTGTTTTGAGAACAATGCAGTTAACTGCGATAAATCGTGATTTTCTGCTTCGCGAAGGCCTGGAACGGATGTTGCGGTGGGTAGTTTACTGATTCTGATCATTCGTGCGAGCGTCATGCTTCGTGGGACATAACAGAACTTGGTCTCAACCAACTTCTGTACATTGAGGGATCGGTGATAATAACTGGGAATGAACTCATGAACGAACTTCCACGTCATCTTGGCTAATAAGAAACTTACCGGCATACAGAAATGGGTGTAGGTATCACGATGCCAGCTGTATAGATGGCTTGGAAGATCCCTTTGAGATGAACTTGCCGCGTGACCTCTTTAATAAGGACAGGCGCTAATCGCTTTGAGCGTAATTTTTTGTGCACGCAGAGGTAGTTAATCTCTGTTGCCACTACGGTGCTTGAGATCGAAACCTTCGTGAAGTAATATGATTGTTAATCACGGCATCCTTACTTTGCTCGTACGCGTAGCGTTATAGGAACGCCGGAAATGAATGCGACAAGTTTCTTATTTGACGCAACGCGGACCCCGATATGCCATTCCTTGTGGTATCCTGGGGGCTTCAATGCCCTGCGGAAGATAGTCAATACGATTGTCCGTACAAGTGGCCTCAAAGCACCATTTGAGAAAATCGGAGCTATAGTTGAAGCGAAAGGAAGCGTCATCGTCCTCCACGTAATTTGCGGATAAGAGATCATATAATTCTTTGCACTGAGTACGCCATTAAACAAGTGTGGAATTGGATGAACGGAAAGATCACCTGTTTTGGATCATCGATATCAATTATCGACCACTCGAACTCCTTGGGTAGAGAGTATGGTTCCTGTCGAATTTCGGCGTGGGATTTGGAAGGTTCGATGTAACCGTCTTGGCCTGCGGGAAGCGCGTCGCCTGCATGACGAGCTGGTAAGGACGAGATGGGACGACAAACTTATATTCACCCCATTGAGGCACTGGCTGAGTTGCCCAAAACTAAAGAGGGCGTTTGATAGCAGATGGCGCGCAAAGAGGAATACAAACCTTGTGCTCCTTCATGACGGATAGAATGATATATATTATAATAATTTCTAAAATGTAAAAAATATTGTACAAGTGGCTGTGTTGTTGTTATGCTACTTGCTCTTCCCCTTCTGCTAGCTCTTCTGGCCCACAGGTTCCTGGCACTTGCCACGCCCGCAAAACGCACATACGACACTCATCACTACTATGTGGTTGAGCATGATGCCCGTGTCGCGGAGGGTGCTCCACTGGAGGTCATTGCACAGGCACTCGGGGTGGACATCGTCGAGCAAGTAGGAGAATTAACAGATTTCTGGCTTCTCAGAACCCTGAAGCCATCTCATTATCCCCGCGACGATGCACAAATTGACCGTGTGCTGCGCGCTTACGAAGAGCTGCGCTCCGTCGCAAATCAACAAGGAGAATCTTCTCTAACAAAACGTGCCGAGGTTGTCAATGCGCGACGGATAGTCGCTCCTATCAGATACTTTGCGAAGCAAAACCTCAGACGCCGCGCTAAGCGTGCTCCACCACCAATAAGTCCACCAGATGTATCGGCTCAGCGGGCCGTTGCTGCGCATCTAGGAATACACGATCCTTTATTCCCTCAACAATGGCATCTTATCAACGATCAACACCCAGAACATATGATGAATGTGACCGGTTTATGGGCCATGGGTTATACTGGGAAAGGTATCATTTCTTCGTTTGTAGATGACGGTCTGGACTACACGAGTGAGGACCTCAAGGCTAATTTTGTAGGTCCCATTTTCATCACTTCGTGTTATCCGTTCAATTCTTTCGCACTGCATAGGACGCCGTGGACTCGCACGACTTTAATGACCATGTAAATTTGCCCACCCCGAAATTGGATGATGATCGCCATGGTACTCGCTGTGCTGGCCAGGTCGCAGCAGGGAAAAATAACGACTGTGGGATCGGGATTGCATACGATTCCAAAGTTGCTGGCGTCCGCATCTTGTCTGGTCCAATATCAGATGTCGACGAGGCAGTTGCCCTAAACTATGGGTTCCAAAATGTATCGCTCTACAGTTGTAGCTGGGGTCCACCTGATAACGGAAGGTCTATGGATGGACCCAATTATCTCGTTAGCAAGGCAGTCCTGAATGGCATTAACAATGGCCGAGGAGGAAAAGGATCTGTCTTTGTCTTTGCCAGTGGGAATGGCGGTGGCTATAATGATCAATGCAACTTTGACGGGTATACAAATAGTATATATTCCGTCACCGTGTCTGCTATCGATTTTAAAGGGCTACACCCTTACTATTCGGAACCCTGTGCTGCCAACATGATCGTTGCATATAGCTCCGGCAGCGGACAACATATTGTTCGTGGTTTACTTTTCTATAGCTCTTCGCTTTTTATTTCGCTTTCAGGTAACCACGGATAGGGGAACCAACAAATGCACCAGATCTCATGGAGGTACTTCCGCCGCTGCACCTAATGCTGTTGGTGTCCTTGCGCTCGCCTTGCAAGCTCGGTTTGTCTTTCTTTTAGCATTATATTGGAGCTCACCGGGTTTTAGGCCGGATTTAACTTGGCGTGATATACAATATATCTGTATCAATACTGCACGCATCGTAAATCCAGAGGACCCTGATTGGGAACGCACAGCAACCGGTCGCATGTACAGCTACAAGTATGGTTATGGTGCTTTGGACGCATACAGATATGTAATGGCGGCCAAAACATGGAATCTTGTTAAGCCACAAACGTGGCTGCAGACGAAAACGGTTCAGCTGAATGGTGGAAGGATGAGTGCGAAGGAATTCACAGGAGGAGAAGCCATCATCAAAGGCGGAGTAAAAAGCACGATAACCATCACAAAGAATATGCTTATGGAGAACAATTTCGAGTCCCTCGAACATATCAATATCAAAGTATGGATTGATCATGGGAGACGCGGGGACGTCAAGGTTGAAATTGTCAGCCCCCATGGAATTAAAAGTATTCTAGCTGGTACACGTTCCGGTGACTCGGCCGACACAGGGTTTCCCGGTTGGACTTTTATGACTGTAAAGCATTGGTAAGGTTTGTCTGTCCACCATACTAGCGAAAATTGAGTTTTCCTAGGGGTGAGGATCCTGTCGGTAACTGGACCATCAAAGTATCCGACTCCGAAAATTTCCGCAAGGGATCATTCCTTGGTTGGAATATGATGTTGTGGGGTTCAGCCCTAGATCCAGCAAGGACCACCAAATTCGAGCTGCTCCACACTGAAGATGTTTTCCCACCAACGGAGAATCCTCGACCTCCTATCGCCCTACCCGGCTCGACTAAAACGCACCCTCGGCCTACTTCACACTTGCCTGGTGATCACGGATCAGCTGAAGGTGAAAATAAAAAGCCTGCTTTCTCCTCGGCATCTGCCAGTGCAACAGCAAGACCCACTGGCATTATAGCTCCGGATGAAGGCTGGTTTTCAGATATGTCAAAGCTAATATCTAGCCAAAAATGGTTTTTTGGAGCCATTACCATTGTCATCCTCTTTGGAATTGGTGCAGGGATTTTCTTCTGGAGGCGACATATTGACCGGAAGAGAAGAGCTGCCTATACCAGCCTTTCCGCAACTGAAGAGGTGACAATGACCACGCTCGGAGGCCAGGCTGGTTCTCGAGCTCCGGATGGTGCGAGAACTGCGAGGACGAAGCAATTGTACGACGCGTTTGGCGACGTTTCAGACGATGAAGACGCGGATGAACACACTGGTTTACGAGCTGGTCAATCTCCGGCTGTTGGCCTAGGTTTTCATTCCGGATTCCTCGACGACGACGACCCTTCATCAGCAGCAGGACTTCCATCCGCACCTGCATATCGCGATGAACCGGGCGAAGAGGAGCGTCAGGATGAAGCACCCAGGGAGACCGAAAGAGGCGGAGCGGCTAGCCCAAGCGGAAGTGGGGGCAGCTGGGTGCATGCTTCCTGATATATAACATTCTTGATTAATATTGACGGGTTTGTACAACAGTCACCTTCGTACATCTAGATACCTATATAGTATGATACAGGAACCATATCAGTCATTGTGGATGAAAACTAGTTTGCTACCGCCCGCAGTCTGTGCCCAGAGACCCAAACTCTCATACTGAACGGAAAAGAAAAGGTCAGGGTGATTTTGAATAACAATAACCTTCACTCACTTGGGCAATCGTCTCCATCAGTTGCGGCTCCGTGAACCCTGTCGAGAGCACCTTCCTTCGGATGTCAACCATGGAGAGTTGATCAACTTCGCCCTCAGAGTCTGAATCCACGTCCATGTCACGTCCTCTGCCCATGGCTGTAGTATGCTTCTTGGGCCTCTGGCCTGCACCAGCCATTTGTTTAATCAGCCTAAAAATGCGACTGACGGGTGACCTATCCGTCTCCACATCTTTTTCGCTATCGTCTAGCAAACTCTCCTTGCTGCATTCCATGAGACGCAATGCCTCATCCACATCAGGTACTTCTACTGTTCTTGACTGCCTCAATCGTGCAAGGGCCTGTGCCAGGCGGAGCACGCCAAGGAGTGTACGAGCAGATGTATATGAGTGAGATTTGTTTTGTTCGGCTTCGCTTTTGGAAACTTTTCGCAGTCGCACATACGAGTCGACGATGTAGCTGGACACGTGCTGCGGTACGGTAGGGTGTATCCGCCGTGCCTCTGCGATATATTGCCTGAAGACTAGTATAAGAGTGGCAGGACGGCATGGCAATGATGTCTAACCTCAAAATATGGGGCTCCACGAGCTCGACGTCGGATTGTGGATGTCTGCTATTCATATGCACATACGTGACGTGCTTTGCCAGCCGCTCGTCGTCCTCTCTGGAAGGCTTGTCAAGGATTAAAAACATGAGATCGAAACGAGATAACAAGGCTGCAGGTAGATTGATATTATCCACGGGTGAGACTTTTGGATTATAGCGACCATATAAAGGATTGGCAGCTGCGAGGAGTGAGGCACGGGCATTGAGTGTAGTGGAAATTCCAGCTTTCGATATCGATATTGTCTGTTGTTCCATAACTTCATGAATGGCAGTTCTATCGGACTCGTCCATCTTGTCAAATTCGTCTATGCAACAGATACCATTGTCAGCCAAGACCAATGCACCGCCCTCTAAATGACAATGTTATCCACATGGTAGGCCACTAGAAAGAGAAGGCGAACCTAGGACCATCTCATCCGTGACAGGATCACGCATGACAGCAGCTGTTAGACCAACTCCAGATGAACCTTTTCCTGTGGTGTAAATACCTCGTGGAGCAACTTTGGAAATGTACTTGAGTAACTGTGATTTGGCTACACCAGGGTCTCCCATCAAGCATATGTTGATATCGCCTCTGATTTTCATCCCATCGCCAGTGACCTTGGTGACACCACCAACGAGAAGCAGTAAAAGTGCTTTCTTGATATCCAGATGACCATATATTTCAGGTGCTATGCTCTGAGCCAGTCTATTATACAACGCAGGGTCTATTTTGAGCGCATCGATGTAGGCGCTTACTTCGGGGGTCAACTGCATTTCACTGTATTGCTTCTTTAATTGCAGAACGTGGTGAAGTTCGAGGTATGTGTCGGTGAGAAGCCCGGCGCGTATTGCCTGATAGCCTGTGTAGGGGATAGGGAGGAAAATGCCTGCGAGGTGAACAACATCTCCAGGACTCAGTGTACGGGTCAGAACACCATTGACATGAACTGTCATGGAACGTGGTATATGTCCCACAGGAACTTGATCTGCCTAGCAAAACGAATCAGTGGATGACTGATTTTTAAGGCTTCATATCACCATTTCTTGTATTTTGACCTCCTGGAAAGGGCTAAAACGACAAGCCCTCGTTTGCATGTGGAGGGTGCCGTGAATTCCGTTTTTCTTACATTGGTCTATATTCTCGCAATCAAGGATGGGCATAAATGTCTTGTTTGATATATCCTGAAAAGTCTCGGAGCCGCATACATCGCAAGTATAGGCATTGACCTGCAGTAGTGGCTTGACTTCCGAAACGCGAGTGACGATACCTCTAACTGTTATTAACCTGCCTAGATGGCTACCCTTGACTTCTCGCACTGCCATATGAGTGTCCTTCTCTAAAGGGCGAAAATACAGATTACTATTGATGCATCAGTGGAGGCGGTGAGCAAATGGGTAAACGTACTAGCGACGCAACAAATGGTCCGGAAAGCCGTCCTGCACGCCGTCTAGCTGCTGGTTCCTTTCGCGACGCTGGTGAAATATGACGTCGATGACCTCATCATACTCGCTTATGTCTTTAGTTGGCTGTGGCATAAGTTTGTCGATGACTTCGCAGAACAAAGTCACGTATCGACGCGTGTTGTTTTGGATGCGTGCAACGAGACCAGACGCGTCATCGTGATACTGGACATGTAGAAATGCATAAGGAGCGTGGATGAAAGCAGAGAGGCGCGTACGGCTTTGATGTCTTCTAGTTCTACCATGAGTAATTGTTGCTCGCGGTTCGCGATTCTTTGCTAGGAAAATAGTTGGCGACTCGTAGAGCACGATGTAGGACACACACCAGCTGGCTCATGTATTTGAGGGATGCTCGGGGGCCATCGTCGTCGTCGTCCGCAAGATGGAAGTTTGCAAAGTTGCGTTCGAGATCCTTGTCGGTAAATTTGAAGTTGGAGAGGAAGTCGGTGATGGAATCTGGTGATGATGAGGCGAGGCTTGCTGAAGAAGAGGGCTACAGACCTTTCTCGCTGTCGTAGACGATGCCAATGCTAATGGTGGGTAGAGACATTATAATGCGTGTGAATAACTATGGCTGCTCCTCTCCCGCCAGAAGCTCCTCCACCCGCCTCACCTTACCCTCATTCCCCTCCCCAGCCGCCATTTCTCGGTCAACCCGCGTGCCGATTCGTATGTCCGTCGCAATACGCGGCGCTCCCATTGCATGCACAGCCGTATGGCAGTCGTGGATCGCCTGTACAACCTGTGACCAAGGACCTTCTGCTGATGCCGTAAGACGCAGTCACTGCACCTCCAAGAAAATAAACCTTACCTATGTTGGTCCCGTAACCGCTGCGAGGAATAAGAATATACATGAGAGTACGAGATGAATAGATTTGTGCTTACTGCATCTGCTAAGGCGTCAGGATGGTTCAGAGCAAATCCAAGCACAAGCACGTACGTGGAATACTAGGTCCGATTGTCGAAGAACTCGTTGACATTCTGCAATGTATTTGGCGACCTTGGGGAGGTGAGATGACGTGCGATAACGGACCGGGAAGCCATCATACCGAGGGCTGGCCCGTTCCCATTGGGATGAGGCAAAAGTCTGTAGAGTACGATTAGCGTTTTAAGAGACCATTGTTGGGCACGAGCACCTGCGACGGCGTAGAGATCGTTTGTCATGGTGGTGACAGTCAAACGAGCCCGCCCGCCTTTGATGTCCTCCGCGAGCGTCCAGGCCAAAATCACCGCCTTTGAATCCCTGCTCGAGGCTCCAATTTCACCCACTACCGCCAATGCCTTGCCACCCGTCGCCCAGTTCACGTCTAGGAATGCTTCAAAGTCATCGCCTCCAAATCTTGGCCAGAGGACGTCTTTGATAGACCTAAGAGACTGGGTCGTCGAAGACGAGTTCTCTCATCCACAACCACCCTCTGTCCCAGCCAGAAATGGGATTCATAGGCCAGAATATCCTCCACAAGTGAAGCCCAAGCCGAAACATTTGGTTTCTAAGCCCCTCGCTCTTGCTGGAGATGCTCGAAACTCGCTACGTTCCTCCTCGACATCATTGAATGTCGATGGCGGTCACACATATCCACCAATGCTTAATGCCAATCTCCGTTCTGCCCATGCCCCAGCTTCTTCAATATCATCCTTACACTCCGTCTCTCTTTCCTCCGACACAGACCCAAGCACCTCAATCCCTATAGAAAAGGAAAAAGACCGTGATTTATCCGTCAAAAGCTATGGGAGCGACACTGTAAGCTTGGACGAGTCTTATGAAGAGGTGTCGTCCACGTTCGTGGGCAGCCCTGCAACAGAGAGGCTAATCAATCTTGACTGGGAGCGAGCCTCAGCCCAATGGAAAAGACAATCCCCTGTGTTTCCACAGCGCCCACCTGTGAAGCCACCTGTTCTCCGACCACCGCCGCCAAAAGTGCCCCCGCGATCGACGCCCTCCTCTTCTTCTTCAGCCTCGACGTCGACTCGACACGCGCCACCGCTATCGTCGCGTTCCTCGGACCGAAGTTCTGTCCTTAGTAGCACAACCTCAGACAGCGCATTTTCTGTCAATTATCCAACCTATCAGTCAAACCACAGCAAGGTCCTATCTCAGATCCCGACAGTACAAATAAATTCAATTAATTTAATCCAAAAAACCAGAAGACCAACGCCTATCCCTCCCAAGGCTCGAAAGCGGTATGAGGACCTTTTCGATGCCAATGTTATTCAACGGCGAAGGGCTGAAAAACGGCGCAAGGACATGCCTGGCTCATTAACACCGCAGGAAGTTAGGCGGAGTCGACGAGCAGTTGGCTGGCGTGGACTTTCCATAGACCTCACTACAGCCGGTGGACAACCAGTTGAAAATAAGGTTGAAGAAGTAGAAGAAGAAGTAGGCGACGACGAAGTCGTCCAAGGAAGTATTATTCGTTGTATATGGACACGGTCGGGTTTGGATAAGAAGAAGCTACGTGTAATCTGGTATGTTTGATCAGCGTAATAGACCAGGGCAGCTGATGATCCACAACAGGAATGAATGTGACCTGTCCAAGAGGGGAGTTCTCGACCGAGAAGCGTTTGTCAAAGGCATGTGGAAAATAGACGAAGAGTTGCGGCGGGCAAATACAAGGCAGGTGTATCAGGATTGAATATTGAAACGTTAGATAGTCATTGAAATCATTTGAAACGCGTCATACATTATTGTAAGACGGATTGTAGACGGAGTTGCACGTGACGTCGTACCGGCTTCCAACGACAATCATGTTGTCAAGACTGTCCCGTCAATCAAGAGCCACTATCTCTGTCGTCGCTCGTAGGGGCTTTGTCCAGCCCTCAAATGCCGACAGAGCAAATGTCGTTGACGTTCCATCCTCTTACCAGGACGAGACTCATCTCACCCCTCGAGCAGGTATGTAGTTCTTTGCTTTAATGTCCGTAGCTCGACCCTTGTTTATATAACCTAGACATGCTCGGTTTCAAAATCGAAATCCCAAAGCGCGAGGGTTCGTTGCTCGAAAAAACAAGGTCTATATATTTGGATATGCAGGTACGAGTCTAACTTATCAGATGTTTAGTGTGTAACCAATCATCCTGACAGGCAACCACACCAGTTGATCCTCGCGTCCTCGACGCTATGCTTCCTTATTTTACAGACCAATTTGGAAATCCACACAGCCGTACTCACGCTTATGGATGGGAGTCTGAACAGGCCGTTGAAGATGCTCGAAAGGTATTGCGCAAAGGATTTACAATATCATCCTGCTAACAGGTTTTCAAGCATGTTGCAGATTTGATTGGTGCCGATGCCAAGGACATCATACTGACGTCTGGAGCGACAGAAAGCAATAATACCGCAATCAAGGGTGCAGCGCGGTTTCACAAGGAAAAGAAGCGACATATCATTACCACCCAAACGGTCTGCTGCAATTTTCGTCTTGCGTACTTGCCAATGGTTACTCTTCTTATAGGAGCACAAATGTGTCCTGGATTCATGTCGCAAACTTGGAGAGGAAGGGTTCGACATTACTTATTTACCTGTGCAAAAAACTGGTCTCATCTCTTTGGAAGAACTTGAAGCAGCCATTCGACCGGATACTTCCGTCGTGTCGATCATGACCGTGAACAACGAAATAGGTGTAATTCAGCCTATCAAAGAAATTGGAGCCTTGTTGCGAAAGCATCGCGGAATTCATTTTCACACAGATGCTGCACAGGCTGCCGGAAAAATTCCGCTCGACGTTAACGAGATGAACATCGATCTTATGAGTATATCAGGTCATAAATTGTATGGACCAAAGGGCATCGGAGCCCTATACGTCAGGAGAAGACCACGGGTCAGGCTAGAGCCTATATTGAGTGGAGGCGGACAAGAGCGTGGATTGCGAAGCGGCACTCTGGCACCTCCTTTGGTTGTTGGTTTGGGTGAAGCAGCGCGAATTGCGAAAACAGAAATGCAAGTGAGTCCTCCTTCCATTCTCCCACGCCATGAGGAAAAATTGCACAACCTTGGGGAGCAGAGTGACAGAAGCTGGCTTTCATTGGTCGGTTTGTCAGCTCTGCAGTGACGCATGTGCAGGGGTACTGATTATCGACGTTGTGCATCTCTGTCAACCTTTGCTGATGGTCATTTCATGATTGTAGCGAGATCACGCGCGGATACAACAACTTGCCAATCGTCTCATCGATGGCATCAATGCGCATGTAGAGCATGTCGTTCGTAACGGAGATATCAATGGCTATCCGGGCTGTGTCAATCTAAGTTTTGCGTACGTTGAAGGAGAAAGTCTACTGATGGCGCTGAAGGTATCCGATCATCTGAGGCCAAGTGCCGAATATATATATATATATCTTGACATCTGCTATAGGACATCGCCCTTTCATCTGGCAGTGCTTGTACATCTGCATCATTGGAACCGTCATACGTCCTGCGTGCACTAGGTATGATTGATTGATTGATTGATTGAGAATTGTGTATTGATCCCCACTAGGGGCTGCAGAAGACATGGCACATTCCTCACTCCGCTTTGGAATTGGTCGGTTCACCACTGAAGCCGAAATTGATTATGTCGTGAAACAGATCATTAGAACTGTGCAGAAGCTTCGTGATATGAGGTGAGAATCTGGCATGTTGCATCTGCGATGGCTAACAGTGATCTAGCCCTCTCTGGGAGATGGTGCAAGAAGGAATTGATATCAACACGATAAACTGGTCTCAGCATTAATGATAGTGTCTAAGTTATCGTATGTTATGTAGTCGAATGACATGGTCCGTGCTCATCAAAACGTTGTTCAACAATTTCAAACTCAGACAAACTCGTCTCTTTTCATCGTACTCCCACCAACCATGGCCAGACGTCTCTATCTAGGCAGTATGTTTATTCCCATGACTCTGACATGCTTCCACATCAATTCTCGTTTCTTTGGCCATTAGGGCTTCCCGCCGATACACGATCAGAAGACGTGGTTAAATTTTTCGAGGGCTATGGACACATCGTGGATTGTCGCGTCATGACCGGTATGAAATTGATCTTCTCTTCCGCTTTGAATAAGCACAATAACTTTGTTCAGGTTTTGGCTTTGTTGAGTTCGAGAACTCCAAGGTACCAATACTGGCATTACAATTTCGAAATATATATTTACATTTCGTTTAGGATGCGGAAGATGCCGTCCACAATTTCAATGGAAAAGCATTCATGGGTGCAAAGTCGGTACACTTCCACCGGAAACAATTCATCCAACTCAGTTGTACGCAGCATTGTTGTAGAGTTTGCAAAAGAAAGTCGCCCACGTCGTGATGTATACGAGGGTGATAGAAATCATGGGTATAGTGAAAAACAGCATTTCATTCATCCACTTATCCTTCGTAGCACCCCTCGATCACGCAGGCCTCCTGGCATCCGTCTGATTGTTACTGGCATCTCCCGTGACACCAGCTGGCAGGTATGACGTTCATCCACTCCCCTGGCTTTACCTGGACCTATGGAGGCATGTTTCATGGCGTGATCCGAGCCTGCCCGCGCTTCCCTATTGAATTCGTTGGCATCTTCAATGCATGACGCTTCGTCGGTGATCGGACGTGCCTTTCTGTCATCCGGGATCTTGGACCCTATCTTCCAGTCATGTGCTGAGAACGAAGGACGAACCTAATCTACCATCACTCCACTTAGGACTTGAAGGATTTTGGAAGAGATGCAGGTAGCGTCTCTTTTGCGGATATTGATCGCGACTTTCCCGGGCAAGGGTGAGAACTAGAATGTTCGTATGAATTGACTGATCAATTAAATGATCTTTTAGAATTCTTGAATATCTTTCTCGGGATGATGCGGACCATGCAGTCAAAGAGTTAGACGGCAAGGAACTCCGTGGTCGCCCCGTTCGTGTAGCCTATGATGATAGTGTGAGTGCGAACTACCTGATGCACTGTGCATCCATGAATTAACTTACACCAGCGCAACGGCCCTGATAACTACCGCCGTGATGAGCGCCGCGATGACCACCATCGGGATAATAATCGCCACAGAGAAGATCGATACAGAGAAGATAGAAACTACCGCCGGGACCGTTCAAGATCGCCTCGCCGTTCAGACTATGAAGATCGTCGTCCCAGGTCTCCACCCCCCAGGAGGGAGGAAGACAAAAGGCCTGCAGGGTACGATGATTACCGGCGAGGCGGTTATGATAACCGCAGAGTACCTGATTATTATTATGACCGTCGCAGGGATGACAACGATCGTCGAAGAGAAGACAAGAGAAGAGAAGAGAAAGAAGATCGCTACGAAGACAGAACCGCAAGACACGCGAATGGGGAGGGTGGATGGTCCCGTTGAGTGGATTCGAGTCCGATGCACGAGCAATAGCGGAAACATACGGCGTTCATGGTTAATTCCTTGTCTCTTGGTCTTTCCTCCATTGGTGTTGTCGTATTATGCGGACCGTGATACTTGTCTTCAATTCTTGGCACCTGGACGACTGGTTGTAAGACACGTAATCTCGGGGAATTCCATCATGGCATCAACCTACATGCAACTGGATCCCGCAAATCAAGGTAATCGATGACAAATTCTGTTGATGCTTAGGCCTGTGGACCACCCTGAACGTAAATACAAGGTTTGTACACATGTTACTTTGTAGTATATATGTTTGAAATCCATTCGTTATTCATCCTGAGGTGTGCAGACAATTGATACCCCATCTTCCAAACCAATCCATGCCAAGTCTTGTGTATCTCTAGAATGATCAAGCTCCAAAAGCAAGCCATCTTGCATTCGTTGCCAGATTATGACCTTGCCTTTGCCTGTGCGACCCATCAAAGCTCTCGATATTTTTACTCTTAGGGTCCGCAATGTCATCGAGGGTATTACGCTTAAAGTTAAGCATTTTGATGGGTCAAACGGAAAATTGGAATCAGGTTCGGCAGACGATGAGAAGACGTTCAGCGCTGGTTCGTCAGGGAATTCAGCAAACGATCTTGATTTTGCCTGGGGCACGTACTAATCATACGATCTTTAAGCCTGTCATGTCTAGCTCTGCTGGTTGGATTTTGCTCGGTCCGGCCGTGCTCTAGCCGAATTTTCTTTAAGAGGGAGACGGGCAGGAGTGGTGTCCCACTCACTCAAGCGGAGTTCCTGCCACTTTGGATATTCGCGGGCTAGTTCATGGGGTTCCCTCGAAACATAAGAAAGATAGAACAATTCGCAGTCTTCACGTTCTTTGTGTGATATCTGGATAAGTGTTTCAACATTTTTTTCCCAGAGTAAGATCTCCCAAACATCACCGCCGATCCGTCCAATACCTTGAGTGACGAAATTCTTGCAATGGTAAAGGGACGTAAAATTTTTCCCGATTCTAGCGCATCAAATGGAAGGACAATAGCTTTCGGACGCTAGAACAACACATACCCACTGCGAGCGGATTGCCTCCTAGCGTCAGGGTCTCTAGATTAGGACACCAAGAAGCCAACGCATCAATGTCATGCCATGACTGCAGTTGGTTGAACGATAAGGCTAAGTGCTTGATCCCAACAAATGATAGCGTGGGTACATCAGGGAAAGGGATCGATTCTAGACTGTTGTGGCTCAATACAATTCGCTGCAACCTGGATTGGTGGTAAGTGCCGGGGAAAGCGGACAGAAGTAGCACTTACGAGGGGTACATTGCAAAACAGCTGCACAAGTGGATCCAATCATTACAGAGGTTGCCATCAAGATTCACGCTTTGAACGGCAGACGACCCTATTGGGTCATTAGCGGCATGCAGTCGGGTTAACTGATTATGACCCATTTCCACAAGCTGGAGACGTGGCATCATTGAAATGACACGCGTCATCGCAGACCAGCTCGTCATAGTACGGTTCAATTGTAATTCGACAAGGCAGGGGAAGGCAATGGTGAAACGATCAATGTCATCTAGCAGAGAAATTCTAGTTCGACTGCAAGAAAAAAAGAGAGACAAGTCATGCCGTATTCTGTAGTCGTAATATTCAGTCTACGTACTTGAGGGCTAACCTCTCTAGGGAGGGCAGCTCGGATGCGATTTGAGCGACGACATGCCAAGTTGGGATCAAGGAATTGGAGAGATCCAGTCCATGTATATCTTTCGAAATGTGTGGCACATTTGCACTGGAAACGAACAGCAAAACTCACTTGGACACGCTCTGAAAATAGCGCCGGGGGGGTCGGAATGGGCGACATTTTCCAGACTGACCTCCCGCAATCGGGTCAAGTCCGATAATTTCCGTCTGATCTTATCCAAATGGACGGCCTGAACGTGTATGGAACCATTAGAGGATCCCAGAATGACGGACTCCTGAGATTGCGATCCATGGAGAGATTCGATGTACTTTGATGACAAGGCGTCTAGAAAGGATGTGCCAAAGGAAATTTTTGGTGACGGGCGAATGAATGAGCCAGCGTCAGGAACCCTGTGCGGGGGAAGTAAACAAATGGGGCACGGGGCGATAAGCAGAGACCGATCGTACAGGCACTGGAAGTAGCGTTTGCGGTCCTTGAGACCGTCATGTTTGCCACGCGTGGGGTCGTCCCATTCAACACCTAGCCAGGGGGCTGGTGAGTTAGCAACAGAGCCGACGTATCTGATGGTTCCGTGGTGACCAGCATAATCAATGCGGGTGCCAACAGCGGGCAGGGACATGGGAGTTGGCCGAGGTAAATCCGGGTAAGAATGAGCCGAGGGCCGGCCGTCGCCAGCGTTTTGAAACTTTGACCAATGTTCTCCTCCTCCTCCTCCTCCTCCTGCTTCAAGTCCATGTCTCGTGCCTCGCACAGGACGCAAGCCATCGCCCGCCAGATGCTGTCCACTGCAGCTCAGGACCCCGTCCTTTTCCAGTCTTCAGGCGCCCTCCGCTCATACCAGCTCAACCGCCCGGACAAGTTAAACACGCTCAACTCCCAGGCCATTGCCCTTCTGAGGCACAAAGTCGAGGTCAGATTCACTCCGTCTACTCCATCCATCGTCTACTCATCATCGCACTCTCAGGAATGGTCCACGTCAGACCTCTGCGGGACGATCGCAGGGACCGGAGCAGGCAGAGCTTTCTGTGCCGGCGGTGATGTAGCAGGTGCATGGCTGTTGAGCGCCGCTGTCATGCTCGAAGCTTGACTCCCTGTGATCACAGGGCTCATACAGCAAATAGTAACTCCTGCAACAAGGCACAAAGCACTTGACTTTTTCAAGCACGAGTGTGTCATGTCGGTTACCACATTTGATGCACTGCTTATGAATTAGGTTCGAGTTGGACTTTATACTTGCATCATTGCCTAAGCCTTATGTTGTCATACTTGACGGATATACCAGTTAAGTGTACAGCTTTGGGACTCTCAATCTGCTGATTCATTCTGCAGTGGGTGGCGGTGCCGGGCTGGCGGCAAATGCCCCGTTCAGAGTGGCGACGGAAAGAAGTCAATTTGCTATGCCCGAAACCAAAATTGGCTACTCTCCTGATGTAGGAAGCACTCACTTCCTGTCAAGGCTAGATGGGGAACTCGGGACATATTTGGCACTTACCTCCGACGTTTTGCGTGGGAGGGCTGTCTTGTCAGTGGCAAGCCAGTATCGCCGGTCGTTCGCTTATTGATCTCTTCCGAAGCGAACATGGTTTTGCAACCCATTTCATCCCGTCCCGCCGCGTCCCCACTTTGCTGGAGCGTTTGGCAGCTCTTGAGAACCCGCAAGCCGGCGTCATCGATCGCGTCATCGAGGAACTTTCGTCGGAACGGGGACCGGACGATGAACCTGCCCCGTTCACAGGGAAGACGCGGATGGCACTGGATTACGTGTTCCGTCACACCAAAATTGAAAATATCGTGGACGATCTCAAGTCTTTTTCGAATCATGGGGACACATCGGTACGGATTTGGGCGGAAAACACGCTAGCCATGTTGGAGATGCGCAGTCCCATCAGCTTGAAAGTTGCCTTAAATGCCATCCGGAAGGGCCGAGAGTTGACCCTTTTAGAAGCGCTTGAAATGGAGCTGCGAATTGCAACAGCCTATTGCGTAAGAAGTATTGCGTCACGCCCCTGATGCTAACTCACAAACGTGACATGCAGAATGGTGCTAGTTCAGACTTCCTTACTGGTGTCACAGCGGTTCTGGTGGACAAAGTCAAAGGCCGACCGCAATGGTCGCCTGGTTCCATTGAACAAGCCACGGATGAGCTTGTTTCCAGATTTTTTGAGCCTAAATCTTCATACCTTGCCTCGACGCCTCAGCTCACAATTCCAGAGCATCTGAAATCAGGTCCATCAATCCATCCAATGAAATACGCGTTGCCAACTGAAGAGGAGATCAGGGCTGTCGTCCGCGGTGCACACTCGTCAGGGGGGACGACCGGTGTCACAGTAGACGAGCTAGTTGCGAGATTTGAACAGCTGCGTGATGGCAAAATGGGTGTTAGAGAGAAGGTTTTGGAAGTGGCTGCGCGTCGATGCCAAACGGTGGACAATGGAGACGGCAACTTTGTGTGGTTAAAGTGGGATAATGTGCGAGCTCGGCCGTAAGGATATAGGCCATGTGTAGCATCAAACATCAGTGCGCGCTCGAGTCAGAATGTACAGCCAGACGCCATCAAACTTCCGTTGTCAGGTAACATAGCTTGTACATATGGAATTAGATCGCATCCAGTCCGACGGAGCGGTCGGGCTCAGATCCAGATGCAGGGGTGCCCTTTTGAGCAGTTACTGTCATTAATCAGTGCTATGCCACATATAAATACGGCCGAACAAGATCGCTTCGCTATCATGGACATTTTCAACCTCCTCCCTTCGCCTCCGCTATTCTTTGGACAATTTCTCAGACTCGCTCTCTCGCTGCTCAGGTCCACCGTCACCACAAACTATCGACGGTCAATTCATCACCGATCTTCCTCCGTCGACCTTGACGTCGACTCGCGTACCGGCTTTTTCCCTCAGCGTCCCTTGCCGCGCTTGACCGGCGTGTACGAAATATGGGAATGCGCGCTCGACCATGCGTCTCAACATCTATGCTTGGGAACCGATACCAGACCCCATACTCTCGATAAACACGCGTTTGGGCATCGGTGGAGGCACGACGTTGTAGCCGTACGTTTGCTTTTTGAACAGAACTCCATCTTGTCTTGATACAAAGCCTTTTTTTCCAGTGGCCGGTGCTCGATGTATCGTGGCTGAACGCAAACACGGATCTATTGCGCCGTGCTCATTATGTCCTTGCCTGGCTAGTTCACTTCTACGTTCACTCTCAGCCGCCGACCCAAGAAGAATCAACCAAAGTAGTGCCCAAGTCACTAGCGGTACCCTTGGTGCAAGTTTCACGGCGCCTCGGTATGGCCCCAGTCTTGACGTTTGCCGATACCGTTCTGTGGAACTGCGCACCAGTCCACCCGAGTCAGTCGCTATCCATGGAGACAATGGATAGTATTCGCGTCATTCAAGCTTTCTCCAACACAGAGGACGAGAGAGGTTTCTACATATCATCCGCCAAGGCAGAGTTGCGAGGCATTGAAATGTTACGGATATTCGAAGAGTATCGAAATCTCCCCGACGTCGATGACCTAACGACGATATCCAAGTTGTCTAGGGATCTCATTCGCCTGTCCAAAATAATCGACGACATTAGCGACATTATTCAGAACGTGCGCACCAACTGCGATCCAGAGATCTTTTATCAGTATGTTCGCCCCTGGTTCGTGGGCAGTGATCCAAGCGAAGGGCCTCGATGGATTTATGAGGATGTACCGGAATCTGATCAACTCGACCTCAGCGGACCATCAGCCGGGCAGAGCAGTGTTATGCACGCACTTGACATTTTCTTGGACATTGATCACAAGCAACGCCAGAAACGTTATCCAGCGCCTTCTGATATGAACAAACGGGCGGATCGCGGGTTTATGGAGCGCATGCGACGATACATGCCAGGAAAGCACCGCGAATATCTGTCACAATTAGCATCGATGCCACACTCTATTCGCGACGTAGCAGCACAGACACCAGCCCTTCGCGAGCCATATGACACGGCGGTAGCGGCTCTGAAAAGACTCAGGGACCTCCACCTGCGGATAGCATGCCTGTACATTGTAACCATGTCTCACAAATGCCCGATGATGAGACGTACACAGACGACAGGGCCGATTCGAGGCACAGGTGGAAATGAAGTCTCCATTCTGCTCAAGACTGGGCGTGACAACACACAACGGGCTATGTTCAGACTCCGCTGAAGGACAATTAATTTTTTATTATGATAAAAATGGCATTAATTGCAATATCTAGTGTAATACATAATTTCATTTGAAACATTTACGCGTTCTGTCACACCGTCACTGTCACACCCTTACTCATGTATCAACTCACTGCTGGTAGTTGTGCGCGACTTTACAACGCCACCTCTCAGGGTGACCCCGCCCTCGACGACCAACATACTCTGCAGATTCTCTCCATCAAGCCCGTCAAAGCCACCGCTGCAAACGCTGTCCCCAGATATCACATCATCGTCTCCGACGGCGAGAAATATATACAAGCCGTGTTGGCTACCCAACTCAACCACTATGTCCAGGATCAGCAGATACAGAGGCACTCTGTGATTCAAGTTTCGAAAATGACCCAAAAACTCGTCCAAGACAAACAGTATGCAAACCCCTTCTAGCTTGTCTAATGTGCCTCACGTCGCGTAGTTTGATCATTGTCATTTCTCTTTCTGTCCTTGGAACTCCGAGAGACAAGATTGGGGAACCAAAGCAATTGCCAGATGGTGCGGTTTCCAAACCAAATTCGACAGCCGCTCCTGCACCTGCTGCCACCTCTGCCACCTCTGCCACCTCTGCCACAATGGCGACAATGGCGACCAGTTGGCCTGTTGTTCAGCAACACCAGAGCCAGCCAATTTCAAACAGCCAGCCGTCCGCGCGCGGCACCCGGGCAAATTCAGTCTATCCCATTGAAGCTCTCAGTCCTTACCAGAATAATTGGACAATCCGAGCACGCGTTGCTCAAAAGTCCGACATCAAAAATTGGTCTAACCAGCGCGGCGAAGGTAAATTATTCAGCGTGGTTCTGATGGATGAATCTGGGGAGATTAAAGCAACTGGTTTCAACGAAGCGGTTGACATGCATTACGACAAATTTCAAGAAGGAAAAGTCTACTACGTCTCCAAAGCACGTGTTAATCTAGCCAAGAAAAAATTTTCCAACCTTGCCAATGATTACGAGCTTAGCCTAGAGCGACACACGGAAATTGAAGAGGTATTATTGGGCCCATCCACCCATGAGTCACCCTAATCCCACGATTCGCAGTGTCGAGATACATCTGACGTACCTGCTGTGCGCTTCAATTTTGTTCTTCTCAAAGATCTGGAAAAGCTACAGAAAGACTCGACTTGCGGTGCGTCTTGTTTCCATATTTATCATCGCTCTAACACCCAATCTTAGATGTCATCGCCATCGTCAAGGACTACACGGATGTTTCAGAAATTACGACACGACAGAATCGGCCGGTATGTCTTGTCGGAGACTCGGGTAAACTATTTCATCACGTTATTTATTCAGCTGCAAAAGCGGGAGCTTACACTGGTGGACAAGTCCGGTTATTCTGTTCGACTCACCTTATGGGGAAAACAAGCGGAACAGTACAATGCCCCAGATCATCCTGTCATTGCGTTCAAAGGTGTCAAAGTCGGAGACTACGGTGGCCGTTCACTCTCAATGTTCAGCTCCAGCACAATGCATATCAACCCAGATATGAACGAATGTTTCTTGCTTCGTGGCTGGTATGACAATTTGGATTCTGGTCACTCTTTTACATCCCACTCCATGTCGAGCTCTGAGGGGACGATGACCAGTGGATTTAATCGGTCTCAGATTATGTCACTCCAGGATGTGAAAAAGTTGCAACTTGGAATGAACGACAAAGCGGATTCCTTTACCGCCAGGGCCACAATAATGCATATTAAAGCAGATTCGCTCTGGTACCCTGGTTGCCCTACGCCCAACTGCTCCAAGAAGGTTATGGAAATTAACGGAAATTGGAGGTGTGAAAAATGTGATCAAAGCTTCCCAAAACCTGAATATCGGTATGTCAAAATTGGGCGAGCCGAAACGGTTGATTAACAAAAAGCTACCAGTTACATAATGTCACTTGCGGCAGCTGACTGGTCAGGTCAGGCATGGCTGCAGGGTTTCAACGATGTAGGGGTTGCGATATTCGGCATGTCTGCGGATGAGCTGGTTCAGATTAAGGTGGGGCGGCGTGGATTTTCCATGCAAATCATGTGAACTCAAACGGATGTTTTAGGAGAATGACATGGCGAAATTCAACGCGATCCTGCACAGGGCCAACTGTCAAACATATAATTTTGTTTGCCGCGCGAAGCAGGACAACTATAACGTAAGCCCAGATTTTTTAGATTCGTACTTATTGTCTGACACGCAGCAGGACCAGATTCGGATTCGCTACGGAATCTCGCGCATTTTGCCGCTTGATTTCAAGGAGGAGACCAAGGTGCTGATGGAATCGTTGAATTCGCCGTGGGCACAGTAATGGAATAATTTGTACTTTAGTTATTGAGCCACATTTCTTTTTGCGGTCGCGTTGGCGTGTGCGAGGCGCTCCCTTGTAAATGCCCACCACTCTCTCCCGCAATGGCCGTCCTTCGAGCCCCCCGTCGCCCACTCTTACGCACACTTCTACAACCCCTGTTAGGTCCATAAGCTCACGACGAACCAGCAGCAGTGGCTATACTCCAACACTCGTCTCAGGTGGTGGCCAGCAGGCACAAAAGGTGAACATCACGCGTCTCGCAATCGAGGGCCGAGCACGCCAAAACCAAGATGGCGCTTCCGTGAAGATGTACTTGAAAGTATGTATGTTCTTTGTCCTACATTTCTTAAAAATGTTCTGTTCTTGAACATGCCACATCAGATTTCATTGCCCCTTGATTCCCTAACGCCAGGATCAACCGTGCCTTTGTTTCCTGGTCAGTAGACTTTTGCTTGGTCTGTCCTCCAAGTCACTGACCGTTCTGTCCTAGAGGAAAATGTCAAAGTTCTGGAATCTCAAGTCCATCCAGTGGACAACAACTCCGTACCCTACAACTTCTCATCCACACTGTCACCGCTTCTGCATAATGCCGCTCGTGCTCTGAACCTCCCCCCTCGATCTGCAGAATCTTTTAATTCCGCATTCGGCATTCCGACTGGAAGCTTGTCTATACCCTCATCTAGCCGCACCCATAATTCAGAAACTAGCAGAGATTCTGTGACGTCGGTCGATCCCCATTATACAGGCCACATTCTGGTCAGCAATTATGCCATTTCCTATGTTCTACCAAAAGTGTTCCCCACACGCAGTAGGTCTGTGACGGACGTCGAGGCGGGTTCACAGTCGTCATCGAGAAGCCGCAGAGCATCAATTAGTGACAAAAATACTGTTCAGTTCATGGCTGCTATAGACATGTGGATTCCCTATGCATCGAAGCCACCTAGATCGCCATACTTGGTTTGTCCTTCGTCGACTTTGCACACGTGTCACATTTAGAATTTTGTTTTTTTTGACAGTTGTCCATCCCAACACCGAGATGCCTTCATAATCATATCAAGCTTCGCATATTCCCGCATTCTCCTCCTTCCTCTTCTCTTGCATCCCTTTCATCTGTCGAAGACGATGGATCGACTTGGGACTTGGCCTCCGACCCTCATGTTTCCAGAGCTACATCCCATCGCTTGAAGCGAACGACGTCATATTCCCAATTTGCTGACGACGAGTCGAGCGATTCTTCTCAAACCACCCTCTCCAATGGTTGTGGAATTCAAGGAACCTTCCCTAGCGCTGAAAGAATCAGGTTACGTTGGGCAAAGCCAATGAAGGTTGTTGACGTTCCAGATGGGGGGGACGGGCGGAGGCGAGTGGGCGTCCGGGAGGTTAAGGGTGACATGACGTGTACTATTCAAGGCAAATACAAGGACCAAGGTAAAAACGCTGAAGGAGTTGTGATGCATGTTGAGTATAAGGGAACATGCAAAGGCATCTGGTTTCCTGGAGTGGCCACTCTCTTGGGCTTGGATGTGGGATTGGAGGCTAAAAACTCTGACGTATCGTGGGTTCCAGGATTTACACCTGCTTGGCAAGTTGGAGGAGGAGCAGGATATACAGGATTTGACATTGGCAACGGTCTAATGCTCTCTCCAAATTCCAGAACACCTTCTTTTGACACCAACTCACCTCGCATGACTCCTCCACCCACGGAATTCCTCGGGGCCGACAGTCAATTCAACTCGCATGCGGACATATCGACGCCATCCCTACTTCGCGTGCCATTACCAAACTCGAACGCGGGTGAATACTCCTTTGACGGTTCAAGTAGCGGAAACGCTTCTACTGAACTGACATCTTCCATGTCATCTGCACTCCATGTATCAGAAGCCCCAATATCCCCAAGCACGCCAGTCACCCTCCATCTTAACATGAATGATTTGCTTCCTCCCGTACAAAATGTCTTCACCTTCTCGGTTTCCGGCACTATCCTACTGATGCCGCGCCTGGCGATAGCAAGAGCCAGTCGACAAGGGTCCGACAGATTCAATACGACATGGAATGACGATGATGTGGAATGCGAACCTGTTGTACTGCCTTGTTTCACCATTCTTGCGGCTGATTCAGAGTATACGTCAATCATTGTGCGCAATGAAGTGGAAGATATGTGTGTGGTGGAAGTTTACAATGCTACAGGTGACCTCCAGGATGCCCAAATAAGAAAAACAGTGTTACAAAGAGGCGGGTTTACCAAATGCAGCGACGATGGCGGCAGGATTGTGCTGAAGAACATTCAACAACAAAGTCCAGTTCATCTCGAACCCTTTTCGCGTACGCCGAACGGACATGTCTTTCCTCGCCTTTTTCCGAGTAGCGTCCCTCGCAGCGTAACCCCTCGCATGAAGAGGAACGGACCCCTCCTTATCCCAACCGTTGAACACAAGATTACTCTTTTTGAATCGAAAACAAGTGGATCGTCCTTGTGTTATGCCGTCCGCAGCACCTTCAATTTTCCAACTGAGGCAGAGACGGAATGGCTAGAATTTGGTCTGGCTCTCCCGCGTTTACGAGAAGTAAAGGCGAAGAAGCCACAGATATCTATCATCAATGCTAGCGTCGAAGGCGTGCCTGTGCACCTCGAAACGACGAGCGCGTCCGATAAAACTGTAGCAACAGGTATCCCCACTGCCTTCGAACAAGCTGGAAGTGTAGAATGGATTGTCTGGGCGAAAATGCACATCGGCACATTGGGAGGTACATTTGCGGTGGTTGATTATCTGGTAAACACAGACCCTGCAGCCAACTGTGATCTGGAGTGTTTGCTTCTACCCACTTTTGCCCTGGCCGTCGGACGAGTCGATGGACGGATCAGCGTTCCCCCGGGTGCGTGGATAGCAGTCTTCTTGAAGCATATCTCATTCGCACAAAGATCTAAATATTCCAAAGTTTGACACGAATTTTGCGGTCGAGCACAGTTGCAATGGCAAATACAAATTCTCACATTTTTCAATGGCGGAGTATTTCGTGCCTCGGGTTTCATTGAGGGTGAAACGAACGGCCAAGACAAGAATAGGATCGGTTCTGATACAAGCCCTTGCCTGGCTTCCCTGGCTAGCGTTGTTCTGCACCATTTTGCTGCATCGGCACTTCACAGGGCCAATGAAAGAGCTATCGCAACCGCCTAGCTTACCAGAACAAACGACGGTGATGATACCCACGACGATATATGTCACGATGGAGCCCACTACCGTCACGATGGAGCGCACCACTGTCACTACGACAGTGCTCACGACTATCACACGAACGTCCACTGTGCAACCTGTCACGACGCCAACGCAAAGCGCTGGCAATCTAAAACCAAGTGCGATATCTGATGAAATGCTAACATCAGCCGAATTGTCACCAGCGTCGCGGCCAACATGGGCGATGACATGGCCCGGTGAGGATGCACGGGTGTCTGCAATTGTAGATCAGCTATGGGATACAGCGGAGACGGTATGGCAGATGTTGCGGAGAGCTTATCATTATCCATTAAACCCACCTCCATGATGTATACGTGTATGTATGTATGTATGTAGATATTTGGCTATGTAGACGGGTGAGACAGCGGCGTCACGCGTCACGCGTCATGGATATCGACAAGCTCGAGGAATATTTCGAGTCTTTGGAAAACTATTTCTTCGCCTCCGTCTCCGCCGTCACTTCCAACCTTCCCGACGTCCACGACGCCGTCAATCGAATATGGATTGACATTTCGCGATATGGTCCTGCTCTTCCTTCCCTCGGTGACTTTCAAGTGCCCCCGCCGCCGCCTCCACCCCCACCCCCAAAACCCATCTCATGGCTTGATAGTTCTTGTGTTTGGTTCTCAGATCATCCTTGGAAGGCGGCCGGATTAGTCGTTGGTGCGACGGGGACTTGTATACTCCTGGCTGGCTACGCTAGAGCTTGCATCCATAAATCCCGTATCCAACGCGCGAGAGCGCAAATGAACGAACGACGACAGGTTATCGGTAAGTCTCTGCTGGGTAGCTCCTGATGGGATGGATGATTCTGATTCGATTGCAGTCCTGCTTGGTGGAGATACTACTTTCGCCCTCCCATTGATTTTAGATCTGGAGCGAAAGGGATACATCGTCATCGCCAGCGTCTCAAATCCAGAAGCATGTACTGCCCTCGAGAATCAGTGCCAAGGCTATGTCAGAGCACTCGTCCTCGATCCATCAGAGGTACGCAGTATCTCGTTCGCACACACTTGTACCGATATTTTGCTTCGGTGCAGCCAGCCACAATCAGCGCATTTCTTCGTTCTTTGACCTCGACTTTATCGATCCGTTTCCCCATCAATTCAGCAGGCGATCCATTTGTATCATCCTCATCTCAACCCTATATCCATGGCGTTATTTCTCTCTTGACATTATCTCCGCAAATCTCCGTGACACCAGCTCCACTCGAGCACGTCTCCCTCGCCAACACGTATCTTCCATTTCTTAGTGCGACACAAATCACACCTCTCCGAGCCATTCAAAGTCTCCTTCCTTTGCTGCGCACGAGCCCGAGAGACAAAGGTAACAAATCCATCGTTATTTGTGTGCCCGCAACAGAGGCCCGTGTCGGCATTCCGTTCGCATCGGTGCAATCTATGACCGTGGCGGGCACGCTCCGTGGAGTCGAAGTATTGAGAAGAGAAATCAAATTAGCGTCACTAACAGACACCAGTGGTTCGATGAAGAATATTAAAGTTGTCACCGTTGAAGTTGGAGCCCTGAAGTATGGCGATGCTCCTTTTATGCCAGCCAATGACGGGGAAGGCGGATATTCGATTAAAGACTTGTCTACAGCGATGGAAGAATGGACTGCGACGGAAAAGGCATCATACGGGCCAGCATTCACAGCTATTGCTCACGATTACGATTTCCCAAGGTCACGGTGGCAAATACTAACTTCACTTTTCGAGAATGCCAATCGTTTTGGTGTCCCACGGCAAGCGGCAGACGTGTCACTATTTGTAGATCGCATCGTCAGAGTTATTAGCGATGGCGAATTTGGGCCAAGCCTTTTCGGCTTAGGGTTTGTGTGGCACAGAATGCAAAAGTTTGTTTGTGGCGAACGGTTTTCAGTTGGTGCTGGAGGTAAGCATATGATCCCTGACTATTTTCCTATTTGCTCAATCTCCTCAAGCTACGACCTATAAGATAGCTTCTCATCTTCCCTACGTCATTCTCGATGGATTATTGAACTTACCAGCGGTTTTGATATCGATTCGAAACCGACTGTTACCCGTGCAAGTGCCACATTCGCCAGCTGGGAGCGCGGCCCGACAATCCGCGATGCCAAGCGAGCGGGATGATTTGGAAAACGAAGAGACGAACGAGACATCAGAATGGGAAGCTGAGAGTAACGCGAGTGAGACTGCGGAAGGTAGCTGGATTACATTGCAGGAAGGTGAAAACCCATGAGTCGGATTAGTAGGAACGTATCTGTTGTAAATTTAGTGTTGCTTTAACCTGACAGCCATGGGTAATCTGGCAGTCCCTAATAACAGTTGAGAGTTTTATCTGACGTTGAAACACTAGGCTTGACGCTCTGGCTGGTACCTGCCCGACCTGATTCCGAGAGACTCAAAGTCATAATGAGATCCAAGTCCACTAGCAGCGGATCCTTTCCCAAGTTCGAGCCACATATCACCCTTGCTAAAATACCTGCCTTCATGCCACTCTCTGCTGTCCGTGAATGTATTCCCCATGGACAGAACCAACTCGATGTTACATTCAAATCGGTCGAGACGGGCTCACATTATTTTCGATCAGTGTATATTGCTGTGGATCTTTCGCCAGAGCTTATGACGCTGCATCAGAAAGTTCACGCTGCGCTTCAGACCATGCCGGAAACACCAGCATTCCCACATATATCGCTATGCTATGTCCTTGACGCGGACGGGGAGAAGGGATTGCGACACCAATATTTTCAGTCATTGCGTTTGAAAGAATACAATGGTGGTATTGCTCTGGATTGTGGTGTTAGCAATGAAGACTGGATGTCTGGATTTAAGGCTGATGAGATCTGGGTTACGAAATGCGAAGGACCAGTAGAGACTTGGCAAGTTGTAGATATCATCGAACTACAGTCGACTATCTCATAATGCATTAGGTAATAATGCATAAATCTCATAATGCATCGAAATATATGTTCTCCCAGCTTGGGAGGCGGGGATTTTGAGGGAAAAATGCATTATGAGATTGACCCTTTGGTGCTTAGGTAGTGGGGCTGGCAGCGCTATCATGATGATCATCACAATTTGTAAACTACTAGTAGACGAAAATTTTCCTGCCATTGTACCCCTGCCCATGGCACCAGTACCAACACGAAAGCCTCGCGAGAAGCCAGGTAGGCCACACAATCGACAGCCAAAAGAACAAAGGGCCAACGATGCAGCCAAGACATCAGCAAAGAAGGAACTCAGCAATCGCAGGGATAATCTCACCCTGCATGATTGGCTTGTTGTCTTTGGCTTCATTGACGAGCATAAAGATCTTCCACAGCATGCTGTTGTTGAGTATTTCAAGAGTAAAAAGGAGGGTGCCCTTATCTTTAGTCAATCTGCTCTGTGTTACAAGCTCACGCTCCTAACACAAACCCACAAGCCTTGCAGAGGAGGGATAGAAGAAGAGGGGGAAGAGAATGTATTAAGACCACTACAATGATAACCTAAGGCTCATAAACAGAGCGTAAGATAAACCATCTAGAGTCTAAAGAGACTCCAACTATCTACCAAGGTCCTTATATACTCCTCCTAGTAGACCCCTAGCCACCATGTCCCATCGGCACTCCCACAGCCGCAACTTGCTGTGCATCCTATTGTATCCATGCTGCTTGGGCGCTGCTGCCTGTCAACTGTTTAATAGACCAGGCCTGGCCCATTCCCATGATGTCCGGACTTCCCACAGACTGTCCTAGGCTTCCATTATAGGACGCGCTACCTCCCAGGCTTCCCGCAATCCCCATAGGTGTGTCTCCTGCCATATTGAGCATTGGTATCCTTCTGATGACTTGACCTGATGATGCGCTGATGCACTGATGCGTTGATGTGATCCCGAGGCGCCATCATGCAGGGTTGATCCTCCCGTGCTATTTATATCCTTGGTTGGCTCAACCAACCGCCGTCCTGTCTTCTAGTGAGCGCTGCCATGTGCTAACCCATGCGAAGTGTTCCCAGAGTCTTCCTAAGGTCCCAGACCTTGTGTCAACGATGCAGAGTGATGCCTGATCACCCAATGAATAAAACCAAAAATTAGATGCTAGGATCGGTTCCTAACACTCTGTCATGGAAACTTCGAATGTGATCAGACCTTGAAGCTCGTGCAAATGCTAATCCAACTGCACTTTTGTCAAAACGACCTCGGATTGTCACACGCCCAGATGTGGAGGAAGCCCTGATCATGTGGGTCAAGCATATGGAATCAAAAGGCGAGACTGTAAATGGCCCCATGCTCAAAGAGAAAAGAACAGTCTTTGAGACACATTTTCGGGTCCCAGAAACAGAGTGTCTTGCAGGCAATGGATGGATTGCTTCTTTTTGTAAAGCATACAATATCAAAGAACATCGTAGGCATGGAGAATCAGGGTCCATTGACATACTGGATGTGACGAAGGAATGTGATCAGATTGCACTGATCCTTAGTACGTATGCACCAAGAGACCGATGGAACTTTGATGAGACAGGCCTATTTGGACGGTAAGGCTGTCTAATCTTTCAACAATGGCCCTGTGTGATGTGACCTTGTCCAACAGCGCACCACCAGATCGGGGCTTGTGTACGGTCCCACTCAAGGGGAAAAAGAAAGATAAATTCAGACTGACGATTGGTCTTGCTTGTAATGCTGATGGGAGTGAGCGTATGCCACTGTTTTTTATTGGAAAATCTGCAATGCCACGATGCTTCAATAAAAAGCCACCAGCACGATATGGGTTTTACTACCGAAATAATGACAGGTCATGGATGACTTCTGAACTATTTGAAGAGTAAGAGATATCTTGCTTGCATTTCAAGTTGTTTTATTGAAATTCCGTCAGGTGGATTAAGAACTTTGATGTTCAAATGCGCCAAAATAACCATCATATAGTTCTCCTAATTGATAATTTTTCAGGACATTACATTGATTACGAGCCACGTAACATACGGCTTGAATACTTCAAGCCAAATTTAACATCTTACATGCAACCTTTGGATGCTGGTATCATCCGATGCTTCAAAGCTCACTATCGCAAAGCATTCTGCCAAAGAGCTCTTGAACAAGATGATGCAGGTGATCAGGATATATTCAAGATTGATCAATTGGAATGTATGAAGCAAGCAAACAGTGCATGGAATGCGGTCACTGGATCCACAATCACAAACTGTTGGAATCATACGTCAATCCAGCAGTAAGGTGACTTGTTCTTTGGGGAAAAACACCTCCTGATTGTGCCATTAAGCCCTCAAAGCATACAGCCTCAGCGAACTGATCCCAGGGCGTGGGCTATCATACAAGAGTTCGCAACAACTGATCTTACCTTACCAAATGCCGAGGAGCAGTTACATGACTGCCTGGGCACTAGGTACAATGCTACTGACTGGCAGCCGGTATTGAAAGCTGTAATGGATGCTGAAGGGAATGTTGAAACAGCTCTGGAGACAATCAATAAACTAGCAGATCAAAGCCCTCATCCTCGGCTTACAATTAAAATTCCAGCTCTCCACGTCACTTCCATCGAGAAAGGACTGGAAGAGGTTGTCGAAAAACTCAAACAACGTAATCTTATCCTCAGCCCCATTCCGACCATCGATGAAATTGTCGATCCAGTCATTGAAAGGGAAATGGATGATTTACCAGTTTCTGATCAAGTCACAGACGAAGGCATAGTGGCTACAGTGTTACAAAAAATGGCTGATATGGACATTGATGAGTCCAATGAATCTGACGAAGATGATGAAGGCGATCTCACTGAAACACGTCAAGATGTTATTTGGATGTGCGAGAGGCTGGAGAGGTTATGTATTAAATTCAGTGACGCTGAAACTCTCTTAGAGCTACCTCATCATCTACGAATGTTTCGGAGCCATTTGCGAGTTGAAGAGTCGAGAAATGCAAAGCAAACACAGTTGGACGATTTTTCATGCGTAGCAAGTGATGCGGTCCAAAAATGGAAATATGTCATAGTCACAGGTGTCACAGTTCGTAGTAGTCATAATGCATCGAGTTTACCTTTCTCCCGAGCCTATGCATTATGAGATAGTCGACTGTACTGTTGTAGTGGCAGTCACGCTCGCTGTCACACTGATATGGACAGACGCGTTTGGACCAGTGATTCCTTCGTACTCTCAGCGGGTTGCGTGCTTTTTCGCAGGTGCCAAAATAACAGTGAACTCCAGATATGCATTCTGCGCAGCCGCAAAAACAATACATGGTTTCTTCCAAAGGGACGCAAAGATCGAGGAGAAACATTGGAGGCAGCTGCGGTGCGGGAGACGTACGAGGAGACCGGATACAGATGCGAGATCTGGCCGTGCCGCATGGAGACGCGTGCTCCTGCTGCCGGCGCTCGCCAAATTGGTTTCAGTATCGTAGATGACTCGGTCGAGCCTTTCGCCATGACAATACGCCCGCTTCCCCGATCGAATGCGATCAAGTTCATATCGTGGTATTTAGCAAGGCTTAAAGATACCAACGCAGATAAAGTAGATGGAACGCAAACAGCATGGGAGAACTACGAATCGGTCTTCATTGAAGCAGATGCCGCTGTTAATTGCCTTGACCGACCAGATGACAAAGAGGTGGCACAAAGGCCATTGAACTAGTCAAGGATGCCATCTCACAGCTTTGACATGGTATGTGATCCTCTCCGCCACTGCAATCAGGCCGTAATCTGGCGCTTTGTTAGCCACCAAGGCTATAGTCGCGTGGGAACTGTTTAGTAATACATCATGTGATGCTACTTGATTACCTACAAAGTCATTCCCAGCCAACTCAAGGCAACTCAAGGCAATGATATGCACTCCTCAAATACATTCCAAAGTTCACATTCCGTCCTGAACGCTTCAACGTCGCGGCCATTTCTCAACATGCTTAATCCGATGAGCAGAAATTATCAGGGATACATTCAGGCCAGTCAATCACCTGTTCAAGAAGAAGACGAGGAAGGTGCACAAGTCGACACTGATCAGCATACGAATAGCCGCGGGAAGCGGAAAGTCTCGTGGCATTCTGCTGCTCAAACCACCACTGTACTGTATCCCAACATTCGAAAGGAAGGCCCTATAGATGAACATGAATCAGATGATGAAGTACCGCAGAGTCTTATGATTGAGGCGCCGCCCCGCAAGGCAGCGGCTGCAAGCACGTTTAAGGCTAAAGGCAAAGCAAGAGCCAAGTCGGACAAGCCGTCTGGCAGGGCGCAACCCTTATTTTCTTCCTCTACGCGCAAAATCCCTCCAATATTACCGACCCACACCTCTGATATGTCGTTGCCCCCTCGACCGTCGGAGACAGACCACCAGTCTCATGGCGATATCCGTCAAGAGTCTCAAGTCAAGTTCATGCGAGGCTTGGATGCATACGAGCGCGCGTTGTGGAATTGGGTCAATATATATAATTTGGATGGTTTCTTACAAGAGGTATATTGGTATTATGAGGGAAAGGGAATCTACAGTATAGCGCTCTCGAGAGGTCTTAATCTATTGTCAGTGACATTTCCCAATCCTGGTTAGCTTGTTGACCGAGTGTCACCCTTTCGCCATTTGTTTCGCTAGGACAGTCGGCTTTGTAATTGGCTTCTCGACCTTTCTGTTAGGGTGCATCGATTACTCTCGGTTGCGGCGGGAAAGTGCGATCCGTTTGTCTGATGTTGTGTTTTCACGCTGTGTCTCCAGGTACGTTATCCGTCACTTTGTGTTTAGGCTAACGGCTCGGTATACCACCTAGATTTTCAGGATTCACCCTCCTACTTTTCTTACTGTTCCTGACTTTTTACGTGTGGCAAATCATCAGTTTCGTTAACAGCATTCGTCGACTAGTTGATATGTACAACTTTTATACATATTTGCTCAAGATACCAGATGTATGTCTATTCTCAACGCTCCGTGGCCATACTGAGTCTTCGGCATAGGCGGACATACAGACCATCGCCTGGCCAGAGGTTGTACGGCGGATAGAAGCAATCCGAGAAGAAAATCCTATCACAGCGATGTCTTCAAAATCCGCACGCAATTCCAATAACACAACGACCGCTAAGCTTGATGCACATGATATAGCCAACAGAATAATGCGACAAGAAAATTATCTTATTGCTCTCTTCAATAAGGAGTTACTGGATGTCAGAGTACCCCTTCCACTGTTTTTAAGCCGATTCTTTCCCCAGGAAAATGGTACAGGCAAGATGTTGACCCGGGCTCTGGAATGGAATTTACGATTCTGCTTGATGGAGTATCTATTCGATCGACAGGGTCGCGTACGAAAAGTCTTCCTTCAAGCGAAGACTAGGACAGTGTTGATTGGAGGGTGAACCCCACTTTCTCTTTCAGATAGCATGGACCTGATATTTTTTTAGATTGAAACGACGCTTCATCTTCATGGGCATGCTCAATGCCATATTCGCACCATTTATCGTCTTGTATCTGCTCATGTATTCCTTTTTTCGATATTTCGAGGTTAGTATCACGTATTATTATGATCCTTTCCTGAGTTGTGCCATCAGGAATACCACAAAGACCCATCAACTATCGGGGGACGCAGATATACTTCTTATGCCCGGTGGAAGTTCCGGGAATTCAACGAATTGCCTCATTTTTTCTCTCGAAGACTTCATGAAAGTTCTCCCCTGGCGTCCATGTACATTGGCCAATTTCCCAACGAGAAATTGACGCTGATCGTTCGGTGGGTTATTGCCGAGACAGGATCGTGCCTTGACTCTAAAGCGTCACAGATTTGTTGCGTTCATCGCTGGCTCATTCGCTGCAGTTTTGGTTCTCGCAACGGTCCTCGACCCAGATCTGTTCATTCATTTTGAAATCACTCCACACAGGACCGTGATATTTTATATTGGGGTATTTGGTGCTATACTCACCGGCGCGAGAGGGATGATACCCGACGAACACAAAGTTTTTGATCCCGAGTTGTTATTGACAGAAGTGATTCGCTACACACATTATATGCCTGACGAATGGAAAGGACAATTGCACAGCAAAAAGGTATGGGCTTGCTCATTTCTCTTTCACAGCCATCTCAGCTTGTTCCAGGTTCATCAAGAGTTCGGTGAACTTTTTGCAATGAAAATCCTCATCTTTGCGCAAGAACTGCTATCCGTCGTCTTGACACCTTTTGTTCTTTGGTTTTCTCTCCCAAAATGCGCCCCTGCAATCATTGACTTTTTTCGGGAATTTACTGTTCACGTAGATGGCCGTGGATACGTCTGTAGCTTTGCAGAGTTCAATTTCGAGCGTCATGGGAATGTCAAGGTTTGCGAGCACAATCACGTCCTGGATTTAGCTCACTCGACGTCCTAGTTCGGGGCTCCGACGAGCGCTAGGGATCATAGAATGGTTTCCAACGATGGCAAAATGGAGAAGAGTTTCCTCACGTTCAAGGTTAGTGACATACGATTGAAATCCGCCTTGTCTAATACCCCAATTAGGCTGCCAATCCAAACTGGAATCCATCTGATCCTTCTGGTTCACTCTATCTGAGCCGTATGGCAGACTATTCTGCAACGCATCATGCATATCTACATCGGCGTAGACAGGCTATTCCTGGATCGATCATGGATACCTCAATTTCTGCTGGCGGCGTAGATAAATCTGAAAATTCCTTGGCGGATAAGGCCCAAGAATATGACCAAGCACTACGTCAAAGCCAGACTGCAGCCGTATCGCGTAAAAGAGCTGGTGGAGCTTTAGCAATGTCGTCCATTAATCCCTCTGCATCCTCCATATTCGGAGGTCCATCAATGGCTCAGACAGCTGTCCTCGGTGATTCGCGGGGGAATATGGGTGGTGAAGAGCCATCTGGCATCAGGACTCCAACACTAACAGCTGAGATGGAGGATAACATTCCACTAACAGATTTGGCAATCGATGGGGATGTTAGCAGTGGTCTTGGCGAGTCCTATGTTGATGGGGCGAAGAGATCTAGGCATCTTGAGGAAGTGCAGGAGAACGAAGAGTCTATTGAGGACGTAGGCATTCTTGGATTACTTGCCCAGATTTATAGCAAGGGAGATGGTGGACCTGCCAAAGTTATAGGCTAACGACACCGAATCATAGTATGCATCGTATACCGTAATTTACAAACTCAGTCTTTACAAGGGACATGATTCCAACATTTCCACAATCCTAGTGCAGAAGGATGGCGTCCGTTTAGTGTTTCTTAACACTTGGTGGAGGAGGTAGCAATGGAACACTGCCGCCCGCGCTCTCATTCGGCTTGTTACTCAGTAACGACTTGTCTGTTGGGCCACGACCTGGCAATTTGATAGAAAATGTCTGTCCCTCTTTCAAGCTGTAATCTTTCTTTGGACCAGAAGGCTCTGCGGTTGGCTGGTCTGCCTGTATGACTGGGTCCCGCTTTGCTCTACAACGCCTAGATTCGAATTTAACAGACATAACAAGAAAGGAGTTGAAAGCAAACTTAGTATAGTCCTGTAGTGCGACGTCTGCATTTGCTGTGAGCGTGGCATTTCTTATGAGCTGAGCACCCACTGAAATCAAAGCTTTCGGAACGCTCCAGGAATCCCATGCCGACATAGGCTTTCTTCCCAGCATCTTCAACGCGGACGACAAAATAACGTGACGAGTCCAACACTGCTTCTACGGATGGGCGATCTGGGTCGTACATAGTCTTTGCGAATACTACTCTTCATCAGATAAGGGGAATGGAAACAAGACCAGCATCGCACGTTCGCCTGGCCAAATTGTGTCAACCACCTCACTGGAGAGCTCATTCACCTACCCGTTGTAGCATCTTCAAATTGCAATGAAACCCCTTCGGATCGTTCGATAATTCGCAATCTTCCTTTCCACAGAGGACTAGCAAGGTCTCCCCAGTCGCTTGCCTTGTGCCCCTCATTTACCCTCAAAGGAGGTATTTTGAAAACTATAAACATATCAGTATCAGCAGAAACTCGGCTCAAAAGACGTGCCCGATACTTCTCTGGCAATGTACAGGATAGATTCTATATCGTCGTCCATGGTCGTGACGTGACACACTGACAAACGATATTCTGTATGCAACCATTCTTGGGGAAAACATATCCTACATAGTTCTAGTGTTTAAGGATAAACGAGCGCTTTGGCGTGCATGAACATCAAAGAAAACATGCCAAAAGCAATTTGTATGCATTTCTCGTCCCACGATGGTCAAACGTACATTGACACCTCCTCCATCGTCCTCGCAAGAATTACACGATCAATTGCGCGGAAAGAGCATGCAGTGTGATACCCCCACTAGATCCACTTATTTCGAACGAACATGCCAAACTATTACCCAGTTAGCGCTCCAAAGCAAACTTGAGGAATTAATACAAGCCACTGAACAAGCAGATCTCACAGTATGTCCCCATTGCTTGCTCTCTTAGTTATGCATTAAACAAGTCAACCAGACTAATGAAGATCCCAACGGCTCGAATCATTTGTTCATCACAGCATCCTTGGTCCTCGCATATCTCATTGTGGATGATCTGTAAGATTGCTCATTTAAATGAAACCAGAAAGATTGTGTACATATGCTCACAATATGAATGAAGCCCTCCTGCCAGACACGCCCTGCTACGGTTGCCAGATTCTCTCATGTCAATCCCGTTTTATGTTGCACTTCGCAATCTTACAACAGCATGCTGGCAGAGGGCCTATGAGCAAGTCTACTCCAACGCTGTGGGCTTGAATGACGTACTCTCCCAAGCCGAATTTTTCGATAAAGACTTGGTCAACGTGTTGAACCATTTGCTCCTGACTTTCATAGGTACAATTAGCGCTAGCATATATTCCACGGCTCACAACAAGTCATCAGAGTCCTTTCGCCGTCGAACTTCTCTCCTACTCCTGGAAGCTTACAGCACAGTTCCCTTATCACTGGCGGAGGTATATCTTGGTATGAGTAGAGAAGAAGTCATGGCTGGTATGACCATCGTTCATCTTCCATCGTTCATACAATCTGATTCTCTTTCAGTCGCAGAGAAAGAGCAATGGCAATACGATGTGACATCGGGTCTTAGTCGGAGGTCAGTGCATCCTGCACGCACACCAGGGATGAGTAAGTGTCTATGATTGCAAATGCCCATTCCCATCTAAACACCTCAAGCCTCATCGCTCTCTACTTTTCACTACGTTTCGGATAGTGTTTCTAGATTGGAGCTTTGATTGTGGGATGAGATAGTTTCTCAATGTACTCTTTATCTCCCGCCACGCTGCACACATTGATTTAGGGTCGGGGCAGTTTGTCCCAGAGCGCCACATCCGCAACCGCGGCACTTTTCTCCAGCCGTATCTGTAGGAAATGTGTGACGAGACCAAGCCTGAGGCTAGTAACCCGGCTGATGCAACCATCTCAGATCATGTATGCCTAAACTTGCCGTACGGCTGGTTACATTACTGATCGATGGGACTTTTACTAGTATGATGAATCGGACGAGCGCTGGATCACCCTACAGTTTACATGGGGGGGCAAGCCATTCAGCTTGGACGTGGCCGAGTCAGACAGGTACGCTCCTGTCGCTGCCTTTTATTCTCTCCAATGACGCTTTTTTGTGGTGCATAGAGTATTTGACCTGAAGGCTGCGTTACAGGGCTTAACTAATGTGCCACCGGAACGACAGAAGATCCTTGGATTAGTCAAAGGCAAATTACCTCCAGATCAAGCTCGTGTGTAAGTGTACAAGGTCAGGGATGGCTTCATAACATGAATTAATTCGTTTTTAGCACCGATCTACATATAAGCAGCGGAAAGAAATTCACTTTGGTGGGAACACCTGAGGGTGCCGAGATTAAGGATCCTTCACGTGTGTTTTCACGATACGATCGATTTCATCCTGACACTATTCTGCAGAATTAGAATTTTTGCCGGACGTCATTAATGACCTGGACGTCGATTTTTCTGACAACGCCGAAGCAATCGCCGCATATAGCAACGATCAGAGAAATAGACGAAAGATCAAGGAAGCGACACAGAAGCTGCAGCTAAACATTATCCATCCGCTTAGGATCGGTAAAAAGCTGCTTGTCCTCGATTTAGATTATAGTGCGAAATCTGCATTCATCCCTCCCGGAGTTTTCTGATCAATAAGGGAACTACAGCCATCCTTGATACCAAACCACTCATTTCCGGTAGTTTGCCGCCCGCGGAATGTGCCCGTCCGGGACTCCATGAATTCTTGGAAGCCATATACCTCTATTATGACAGTAAGCCTTCTTAAATTCTAGGTAGTATTGGTGTTTGTTCTCTGATCTCTTTCCTTGGTTAGTTTGTATCTGGTAGGGATCAGCGAGTGTGAAATATGCTTTTCTCATCTGATGAATGAAGGTCCCAAACCAGTTGGATTTGGCTGGAGACGAAGCTAGTCGAACTCGGCATGGTAGGATCCAACAGAAATTACAACGTACGTACCAATACTCGACCACAACCAAAGACCGTGACGTATCATCTTTCCAGATCTCTTTTGGTGCGTGTCGATGATATTCGCGCCAAGTCTCCGCTGTATGATCTTCAGTTTTAGATAAGACTAGCATGTTCACGGTTTTCACGGAACGCGAAGGCAAGTCTTGGACTCACTCTGTTAAGGCGCTTCAAATCATATGGAATCGCTTCCCACAATTGTAAGTTGAATGTAAACGAATGCCCAGCCCGTCATTGATATAGCCTAAGCGATGCCTCCAATACCATCCATATTGACGATCTTGTAAGGACCTGCAATTCAGCTGGGAAATGTTCTAACCTCGTCATCAGAGCCGAAATTTTGCATTGAATCCGAAAGAAGGCCTCAAGATACAAGCATTCAAGAATGCACATTCTACGGAGGCATTAGCAGATAGAGAACTTGAAAAACTAGGGAAATATTTGTTACATATCGCACACGTGGATTTCCGTACACTATCTCACAAGGTAAGCATGGCTAGTTTATGATTCTGGTTCATCTGACTCTTCTGCAGAACTGGAAACAAGTGGTTAAAAGCTTGCTACGGACGTGAATACTTGAGAGTTAGGTTTATGGATCTCGATCAGTACTATGTGTATTTCGATTTACAACTATTTGACTCTCATGGCCATGCCATACAACATGACGAAATTGCACACACTCGCAACCACAAAATGGCACAGAATGCGGTCAAGCTGTGAGCAGCCACTCATCTGCATGTCTTGTCTAATTTTCTGTCAGGTTGACTGCTGGATCTGTGAAGGGGTCGATCCGTGAATTTTTCGATAAATTAAAGGCTGTAAACGCGAAGCACGGCAAGTTCGACCTCGTCTTGTGTGTCGGTGACTTCTTCGGTCCTGGCAAAGATGACGAAATTCGGCAATTGTTGGACGGAGAACTAGAGCGTCTGCACTTTTGCTGGTTTGTCAGTATTCATTGATGTTCATTATACTTTAGCTCCAGTCGAATGTTATATTATGCAAGGCGAGATACCTCTGCCGGAGGGTATAGTGCAACGTTTCTCTGAAACGGGCGGTGAAATATGCAAGGGTCTGTTCTTGTTGAGTGAGTGTCGTATTGTGCTCAGTGTTGTTAGTTGAACACTTCATTTCAAGGCAAGTCAGGTATGATTGCGACCGCACATGGCCTTCGGATAGCATGCCTCGGTGGTATCTACGATGAAAGCATTTATTCTTCAAGTGATGCGCCCCTGGTAAGCTGCTTGCAGGCTGTCGTTTACATACTTTGATGACATTTCAGGGCTTTCTGTCCCCTCATTTCTCTGCTCGAACTGTCGAACGTTTACTCTCCAACGTCATGTCAAAAGATACAAATCAAAATTATAAGAGCCTTACAGCAGTACAATCTTCAGCTGTAGCTTCGCAGTATGTGGACATTTTGATCACGCATGCATGGCCAGAATCTGTCTCCCGATTTTCTTCGATTCCCTTACCTCAATCAGATTTGGCATCTTTCTGCGCTCCTCCACTAGATGAAGTGGTTCGACGCATAAAACCGCGTTATCATTTTGCCTCTGGGGGAGGGTATCCACCTCAGTTTTGGGAAAGAGAGCCATTCATTTGGGACGAGCATGATCGCGTTTCTCGGTTCATTAGCCTTGGTTCGTTTGGATCAGAAGTTTCTGGTGGTAAGAAGCCTAAGGTGCGTATAGGTCAGGAAGGTTACTTATTACATTTATCATTTACGACAGTGGTTTTATGCATTCGCCATACAACCAAATACGGTGAACATGACTAGTAGTAGTAAACCAGTAAATCCGACGCAGAATCCTTTTCTTGATTTGCAATCCAACTTGAAGCGACCATTCGAGAGCGTAGGAGAGAACTACATATTTGGCAATGTTCAACCTCCCAAGCGTCAACGAAATGGTATTTCCCTAGCTGTAATTTATGTCGCTCTCGTCATTGACATTATGTAACAAAGACACTGCCAGGGTGCCCGTTGGAGTCAAATGCCGTAGATGTGAATCTACTGATGTGAGCAAGATTCATCTCACATGGTAATATTGACTTTCCGCGTTGACAGCATATAGCTTTCAACTGTCCCACCAGGCCCACGCCACATGAAGGATACGTATGCAGAACATGCAATCAGGCGAGGATGGCATTATTTCGTGCGTACTGCTGACTTACGATACAAACTCAGCCAGGTCACTTTGTACGGGATTGTCCTACCAGAGATGCCATAGGAGACACTGGTGGTCGCAAGCCCCGGGAGGGTTATATATGTCGTGCTTGTGGCAGTGATCAACATTACATTGAGGATTGCCTCGTGCCTAATGAAAAATCAAGGCATTTAGAAAGGCGTGGCAAGAACAAGGGACCGCCTAAAGAAATTGCGCGTAAGTGTAGGTACCATTGTCGAGGGGCTCACCGAGACGTCTTCTAGCGGACGAGTGTTGGTTTTGCCTTTCAAACCCCGACCTTGCGTCTGTGTCTTTTTCCCGCACAAACTGTATGCGGAAGCTGAGCATTGTGATATAGTAAACATTTGATTGTGGCCATTGGAGCTGAGTGCTACCTCACATTGCCTAAAGGACAAATTCCGCCTACTCGCTCTCCGAGCCAGACAAGCGTTCCTGGCGGGGGCCATGTGCTTATAGTTCCGATAGCGCATTACCCCACCTACAACACTATACCACCCGATCTTGCGCAACCTATTTTAGAAGAGACGGACAGGTAATTTCCCTCCTTGGGGGGATATCTGCTTTAACCGAGGTTTTGTGTCCTAGATATAAATCTGCTTTACATGCCTTTTACGGAAAACACGGGGCTGTTCTGGTCGTCTTTGAAGTTGGCCGTCTGAGTGCTAAAGGTGGCCACGCTCATGTACAAGCTGTCCCTATCCCACGTCGCTTAAAGGAGAAGGTGGAAGATGCATTTATCAACGAGGGTAGCAAGTTAGGGATCGATTTTGAAGCCGACCCGGAAACTGCGCTAGAATCATGTACAAATGGGCGAGGAGGGTATTTCAGGGTTGACTTGCCAGATGGACGCAAGTTGGTGCACCTCATAAGAGACCACATACCATTCAGCGTGCAATTTGGAAGGTACTACTCCAACTGTAGCTTGAATATCGAACCGATTTTCTAACACTTCACAATTCAGACAAGTTTTGGTTAACCTGATGGACGTGCCTGAACGAGTGGACTGGAGAACATGTGTGTTATCGGACGAGGACGATAAAGCTGATGCTCAAGCATTCAAAACTGCTTTCACGCCATTCAATCCCGTTTAATTGTCACAATCATATTTCTACAACAACTATCTATTCATTCTTATCAAATGGTAGTTTCGAGTGATGCTCTATCAATGCTTTGCTTGTAGCTGGATAAAGAGAGTCAATCAATCGAAGGCACGAATGACTTAAAGTCGAACCTGTGTCCTATGCTCGGCGTTCCAGTTCGCGCCTTCTTGACAACGTTTGCAATGGCATCCAAACCGCGGTCAAGATCTTCCAGCGGTGGTCCGAAGGACAAGCGAACGAAGTGGTGACAAGGGGAATTGAACAAATTTCTACGGTGAGAGGGATTGATGTCGAAGAAGATTCCGGGGATGACAATGGTCTTCTCCTTGAGTAGTTCTTCGAAAAATGTCTGGGAGACGATGAAAATATGTAATTGTAAGGTTTCCTTCCGCCAAACTTACTAGTCCATTGTTCAACGGAGGTGGCAACTTCTCAAGGTTGAGCCAGATGTAGAATGTGCTGTTGGGTGGTACTGCCACGTCTAGACGAATGTCATGTAGACGCTTGAGGACGTGGTCTCGCTTTGCCTTGAAGTGTTTTTGTAGGGCGGCCTGTCAAATGGTTTGGAGTATGATCCATTCTTCAATTTTAAGAACAGACCTTTTCTAGTGCCACGTGAGCAGGGTCTAGAAGAGGTATTGCGGCGAGTTGCATTCTGCGTGTGCAATGGATCATCATGTCGAGCCCAAATGTTGATATTTGCAACTTACGGGTGGTTTGCGCCTCCATCAAGATACGATCCTGTCAAAGGCGTCAGCAAGTCATCAATGTGTCAGCAGATGTCGACGAACCAGACTGGGATAAAGCTGTGATGAGGTTCTTTGGCCCAATCACCCAGCATATGCGCCATCCGGGTAAGCGCCAGTTCTATAAAATATTTTGGTTCCTGTTCAAGTCAGAAGCAAAGACTTGGTCAAACCTTGGTAAGTCCGTCGATGATGACAACCGAGTCCTAAGACGTCTAGGTTAGATGGTCAATTACGTGGTGAATATGCCATGCTTTACGTTGTTGACGTCGTCAATATATTTCGCGGAAGATATAGATTTACCAATGTCGCTGTCATGCTCTGGATAGATGTACCAAGAATAGAACTTTTTTCCCCCGGATTCAGCGCCAAAAAAATAGAAGTGACGAGACAGCATACTTCGTCCAAAATGATAGTCGTGCCTTCGCGTGACAAGGCGACGAGCTCCTTGAGTTCGTTTCCTCTTGAAGAAGATGTCAGTAGACGAAGGTTTAGATGATATTCCATCTCACTTGATGACCTAAACAAGGATCAGAATTTAATGAAGACGCGTTTAGGGGACGAACTGTACCTGACCAGTGGGGTTGCGAGGATTGGAAGCGATAACAACAGATACGCCGTGACTTCGTATATCCAGCTGGACACAAGCGATGAGGTCATAGCGTTGTTGGATCGTGAGAATGTTACCTTGGTTTGTTCTATGTCCAAATGGTATTTGTGCTAATATGGGGTTAGGATTAATGGTAACGGTAAAGATTATTGGCTGCCCACTTTTTCCTCGAGGCTGTCAGGTGCCCTAGTAAATCCGGCGTAAGGAGAATTAAGCGAATGCTCACATAGTGGGCATGGGTATCAGACGTCTGAAAGCGCTTAAAACCTGGGCATACGCGGTGTAGTCCGGGACCTGATGATTCTGCAAAGCGACAGATTAGATAACGTCACGTCAGAAGCATTGAGACTTGCACAATATACGTCGCCGACTACTGCAGCCACTCTGGAGAGGCCTGCGCGACCACCAGGGACAATGCAGACGTTCTCGTAAGTGTATTTGCTGGATTTCTTCTGACGATATGTATCATTGTAGAGATTGGCAACGGCCTCACGCAGTCCTGGATTCGGCAAGTCAGGATAAAGATAACGTTGACATTAACGTTAATGACGCCTACTTTTCAGACCTGTTGTAGGAGCGTACTCTAGCGAGTCCATCGGCATGGGAATGGATTCTGGCCTTGGGGGAGCATCAGGGATGGGCCCGACTTCAGGGGCTCCTTGACCGAGATTAGCCCATTCGTGGGCATTGGCATAGCTAAAGCCATTGGCCATGGCACGCTCTGAACAGTAGATAACACCTGTGCTACCGGGATGTTCGATGCCGGGGACAGTTTCCTCATCCTGGCGGGTGTCAGCGGATGACAGCAGATGAAATGATAAGACGTACAGGATTGACGGTCTGCGGTAAAAAGCCCTTTGGCTGGTTGCCTTTCGCTTGGCGGAAGATCTAGATGTCTAGATCGTTAGTGAAGATCGATCGAGTCAGTACTAAACGCTGCGGACCTGATGAGCTTCGGATTCGTTCTCGTGCTTGTGGTGTTGCATAGCGTTGCGGACCTGCTCAACGAGGTTAGAGAAAGACTGGACCCGAGGCAGACGGAAATGCATGGTGGGTGATAAAGGGAGGAACGTACGCGCTGTATAAATGTGGTTGAAGAGCCTAAAGATAATCAAATCAGTTTTAATGAGATACGACTCGGAGGCTGTGCCATCGCCGCCATTATGGAAGTCCACATCCCGTTAATCCGGTCGCTAAACGTCGCTCGCCGTCTCCGTTTCAACTCGGGTTCGGATCTTCCACCCGCTTAAAAGCTTGCCCTCCATCTCCTGCTCTTCATATCATCTCCCGCCATGACCAGCACCTACAAATTCATTTCAGAGCCCCGGTCACTCGCCGTAAGTCCCGCCGACCGCCGCTATATCGCCCTCCTTGCTTATTCGTCTTAGATCATTGGTTGCCCCTTCAGGTTAGTTGTCGTTCCATGCGGTCAATGACTGACTGGCTGAATCCACCCATAGTGGAGGTCAAGTAAGTGCCACGCCACCCAATATAAAGACAGGGTTCTGATTTGGGCTCAAGCCAAGGCCTGGCGTAGACGAGGGTCCTATTCATCTTGTTCAGGCGGGCCTGGTTGATCAACTCAAAGAACTCAACTGGAACGTTCAATTTGATGGTCATCATCAATTTGAAGAAATTAACAGCTTAGATGATCCTCCCATTGGAATCTTGAAGAATCCAAGGCTCGTATCCCGCGTGACAGAGTCCGTCGCGAAAGCAGTAGAGGGGCACGCCAAGAAGGGGCAATTGCCTATCACCCTTGGAGGGGACCACTCTCTGGTTGGCGGAATCGCCTGCGATAGATTAATAGGCTAACTTTTACTTACTCAGGCTATGGGCACCATTTCGGGGACGCTGAGGTACGTTTCTAGTCAAGTATAAGGAGGTGGCCATTTGACAGGCACAGCGCGCATCCTGATGCGTGTGTCATCTGGATAGACGCACACTGTGATATTAATTCACTGGAAACCACGGAAACGGGTGTGTATGGATGGTCATTATGATATCACGTCCGAACAGACCCCCCAAACAGGAAACATTCACGGCATGCCTCTCTCATTCCTGTTGGGAATCGGGGGCGAGGTCGACGTGTTTTCTTGGTGTAAACCGCTGTTGAAGCCAGACCGGCTTGTCTACATTGGGCTCCGCAGCGTTGATGCTGGTGAGAAACGGATTCTCAAGGAGCACAAGATCAAGGCATTCAGCATGCACGAGGTGGACAAGTACGGTATTGGCAAGGTAGTTGAGATGGCACTGGACCATGTCAACCCGAACAGAGACCGGCCAATACATCTGAGTTTTGATGTGGATGCACTGGACCCGTCGGTTGCGCCGTCCACTGGAACGCCGGTCAGAGACTAACTAAGCTTACGATATATCAGACCATGATTGACACAAGTGTACACTCAGGTCCGTGGCGGGCTGACATTCAGAGAAGGGCACTATATATGCGAGGCCATCAGCGAGACGGGGCTACTGGTGGCGCTGGACCTGATGGTGGGTACACTATTCTGATGCGTGAGAGGGGAGATGATGACGGTGTAACAGGAGGTGAATCCATCCCTCGCGGATACGGAAAGCGTGGAGCAGACGGTGGCAGTGGGGTGTTCGCTTGTGCGATGTGCAGTTGGGGAGACGCTGCTGTGAGGAGCAGACGCTTTGTAGGAACGTAGACTAATGAATCTAAGTGTGGGAAGCTCTAGTCATGTTCGCTTTGTAAGTGTGGGAAAGATCACGGCAGAAGCCGAAACGAAAGGTTCAGCGGGTGAGCAGCAATTGCTCGCCATGGCACCGTCGCCTTCCAGCGCGACCTCGGTCCAAGTCGGTAAGTTCTGCTGCCCTGCGTCTCTTCGCTTTGTCATCCCTCCACAGCTCTCCGCATCCGCCCTCCAACATCGCACGACTCCTCCTCCATTCCCGCCCGTTTTCAGCGTACTGTCATTCATGCCGCCTCTCCAACTTCCGTCGCCGTAGAAGTCGCTTCCGGCCCTTCATTAGGCCCCTCCACCCCAAAGAAACAGTATTTTACTTTTGACCAAGTCCATCCCCCACCTACTTCCCAGTATGAACTTTTCACCTCTACCGCTCAGCCCCTTGTTTCGCGCTTTCTTGAGGGTTTCAACTGTACCATTCTCGCCTATGGTCAGACTAGCAGCGGAAAAACTTTTACAATGACTGGCATCGATCTCGACGCGGATCCATCCGACCCCCATAACGGCATGGGCATCATCCCCAGAGCTGTCTCCCACATCTTTGCGCGCGCTCGTCAGCTAAGGGATGAGCGCGGTCCTGCATGGACATATGGTATCAAGGGCTCTTTTGTCGAACTTTATAATGAAGACCTCATCGATCTGCTCAACATGGATGACGCGTCTGGTGGCAAGCGCGAAGTTCAGATACGCGAAGACAAGGACGGCCACATCATTTGGGGCGGTCTGCGCGAGGTTAATGTCAGGAATCCAAACGAAGTCATGACGTGCGTCCACTCCCCATTTCCTACCTCTTCATATGAATTACATGTCATATCTAGTCTGATTCGCAAGGGCACGGCTATCAGAAGGACGAATGAGACAGATATGAACGCTCAATCGTCTCGCTCACATGCCATTTTCTCGCTAACCCTCACCCAGAAAAAGTATACTGGCCCTGGACCGCCCCCGCGTTCTTCCTCCCCCTTGCCTCCGGGCCGCTCGGCTTCCCGTCTTGCCCGTCCCGGTTCCGTCTATGCCTCACCCCCAGGAGCGGCGGGGCCGCGAGTCGCCTCGCCCACCTTTGGCCGTCCTCCCACCCCTAGCTTTGCTGTTGCTATGGGACGAGGCGCTTTGCGTCCCTCTAGCGCTCTCGGTCATCATGCTGGGGATAGACTAGGTGTGGGTGACGAGGACAGTGGAAGCGACTGGGTAACCATAGTCTCCAAATTCCACTTTGTAGATTTAGCTGGCTCCGAACGCGTAAGTCTCAACTCGGACATCATTATGCCCTAGTCTGATCCATAAACAGCTTAAACGTACCGCTGCCATTGGCGACCGTATCAAAGAAGGTATTTCGATAAACAGTGGTCTCCTCGCGCTTGGCAATGTTATTTCCGCTCTCGGAGATCCATCCCGTGTCAAATCTCATACGGCATCCTACGTTCCATATCGCGATTCGAAACTCACTCGTCTCTTGCAAGACTCTCTTGGCGGAAATGCCCACACTCTCATGATTGCTTGTGTTAGCCCGGCAGAGTGGAATGTAGCAGAAACGATAAATACCCTCAAATATGCCAATCGTGCCAGGAACATCAAGAACCGTGCCGTCATCAACGAGAAGGAAGAAGGTTGGGACGATGTTGAATGGCTTCAGTCCACTGTCACCCGCATCCGAAAAGAACTCAAGGCCTTGAAAGAGTCCGGCATATTACCTTCTGACCATCCCGTCACAGAGGTGGAAGGTAGTAGCAAAAAGGTTCTAGCACAGATGACCGAGCTTCGAAACAATTATGAAGATCTGCGAGAAAAGTTTGTTGAAAGGACGGAAGAACTGGCTCGTCTCAGAAGGGAGTTAGGCGTGAGACAAAGGGAAAGCAGCGGGGGCGCAGTCGGCGGTACCGCCAAATATGAAGAGATTGTCGGCCCCGTCATTGAGGAATACGAAAAGACGATCTCGACAATGGAAGCGGAGCTTAGCCTGAACAGGGCCGCCCTGAGGCATACGAACGAGCTTGTGGAAGAGAAGGAAGAAGAGTTAGTCGCCATGACCGAGAGACACTCAGCGACGGAGCTATATCTAGAAGAGCTCAAGGCGAGAGTGGTAAAACTGACTGAGCGCGAGGCTCATACGGAGGTGAATGTTTTCCATTTTTATCGTCCATCACTTGCTCATCACTGCAAAGGCTTATGTACGGGATCTGGAAGAGAAAATGAAACTCTATGACGAGTCGTCGGTCTCTTCCAGCGAATCCATGTCAGATCTGCGGCGAGAAGTATCCAAGTTCAAAGACGCTGAAATGTACTCCACCAAGTATATCATGGATCTGGAGGCAAGGTTAGGCCGTGCAGATGAATCTATCCTCGAGTTGCAGCAGACCGTCGAGCACTTAGAGCGAGAATGCGAAAGACGGTGTGATGAAGCAGAAATTCTTCAAAAACGCTTGGACAATCTCCTCAGAGATGGCGAAGGCTGGCGCTCTGACTTGGAGGAAAGAGAGAGACGAGTCAAGGAATTGGAAGAGAAATTAGATGAATGGCAAAAGAAGAGTAACGATGCAGGTCAAGCCAGGGAAAGGCTAGGAAATGTCGTCGAAGAGGTGGTCTCAGCACGGAGAAGCTTGGAAATCGATCTCGCTAAATCTTCCGCTCCGTCTTCACCAGAAGACTCAAATGATGATTCCATTGCGAACGAAGTAATTCGGTCGCCAGCCGAACGGGCTCTCGAATTGCAGCTCGCTGCTCTCCAGCAAACGCATACCGCAACTCTTGCCGACTTGACCTCTGTCAGTGACAAATATCGTGACTCTCTTCGCGAAATATCAGACTTGGCTGCCCAAATTCAGGAAGCTAAGCTTGGCACAGCATCAGACACAAATGACTCTCCTATAGGGGATAAATCCATTGATTTTCCCCCAATTTCTCGACGACGCATGACGGGTAGTAGAGCAAGAGATGGCCCAGATCTTCGCCTCGACACTGCCGCCCGCCGTCTCTTTTACCGTCAAGCAGTCTCTACAGAATCTTTACATCAAAGGTGATTGATCTCGTTCTCTATTTCCTGTCGCGAGTACATTCTGATTCTACAGTGCTATCCTACAGATCCTTGTCGCAATCGCTTTCACAGGAGTTATCCTCTGCGCGTACACGCCAGGCCTCAATCTCAAGTCTTGCTAGCAGCTCACACTCTCCTTCAAGTTCACACTCGTTTGCAACCATTCATTCTGCACCTCCCATGCGAGCAGATTTGTCTATAGTGTTGTCTCCCGCACAAGAGCGATCATCTCAGAGCCTCGAAAAAGAAATCATGCGTTTGCAAGAGGTCTTGAAGGAACGGGAAACAGAAATATCTCTTCTTGAGGATTCGCTCAGAGAACTGCAAAACGACAACAATGTCAACGGAGCGAGCGAAGGCAACAGGCACCATCTCTCAGTAAATGGAATCAATGGTGACGTGGCCCAACTAACGCCTAAGACACTGCATCAATTCGATAACATCCGCGAGGCATTGACTAATGGTGCAAACCATGTGGCGAGCGACGATGAAGGAAGAGGAAAGAGTATCATGGACGATGATGACTCGCTCGAGAGGCTGAATGAGCTTATGCTGTAAGTGTATCCCTTGAGAAAGTAGTTGTACCATCAACTTGATGTCTGCAGCTCCATGGCTCAAAAAGAGTCTCAGCACAAGGAAGTTGTAGATGAGCTTACGACGCAACTAAGCCAAGTCAGACGTCAATTGGATGACCTTACCGCGCTATCTCGGGATCAGGTTAGTTACTCTCGCTTAAACATCACTTGGCAGAAGAGAAACATCCCCGCTAGGCAATTAACATGTCAATGGAAATGGAAGCGATGCGTAAAGATTATCAAGAAGACCTCAATTTGCTAGCTGAGCTGCAGAAACGCGAAGCCGACTTGGTTGAACAGCTCAAGAGGGCTGAGGCTGATCATGATGCTGATGTTGGTGCGCTGCGCAAGGAAAATGAAGAAGCATTGCTCGCGAAAGCTTCTGAGATGGGGGAGTTGGTCACTAAAATTAAGTCTGAGCATGAAACTTCAATAGCTGCGCTACGGACAGAACTTCAGGCAGCCACCTTGCTGCTCGAACAATCCCGTCTGGATCATGAAGAAGCTTTCGGCAAGCTTCAAAAGGAGCGCGAGGAAGAATTGGATCGCCGTGTAAATGCTGTTGAGGAAATACTCCAACAAACACGCGAGGACCATGAGAGAGCGTTGGTTCGCTTACACGATGAACATGCCGAGACTCTAAAGCAAAAAGAGGTTGAAATGACCAACACACTGCACGGCACAGAAGAGGAATATTACAACGCTCTGACCAAGCTACGTGGGGATCATGCAGAAGCTATCAAAAAGCTCACTGCTGAGACAAATGCCACCATCACGAGGTTACGTGAAGAGCATGGCGGCCAGTTGCGCATGGCCGAAATCGCCCGCGAAGGCTCGCTTGTTGAATCACAGTCTTCTTTCAATGTAACTTTGAAAGAACTGCAGGACGAGCATGCCGCGGCCGTCTCAAGAAAAGAGGCGTCTTTTGCCGAAGAGATTGAAGGCTTGAAGAACTCGCATGCAAGATTGCTGAAGACGCATGAGGGTGATCATACCCTACAGATGGATAGAATCCGGTTGGAATATGAAAGTACTTTATCCAAGCTCAAGGAAGAATGGCGACTTGAAGTTGAACGCCTCAAATCCTCCCTCGCGTCGCAACAAGAACAAGCAGTTTCTAGTGCCAAAGCAGCGCAGAAAGAAAAGGAGGGGTTACTTCAACAGTCACAAGAGCTCCATGCCTCTGCGATGTCCGAATTGAAGCAACAGCACAGTTTGGACAATGCAAGGTTAGAAGCGCGTGTTAAAGAAGCTCAGGGACTAAGTGCAGCCGCTATTACTGAATATGAGCGAAGGCTCGAAGCTGAAATCGCAGAGCTGACGGCTGTTCATGGTGCTGCTTTGAAAGACTCGATTGCCGAATTTGAGCAAAAACAATCTGCAATCGTACAGTCTCATTCCGGGGAACTAGAGCAACTACGTTCACAGCATGAACGAGAGATTGCCGACGCAAATGGGGCGTTGGAAACGCTGCGAAAAGAGTACCGAGACAGCCTGGAAGAAGCACGAGCCGAAGCCCAGCGAACCGTCAAAGCCGAACGAGATTCCTTTGAATCCGAATTGGACGATCTGAATAGGCGCCATGCCGCGGAAATGGACGCATTTCGCGAAGAGCGTACACTTCTTGAGGAAGAAATCGACACGCAAAAGGTTGCGCTGCATGATTTCTCGCTCTTGCAAGACGAAACTCTCCAACACGAGGAAGCGCTAAGCGAAAAGTCTAACAAGATTCAGTCGTTGGAGCAACAACTGATCAACGTGTCCAAGGAGAAAGACGATCTTCGGTCTGAAGCATCTCAATTGCGAGCTGAGCTAGACAAGACACGAAGTGAGCAATCGCAACTAGTACATGAAGCCTCGAAACGGCAGTCTTTGGCGGACGAACTGGAGCGGCATCGAGCAATGATAGCAGATTTGCAAGAGAACTTGCAGAGAGTCAAAGATGAGAAAGATGTTTTACAGTCCGAGAAACAACGCACCGACGGATTTCTCAAGGAACTACAAGCACAAGTCGCGCGCAGTTCGTCTCCGCCAAATGCGCGCTCGGCACCGGAAAGAAGTTTAACATACCCTCGTTCCTCTGGCATCACTGCTCTCAAGCTACCCCCACCTACCCCTCCCCCGACTATGCCACCACCACCTGCCCCGAGGTCTGCTACACATGTCAACGGCGATTCTATCATAAGCACATCGTCGCAATCGTCATTAGTCATGAGTCCTTCTACCCCTTCTAGAGAATCGCAGCCAGATACCCCCGCGACCTCTATTAGTCAAGGATCTGCGAATGGTGTGCCAGCAACTCCCGATGTCAAGTTGACCGCCAAAGTTGAACAACAAGCCAGGCAGATCGAAGAACAAGAAGCAATGATCAAGACCTTGAACAAGCAATTGACACATTGCGAAAGCGACTTGCAGGCTCACATGGACCTTGTCAGCACTCTGGAGTCATCTCTCAGTGACTCTGAAAAAAATCGTATGTGCATCTGTCTCGCCTATAACTTGTCCTGACGCGGGTATGCTGCACTAGTTCGAAAAGCTCGTATGCACGCTACGGAATTGGCACGTGAAAGGGATAGCTTGAACAACCAGACCGAAGCTCTGAAGAATGACTTGAACCAGGCGAAGCATGAAGTTGCCTCCGTCCGCAGATCAATCGTGGAGGAGAAGCAGTCCCTCGAACAGCGGTTGGACGAGGAGAGGAAGGCAAAAGAACGCGTCCGACAGCAGCTCGATTCACGTATGGAAGAACTCCAGCGGCGAAAATCGAAATTTGCTTGCCTATAGTCAAGTGCTCCCTTCTTGTGTCATTCGCGGTCAAGATCGATATGTAATCTCCTTTGCTAATTGTCCATTCGCTCTTCGTGCACATATCTATGGTTCTCGCTGGCCTGAGGCCAGACTACTTTATAGGATGTAGATACCCCTGTCTTGTCTCTCATATCTCTGTCTGTGATGTTTTTAATACCTATTAACGATACATATATGCTATATAGTACAATTTTCATGGATTTGGGAACTCGGTCCTACCAGTCCGAACCTGATCTAGCTATTTCAAGCTTCAATGTTACCGTCGTTTTCCCTAGCTGGAAAGGCATGCCATCCCTGTTTACTAACCACCGCGGAATCGATATATCACTGATAGTTTACAGGTCTGTCTGGTGACCGGTGCAGCCAGGGGCTTGGGTTATGAATTTTGCAGGGCGTTCATCCAATCGTAATGATGTTACGTTACTCCATTGTGCTATCTAACATTCGTCACTCAGAGGATGCAAGTCAGTCGCAATACTCGACTTGAACGAGGCAGAGGCAAGAAATGCAGCCCAAGAGCTAGAGGCCTACGGTATGCGACCTTTCCAATTCGCGTGCCCTCAATTCAACCTCCAAAGGTAATGGCGATGTCAAGGTCCTTGGCATCGGATGTGATGTCTCGTCAGAAGAATCGGTGCAAAACGCGTATGCCCAAGTGTTAGATGCATTTCATCAAATAGACTCGGTTGTTGCATCAGCAGGTAGGAGCTCTCGTTTGAATACTTCGGTGATCGTTAAGGTATACTTGTTCTAGGAATCGTTGATACCATCCCTGCTCTGGAGTAAGTGGAACCGGTATATCTCTGTCCATTCCGAGCATCAAGCCCTTAGATACCCTGTTGATCGGATGAAGCGCTTGTATGATGTCAACGTACATGGTGCATTCTACACGGCGAGGGAGGCGGCCAAGGTAATGATACCACGAGGAAGCGGCTCGATTATCCTTATCGCGAGTATGAGTGCCAATGTAAGAAGATACAAGACTTCGGGCATGAGCTCGTGACTGATACTGGATCAGATCGTGAATGTGCCACAGGTGTGTGTTATACCGATGGACACTTAAAAGGAAGACAAAGCCAAGCAGGCCCAAATGCCATACAATGCATCAAAGGCCGGTGAGCTTGATGAAATTGATGCAGGTGGAGTAGCGACTAAATGATCGATAGCGGTAAAGCATATGGCTGCCAGTCTAGCAGTCGAATGGGCCAAGCATGGAGTGCGAGTTAATACTCTGAGGCGAGTGGTGGTGATCCACACATCGTCCGCTTTATCGAGAACACGTATAGCCCTGGGTACATCATGACAAAGCTCACTCGGACGATACTAGCAAATCAGCAAGAGCTCAAGGTGAGCTTAGTGTTAACTTGAAGAACAGGCTCGGAACAAGCGGACAGAGAACATGGGAGGAGCTGACACCAATGAAGAGGGAAAGTGACTTGCATCGTCGTCCTTCTTACTTCGACTGACGTTTGACGTACAGATGGGGGAGCCCGAAGACCTTAGTGTCAGTTAACCTTTGCATCATGCTCACTCTTCTCACTTCATTTCAGGGCGCCATTGTGTTTCTCGCCAGCGATGCCTCTAAATTTGTGACTGGTACGGAAATTCGTGTGGACGGGGGCTACTGTGTAGTTTAATCCATCGATGTTGGATTAGTACGGCCCATAAATACGAAGCGATTACCTGTATACGAATAAGCCATGTCCACGCAATCAGCGGCCGAAACCAAACGGGCGCAAACGTTTGAATTCACGAAACGGAAGCGATGGGCTGACCTGCTGGTCACCGAACTCGCAGATGTCATTGTTTTGGTGCTCTCTCCCGCCAGGGAGATTCTCTACTGTGGCAATGCAGTCACAGAGTTGCTTGGCTGGCGTGTAGTCGATCTCATCGACCGCGACTTGCTGGATCTCATCCCCTGTACGTGGACGTTGCGCCATCTGCCTCGTCTTCTCACTTCCCGTCAGCGCCCGACGACCAGCTTGGGCTCTGCTCTGCTTTTCAGCATTCCATAGCCACGAAACTAGAATTACTATCATACCTTCGTTTCAGAACTAATTCACCCTCTGTAGATGAGGTCTCCGGCTGCAAGGAACTCCTGTTTGAGCTCAAGGGATATCCTCACTTCGTCAATGACGAATGCAGGTGCTTCTTCGCCATGGCGAGACCGTATCCAAGTAGGAATACCTCCATGTACGCATTTGAACATCATATGAAGAATCTGTTCAATCTAACCACGTATGAAGGTTGAATACGTTCCTTGAGCTGAAGATGGAACACGAACGATTGCAGCAGATATTATGTGAACATCAGTCTCAGATTCCACCTCAGTCTAGTGGCTCTCCATCAGCGAGTGGCGCGTCAACGATTCCGTCTCAACGTCTACATGTGTCAGGCCCGTCCCTGGAGGCATCCGCATTGCGGTATGCACCACCGTCCGCAAATTATGAAAATATATTTTCCGGTTCCTGCGATGTACTGGAAAGCACCAATTACGGTCTCGGTCTTCATAGTCACTGTAGTACTTCCACTCATGCAGAAGAAGAGTTCGAGGAGGGCGCGAAAAAGAAAAAAGTGCAGTTATGTAGTTGAACTTTAAACGGATTGATCTCAGGCTCCACTATACAGCTCAAGAAGTCGCACCCGAGCGAGCAATATGTGTGTATTACGTGCGGTCGGACGGATTCACCAGAATGGCGAAAAGTGAGTGGTTGTCATGACTGAGGAAATTAGCCTGATGGAAGTTTGAAGGGGCCGCTTGGACCAAAGACGCTGTGCAATGCGTGCGGGCTGAGATGGGCTAAGCAGATACGCAAGTACGATGAGCCAGCCGAGGGGACGAATTCTTAGTTTGCCACTGTGACTGTCACGCGTTATCTCGCGGTAGTAGACTGCTAGTCCTTCCGCTGATGTCTCCTCAAGTCTTTAGTTTGGCTCAGACCCCAATCTCGGCCCATGCATTCAGCCCGGATCGCTCTCGTCAGTTCTAGTTTGTGTGATCGTATTTGCGTATTCACTGCTCTCAAGAACTGGCAGTCAGTCTGAATAGCAAGGATGCACAGATATTCGCTCGCGCAGGCTCCGAATGGATGCCTACAGACACTCTGTCAGAGGTCAGAAGGCGCATACGCTCAAAATCGCATATATCTGATGGTGTCACAGCACGATAAGTTGATAACGTCCATCGACTGGGCGCCAAACACCAATCGCATAGTGACGGCATCTCAGGATCGGAATGCGTATGTGTGGCAAGAGACTCCCGATCCAGACACGGGGAAGCTTGTCTGGAAACCAACACTTGTAGTACTGCGAATTAACCGGGCTGCTACTTTTGTCCGATGGAGTCCCAAGGAAGATAAATTCGCAGTGGCCAGCGGTGCACGGTATGGTGTTAATACAATTCGCGCATACATCTAACGCTGCGATATAGTGCCATCTGTATCTGCTCTTTCGACTCTGAGAGCAACTGGTGGGTTTCCAAGCAGCTCAAAAAGCCCATTAGATCCACAGTATTAGCCATCGATTGGCACCCTAATAATGTGTTACTAGCTGCTGGAAGCGCAGACATGAAAGCTCGTGTGTTTTCGGCATATATCAAGGAAGTAGATGAAAAGTGTGATGGTAACAATTTGCAGGACAATGGCAAGAAGCTGATGCACTATTTCAGGCCAGTACCATCTGTGTGGGGTTCAAAGCTCCCCTTCAATACACTATGTGGGGAGTTCTCTAGCCCATCAAGTGGTTGGGTCCATTCTGTTGGGTTCTCCCCGTCTGGAGATGTCCTTGCATTTGTTAGTGAGTGTCTGGCCGAACGGCAAGGAGCGTTTTACTGATGGTGTCAGGCCACGACAGTACTATCAGTGTCGTTTATCCTGCTGGTCCGATCATTCATACTGTTAAAATCCCCTCGTTACCTTTGGTAACGCTCACATGGACATCAGAGGAATCCATAGTGGCTGCAGGCCATGACTGTCAACCCCTTGTTTTCTCAGGATTCGACGGAGGTTGGCAAGCAGTAGGTAGTTTGGATGATTCCAGCGGGTCCAAGTCGGATAGCGCGCGAGGAGCAAGCAGCCCCGTTGGACGTCTCAAAACAGGAGCCTTTGCTACCTTCAGAGACGCCGATATCCGAGGACATTCGAGCCTTGCTTCTGGCTCGCCTTCTACCGACACGAAGCTTTTAACGATACACCAGAACACTATTACGAGCATCAGGCCCTACGCAGGCAATGGATCTCAGGTCGGCAAGGTCAGCACGACGGGTGTAGACGGCACGCTGGTCATCTGGGACGCAAATGAAGTGGCATCCGGTGGTCGGATGGGCGGGATGCATATACGATAAATACATAGGCCTTACTGTTCATTTCCGTAGCCATCGGGCTGTTCGTTGATGACTCCCCAGACGGAAGCTTTGAACTGTGGAAGATTACCAGTCTTCTGGGGGAGAAGAGGCTGAAAAAAATACCAAAGTCAAAACAAATCCCATCTTTTGTTCCAAGACACGGAGACGTGACAGCATCGAACGGTCGGGCTGTTCGCCCAGAGATCGTGTCTTTTGATTAACCTGGATAATTCAGCGTATGTAACAGCGGGGAGACAAGGTGGCCGGAAGCTCACTATCTTGATGTGGTGTGCGAGCTTGGCGTACTCCCACAGGACGTCGGCCTCAAGCTGAGACAAACTAGGGTGGCCGTCATAAGGGTTTACATCGAAAATGGTATCTGGCTGTGTGGCCATGACTGTTGATTGCGGTCGAGGATCTGACGGACATCAGCGCTTCAGCGCCGGGGACACGGATCTCATCAATGAACTCGAGGCGGCAAAGACAATAAGAACTCCATCTCTCGGCAGCTTGGTAACCCAAACAATTGGAAGTTGTCGCCGTCCTCGCTCTCATGCCAGGTTTGACGCATTCTAAAAGATGAATCCTTCAGATCAGCTATTGTACGAGCACCCGCTGTCTGGCTCAGAGATACTATTCGGGGCTGCACCATACCCTTCAAGATCTGCCGTCACAATCTATCTCGACAATAGACTCGTCATAGCACAATGTCCTCATATACCAGACCTGGTTTCTCCTTCCTTCACGCACAGCCGCGGGCCTGGCACCAATACCCCTACACTTCAAGCCTCTGTCATTCTCCATGTTTAATGCTCAACCAGTTGCGTTCCCTCCTTCCGGCGTACCTCTCGAGTACGTGCGTCATAAACTGCAACGTGAAGCGCAAGATTTCTGGGGTAACATCGAGACGTCTGATTGTATTCTCAGTATGTTTGTTATAATTGAATCCTTTGCTCCTTACAAGCCTTTTTGCCAGCGATCCCTTTACCGCCTCAAGAAAACGGGCATTCTTTCAGTCCAACGTCGGACAGGCGGAGTGGCTTGGGTTCATCCGGTCCTTTCATGATCAATCACGCTCCTTCTGGCTTGAATCGCAGAGCAACGCAACCTGCGTTAAATAGCTCTCCTCGTTTGGTCTTGCATGTATGTCCCTCCTCGTGCTAATGTGCTCAAATCATCATGCAGACGGTCCATCTAGTTGCATTCCATATTTTTGTTGTCTAGCTCTACCTTTCTCAGAGGCCTTCTTAGCGGTGCATTACCCTTGGACCTTATCCACACCGCTAAAAAATCAGATGCAGATGACTCCTCTCATCTCTTTGCTGGACAGTTTACCCATCCAATTGACCATACCCCCCGACTATTCCCATGCTCCCCTGATCATCCCAGCATATATCTCCCGGTTCCCGATCCGCAATCTATTCAAACAATTATATATTGGATCTATTGGGGAAGAACAGACTTTATTGAACAATGTTTGCAGGACGGTAGCGTCCAATGGGAAGGTTTATGCAAGAACGCAGAGTACCTTGATCTGCCTACAGAGCTCAAGATTTTCCTCGCCCGGTGGCATCATCGGCGCTTGTCTCCAGACCACTCTTCTGACATCTCCGGCGAGGATTCTGATACGCTGTCCAGAGATTATGATGACGATACATCTTCAACTGCCTCCGATAGCGATACATCCTGGGACATGGACGATGAAAAGGAACAGATTAGGGGGAGATCAACGATGGCTCGTTCGCTGCAATTCCAAGAAGCGAGCCATTGTCGAATCTGATGAATAACGCAAGTCGTGTTACAAGCTCCTCCTTTATCAACAATCATATCTCTGCCACGCACACGCTCGTTTTAGCCTGCTTGAACTGGTATACCAATTCCTCTTTTCCTTCCTTCGACGAACCTCGAATGTAGTATAATTTTTGGCGGCCCGCGTCACTGTGCAAGAGAATAACAAGTTTTTTGTTTCGAAATACCAGTCCTGTACAGCTGTATTGTGTACACCATGTTACATTCGGGATTTTTAATTCGGTGATTATCTGATACAATCAATCACATGGACGCATGAAATGAACAAAAGAAAATGCGTGGGCAAAAAGGGTTGTTGAATTTCATTGCAGGACAATAACATCATCAAGTTGATTACCTCAAAATGTCAATTCTGTATAAACGTACTCATCATTGTTGATATCTGATAGAAAATCGACCGTCATGTGCCATATGTACCGGAGGACCGATAATCTCGAGCCCTGGAGTTTGGGTTTGTCTCGGCAAAGGGTACTTATGCCATTGGTCTGCAACACGAGGCAAAGGAGGTATGTGTGGTGCCTGGTCCCGCTGTCAATGCCTTGTACCACTTGAAATGTGAGACCCACCATGTATAATTTGTTCTCGACTTTGAACCAATCAACCTTTGTGAAATAGGCATGGTCAAATACTTCTTCACGCCCATTGAAGCCCAACCGCTTGAATGTGTCCATAACCAGGAACGATTCAACAAGTCTTTTGAGGTCCGTGGTTATTTGTACGTTCTGCGGCCAAACTACTCGCCCAAGAAGGATTTTTTTCAGCGTCGCCTCGGTGCTGCCATCCGTTGCCGAGAATGTCTAACCATGTCAAAAACACTTCTAGTACTTGTTATCTTTTACACTCACAGACTCTCCCGTGAGGAGTTCGAAAAATATACATCCACTTGCCCACCAATCCACCGTCGGACCATAAGAAACAGGGCCGATGAACATGGGATTGATGCATTCTGGGGCCATATATCGAGGTGATCCAACCATGGCCCAATCAGACATAGGGACATCTGTAGGGATAACAGCTGTTCCAAAGTCAGACAGCGCTAAATACCCATCAGCACCAAGTAGAATATTCTCAGGCTTGAGATCTCGGTGTACGATGCCATATTGCTCCAGGAAGGCCAAGCCGCAGGCAATATTCGCAAAGTAAAATGTGGCTTTAGTCGCGTCCAGCGGCGCTTGTTCGTGAATGATTGAGCGTAAAGTGCCGCAGGGGATGAATTCCAACATCATGTAAATGCTCCGATCGTCATAAAAAACGTCAACGAGACCATTCACGAATGGATTCCAACTAATCTTCTTGAGGAATTTTCGTTCGACGTTTTTTTCCGCGTAAGCGGTCTACGAATATCTCAGCTCGGCGATTAAATTCATGAAAAGTGAGTGTTTACGTCCTCGACGACATGGATTTGTTTCTTCTCGAAGGCCTTCAAGGCAAAATGGCATCCGGGTAGATCATGCTTATGTGATTTGCGATGTGTTCTGACAAGCAGAACTTTTCCGTACTCCCCTTGCCCTACTCGTCATCAGACAATCTGTCGTGCGAAGACACACTCTGCGCACCTAGGACTCTGACACATTTCAGGTCACCAAGGACGAGCTTTGTAGGCCGGCTTTGAACAGGCCTTTTCAAATCAGGCTCTGCAGGCTGAAGAAATATATATCCAATGGAAATGAATGGTATAGCGAGAGGATGTGCGTACCTCAACACTCGGCGGTGACGAGTTCATCAATGAATAGTTGCATTGAAACCGCTGTCCAAGTGCAAGGCCATCGACTAACTTGAGATTGTCTCTCTTATATGGCCCTTCCATGACGATATGGCGTTTTGGAGGAGTACGAAGATGATGCTTAACACGGTCTGGCGCCATCGAGGATACAGTAAGAGATGAAGTTTTGTCATTTCCTAGTTACCAGTCGTTGGCCATTGGCCTTTGTTCGTACCACAGCCGATCATGAATTGCCTTTTATAGACATACGGCTTTGAGTAATAGGCAACGTGACGTGACGTATGACTTTTCACACGCCTCCCAATTGGGCCAAGCGCGAGTTACTCAGTCTGAATGCTCCTGGATACAAAGCCCAGCGACTGGAAATATGTCTCTGAAGGCGGCGCGACAGCCGTTTTCTCCTACACTGGACCATCTGACCCGCAATTTGATGGCACGGTTCTTAGATTGAGAAAGATGCCTCGCGTGGCTGGTGACGATCCTGTCATTGAATATCAGGAAAAATGCACCTCAAGACTAATCTCGCCTGTTCATTTACCTCGACTAGAGTTCGTCTCGTTGGATGAGGAGTGGGTACAGAGATTGATCACCCTACACGACGGTCATCGCCCAGCAGCACGGAGAAGGAATGGCATAGATGCAACCCACGGCAGAGGCGTTCTAGCAACTGACCTTGTGGGTGGCGACTGGATAGCAGTTGAGATTAAAGTAATGTATATCATCTCGGCTTCATACTACTGCTACTGAAGGTAACCCAAGCCCAAGTGGGGATTTCTACCGTCGGGCAAGTATCTCTCACCCGAGACGCGCCCGGTGAAGACGAAGACCTGCAGATACTGCATGCATTCGTATTTAAGGGCAGCCCAAGGAGGGATACAGGCAACGAATTATTGCCCGCTGGATCTCTTTTCGGGAGAAAAGAGGCGCGTGATCCAAGCCATATCCAGCTTATGGGATGCTTGGAAACTGAACGATGGTGAAATCAATAATCTCAAAGTATTTGTAGGAGGAAATTCTATCAAACCGTCTGAGGTGTGTTATATTATGTTCATTTGCATGAAGATAATGAATGGGTTTCACAGGCTCCTTCAATGTTTGCTGACGGTGTCGTACAGTCCATTGATGTAAAGGAAGCTTTCATATCAGCACTTATAACCCCGCTTCTGGAGACCACCGTTCTCAAAAGAATATCTTACTTACAGCGTAAGCTTGACCCGTTTGATATCGAAGGGCTGTCGAAACTCTGGCGGAGAGCAGTTGAAGAAGGAACGGGATCCTCTTTATTCACGGAACCAACGATGGATGAGTGGGAAGAACTGGTCACCATATTCCTGAGTTCGGGAACGATCAATTCAAAACCAAGTCCTTTGCATCTCCGGTATTATTTGCTTGCTTACTTGCTCTCGGCAAGTTTTAAGGATTGTTCGCTCATGGTTCAACTCGATTTCCTGAGGCCGGGGTCAGACAGTCGCGAAGCGAAGCCACATAGAGTATGCGTCATTGATTTGGATCGCAAGAGCATATCGCGGATGGAGAAATGGGAGCAGATGGACAGACAAATTGTGCAGGGATTTCTGGCGTCTGGACATGAAAAAACCTGCGTAGATTCTTACCATTATGACTTCGCACGCACCGGCAGACCGGATATGGTCCGGGGCGTCTAAGCGCAGTGTATAGCAACTTTGTCCGCAATGACTTTGGTTTCTTTTGCGCGTGCCCGTGTATCTGGAAGCCGCAGAGTAATACAGTCGTTTTCGCAGAGACGCTATGCATCATTCTACAACTCTGACGTAGCTGGTCTGACGGGCGAGGAGATGGAGGTTTGTCCATACAGTTTGCATTACGCTCACCCAGAACCTAAAGGCCTAATACCTGACAGTTCCGAAATGCAGTGACTGAATTCGCACAGAAGGAAATTGCTCCTCTAGCTACAGAAATTGACAAGAACAATGCAACTCCAATGGTACGATCACTTGCCAGTGACTGGTCAATATGCACGTACTAACCCATGTCACTTTCGCGGTAGTATCTTTGGGAGAAGCTCGGCGAAATGGGTCTGCTTGGTGTAACTGTAAATCCAAAGTACCATGGACTCGGACTCGGGTATTTTCATCATACATTAGCCATGGAGGCCATATCGACAGCCTCGGGGTCTGTTGCACTCTCCTATGGGGCGCATTCCAACTTGTGTGTCAATCAGATCCATAGGCATGGCACAGAGGAGCAAAAAAGTAAATATCTCAACGATTTGGTGCAGGGGAAGAAGATTGGGAGTCTCGCTATGAGTGAACCTGGTTCCGGAAGCGACGTTATAAGTATGAAATTGAAAGCAGAAAAAATTTCTGGTGGATACTTGCTTAACGGGAACAAGTTCTGGTACGTTCAGCTCGCCATAAGAGACTGGCTTAACTGAGCCAAGTCAAGGATAACAAATGGACCCATTGCATCGACATTTGTTGTTTATGCGAAGACTGATCCGTCCAAGGGATCAAAGGGTATAACTGCATTTATCATAGAGCGTGGATTCAAAGGGTTTTCCACTGGTCCCAAGCTGGATAAATTCGGCATGAGAGGTAGTGATACATGCGAATTAATTTTCGAAAATTGTGAAGTTCCCGAGGGTCAGTGACATTATATCATGTCAGTGTCTGCTGATGTTGTTCTAGAGAATGTGCTAGGGCAACTAAACAAGGGTGCTGCTGTTCTCATGTCTGGACTAGATTTGGAGCGCCTTGTGCTGAGCGGTGGTCCTCTGGGGTATCACGGATTTCCATATATGATCGATGTCATTCTAACGGATAAAAGGCTTATGCAGGCTGCTTTTGACTATGCCGTGGAGTATGCCCATGACAGACGACAATTTGGCCAACCTATCGGGACATTTCAGCTCATGCAAGGTCCGTCGCAATTACCACTGAGAAAAGGAATATCCGAATAGTTCTTAAGCCAAGATTGCTGACATGTACACCAAGTTGAACGCCAGCCGTTCGTACGTCTATGCCGTAGCTAGGTCTTGTGACGGGGGAAAAGTTAGTCGAAGGGTAAAATATCTGATTACTACATTGCGAAACCTTTGATTATCCTATGCTACAGGATTGTGCTGGCGCCATTCTGTATTCAACGGAGAGGGCAGTTGAAGTCGCGTTGGAAGGAATGCAATGCTTGGGAGGAAACGGTTATATTAACGGTATGGATGTGGCTGCAACACACGTGGAACACCGCTAACTCGCTGTCAGATTATCCAATGGGACGGATCATGAGGGACTCGAAATTGTACACCGTAGGTGCTGGCACGCAGGAGATCCGTCGCATGCTTATTGGAAGGGAGTTCAACGAGGAATTTACGGATTAAAGTTGCGGAAATACTTTAATTTGTACGAAAATTTCTTGTTCTTGCTGAATGTCGAAATCATAAACCTGCTGTCAGAGGGGCTGCGGTGTGCGGAACGCCGAACAGAATTTGTCCAGTTGATCAAGCCATTCCTATTTTCGGGGTGCTGGGACAGGGGCATAATAAATTCCCCAAGTCTCAATACATTATTGCCTTACTCGTCGTATTTCACCATGCTCACAAATACTTTAGATCGACTGTGAAACCGGCTCACTTCCAGCCGCACTGGAACGTTCCTCGTCTTAGACCCCTGACCTTCTAAAGGTCAAAGGCTTTGAGTGGGTCGGACTTTCCTCTGCCTGAAGATGCTGCAAGGCTGGCCAGAATATCAGTCGACTGCGCAAAAGATCCCCCTTCCAGAATTCGATATCCCGAGTACCCCGCGAGATGGTATGCTCATCTCCTCGAATCGTCAACGGACTTCACAGGCATGTGATAAATGCCGCGAACGCAAAACAAAGGTAGGGAACGCTAGCGTCGTATCCAGGGGTGCCGCTAATTGTGTCTATCCACCAAGTGCTCTGGCGACCGCCCAGTCTGCAAGAGATGTACTACGCGTGGCTTGATATGCACCTATTCCTGTCGGGAACCGCGTCCGCGAGGTCTCACAAAACTGCGACCGCGAGCATTGTCGACAGTCGAGCTTCCAACTGTTAACATGGGTGCAGCGTCGCAATCGCTGTACGGATTCCCGCCGGTAGAGGCGCCGCACCGTCAAAGTCGGCAACTTCAGCAACAGAGCACCCTGCAGGCAAGGGCTCTAGCCAAGACTGACTTATTCGCGAGTGGTCCCGTTCCGACAGGGTTGCCTTCGCGTCAATCTATGCCTCATGATTTTCGACAATTCGAGTCAAGACGTCTCAACCCTTCAATGTTTTTATCCACGCACGAGGTCCACCCAATAGTGCGAGATGCTGGTCAGATTCGGCCATTGGGTAAGATGGCCAGCGGCCTGGCGTTAGAGGGTGGGACGACCCCAGCGACGCGGGTATTAAATCAAACCAATCATAACCTGATGACACCTGTAGCGAGCTCGGCGCCGCTTGGGTTAAACCATCCATTCCAGATTCAGTCGCTTCAAGGCAATGGGCCATTTGGTGTTGATTACAATGGCAGTGGAAAGCTTGGGTCAGTTGTCTCCCTTTGTTACCTTTTCTAGCGGCTGATACATCGCCAAAGGTACACCGGTCGATCCACGCCACCCTCGTTGTCTCATTCAACAAGCACGAGTGTCACACACTCGCCCTCGTCTTCAGAGCACGATCTGGAAGCTCACCACCAGCGTATAACCAATTTCGAATTACTGATGGCCTCGTATGAGAACGCAACGCTGTACGAGCATCCAAGTCACGACGTTTTCGGCCAAGTGGAGTTACTAGCGGATTCCAATCGCCGTGGTCCAGGCTTGGAGCTGCAATATCCTACGCCCGTTACACCTATTGGTGTGGAGAAGATGGAGATCGTTACGGATTAATTTTATGCTCACACTTGTAATATTCCTGTCTAGATGATTTGATATCAAACCGATACTAACACGGAAGAGAATAGTAGATACAAATTCGAAAAAGAAATAGTGCTGCAATGAGTACAATCTGTTAGATTCATGCGTACGGATCAACTACCAGAAACGGAACTGACAGGGTATAATGAGAGACAGCAATGACAAAAAGAGCGACGTAGTAGTCATGGAAGGAAAGTGCATAATATACGGCTGCATTGTTCAGTGTACTGCAACATAAAGATAAGCGGTCCTCCGGTGAGATGTTCCTGCGCAGAGCCCACCTAAAGAAGCGTCAGAGTAAGTATTTCTCTGATTACGAGTTGAGTAATACCAACCGTGGCCATGTGACTACGATACAAGAATCGTGGTGAATAGCTTGGACGTTCCCGACGACAAATATCCAGAGAGAAGGAAAAGAATAGCTTGCACGGTTATGGCAACCAGATCTTAATCGTCTGATCCACACTTCCTGTAGCTACGACATTGACGAGCTTTTCACTTTCTGGACTTGGGCCGGGATCTGTACCATTTGCGCCATTGTCGCCGCCTGCGCTGCTGGAGAGCAGCTGCCTTCCCCAGGCAAGGGTCTGGATAAAATGACCATGCGCTTCGACTGTTTTCATGCATCGCCCGGTTGAGAGCTCCCACACACGGATTGTCTTGTCATCTGAAGCGGAAAGCAAGTACTTGCCGGAAGGGTGGAATGCGAGGGCTCTGACCCAATTGTCATGGCCAGCCTGAGACAGTGTTCAGAGGGGGTCGAGTGGCTAGAGAGGAACTAACCAAATTCTTGAGCACCTGACCGTTCTGTGTATCCCAAACTTTGATTGTCTTGTCTCGTGCGCCACTTGCGGCGTACAAGCCCGGTCTCTTGTTTCCGGCTGTATTCTAGGGAAATCGATGACTAAGTACGGGTAGGGAAGACCGATAGAGAGGACTGACCGGGATGCCAGCCAGTTCACGTATGGCGGCGTAGGCAACAATGGGAGCGAATACGACAACCTCTACGTCATTGTCGTGACCGCGCATTTCCATCTTCTGCTCGCCTGTCTTGGGATCCCAGAGACGCACGGTCTTGGGGATGGTGAGCTGATGAAACGGGGCGAGACAAAACATACCTGATCCTTTGAGCCGCTGATGATGTACTTTCCGTCATCTGATGGGACGGCATAACGAACCCACTCGGTATGGCCAGAAATGGTGCGGATGAGGTGTCTACACGGCTATTCAGTGGCGATCAGATGGAATGACGAAACGCACGTCGTTGCGATATCAAATATTCTGATTGTCCTGTCCCTGCTGGCGCTGACGATATGCTGATCGCCGGGGAGGAAGCGGACGGTGGAGACGGAGTGTTCGTGACCAGGGAAAGTCTTTGTGTTTTTCCATTCGTTCGAAGAGTCCCAGATCTTGATGAAGAGATCGTTGGAGCAAGTCACTGGGCAAAGGTAAGCAGAATGGGTTGCGGGGGTAGGATGGACAGACCTAGGAGCAGGCCCTTATGATCAAAATCGACGTCGACGACGCTCTTGGTATGGCCCTTGAGAGTACGTTCAAATTCGCCTGTTTCCCAATCCCAGATCTTGACGGTGGCATCCTCACTTGCAGAAGCGAGGATGGAGTATTGGGGATGAAAAGCGATGCGGGTGACGGCAGCGCGGTGTCCTGTGAGGACGTGGGCGGCGGGAGCGCGGGGCACCCAATCTGACTGCATTGCGGCGCGTTTTGCAGGGGAAAGAGAAAGCTCCTCCTGAAGGGCGGCATTTCTGTTTTCAAGATCGATTATCTGCAAGGCGTGAGCAGCGGCGCGCACAGGAGGAGAGCCAGACCTTTTTCTGCAGGCGAATCACGCTCGTCCACTTCTTCTCGAGCAGGCCAGCATATTTGGCCTTTGGATCTGGCGTGTAGTCTGTGCCCGCATCAGCCTTGAACGCCTGGTATGCTGCAGAGAAATTGTTGGCGTAGAGATACTCAAGCATCGACCTGTGAAGGTCCTCGCGCTGCCTGTCTGAGAGGAGCGACATTTGGGCGGGCCACCGTCCGCTGCCACGCGCCTCTGCCTGCCGGGAAAAGCCGGGTTCGTGTGAACCTTTTTTAGCCCGCATACAACCGCGTCTTTTCCTCCTCAACCATGTTCTCCCGCCTCTCAACGAGGGCCCTTTCTGCCCTGGGGCGTTCTAGAGCTACCCTCTACCCACCTCCCCGCTCCTATGCTACAGAGGCAAAAGCCACCGTTGGCTCAGTCAAAACAGTCATCGGTGCCGTTGTCGACGTCCAGTTTGACACCGATGACCTGCCCCCGATTCTTAACGCACTGGAAGTCCAAGACTTTCATGGTGGCCGTCTCGTCCTCGAGGTTGCCTCCCACTTGGGCGAAAATTCAGTCCGCACCATTGCCATGGATGGTACAGAGGGTCTCGTACGTGGCGCAAAGGTCGTCGACACAGGCGCCCCAATCATGGTCCCTGTCGGCAAGGACACCCTCGGCCGCATCATGAACGTCATTGGTGAGCCCATTGACGAACGTGGTCCAATCAAGGGCAGCAAGCTCAGTCCTATCCATGCTGACCCGCCCGCCTTTGTTGAGCAATCCACCACCGCCGAAGTGCTCGAAACTGGTATCAAAGTTGTCGACCTTTTGGCTCCCTATGCTCGTGGTGGAAAAATTGGTCTCTTCGGCGGCGCTGGCGTCGGCAAAACCGTGTTAATCCAGGAACTCATCAACAACGTAGCAAAGGCCCACGGTGGTTTCTCCATCTTTTGCGGTGTCGGTGAACGTACCCGTGAGGGTAATGACTTGTACCACGAAATGATCGAAACTGGCGTCATCAACCTTGAAGGCGACTCCAAGGTCGCTCTCGTTTTTGGTCAGATGAACGAGCCTCCCGGTGCCCGTGCCCGTGTAGCACTGACGGGTCTTACCATTGCCGAGTATTTCCGTGACGAGGAAGGCCAAGACGTGTTGCTCTTCATTGACAACATTTTCCGTTTCACTCAGGCAGGTTCTGAAGTTTCTGCTCTGCTCGGTCGTATTCCCTCCGCCGTCGGTTACCAACCCACTTTATCCACTGATATGGGTAGCATGTACGCCTACCTGTCACGTATCACGCACATTACTGACCCCTTGGTAGGCAAGAACGTATCACTACAACCAAGAAGGGCTCCATCACCTCGGTGCAAGCTGTATACGTCCCTGCTGACGATTTGACTGACCCTGCTCCCGCCACTACTTTTGCTCACTTGGATGCCACCACCGTCTTGTCCCGTAGCATTGCCGAGCTTGGTATTTACCCCGCTGTCGACCCCCTTGACTCCAAGTCGCGTATGCTGGACCCCCGTATCGTAAGTAGGCGACGTGTCGTAATGGGCGTGTCTCATGTCAGTTGCAGGTTGGCAAAGAGCACTATGATGTCGCGACGGCCGTCCAAAAGATTCTCCAAGATTACAAATCTCTACAAGATATCATTGCTATTCTGGGTATGGACGAACTGTCTGAAGAGGATAAATTGACGGTCAGTAGTCAATGACTACTTTCTTCAGGTATTGATATCGCTCTAGGTCGAGCGTGCTCGTAAAATTCAACGTTTCATGTCGCAACCTTTCCAAGTTGCCCAAGTCTTTACAGGTTATGAGGGTAAACTTGTTCCACTCAAGGACACTGTCCGCTCCTTCAAGGAGATTCTCTCTGGCGCTCACGATAACCTTCCTGAATCGGCTTTTTACATGGTTGGCACAATAGAGGATGTCAAGAGCAAGGCTGAGCAGCTTGCCAAGGAGATGGGGCAGTAATGTCATCAAAATAATTATTGATCGTAGTAGAAGTAGCGTACATTTGCTACATTCAAAACCAATTTTTGTGTACTGCAAGTGAGAATGGATAGGGCGCTATAGCCAAGTGGTTACGGCGACAGATTAGAAATCTGTTCCTCTTTGAGGGCGCAGGTTCGAATCCTGCTGGCGTCGGATGTTTATTAAGAGCCTTTTTACTGGTACTTGGACGGAAAGCGTGGCGACCCGTGCGGTACACCGTCTCCAAAACAAGCGTGATCGTGTTACCCCGTTTTTCCCTTATATCTACGCTTCTCCAGCGCGTCCCAGCGGCCCATTTCTCCCGTATGGCATCCATAGTCGACGGCCACTGGACCCGCGTCCCTCCCTTCGCCGTATACAGCCGCCCCGTCATCAAGTCCGACAACGACCAACGCCAGTACAGAATCATTCAGCTGGACAATGGCTTACAAGCCACTCTTATCCATGACGCCGACACTGACAAAGCTGCTGCCAGTCTCGATGTCGCTGTCGGTCATTTGAGCGATCCTGTTCGTTTGTCGTCAGAAGCTTCCGCTTTCGTAGCTGATTGGCATCTCAGGCTGACATGCCAGGACTCGCCCATTTCTGCGAGCATCTGCTGTTCATGGTCAGCACAGCATCATTTCTTTAGTCACACGGCTCACTATCGATCGTACAAAGGGTACCGACGCATTCCCAGGCGAAAATGAGTATACAGAGGTCTGCGCTTGCTTCTAGACGTTTGTTGCTTATTTGACTCACGTCTGCCTCAGTACCTTGCCAAGAATAATGGCATGTCGAACGCCTACACATCCACCAGCAACACCAATTACTATTTCAGCGTAGCCACAACCGCTCTCCAAGGCGCCCTCGAACGGTTTTCGGCCTTTTTCCATTGTCCCCTGTTCGCTCCCTCCTGCACCTCCCGAGAAATCCATGCAGTCGACTCCGAACACCAGAAAAATCACCAATCTGACGTCTGGAGAGTGTTCCAGCTGAACAAACATTTAAGCAAGGAAGGCCACGTCTGGAGCAAATTTGGAAGCGGTAGCCGCTATAGCCTTTTGAGATCTGCTAGGCTGTTGAAGCAGAAAGGTTTGTTGAATGACACACCCGCGTCCAGTGCCAGCAGCGACATATCTACCCCATCGTCTTCCCGAATACCTTCACCTACTCCAAGTTCTCCCTGTTCAACTGTTTCAGTTGAGGGTGAAAGGGACCCTGACGGTGGTCCCGTGGGTCGTGAAACTCGACGCAGACTAGTTGAATGGTGGGAGCAGGAATACTGCGCCAGTCGGATGCGGTTGTGTGTAATTGGGAAAGGTTTGGTCTTCCGGTCACATTCTTGTCCTTATTCCTAACTACCTTATCAGAATCTCTCGATGAACTGGCTGAGCTCACATCAAGATTCTTCTCGCCGATCCTGAACCGTTGTCAAGACCCATTGCCATTAATCGAGGACCATCCATTTGGCCCCAATGAGAGAGGGGTACTAGCATACTTTATCCTGATACGGGATATTTCGCTGACGCTTCCTCTAGACGCTAGTTGCAGTACAAACCGTCATGCATTTCCACGTTTTGGAAATTTTGTTCCCCTTGGAGTATCAACCACCGCAATGGAAGTACAAACCTGTCGGTTTCATCTCACACCTCATGGGTCATGAAGGCTCTGGGTCGCTGCTCTCTTACCTGAAGAAAAAACGGTGGGCAACCAGTCTCAGTTCCGGTCCCCAGAGTCTTGCAAGAGGATTCGCCATTTTCAAGCTCACCATTGACATGACGAAATCGGGCTTTCGTGGGTTTTCATCCTTTAAATAAACGCACTTTGCAAACGTGTTTCAGAAAACTATCGGTCCGTCACACTGGCCGCTTTCAAATATCTTTCGTTGCTCCGCTCCTCGGAATTTGACATGTATTTGCAGAAAGAGATATCTATGTTATCTATGTTACAGTTTCGTTTCTCGGAGAAAAAACGACCAGATAGTTACGCGACGAGCATTACAGAGCGAATGGTGTGGCCTGTACCCAGGGAAAGTATCATCAGTGCCCCAAAGTTGACAGAAGACTGGGGAGACAATCCACTTCCCCGTCAGAAAGTTAAAGAGTATCTTGAAAGTTTCAGGATCAATCAAGGTCGAGTAGTTTTAATGGCCAAGGCAGAGGAACATGCCAAGTTGACTTCCGATGCGGTTTGGTCGAAGGAACCCTGGTACGGAACTGAGTATCGTGTAGAAAAATTTGATGAGGAGTTCGTGAAACTGGTATGCTAGCCGTTGGTTGCTCAACAATAATCTGATTCTTTCCACAGGCGGATGGGCCCAATGATATTCCAGAGTTGTTTTTACCAGGACCTAACAACTTTATTCCTTCTAATCTTGATGTCAACAAGATCAACATTTTCGAGGTGACTGGAACAGAAGTATATTATTATTGCCCTTGCTAATATGCTGTCGTGAAAAGCCTGCGAAACGACCGCATCTCATTCGAGAGACTGCCTTGTCACAACTGTGGCATAAAAAAGATGACAAGTTCTGGATACCAAAAGCACATGTCACCATCGATATTCGCAGGTAGGGATAAGTCATCTTGCCCTGCATCTCGTTTTATATCCATCGGTTCAGCCCTTTTGCCAATGAATCACCACGAGCATCTGTCATTACCAGGTGTGTATTATCACTCAAGGCCCACCATGGCTTGAACCGTTATTAGAATGTATTGCGACATCGTGGACGACTCGTTGGCAGAATTCTCATATGATGCGGGCATTGCTGGTTTGACATACAAACTTCTACAACAGACTACGGGTTTGATCCTAACAACGTTTGGGTACAATGACAAAATGTCGCTCCTCGTGGAACAAATTCTAGATAAATTGAAAACGCCTAACGTAGAACCCGAAAGGTTGGAAGTAATGAAAGAACAGGTGCGCGTTGCCGTTGCGTTATTCCGGGTTCTATATGATCTGAGTGATGTAGGCGAAAAGGAACTGGGAGAACTTCTACATGAGCCAGTCTTATCATTTATCTGATTACTTTGGGAAACATCTTTTGGCTGAGAATACTTGGACTGTCGAAGAGAAACTTCGAGAGCTTGACAGTAAGCATGCATCCCCCCCTTTTTTTCATAGACGTGTTAAAACCAAGGGTGATCAGCCATCACCGCAGCAGAGCTTCATGTCCACGCCAAGAAATTGCTGTCTCGTGTTCAACTGCGAATCCTTGTGACTGGAAACATGCACAAAGACGTAGGTGCAAGGTTAATCATTGCAGATAACGCTCTTAGTGATGATGCAGGACGCTATAAAAATCGCAGAATTAGCCGAAGCAGGGTTGATTTCAGCGAACCTCTCGGCAGACGAGTTGAGCGAGCGTGCACTGATTATACCACGAGGTATACACATTACATAGAATCGTTAAATCGGAGTTAAATGTCGCCAACAGGATCCAACTACATATGGTCTTCCAAGTTATTTAACCCAGATCAAGTCAATTCAGCATTGACATATTACTTACATTTTGGACCAATCGTGGATCAGCGTCTTAGAGTGACATCTACCCTGCTTGTTAAAATACTCACCGAGCCGGCTTTCAATGTACTCCGCACGCAGGAGCAACTCGGATACATCGTTCTATGCAGTCCATGGGTTATTCCCGGAAGCGGCGAAATGGGATTCCGCATCGTCGTTCAGAGTGGCAACCAACCAGGATATCTCGAACATAGAGTAGAGGCATTCCTAGACAAGATGAAAGAGACGATAGACCAAATGAGCGAGAGTGCCTTCGAGGAGTACAAGGCTGGACTCGCGAAGCGCTGGCTAGAAGCTGATAAGAACATGACTGAAGAAGCTACCAGATTTATGGTACATATCAGCAGCGGGCAATTAGACTTTTTGAGGAGTACGTCACTTGACCAGCAGCTATGGCACGATCTAACAAATCATAGACGAGAATGATGCTTATTTGCTGAAGGATATCACCAAGGACGATGTTCTTTCTTTGTATCTTTCACATTGTCATCCTTCTTCTCCAACCAGAGCCAAACTATCGGTCCACATGCATTCTCAGAGTCCACCAAAGAGAATTAGTGTTGAGGCCGCTCAGGCATTTGCTTCCCTCACGCGAGAAGCTGGTTACGACATAGTCGAAGCTGATTGGAGAGAAATCATAGGAAGTGACGGGGCGGCGTCGCCTGAGGAATTCATCAAGCATTGGACAGCACTATTTGGTGATAGCGACAAGGAGAAATCCTTGTTCGCTGCCTTACCAGGTCTTGTTCAGAAATACCCTGTAGACGGTGAAGGACAAGACATCATACACCAAGATGCACATTACATACAAGATGTCAAGGTTTTCAAGGCAAGCTTACCTGCGTCCGCTATTCAAGGTCCCTTGGTACAATGGGGTGATCTACCCGTTTCACGTCTCTAGTCGTGAATACTCTGCCATGCCGTGTAAGTTATGGTTATGTTTGCTTATTTATATGCCTGGATATCGGTACATACATAAAAGGGGAATGCATTGATGACAATGGTAGACGTTAGAACAATGCAGAGCATACAAAACAATGCTACATGAGTCCGCTTGGATCCAGGTCGACGAGAAGAGGTATGCAACTGTCCAAGGTATCAATTCTATTTCCTTCTCCCTTCTTTGTATTTTACAGGCTGTACCGGGGGAGCATAATCCTTTGGCCGCCGGAAGAGGAGGACGTGCGGCTCCGGTGCTTTAACAACGTACAGTCAATTAGAAATGATGGCTACCATGGCACTTACCATGCACTTCATAATGCTCCCATCCAAGACTTTGCGTGATTCCTATGCCTCGCCATTCGCTTTCGGCCAGAAGGCGCAGAGTACCTGAGTCATCAGGATTAAAGTATTCCTTCGGAACCATCTTCAAAAGTTGTTTCGGAAGGATGACATGACGATACTCGAAGTGGTCATCCGAGTAGCGATCAGAGTAGTGGATCCTAGATCCCAAAAGATACGACAACCCAACGTGACGAATAAGATTAGGCTCACTTTTCGACATATTCTTCCCACTTCTTGGCCTGCTCTTGAGCTTGCACCAGCTGATTAGTTGCCATGGATTGTGGAAAGTGGTAACCTTATTTACGTCACACTACATTACTTTGCCACGTGACGAGCTAACGCGATCATATTATAATATCCCAAATGCAGCGCATTGTCCCCCTCCTTCTTGAACATGAACCGTTACCATCCTGCTGGTCATTACCAGGATCATGTGGAGCCATATGACGACGGAGACCCAAGCATGTATGCGCATTACAGTGATATACAGGAATTCTCCGACGAGCCCATTGAGAATACATGTAAGTATATGCGCCGACTCTGATAATCGCGTCCATCCATGATACAGTTACATCTTCTCCTACGTATCCGGGGCAAGAATATCAATACATAGACCCTCAACTCATGCCTTATGACGCATATAGCGATGATATGCGCGGCACTTCCCAAGATCATTCTAGTTATGAACCAAGTTGGCCAATTTTTAACGATTTGAAGTCTGAAATTAATCAGTCTTTAGTTTCGTCGCTGCATAAAGCGAGGCAGAGGCCGCTACAACTTGGTCGAGGGGAAGAGCACCGTCATTCATCTGTGACATTCCGTCCCATCGAAAACCATACCTACGAAGACCCCAATTTATATGAACGACCGCAATATTCCTCTGAACCCCAACGTGGGACACGGTTGCGACCAGTGTCGAATCTCCGTAAGACTATTCTACTTTTCATACAAAGGAAGGGTATTTATGCCAAGGTTCACAGCTGATGTTTTTCGCAGCATTTTCAAGTTTGGTATATTCAATGCCGTTCAATCGGGCTGTTTTGATAATGTGGCATTTGATATTATTATTGTTGCGTTGATTGTGCTGAGCTAATTTCTATGAAGGTTTATAATTCGGATGAAAATATTGTAAATCTTTTGCAACCATCTAACTATGCTATTTTGACACTATTGTAGGTTATAAGCGGTGATTTACCGGATCACAATACCATTACCGTGCTTGAGACTGAAATCCTGGTTCTAAGCTCCTACTGGTAGCGGAAAGACCGTCCTGTTCGAACTTGCGATTTTACATATTATTCACCGATCGAGAGAATCTGGTAAAATGTTCAAGTGTGTCTACGTGTCGCCAACAAAGGTAATATGAGAAATGAACGTGGAAATCCATTATTCATCACTCCTAGGCGCTATGTTCCGAAAGGTTTAGAGATTGGGAAGCAAAGTTTGGAACTCTAGGATTCAAATGTAAGTATGGATTAGCTGATGAATGCGTGACATTAATAGGAGACTGAAGGTTGCGAGTTGACCGGAGACACCGTAGTTTTCGGAAAAGGTGCTTGGGGAGACGCTAAAAACGCGAGCATAATGTCAGTTCTGTTTTAATCTATCAAAATAAAACCAAGCGACAATTGATCTTCGTTAGCATCACAACAGTTAGGCTGATTTCTCCCTACAAAAGCTATGCTCAGAAGCATTCTAGGCCGAGAAGTGGGATAGCCTTACTCGGACTTGGTATGGTGTTATCATGTACGTTTCACCTCAATTATATAGTGGAATAGGCGCGACCATGATCAAATTCTATCACAAATCAAGTTATTCCTTGTTGACGAGGTTCGGACCTCCCTCAAACTCATACATTAATTCAATGTCCATAGATCCATGTTCTGAACGAGTCTCGTGGCAGCACACTAGAGGTTGTTATTTCTCGCATGAAAATTAGGGGGACCGCTGTTCGATTTGTGCTCGTTTCGGCTACTGTACCCAACATCCAAGATATTGCAACGTGGATAGGGACAACCGGGACCAAAAGTAGACCTGCCACAATCCTTGAGGTGAGCTACATGTGGCACGACATAAGCTGCGCTGATACGGAACTAGTTTGGCGAGGAATATCGACCCTGTAAACTTGCCAGAATTGTCGTCGGCGTTCCCCGTCCAAGGGGACAGAACGATTTCGCGTTTGCAAGAACATTAGACTGCAAGCTGTTTGCGACATTGCAAACGTATTCAGTAGGAAAGCCCATCTTAGTCTTTTGTCCAACGAGAAACGGTAGATAAAGGCATTTCGATGGTTGCTATGATTCACCAGTGGCTTGTGAATAGGTGCCTTCGCGACGGCTGAACGGCTGAAGAAGGATTACCTTGATGCGGAAGGCAAGAGGGAGCGATTGCCATGGTCAAAATCTCCTCAGTAGCGCTGGCTATCGAATCAAGTTATTCTTGCCTAATTTCTCTGCTAGATCGCAACATTGTTTCTATGACAAGAGGTCCAACGGTGAGCATTTGAGATACTAGTACTTTCGACCGCTCAAATCCAACAAGAATTGGCGGAACTGGGAATTGGCGTCCATCATGCGGGGTTAGCTATGGAGGACAGAAGAGCTGTCGAAGATATGTTCATGAAAGGATTTCTGCGAATCGTCATTGCCACATCAGTTGAGTTGTATTGCCTTAGACAACGCTTGACGTTGCTGACCGTCACAAGACACTGGCAGTCGGCGTTAACCTTCGTGAGTCATTAGTATCATTGGGAATATTTCCTCAATGTGACATACAAGCCGCACACACCGTCGTCATCAAGGGCGTACATGTATATCAGAATAATGCAAACATTGAGTATTCCGATCTGGATATAATGCAGATGATTGGTCGGGCGGTAAAAACCAATTACATTTGGTTGGACTATGACATTGACAGTCATACAGGGCCGTCCACAATTTGGCGAGTAGAATGGCACTTCTATAACACTTTGTCTGAAATGGCGTCTCAGACACAGAAGGCCTTGCCATCATCCTCTGCGAGACCGCCCTGGAAAAAAAGTACAGGGATTTGGCACAAGGAACCACTGTCATAGAAAGCTCTCTTCATCGAAATCTTGCAGAGCACCTCAATTCAGAGGTGGGGCTAGGTACCATTGTCAGTGTCGGCTCAGCGAAGGAATGGCTTCGCAACTCCTTCCTATTCCAACGAATACGTAAAAATCCAAACCACTATGCACTTGGAAAAGACGAGAATCAGACGTGGGAGGAACGAATGGACGACTTGGTCGTTCAAAGCTTTGCCAAACTCGCAGATATGGACCTAATAAGGTTCGTCGATGGAGGAGAGGAATTGCGGTCGACGGAATACGGAAATATCATGAGCAAGGTAAGTCCACGTTGGACACCGTGTATCTCATTTGATCTGTCCCCAGCTCTATATACGGCAGTACACGGTGAGATGTTCCCTTTTGTGAAAAAATTTTCTGCTGAGGATGTGGTAGATGGAGTTGATTTTGAAGCTTCCTGAACGACCCAGTATACGGGACATCGTAAGCGGTTCGACACGAATAGTGATTGAGAGGCATCTGACTACTCCAAGTTGGAAACCATCTCTTCTGCAGAAGAGTGTGTACCGGTTTCATCAAAGCAGAGTATCACGATAAATGTTGTTGATTCAGATTCCACGAGTCTCGGATAAGAACTTCGGAGAAAACGGTTAAGCAGAACAAATCTTGCTACCTATTAGAGACTCACAGACCATTAGAGCTTGAATAAACTTCGTCAGCACAATGATATACGATTTATTATCAAGAAACTGGAGAAAACATACGATAAAGTATTCGTTATAATTCAAGTCAGTGTCCCTTCAGTAGATCAGAGCCATATCTTACGTATTCTGCTTTGAAGGCTATATTGGGCGGCATCTCGCTGAACTCCCCGGAGTACAGAACAGGTGATAGTCAACCACACCTCGAGGCTCTTGCAATATTCCGCCATGTATGCCGTATCACACGTGGTAAATTAACCTCCATTAAAGCATCTGATGATCTCATGACTACCTTTCGCAGCCGTCGTGGAAGTTTCTGTCGTTAGCAGACGAGGTGCGCAAATGAAGCATGGTCTAGAATTGTGAGAAATTTTTTCATCTGTTGAATGCTGCAAATACGAAACTGGGAAGGCTTCGATGTCTGAGCGCAAAAGCATGGGAAGACAGGCCAGTCGTATTACGCCAGATAGAACAAATTGGTGAAAAATCGTACGTAAGGAAGATAATTAGCATTGTCCGAGAGCTCATATTGTCTAGTCTGAAGGTCCGTCATATAGATGAATAGCAATGAAATGACAGCTATTGATAGGTCCTTGCTGAGAACGGAATCGCTACGTTGCAGGTCTTGCAACAGCAGCCTCCATCTAGAATAGAATTGGTTAGTTGATCCTGTTACAAGCTCGAAGGTGATATTAAGATGCTTCATCGTAGCTTTTAAATAGACGACCGCCCTTCGGTCAAGAAGTCCTTGCTTCCGTGAAAGAATTGCCTCAGTACACGCTTGATGTACAACAATCACAGCTACGTGGTGGCAGCGGTACAGATCCCATTGAAGTAGACCTCACTGTACATTGCGGTTTAGTAGATCGTTGTGGCAATGTCAAGGCAAAGAAGGCCAAGCGGCGTGAAGCAAATGTGACGGTCGTTTATACCGTTACTTCGGACATGGATTTCATCGATTTTCGACGCATACCGTATGACTCCGCATTTCGGTGTGCCACATTATCGCTCATCTGTTATCAGCACAAAGGCGTTGAACGAACCCCAATCTTTTAATATCACTGCAATCCTGACAAAACCAAGCCAGACCGTTACTGTTACAATCAGTTCCGTGAGTTGGCTTCGCTGTACTGGTTGAGATTGTTACTATGTCAGGAAACCGCCGCGGGAGTGGCTTTACAAAGAGTATACAAGCCCAACGTCTCTCCTAGTGAATACCCCGTACCGGATACCAGGCCTCCGACTATTCTTGTGCGGAAAATGTCTACGTAAGGTTTATGGAATACTGAGACGTATGTCAGGAAATCGAATCCGAAACCAAGCCAGGATCGTTAAATACTATAAATCAAATACCAGCCGCACGAGGCGCGAAAGATCCCGCCGAGGAAAAAAAGCGTCAAGTTTTTCAACACGCCAAAGCCGAAATGCCTACTGTCCCATACGTCAAGGATCTCACTACACTTCGAGGTCAGTCCTTAATATTTGGGTCCTCATCCAGTAGACAATGTTGTAACTGATAGAAAATTCGAAAATTCTTCACAAGCTCGACTACTCGAATAAGCAACTCCCAAATGGAAACTTTGAGTATATTCCAACCATAAATGACTGTCATCCTACTGATGGTGGATGGAAGGTGTAATCATTCATGCAAAGATAAATCTTTGTGTCGTCATTTATGGTATACACGCGGATCATAGAATGCTATAAACGTATCTGAAATAATTAGCTGCAAGGAAGGATTGGTAAAGCCATCCAAAACGCAAGGAAAACGGGAACACGCCCCTGCGAAACAGAATAAGGGGCTGAAAAGCGGAAATAATCAATGGTTGAACAACGAGCCAACAAAAGACAAACAGAAATCCCATCCTATTTTAGTGGACCTGGAAAGCCGACATGCAAGCGCAAAAGTTGAAAAAGGTTTAAAAATCAAAAGTGGGCAGAGAATTCGGCTGCATTACTCTCCGCGTGGTCAATCAACTGTATCTGGATTAGGCGACGGGGCAAAGCGATCTAACCATGACATCGTTGGTCAAGCTGACTTTGTGGGCAATGACGATACTACTCTGGGATCTGACTATTCGGACTCTGAGATGAACTCTATTATACGAGCACTTCCAATAGACGACGATCTGGTAGAGACTACGAAAGGTGGCCAGTTATCACAATCCATCGAACTAAAAAAACGAAAGGCCCCCTTGTTCCTCGAAGAGCCGCTGGCGCCACTTAAAAAGATGAAATTTGCATGCGCAACGTCTCCGGTTTGTGCTTAACTATCTGTGCCTTACACACCTTCACCAAGAAGTCTTGAAGGTGCAATACTCTGATGATTCTGAAGTCGAAATTATCGAAGCTGGTCCGAATACAAAACCGGACATCCCCATTCAATTTAACACCAATGCAGAATTCGATGTTGATGCCGAAATAGCGGAGGAACTCGCAGCACTAGAGGAATGGCTGAATAGTGGAGCAGTCGAGATTGTCAACGACCTCTAGAATGATTAAAGGGGATTAGAATAATTAATGTCACTACTTGGACTAATATCGATGAAAATTCTCAAAGCTGGCTTGAAGCGCTCGTTCCAAGCCGTTCTGGACAAAGGGTCTATTATTGACCAACCCATTAAGTCGTTCCGCCATCGACGTTCTTTGTTCATTCTCTCAGCCCGTAATTCCACCTCAGTAGGAGGTGGATTGTCCCTTTCCTCTTTGGTTGGTTCTCGCTCTCCACGTGCCAACGCCCGTGCCACTTGTAATTTTATAGGCAGCTCTTCGTAGAATTTCCTACGAGCTTTGTCGATGTCCTCTACTAGGGATGACTTTTTATAGTATGCCTCAGCGTCTTTGCCAAGGTCCAGCTCGTTTGGTGCATTGTCTGCGCCTTCGAAAGGCCTGGAATTATTCATAATTAGGCGGTATGCAGTTTCGGCACCGGCTTTGACATCGCGCCGTTGATTGAAGAAGCCCCACAACATCGACGGTATTTGTTTGAAACCGAGAAAATCTACAAAGGGGATGAACAAAATTGGGGGCTGTTGTGGTATCTGGGTTGGCGGAATGTTCAATTTTTCTGGAATGCGACTACGATCAACCATAGGCGAAGGTTCTGTGAAGCTCCGAACTTGAAGGGGGGAATAAGGGAGTGGCGGACGCGAATCGTCCTTGAAGGTGCTGCCTGATTCATCTTCAGGCTCGTCAAAGTATCCATCCAATTCCAATTCTCTGGCTAGCACTTCCTCCTGGTCTATCTCGTCTAAACCGGACGTCCAGCCTTTCTTTAGTCCAGCCATGAACTCTTTGAGCGTAGGACGTCCTACAATGATGGTCCCACCATCGAGTTCCTGTTTGCGACGTTCGGCAAGCGACTTGTAAGTCGGTAGAGCCTTGGTATGGTCAGAATCAGCGTCAATACCGAGGTCTGTTCGCCGGCGCAGACGGATATCGTTAGCAACACGATTTGCAATGTCACCATGTCTTTTTCCGGTCACCATGTCATAATCTACTGCCGCAGCGACCAAGATGGGCTGCAAAAGCAGAGTCAGCATCATATAAACAAAAAAACAACCAGTTTCCTTGACCTTGACATACTTCCGGAAGTATTTCATGCATTGGTCGTAATCCTCGTCACCTGGCCATTTGGCACCGTAAACCGTGACTTTACGAGGTTGTGCCAACGGGTCGGCGGCTTCTTCCGACAGGTATTTGACGCGATCTATATAGGACTGGCGAATCTGTCGGCACTGTCTTCTGTCGTAGATGAAAAGGCCCGTGACGGAAGACACGACTGAGATGAAAATTAGCCAATTTCGCGAGGGCAGTTTGGGACGCTTGTCAAGCCAAGCGGTAGGGATGCCCGTGTAGCGCAATGCGGACTTGATTCCGGCGAACCTCTTGAAGGGAGCAGACGGAACATTCTCCGCAACATGACCATTCATGCTCAAAACGGTTGCCAGATTATTTTCCACGGAAATTATTTACTGATATTATTAGTACAAATGGATTATTCTCGTTCCTCCGCCCTCTCAAGCTGCTGGCGTTTCCTAGACTCATGACTGAACCAACCATCAGTAGTGTATCTTGCTACGAGAGATGATCACTTACACTCCCGTGTCCAACCCTCGTTTCTTACCCGTCTTGGCCTCATCCAAGAATTGATCCAGACCAAAGACATCTGTCGTGTCTTTCTCAAATTGGACTGGTCCTTCTCTGACTTCTTGCTCTGCTGCGCCTTCGAAGCCAATTTTTGCTTGACCCAAACCGAAGCGGTCGTTTTTGAGGGCGCTAGATATGCCTTCTTCAGTTCCGCCACCAAACGAGTCGTCATTGCCTTGGTCAATGTTGCCTCCTGCCTTGTAGATAGCTGCTGCAGCCGTTGAACCATGGAACAGTGGCTTGTCATACAAGTTATACGTCTCTTCGTCAGCAAAACTATTTGAGAGCGTCTCCCGGTTGAATAGACGGGAATCCAGCATGGACTCTTTAGATAATGTTGGCTTGGCCAAACCGAGCGCAATTTTTTCAGAAATATCACGATTCTGCTCTCGTGCTCGTTGCTTAGCTCGCTGCTCGGCACCCATGTTGCTCATGCGCATCTCGCGTTCACGGTCTCTTCGTTTGTCCATCCTCATCTGGTCGCGGATCCTGCGAGCATCTTCATCCTCTGCACTGTCCTCTCCTTCTGACGCGCTCCCTGCGTCGCTACCATAGTCCGCCAACGAAGACTTCATAGCAGCTTGCGATTGGGCGGAGGGTTTCGGCGCAATACCACTTCGCTCCTCTCGGGCGCGTTGAGCCAACATACGCAAATTCTCCTCTTTGGATTCCTTCTGCTTTTGTGCCAACTTTTGCTGCATCAGAGCCCGCTGTCGCACTTCCTCGCGAGCATGCCTATCTGCAATAAATAGGGCTTCTGAGAATTTAGCAAAATTGTCATTGATGTGAATCTATGATCACCGTCAATGAATATCTAGTGCAACAAATGCATACTCACGTCTTGTAGACCACGACCATCAGCTGCTAATCGCTTATCAAGAGGGATAGTGAAACCCTTGTTGTTTTTCCAATTAGATATACAAGGTGGAATCATCCACTCCTTTTGCTCAGCAGCGGTAGCTTTGCGTGGTGGACTCCGCAGGACCGGCGGCGGTGGACTTGGAGGACCTCTTGGTATCTTCTTATGTTTGAAGCGCGGTGGCTCCAATGGATCTTCCACAATTTCGGTCATCTTGATTATACGTTGTTTCAGCCCCGTTGAGCCATTCTGTTGGCCTGGGGTATAACGAATGAATGAAGTCTTCCCTTGGCTGTCGGGAACATTTTTAGGTTGCGCTGCTTTGATTTTGCCATTAACAATCTTCTCTAGTGCTGCTTTGGTTCGATCTGCAGTCTCCTGAACTTCCTCCTCAGACGGCCTATCCATGCTACGGTCTCCGTCTTCCAAGTCCTTTCTATGAGCCATGGGCACAAGGTCCTTGAACTGTGACTGTACAATTTTGCCAGGCCGTTGTCCTTGATGGGCAATAGCATCATATCGTACATTGCCTTCGCTATCGACCTGAAGAGCTAGAGTGTTTCCAGATGACGCCTGAGAGTAATCAGAGCAGTCCATTGGGGTATCGGAGAGACGTACCTTTTTCCTTCCCATCTCCAGCGGGTATTGGGCGATGTTGCATTCTGGAAATGCGCCTCCATCACCTGCAGAGAGAGGTGAACCCGGGACAAAGCTGACATCGTTTTACACATACCATAGTCCTCCTGGCTTGATGGCTTCCAGCCTTTTCGTTGACCATATGGAGGGACAACTGGACGAGAAATGAGAGGCTTGGAATGTTCTGATGTACTATAGTCGTCATGGATGTCGGCGACAAGAGGGAGACTGACTGGCTGAGGAAGAAGCTGAGCAAGAGTAGCCATGAGGTTTGTTTGTGCTTGTTGGTTCTAGTCATCATGAACCCGCCCGTGTCACCGCGAACGCCGAGCGCGACGATCCAGCATAATGCAGACAGGCTGCTAGATATCGTGCACTCAGAATGCTCAAAAGCCATAGCATTTTTCACTCCCAGGCTCGTCGAGATCGAGCGCAGCCTCATCCAGCTTCAAAATACGCTGCCTGGCGCTGTCGCTGCATACGACCTTGCCAGGTTACAAACCACGTTCACAGAATTCAGAAATTCGTCGGGCATCTTGGCGGCGAACACAGCACGTATTCAAGAGTTGGAAGCAGCTCTGGCCCAGCTTCATACCGACAATCAGGGGCTGCGCGAAAGGGAGGAACGAGCAAGGAAAGCATTGATGGATTTCCTGACCCAGCTATCTCTGGTGGGCATAGGTCAGAGAGAGGATGGAGCGTTGGGGTTTAGTTCCGATTGGAAGGTGATCCTAGAAGAATTTGGGAACAAAACACCAGAAGCACCGAGCCAGGTCAACATAATGCACGGCCTCTCTTCCTTGGCTGCTAAGCTACGAAATCAGAGAGCGGCGTCGGAAAAAAAAACACTGGTGGATACTACCGTCAACATCGGTGGACCACAGAATCAAGAATAAGTAGACATTAACCATTCCAGTGATCTTTCGGAATCTCATCGATCCATAGTGAGCGGGTATATTAGTATAACTACAACCAAAAGGGGTGAAGCCGCCAATAGGCGAGCAATCCAATACCAATCAAAATGTTCAATATACCAATAATGGTTGAGCCAGCGCCCAGAACGTTGACGAGCCACCAAGTGATACCCAATGAACGATCCAGCGTGCGTCCTATGAGACGTTTGTAAGGTGCTAATGGATCTGGAGTGGGTGCAAAACTTGATGGAAGACGTATCATGGGTGTAGTGGCGAGGGTGGGAGCAGGCAAGTATAAAAGACAGACAATGGGTTTCTATCATCTTGTATGTTGGCGACCAGATTTAAATGCAGCAGTGGTCACTTACGTGGTCAGACATGGCATAGGACGGAATAGTGGTGTATAATAAAACGTCGATGTTGGACTTGTCTGGTTCCTCTGGCGAGTCGGTATGTGTACCAAACAAGATACGGTCGGTCCATGCAGGGACACGCTTGTAACTGGAAAAAAAAATTGTGATGAGGTGAAGCATTGGCAAAGATTGATATCTGTCATACTCATATCTATCCACTTCTCCTAGCCGATGTTTATAGCTGCATTTGAACTTCCAAAAGTCACCTTCGCGTAGGCCAGGGAAAATCGTCCCCCTACGTTTCTCCATAGTCAATTGATCGAATTCCCGCATTTCTTCCCGCGTCTCTTCAGACGATAAGGACTCCCCGAATCGGGGGTTCCTCTCGAATGCCGATAATGCGTGCGAAGACGGAATGTCCAACCTAAAGTTGAGGTCGCCAAAAAAGAAAAGATGGGAGGTGGCGTAGATATTGCTTTCTTCTACCTGCGATGCTGGAACGGGGGGAAAGAGTAAAGTACGGACAATATGCTTATAGTCTGCCACACGCTGTCGAAGCTTGCCCGCGTGAGCCGTGAGGTGGGCACAGACAAACCTGAACAGCTTTCGGCGCCTGTATATGGGATGGGTAAAGAACGGACGTACGTGAACGTCTCTCCAACTTGTCCGTTATCGCCTTGCACTCTGAAGCGAACGCCCACTGCTCCCTTGTTGCCCATCCAAGCGGGCCCACAACCAGTCCACTGAGTCTGGACGTCGGTCACCTTGCGTGCCAGACCACCGTCTAGAGCATACACCAACAATGCCACACCCACGTTAACTTCCTTGGCTATCAAGGTGTACCGTTCCTTCTTGGGCGCGTGAGCCTCGATTTGAGACAGAATATGGGCATTTCTATTATCAATAACCGACTTGGACAATCCGGCAACTGATTGATTGTCAAGATGAGGAAATGACAAGTTGTTTGCGGACGTACAGCCTAGATGCAGGGGAAGCAATTCCTGGAAACCGACGGCCACGATGTCTGGCGCTCGACTGGCATGAGACAGGAAATTGGAAACGTGGAAAGTAGGAGCAAGCCAGTCGACCAAGTCCTGGGGGAGGCCTTTGAGGCCCTGCAGATTGGTATTGTACGAGGCAATCTGGACCAGAAGACGGTCTGACGAGGGCTCTGACATTGACGGCGCGCGCGGTGACCGGTGATGGTCAGTATTTACTGGAATCCTACTCGTCCGCAGCAACCACTGGCCTCGCCACCTCAAGGTCCTTGAGCCTCCCTGTCGCCAGATCGTACACCCAGCCGTGAATCAACACCTTCTTTCCCCATCCTGCCTGGCTCAGATTCTCCACCTGCCATTTTACATTCTCCTCGACCACCATTTCAAGTGCTGCATCCATATCCTCTGGGAGATTCAGGGACTCGATAAACCTGGTCAGCGGAGCAAGCCATCGATTCAACGCGTGCTCTTCTGGATACTCGTGTAGCGTTCTTGCATAGCCGTATATGTGATACAAAGGCGACCGAACAGCGGCCAGGCTGGCGCTCACACCTCCGCACTTGCTGTGCCCAACGATCATCACTGAGAGTGCTCAGTTGGAACATCTACATGGCAATGGTTAAAGATATGTACCATGTTGAACGTTGAGGTGATGAACAGCGTATTCGAGGACGGAGAGAGCGTTTGTGTCTTCCAAACGCAGCTGGCTTTTACGCGACAATTTCAGACATTTCACGCTATCCTGCGCTGTCATCAACGTACTTGGCAATGTTGCGATGAACAAAAATTTCTCCTGGCCATGACCTTGTTATAACGGATTCTGGAGCTCTGGAATCAGAACAACCAATCCAGATTGTCTAGATAACAAGTCAACGAAGAGATGATAAACCAAGCTCATGGGTACATGGGGTTGTTGTCCCTTGGCAGAATGCTCAAAGAACTCTGGGTGCAGTCTCTTGATGTCGTCCGCCCAGTGGGCGTTTGCTGATAACATTCGTTGCAGGGTTCCAAGATCGTCGGACATGATGGTGCAGCAGAGAAAGAGTTTTTATCGAATAGTTCCGATAGCGCACGAGTTAACCCGCACCCAACTCGCACACGCAGAAAATTTTGCAATAGCGACTTAAGACACACTATCCAAACATTTCTAGTTCATCTGCCTGACGAGCTTGTTAATGTTAGACTCCCGATCTCCAAAGTCCCCTCCCTGAACATAGTGCTTGAACTTGCGCGTTCTCCAGCCACCAGTAGGGTTGGACAGTTTGAACGGCCAAAGGAAGTTGGATGCCTGAAAAAAAAAGTTACATAGATGAATGTCAAGGGCGGACGTGATGCGAACCTGCTTGAAATGCGGTCCAGCCGTAGCTATCTCATGGACAAGATCCTCCACACAAAGGATGTCATGCTTGCCAAGGTTTTCCTCGATGATGGCATTGTTCGTGATCGGAATCCGTTGCTTGTTGACCTTGCCATATCCGCGCTTGTAAATCAGTTCGCGGATGGACTTGAGATTAGGCTCCCTGATGGAGAGTAAGATGGAGATGCATTCCATCAAACCCAGATTTAGCATACCCATAAGTCACGTAGGGCTCCACAAGACGAAGCATTTGCTGAGTCGCCCTTGTCACTTTGACAAATATGCCGTTGTTGATTTGAAGAAGGCGAAGGAGTTGCAGAATTTTTCGCGGTTTTGGTGCGATTTCATTGATACTGTATCACGTCAGAGCGATCCAAGTCTGACTAAAGCCACTCACCCCCGAATACGAATTACAAAGTACACTTTAGGTTGCGCAGGAACGTAATAGTCACCTGCGGCTCGCGCTACCCTCTTCAAACGGACTTCCTCCCTCTCCTTTGCTCGATATTCTTTCACATACTGCTCTGCACGCTTGAAAATGACCTTTCTTTTTGCCTTTGCTGCCTATAACTTTGTGTAAGCCACGTGAACACGACATTTTCAGATAGATTCAGTCCCGAAAGATGGTTAATTTTAGGCAACATCGTAAGCTTCCGCCACTGGCCAATGCAATGTATCGAATATGTCGTATGCATCATAAGAAACAAGAGAGACGGCGTGGATAATCACCTTGCGAGCCTCTGCTGCTGCCACCAGCCGTTCTTCTCGTGCCTTTTCGTTTTGCTTGCGTTTCTTGAGGAGAGTCTCTGGCACTTCAATCACCTGCAAGTATTAGCCATGATTGGCAGTTCACGCGCGAACAAGGTTTCTGCTAACCGAGGCACTCGGGACGCTAAGCATCCGGTGTCAGCGGGCTATATTCTGCAGACGAGTGGGACGTACGATGTAGAAGGGGCCATTGGGAACGATGCAAATGTTACGGCGCTGCCAATTTGGGACAGTGGCTGAAAACTGTATAGTATTACAAATATGATCCCACAGTTACATTGGCTTTTAAACTAATTGTATACAAATAGTAGTTATGTCGGGACACTAGGTGACCAACTCGCCCATCTAGAAGAACGGTTGGCCAAAGAATGGACCGTTTGTCTGAGGCTGCTATGATGAAGGACTGCTGTCGTGAAGGGGAGCAGTCTAACATGTGGTACGAGCAGAGCCTGTGGTGTTAAAAGATGGTTAAGATGATTACAAATTTGGATTGATAAACCTCCTGCTTTAGGGTCGGTTCTTCAGCTTACCAAGTGCAAGCGCAGAGCGCATCGGACAGATACGCGAACTCGTCGCCAGTACGTTTCTTCTCAGCTCCATCATGTCGTATATCACTCTTAACGATGGTACCAAGGCTCCTTGGCTCGCCTTTGGTACTGGCACTGCTCTCTATGGTCGGGATGCCGCAGCCCTAGTCACCCAAGCCATTAACACTGGCATCACTCATCTTGATGGCGCTCAGATGTACGCAAACGAGGAAACCCTTGGAGCTGGTATCAAGGCTTCTGGGAAGGCTCGTAATGAGCTATACATCGTCACAAAGCTGACGCCAAACACTTCTATCGAGGAAATCAAACCATCTCTGCGTGATTCATTGAAGAAGCTTGGAACAGATTATGTCGACCTTTTTCTGGTCCACAGTCCATCTGGACATAGTTCTCGAGGAACTCTTCCCGCAGTGTGGAAGGAGATGGAAGCAATCAAGACGGAGGGTTTGGCAAGATCCATAGGTGTCTCCAACTATAGAGTTGATGATTTGAAGGCCACGTTGGAAACCGCCAAAATCGTGCCAGCCGTGAATCAGGTGAATAAGTTCAAGTTCATCTATTCACGGTCTAAGCATTTAATAGATCGAATTGCATCCCTATGTATGGAAAGCTACGGAACCTCTCGCAAAGTTCTGCAAGGAGCATGGGATAGTAGTTGCCTCGTATGCAGGCCAATCCCCCATTGTCCGTCTTCCCGGTGGTCCTTTGGATGATGTCCTCGAGTCCATCAGGAAGCAATTGGAGACAACCAGGGGTCAACCAGTAACATCTGGACAGGTGTTGACACAATGGCTAAGGTCTAAAAGCATCATTGTTGTAACGTGAGTTTCATCTGAGCCATTTTGTCATGATCTGTGTCTGAGTAAGGTCTTGTAGCACCTCTTCCAAGGAGAGTCGTATCAAAGAGTTTATTGATACCGTTAATGTGCCCGATCTCACAGCAGAACATATCAGGGGGATTGAGGAGGCTGGGTCCAAGATTCACAAGCGACTCTTCATGCACGATGTATTCCAGTAGATTAACATTGTTAAAGCGCCCAATCACGTAAGGATCGATTATTGTCCCTGAAGCACGGCCTCGCGAGCCTTGCGGTTTGTCCTTCATGTCGACCCTTAGGCTCCTTGGCCTTTCGGCCGCAGTGTGGCTCACACTGGCACAGAATTCTACGTCGCAGACCGCCCATTGCATTCAGAGCTCAGAGTTTAGTTGGGTATGTGGTATATGAATGACTGAAGTATGATTTAATCGATATTGGAAAATATTCAGATGTCCAATTCTTTGGGCCAGGATCCTTGCGCCGTGGCCCAATATCTCGCAGGGGTATGCAACAACGGAGGTTTGGACATTACGATAACATTCCCGGTCTCGTTAAAAAAGCTTTGCGACTTCAGTATTCCGGATTCCGCCGCTTGCCACAAATCAGGTTTATGTTGGCCCAGCTGCCGATTCCGCGACTGAATGCAGGTGCAGCTCCGTATATTATTCTTTGCTGAGTGCATGCGCCATATGTCAACGTGGAGGAACGTTGTTGTGAGTTGTCAAGTTGTCGGACTCGAGGCTTTTACCTCACGTACTCGGGAGGTGGGATACGTACGCCGGCAATTGCTCAACTATATATGTGGACGTGTTTCCGGAAGGGATTCCAACTGGTACTGCTGTGCCGCATTGGGCATACATGAATGTGACGGTCAGCGCAGCTCGTTCGTTTTTGTCTGCTTAATTGTTCATACTGCTGCTCTAGATCTTCGGCGGTTTCAACGCGACGTACGCACAACAGTTGAGTAAGTCTAGCATGATCGTATAGATATTAACCTTGCCTTCTAAATAATGCACCAGCCGACAGCCCAGAGTCGACGGCGGCGGGCCCACGGTCTACCGGTACCAGTTCCAGTGAACAGCCCTCGCATAAATCATCCATTGTGGGACCGGTAGTCGGCGGCGTGGTCGGCGGTGTGGTTTTCTTGGCACTCTTGGGTGGTGGTGCGCTGCTACTATGGCGGCGCCGTCGTATATCACCCGCGCCTCAACAAGCAACAATCTTGCATACTGGCCAATCGCTGCCAGAGGGAAAGACACCTGTGAGCTATCAGTCACATACCATGCCAGATAATGCGCCGCTGCTCTACGTAAGTCATTGGCCTGCAAGATGACAACACTAGTTGATATGTCATTGTTTTACCTTACAGGACCCTTCTGATCCAAGAACATTCCCGCCAACTCCCACTCCCTTCCCAACGCATCCGGATTCCACACCCACGGTGCACACGAACCCGATAATTACGGGCTCGTCATTTAACAGCTTGCCCTCGCGACAATACACTGGAGTACCAGAGTTGTAGATAGTTAGTTACAAGTAAACATCATTTGGCCCGGAGGCGGAAGATGCCGATTATACCACCTGGAATGATTCAGCCAACAACCATTCAAAGCCTTCCTCCGTTTGCGTCCACGTCCCATGCTCGGCTGCATGCATTGTACTCTGATATCTCGCGCCAAAAGCGCTCGAATCCTACATCATACCATGCGAATGTGAACTGGTGGCAGCATGCTCTTGAATCCGTCGTAAGCTCCGGTGCGCAAGCACAAGACACCGACGGACGGCTTGTATTGCATTCCGGACGTTCGTTAATGGACATTCTCAAAGTGGATGGTGTTGGGAAACCGCTGGGACTGGGTGCTGTCATTGTCCGTGCATGTCTATAGCACACGTGTGTGGATTCCTCTTACTCACTGCTGTTTGGCCCTAGCAAGGATGAACTCGGTGCTTCCAAGGCGTTCGTTTCTCTACCTCATTTTTTGAATGCAAAGGAATCAATATACGATCCTGGTTGGTTACCGGCGAGGATAGCCGCATACGTTGTGGGTAAGCCGCTATGGTGGACCCTTGAACAGCTCGGAATACTAGGCGAAGATGGCATTTTCACGTCCGAATACAAAACCCGAAGCCCTCACGGAGAATACGTGGTTCTTTCCTTGGTGGAGCGAGCCGCGGATTCGTTAATGAAGAGGCAGCTTTCTAAAGCCTCAAGTGCCAGTGATAACTTGTACAGTCTGAAAGAGTTCAAAACACAATTTGGTACTATATTAGGACTCGATACTTTGAATGACGAAGACACGTCGGTACTGTTAAGATTCCTCGAGAGGGATTGCGAGGCAATCGTCGTGGACTGCGAGGTGATCAGTTATGATTCAATCTCTCATGACTAACAGCGCCCATTCAGGTTATCAAATTTGTCCCTCAAGGCACTTCACTGGAAGATAGGCAGGTGTCTGCAGTAGACAAAGGTATTCTGGAATTGAAGAATGCGATCATGAATATGCGTGCACAAATAGAATCTCTACACTGCGAAATGGATGAGTGAGTGTTGTCACGGTGCTTGGATTCAATTTCTGACGGCACTAGATATACCCGCAAAGCGTCAGAAGCACTTCGCCTGAAGCGCAAAGCAGTGGCAATAAATTATTTACGGTCGCGGAGACTGATTGAAGACCTGAGCAGCAAACGCCTAGGTTCACTAACTACACTAGAATCGACCTTAATTTCAGTTGAAGCGGCTGCAGGCGACATCGAGGTGCGACAGAAATTGTCAATGTTGATTTAGATTAACATGGCCGTTAACAGCTCATGAGATTATACGAATCGTCGACAACCACCTTGCGTACTATTCTATCTCACCCTTTATTACACCGCGAGTCTATTGAACGAACTATGGATGCATTAGCAGAAGCCAATGCGGATGCGAAGGAGGTGGATGACGCTGTCAGAATTGGGGGCGATGTCGTCCTTAATGGCGACCAAACCGATGAGAGCGAACTGGAAGCGGAATTAAACAACCTGATTGCAGAAGCCACCTTGTCAGGATCCGAGGGAGTGGAAAAAGTTCTCGCGGACGCCAAATTGAGTGTGCCGCAAGAGGACATATCAGTTCGTGCCAAAAGCTCTGCAGAAGCTAATCCTTTCCTCGTATGAAATAACAAAGTTCTATTTACAATCAAAGAGTCGATGCGAATGATAATGATAAACGCTTATTTGTCTACGCCATTGTCACTGTTGTCCATTCCCATGGTGCGTTTCGCCTTGCTGAGCAGAGAATCCTGGGATGAATTAGATGACATATTTCCGGTGCAAGAGCAATGTATTACCTTGTTCTCATTGGAGTTATCGCTGACGGAATCGCCCATTTGTTGGGTAGCGGACTTGTTGGACTTGTACGAATGGTCAGTCCGACATGAACCTGAGATTTGGAAAGAAACGAGTCACATTGGGCTGTATGGTGGAGGCTAACGAGTCCATAGCGCTCTTGGCCTCGTCGCCGAGCTGTTCCATCGTGCTCTTCTGAGAATCAGGCTGCAAATAGGAAGGTAAGGACATTGAAGTGTAGAGCAGGCGGTTGCATACCTTCATGGCAGCGCTAGCCTTGTCGGTGAAGGATTGACGACCGGTATCAGACATGATGAGAGAATGGAGCAGATAACGCGCAGGAAGGGTGGTTTATAAAGCATTTGGCGGGCTGTTTTTCATGACGCGTAGTATGACGACGAGCGCGGAATGACGGCGGGGCGATCATCGATCAATGGTTGATGACGTCAGGCCAACATGGCGCTGCGCGTCCGCCATCCGAAGGGTACGACGACGATCGACATTCCGTTCGACGACGAGGCCTTGACTGTGCAAGATCTCCAGCATCACATCTTCGCTGCCTCGGGCATCCCTCCGTCGCTGCAGCAATGTACGTCATCGCATGCATCACCACTTCAAATGATGATCTGATCTTGCTTTGGTTCATTCAGTAAAGTCGGGTTATCCTCCAAGACTACTCACTGCTATCCCAGAGCTTCCGATATCCAGCCTCGGCATAGGCCGTGGTGACCACATCATCGTCTCCGAGTCGGCGCCCCCTCAGCGCCAGCACAAAAATACAAACAGCTCCGGTCCCGACTATGTCGATATCGATGGCGGCGTCCTTGTACACAGAGTAGGCATTCGGGCTAGCTACAGCGACCTATCGCTGACGAGTGTCTTGAATGCAGGTCGTACCAGATGACAACTCGTGCTTATTCTCAGCGGTGTCTCTCATTTTTGAACAAGATATGAAAAAGTCTCCCAAGATGCGAGGAAGTTGGTTCTGGCAAATATTGCTGCCCATAGACTGCTTACTTGGCTGTTGTCTATACAGTTGTCGTAGACGGTATTCGTCGGAATCCTGCCACTTACAACGAGGCAATTCTGGGGTGCGCGTTTCTTAAATCATCCTGTGCCTTGGCCAGCTAACCCCGAGTGATAGTATGTCGCCCGAGCGCTACATCTCCACAATTCAAAAACCTTCCACTTGGGGTGGTGCAATTGAATTGACCATCCTTGCCGCCCACTACAATACAGAGATAACCAGCATTGACGTCGAGACGGGACGCCTCGACAGATTTACTCCTCCTGAGGGCCAAACTGAGATGCGTGGCATCGTGATCTATTCTGGAATTCATTATGACACTGTGTCCTTGGCACCTTCACCCGACGCGCCCCAAGAATGGCATCAGACTCTATTCCCAGTGGTACGGCGTTTGCTAATCGTGTCTTTATGTCATATCGAGTTATTGGCGAATAGCTTCCCGGGGATGACTTGGACCCAAATTTGGTTGCGGCCAAAAAGCTGGCCGATATCCTTCGGACCAAAAGAGCGTTTACAAACACGGCCACCTTTGATTTGAGATGCGAGGCAAGGCTAAACACAATCTCTCCCATTCGTACTAATCGTCAACCATCTCATAGATTTGCGGGACTGGCTTGAAAGGGGAGAAAGAGGCGCGAGCACATGCAGAGAAAACGGGGCATGTTCGTTTCGGAGAATATTAACATGGAATTCAACGAATAAACCAAGACCGTACATAGAATGCAATTGATCCTAGAGTTCGCCTTCTATCTCCATGACCACTGGACAATGGTCCGATGCACCGTAAATCTCGCTCCTGATCTCACACTATCATGGATTAATTAGATCAGGCCATTACGCGGTTTTCAAACACCCACCATCTGGATACGATCCAAGAGTTGATTGCTAGCAACAACTGCGGTAGGGGTTGGCTTTCAGTGTCGTAGTTTAAAACCAAAGGAGCCTGCTCACACATATCCAACCTCCAACCGATACCCTTGACCCTGCAATTGAACCGATACGAGAAATAGGTGTAATGTCGATCCTTTGGATGATTGTTCCGCCAGACATCAACGAATAAAGGTTTCTTCTCGTCCGGTGGCATAAGAATATTCTGAAACGCCGATGTTTCCGCTTCTGTATATCCAGCCGTTTTATTCCAGTTCTTTCGTGGATTTGCTAGGTCTTACGAAAGCTGACATGACGTGAGGAGGATTCGAAGCGTCATACGAACCTAGCTCGGTTGGGGCTACGTTAAGATCACCCGCCCAAATGACAGGCTTTTTCCTCTCCAGGTCTCGGATATACTTTGTAAAATGTACGTTCCATTCATTCTTCGCATCCAAAGTCTAAAACTCAGGGATAAGTTGAGTGAGTAGTCTGCAGAATTCAAACATCACCTTGAGTTCTGCGCCCGCGTTAACCACATAGGTGCCGATCAAATAAGTATTGGGAAATTCGAGAGTAATCAGCCTTCCTTTGATGGAGGCAGGATCTGGATGCCCAGGGAGCTCGTATGTGACGCATAACGGCTTTATCTTGGAGAGAACGGCGATTCCAGCTATATTACATGTCACTGCCGGAACTGAATAAGAACAGAGATGCATTTACAATAAGACTTCTTTGCGGAAAATGACCAATAAGAGTGGGGAAACTGTTTTGTCAATGCTGGGTCTGCCGGACGGTCATTAAGCTACAAAATATCACATTGTTGGAAGTTCAAGTAGCAATAGCCCATTACCTTGAGCTCGGTAAGAACGAGTATGTCTGGGTTTTCTGCTTCGACGTAGCTTTTGAATCCCTGTCAATGTGACTTGAGCTCAAGTTAAGGTGTCACACAAAGTACAGCAGCACCTTTTTCTGGCTTGCGCCCCAACTGGCAATGTTCCATGCAGCAAGACGGAGGCAATCATCCGCGCGAGGTGGAATATTGATGCGAACAGGCAAGACTTTGTTTGTTGGTTGACCAGTCTCTTGTTCTATTCGAGACTTTTTTGGCGCACATTCCTCTTCACTTGTCAGTGTCGCCTTGCGTTTTGACGCGGATGCTCGCATTGGTGCAAGTGCTAGTGGCACGCGACCCACGTGCATCAACTTAACCTAGAAAGGCAACTGCGCCTACATGGTTCAACAACTCGTATTATACTAGTAGCTCGCGTCAATTCGTCTCCTTGTAAAATATGCCGACACATCGTGGATTTTCCGCATGGATCGTTGTTGAAGGCAGGGAATTACCGGAATATCTCGTCGCGGTGGATGGTGAAACGAATCATGTATCTTGTTGGATCATTGGAGAGGAGGGCTCTGTAAGTCCGGTTGCGCATCGATGCCTGTTTACTTCATTTGTTATTAGCAATTTTCAGTGCACTGGAAGGACCATGGAGGACATGTGGATACATGTGGATATATTACCCTCGATGGTTTTACCGTACCAGGTCGGTTTTTGTTCGGGGAAGGAACCGCATGTAGGGGAGGAGTGAGAACCTCTCCAACGACAGAACGACCGTTCATATTCCAAAAAGTTCATGAAGGTGGTGGGCACATTCGATGCACATTGACAATGCATGCTCACCTATCACAGTTACTCCAACTATGCAGGCAGGAGTAAAAGATATTGGCATGATCACGCTACGGATAAAAAGGATTACACGGATGGCCAGTAAACCAGCAAATGCGTTTCAGGTGCTGCCGCCTATGGTGGTGGGAAAGCGACAGGAAGGAGATCTTTGCATAGGGTAATGTCGCATCTTCAAGAACCAACCTCAGATTGTTCTGACAGACACACCTAGATTTGGAGAAGAAACGCCCGCCTTTCTGCAACACCCATCGACTTGGACTGTTGAGCCATATGAGAAGGCCAATCCGTTGTCAAAAATACCAAGGACGTATATCTCTTTCGTCTTCAGATACAGGACACGCGGTAAGTTGCCATGGGTTGTTGCATTGTTATTAAGGGCATCTTTCAGAGTTTTTGGAGGCACAAGGTATCATTTCAGAGGCGAGAAAGCCTCAGGTGCCAGCGTTCCGAAGAATTGTGAGCTTGCCAATGTCCATGATGCCATCTCCTCCCGAAAGCCCGGACAACGGAACAAAGTCACAGCAGATGCTAATAGATGAGGAAAAGAATGTAAGAGTTGTCCCCTGGGCAATTATCCTTTGCCATTGACGAATTTGTTCAAGGGTTTGCGGAAGAATGTAGCAGACGTGCATCGGACTATCAGCTGGGGAAAGCAGTTTATGCCCGGTTAGATAGCTTTGTAGTAGCGGTGCCGAATCGGGCCGAGAACGATGTTTATTTGCAGCGGAAGGGCCAGCCAAACATAACCAGAAATGGCCATCGTCCTGCATGTTCTGCCCGGCAATTGGGGGCTCCCGTCCATAGACCCCTCATGTCTAGCTGCCATCATCTTTCTACAGCTTACAGTTCCAGAAAATTTTTCCATTTCAGAATGCACCAATCCTGACTTGTCTCCCAGTGGTACGTGCTCTTGGACATCAGGGACTTTTGCATATCTTACGGCCGTTATAGGTCAACTACCTTGCCTTGTTCACGACCATCACGTAGTCACATTACTTCCATCTATTGTCAAATATGTCTCAGGCCTAGAACGAAGGAAGAGCGATGCTTTCGCCAATACAGATCTTGACCGCCACATGAACAACTCACAAAAATCTCAAAAAATAGCTTGGTCTGCACATGCGGCGACGCATCTGGGAGATTTAGTCGTGCGTAGTAACGGAGCAATTAAATCCAGATGCCTGAACAAAAATTCAACAGTATTATATGCTCTACTCTCAGCCATTAAATTGGGAAAACATGACGTCTAAAGCATGGTGTTCCATGTTTCCGCTCCCACAGCGGTACTATATTCCAACGAGAATCCGAGATTTGTATAGGCCTAGACTCGAAGCGTCTGGTTTGTGGAGCATTCCCAATGTTGAGAAAGAACCCAAGAAATCATTCCATCCCGTCTTGCCGGAGCAGGAGAAAGCTGCAAATACTGGTGTATTTCAACTGGCGTTTGAAAAGGAGAAGGTCATTGAAAACGCCAAGGTTATTTTGGATATTTATTCACGCCTCTTGAGTGCAACCTATTTCTTGGGATGTGACAGGTCTTTGATTTGATCCACCCGCACTATCTTGCACTAAATGACCCCCCCAGGCCGACAAGCCTCGATGCTCTGATTTCTGCCCATGTGCTTTTGTTACTAGAACCATCATATCCCGCACCAGTCATTCAGCAGCTTCTCCTAGACTCGTACCCGTCGCTTGTTGCACACGCTCGGTTGTTATTCTCCCAGACGCTCCAAACGACGATTACGCGGGCTGCAACTCAGAGGCTCACATGGAGCGACATGCTACCAACGATCTTTCGGAGGCGGAAACGAGTGGCAAAGAGCGCGGAAGACATCCGATACGATCGGGTACGATGGGGTTTTTTCGGACTGGTTGTCGGGTGTATGGTTGCGTACCTTGCGGTGGTAGGCCGGGATGTGAAAATTCGAATTGTCCGAGCTGGCGAGAAAGAAACGGAGGCGAAGGATGGGGAGGCGAAGTAGATGTTCACGTGACCTACTGTAATGGACGACGATGTGATAGTCGTCGACGACGTCGAGTCGCAGCAGCCTGCCGCCGTCGCCGCCCCTAGCGCCCACCCGACAGACGCCGCCGCCGTGCCATCAACATCCCGCCTTCGCAGCGCAGACGCTGACCGCGCGACACGTTCCACAAATGCAAAGACCAAGATCCCACCCAAGCTCAAACTCAAGCTGGGCGAAAAGGCCGCTGCCCAAGCACCCGGCATGTCCTTTCTCGGGCAATACGACCGGGAGCTGGACTCCTCGGACGATGACCTTGCCTTCGAGGAGCAATTTATTCTGAGAATGCCGCCAGGGGACGATCTCGACAAGTTGCGGAAAATGGCTGCCTCGCGGGAGGTGGCTAATGATGTGTGGTTCAAATTTAAAGGTATGCCACAGTCTTCAGATCTCACGTACAAGCCCTCGAATGTAAGCGTCGTCAAGACTCTCGTCGTGCAGTGTTCCATACCGCCAACAATCTCTACTCGGCCAAGCTGGTCGACCTTCCATGCATTGTAGAATCACAAAAGACGCTGGACAACAAGCAGATGTTCAAAGTCGCGGATATATGCCAGGTGGTGCTATTCTTCCGCCTCTCAGCATGTCGACTTATGCGTGTTTCAACAGATGCTAGTTGTTGAAGACAAGATCGAGAGAGAGGAACCCACGGCAAACAGAAACTTCAACTTTGAAGATTTCATTTGGCCTCATGGTATAACGCCTCCTTTGCATCATGTCCGCAAGCGCAGGTTCCGCAAAAGGGTGAACCGACGGGTACGTTGGACAACCCATTTGTCAGCAAACCAAGTTCAATGTCTTGTTGGCAGACAATTGAAAGCGTAGAGCAAGAGGTGGAAAGGTTGTTGTACGAAGATTCTCTCGCTACCGAAATCAAGTTTGGTACGTTTCCGTGTCAAATATCAAGCAGTAATAATATACAGATTTGTGGTTAGAGGTACTTGACAATGTCAATCCTGATTTGTCAGATTCCGAATTCTTGGAAAAGGAAGATGGTCTAACTCCAGCATTGTCTGATGCTGGGGACGCTGCTACTCCGGGCTTTGATGGCGGAGAAGGCGAGGAAGAAGACGAGGAAGAGGAAGGGGAAGGGGATATTGATGAAGAATTGGCGGCCGAATTGGACCAAGCATTAGTTGACGAAGATGAGATGGGTAGATATGGTGCTGATGAAGAGGATGACGAGGATGAGGAAAGTGAAGACGATGAAGATGAAGACGAAGACGACGAGTTGGTGCAGGCAAGAAAGCTTCTCAACGAGGAAATCAGAGACTTGGAGGCTGCAGTGGCAAAGAAAAACAACGAAATCGCCAGTTCTGCCAACCCGCTCATCAAGGTACATTTCTTATTCGTAATGTAGGCCATTCCTTCTGATCATCACCTACAGAGGCGATTTGAGGATGCATTGAAAAAACTCACGGCTGACTTGGAGATGAAGATAGCCCAGCGCGACGAGTTGAAGGAGAAGCAGAGATTGCAAAAAGAGGGGGTAATAGGGGAAGCAGACGACACCGACCAGGAAGGTCCTATCAATGATGACGATGTGGGAGATGCGAATCTCTTTGGTTCTGATGAGCCAACAATGGACATGGATATAGGTTAATGGACGACATAGTATCCTGCGCGCACATTCATAATAAACACACCAGTCCTGCCTGTAGCACTAATGGCATATACACGATGCATACAAATGGGGCGAACCAGACTGATAGAACGTCCCAGTACCATATTGCTTGTACCACTTCGGCAGGTATCAAGAGCCATCCAAGCCCTAGAACAGTATAAGGAACATATTTGAATATTCGTTTAGTCAAAGACATAGCAGCTTCGGATGGGGAGGAAATGGACAGCGGTATTCCAAGAGCTATAGCAAGTGCCGAGGCAAGAGAAAAATTGAGCACAGCCGTTATTGACACCACCGTCGATGCCATGCAAAGGTTGAATGACTTGAGCACTAGCGAACGCGAACTGCTGCCTATATTTCCAGAAAACTGCCTTGCAATGTATGCCATACAAGAGGCGACGGCCGTGAATGCAATAACGGACATCCCCTGAAAGAGGACAGATGTTTGATGGTAGCTCTCTAGAGGATCTGAAAACTCACACGTGGATTCTTAGTCAAAACCCAGAACAGTAAGGCACCAAGAATGTGAGTGCAACCCATGAGTAAAAGCACACTTAGAATGCGTCGCCTTCTCTTAGGTTGGTCACTTTTCGTGTCTTCATTGGGTTCAGGCGTAGTTAGCGAGGCATCATCCCAAGCCTTTAAACCTCCGAACATCATAGCGACGCTGACCAACAGCACGCTAGGTAGGTAACTTCCTATCTTAAGGAACCGATCTGGTTCCGTGAGGATAAAGAAAAAAAACGACGCGTGAAGACGCTCGAGCAAATTGTTCATGGTTCTTAATGTTGACTCGACGACACTGTAGATCACTTAGGTGTCATCCCTTTCTACGAGATATATACAACTGACCGACCAATGGAATGAAAACCATGAGGACCCGTTGCTGGAATTGCGAACAACGTTATGGCATCTATCCGAAACCTGCTTCATATGAAGAGGACATCAGATGGATTCGGATTTCGGCGACATACTGATGATATAATCCATGTGCACCGCTTGGACGGCCGCGCGCCTGATAACCTACATGTCGTAATATATTCCTCGCTCGTTGGCGATATTCGTTTATCTCGAGTTCCACAAACTCTGGTATCCATTTAAACGGTCCAGGTGAATTGTTCTGATCAACGTTATCGACATTGTCATAGACGGCGACGGGTACTCCGTTGCTAAGGGCAATTCTATGAAATGAATTTTGCAGATCCTGATTAGGTAGGCGTCCGTTACAGCCCTCTAAATGAGGCGTAGGCATTTGAGATTGGCAAAGAAGATCAGTCTCACCATAAAACATCCCCAAATGCGAGAAAGAATGCCCAGGGTAGTCGATGTTAAGCGCAGTCCAGATAACACCAGAAGATAAATCGAGAGGTTGTACGTGAAGGTCTTAGCCACAAAGGTGAGCCATGTTAGTAAGAAGCTGGTATTGCCTACTTGATTGCCTGTTACCGTGATAAGCACTTAACCAGGCATGCATGCCTTCTAGATATCCGTCACTAATGACGAAAACAATATCTTTCGCCCACACAGAGTATTCTTCCCATAGTTGTTTATTCCGCACAGAAGGAGCAGAATAAAACTCACTCTTTAGAAAAGCAGCTAGTGCAAGGATAGTGGATATTCCCCGTAAGTTCAAGGAATTGTGGCCTTCGTCCGTTCTGCTTAACCAGGAGGCAGAAATCACCATTGCTTCTGTGCCAGATGCGCGAGGCGACGAAAGGATGGCGTACGCATTGATGCCTTCTGAGTTCTGCGATACATCAGCTAAAGATGATGAGCGTTGCAATCCCTGACCAACATTATTCCCAAGGGAATAGTAGTATTTCTGCGTGGAGGCAGATATACCCAGTTTTGTGAATTCCGTCTTGAAAAGCAGTGCTCGTCTCGAAGAATTGTGAGCGTGGTTATGGAGGTAAAGAGCAAAGGTCTCACTGCTCGCTGGTAGCGTTGGTATCGCGTAGTCTTTCTACTTGCTCTAAATATCTGTCTGCATGATGCACGTCTTCCCAGTTCCAATACGTGTTCACCTGAAGAAGTGCTGCACTCAGTGTACTAGTTGTCAATTATGAGCAAAATACCTGGGCAGGTTGAAGCGCGTTTTCGTCTATGTAAGTGCCTCTGCCCAGACGAGGAGAGGGTAGGAATATCATCCATACGTAACCAACACAGAATATCAGGATTCTTTTTAAGAAAGGATGAGGATGTGTCGATGGACTTGTTGCTGTCCTGACCTGAGTATTGTCGCTTTTCGCGTCAACCAGGAAGTCAATGCACGGCGTCTGCGAATCCGCGCTTCATGGGACTTGAGTGTGAGTGTCAAGTTGGCCAGACGTGAACGCAGGAACTGCATCCTGAAGCTTGAAGCTTGAAGGATGTAAATACAATTTGATTAGCGAGCACAAGTAATGTGTTCACTGTTAAGTAACTGGTAACCTTGTCTCGCCTCGCTCTTCCCCCTCTGCCTCATGCCTCCAAAGCGCAGGAGGCAGGCTTCTCCAGCAGAGAAGACAAAGCGCTCTGCTCCATCGGACAGCAAAACATCTCCCTGGGGCTGGGTCGGCACAGAGGTTCAGGACGTCTCAGGCATAACTGATGAACACATTATTGCAACATGTGGTTTTACCCCTCGAAACTCATATTCTTTATGTCCCAACCGGTTTGTTCAGGGACCCGCTGGTGATAAGCTGGACAATGATATTATTGTCATCTCTGACGATGAGATATCCCAATGTAGCAAAAAAGCCTGTAAGCCCAACCCGAACTGTCTAAATTATCTAGGCCAAGAAAAATGGGAAAAGGATCGTGCGTCAGACCATTCCTTTATTCTAACCCTCTTCTGATTGTCCTTAGTCAAGGCTTGTGCCTTGTTCGCGAAGACACTCGATTTGGGCGAAGATCCAACTGAGCAAAGTAGGGATTCAGATCAGCCAGTCGGTCTCAAGGTATTATCGTCGGGCTGTACAAGCCACGCGTTATTGACCATGTGCAGAACCTGGGTGCCACATGCTACGCAAATGCATCGCTCCAAGTGCGTATAATTTGCATATCAGATTTGCTGCATTCACTCGAGTTCAAGGTTTGGTTCAGGGATCTAGCTTTTCGTGCTGGGGTGTACGGGTTGCAACCTTCTGAAGGATCTGAAGCAACTTTCATTGTTTGTATACATGCACCATGTATTCATTCGACGCCGATGGTCTTTCCAGGATTCTCCTATCTTTCACTTGCAGGTGACCTTTGCTGCCATGCAGGAAGGTCGTCAGAAAGTATTTAACCCAACCAAACTTGTGGAAAGCCTTGCGCTGCGAACAGCTGAGCAACAAGATGCACAAGAGTAGGCCTATCTTGAAGAAGGTTTACTTTGCTCACAAAAGATGTTAGATTTGCAAAGCTATTTATGTCCCATTTGGACGCTGAATTTCAGAGACAACCAGTATTATCCCTCAGGTCATTGGTGACAGACCAGGTATGCAGATGAATATCTATGCTCGACTTGATACAAGTCAGGCTTGGCTTTCTAGTTTCAAGGCAAGCAAGTTCATACAACGGTATGCAATTCTTGTCAGCGTCCATCTGAACGCGAGGCTGGGTTTTCGGAACTCGAAATTAATCTGACTGTGAATATTTTCCCTTTTTTCATTTGGCTCTAGATGCATAACCAATTTTAGGGGAACGTCAGACTTGCCGACGGAATCGCAAATTTGCTTCAGTCTGAGAAACTCGATGACGAGAACAAGTGATTATTTCTCTTCCTATCCCCTCTTCAACTTGTCTGACCACATCGACGAATTGTAGATATTATTGTTCACACTGTGACACTTTACAGGATGCTACGAGGTACACCGAATTGCGGACTTTACCTCCAGTCCTACATTTCTCTCTTATGCGCTTCGTCTATGATGTGTCGACAATGGAAAGGAGGAAATCAAAGAATGTCATTTCTTTTCCGGCCGTCATCAACATGGGCGATTACCTTTACAAGGGCGAGGGATCTATGAACGGTACAATAGATTATATATACGACTTGCGCGGCGTTCTTCTGCACAAGGGACCCAGCGCATACCATGGTCATTATGAGGCACAGGTGTATGATCAAACGTACGCACCATCTGAAACTTCTGCGTTCAGTCTGAAAGTTTCATTCTAATAGGTCACAATGCTGGTACCAGTTTAATGATGAGTGCGTCACTAAAATCAAGACGCTTGGCGATCGAACTCTTCTCAAGAAGAAGGATAGCGACACTGAGGAGTAAGCATGACTCAGTATAGTCCTATTGTCATGTACCAACCCAGCGCCAGAGGTACTTCAACAGAACACAAAGATTTGAGGTAACAATTCCTCCCTCATTCCACGGAATATACTAATGAAGATAGTATACGATCAAAAGATGCTTATATGCTCATTTATGCCCGACGAGCATTGCGAGGACCAGAAACGGAATCAGAGTTGACTGTTCCCCCTCCTCCGCCACGGGCATTAAATGCCGTCAAATCTCTTAATCGCGCGCATTCACAAGCTTGCGACGAATTTACACAAAAGCAAGTAGCATTGTTGCCAAAGTTTGCAAACGTCAACGATAACTCTTGTTAGGAAACAATCATTTTTGAGCCATTTTGAACAAGTGCGAGCCAACTTGAAGTCAATATATTATTCTTGGAATCTTTCAAGACACGATGAGGTACATTTTCATTTCGAATACGTGCACCTAATTTTCAAAGCGACAGCAGAAATCAGTAATCGTTGGTCAACAAGCGCTGAGCAATTGGCTATCAGATCACTGCGTGAGATTGGCTTGCCAAAAAGTCAATCCTCAGCCAACAAAGCAAGATGAGAATGGACTATCAGCCGACGGAGGACCGCCCAATGGCCAAGTATCGATAAGAAACGATGAAATTCAATGTATACATGGCTGTCTAGATCCAGAAAAGGCTACCGAAATGAAGCGCATAACCGAAGTAGGTTATGACATCTAACAGAACTATTTTTTTAATCGGTCTTTAGTCGGCATACACAAAGATTGTTCATCTTACACAATGCACATTTAATCCCATGTTTCAAACCCATCAAGTCTGTAGGGTCTGCGTTGAGAAGCATTTCAAGGGTGGGTACTTAAATTCTGACGATATTTACATCTCAGTCTGTTCTGGCAGAACGATTATATCAGCTCAAGCATCCTCAACATGTCATTGAGTTTGACAGGGCTGTTGCGCTTAGAGATGACAGTACACGATACTGGATATCAAAAAAGTGGCTCAGAGGCGAGTGAAATGCTGCCCCATGTTCTTCATGATCACAATTGTCCAGATTGGAGATCGATTAAACCACGAATGCATGTTGCATCTGAGGGTGATCCTGACCCTGAATCAGGAGATTTCCAGCATCATGTCCGATGTGAACATGCGGGGTTATCCGTAAATGTAATGAATCGCTGTCAGATCTCAATGCAGGTGATTACATGTTAATCTAGGGAGAAGCGATCCTTCATATCTCACGCGGATAATAGGGTGTTATTTTATTGCAAAGGTTGTTCCCTAGGTGGGATCCTCCTTCGGAAGGCGAGGAGCCTTGCGTTGTATGTACCGCTCAGCTCTGTGCATCTCGAGAGGATAGAAGGGAAGTTAAGAAACGAGCAGAAGAAGAAAAGGTGGGTTATATTATCATGGTCAAGACACGTGTGTGAAGGTCCTTTAGGCACGACTATTCGGCATATACGATAGCACGTTCGACGGAGATGGCTGCATACAAAGTGGACCTTGCGCCGTTATCTCGGCTGACTTTGTCAAGTCCTGGAAACAATGGCTAAACTTCCCGATGGATAACCCACGGCCTGGAATGATCGATAACAGCACCTTCTTTTGCGAACATGATATGCTGATTTTTGATCCTAATTCTGCCCTTGATCTGGACTTAACCATGCTTATCATTCACAGGCATGATTGGGAGACCCTCGAATCGTAGTATGTGGTTCAGGCCGAGCTTGCGCCATTAGACGGTGCTTACATCATCCAAATAGCTACACGGGCGGTCCATTGATCTCCCTTGCCAAGACAATTCGAGAAGATGGATCGTCTCATTATGATCAGGAGGTTCCTACATGTGTCCAATGCCGCTTAAAAAAGTATGTGGCGCTTATAATATCCCATATTTGTCGTCTGAGACGGCGATTTAGGAAAACAGACTGGACGACGACAGAGATAGTGATACAGTTCTTTGATCCCAACGAGAAATCGAGTATGAGACGCAAGGGGCGTGATGCATCACGCAAGACTTTCAGACAGTCGCGTCGACTAAGACACATAAAGCAACATGGTGAAAGGCGGAGGATAACGATCTCGAAAGACATGACCGTCAAGGAAATCAAAATAAAGGTCTGCGATCTTCTAGTAATCGAAGCGGCGTTGCTGACTCAAGTGACACAGATCCAGGACGAGTGGAACATTGCTACAATTTGTCAACAGTTATTCCATTATGGGACTGAGCTTCAGGATAACGCGGTCACCGCTGGGGCGCTGCAAATCAGTGCCAACGACGTCTTGGAGCTACGTGAAGTGACAGAAGTGCATGATCTAGATTCGGACACTGAGGGTCCGTCTGGCAGTAAGGACGAGGGGCAAGGTTTCACCGGTACCGTCCTAAGCGGGGGCTTAGCGCGGACAACTTCGCCTCCAACCGGTTCCAAAGTCTGCCCAAGCTGCACTTTGCATAATCCTCTTCACGTGCCCTCATGTACGATATGTGCTACACCAATCTGAGATCATTAGTATACAGACTAGTCATTCATTGTCTACCGACCATATGACCCAAGGAAGCATAGAATCAGTGTCTGCATCCCAATAAATGTTCAAAAAAAGTCCCGCAAGAGCCCCAAAAGGAAATCAAAAAAGCCCGAAAAGTACAAGTACCATGGTTCCATCAAGAAAAGAGAAGGTCCGAGTGAATGAGTAATCATACATATTCAGGTAAAGTGGAAAGATTAGGAGTGTATATTGGCCCAATGTTCACTCTGTTGGCTGCAAGCCCTTGTGGCGTCGATAGTGGTGTCGTCACAGCTGTACTGGGTGAATTACTCAACGGGGGCAAGGCCTCGAGCGGGGTAGTTGGACTTCCTGGAGCACGGGCTTTGAGTATCGAGGTCGCCGTTACGATGATGTCAACGTCATTCGTTGCCGTTCCTTTCATTTTCACAGCTTCCGCAATGGCATCCTGTGTTGCATCCGACAGTTCACTGACTGTGACGCTCTGAATGGCGGTAACTTTTGATTGAGGGATGACCGTGCCCCCTGACTTGTCTGCTATAACGGTATGCGCCGCTTGTACGACAACATGTTGAGCCGCAACTGCGAGGCGACGCGTTTGTAAATGGCTTTGCCCGGACAGCTCCCTGTCGTAAGCGTCCACAGTTTGTTCCAAGACGTGCCTTTGCTTAGCCAAATCTTCCAGTGTTTCGTGTATCTCTGGTGCTCCAGTAACAAATTGACATTCAGCTTCTATCGTCACATTTTGCACTGCTTGCTGCAGAACCCTGATGACACGCTTATCCGGAGATTCAAGGCTGGCCGAAACGTCCGTACTCGTTGTGCTGGGAGGGATCACTTCGCTGACCGTGTACCCTGATGTCAAAGCCGTAGTCGTATTGGAGCGTCCTTTGGACCTGAGAATACAATCAGGTCAAGATCATTCATCATTTCAAAGATGCGTACCTTTTAGAAGTTTGACACAGAAATGAATCGCTTGTACTCCTGCGTGGACTGTCACCAGCCATTGACGGCCGACGAGGTGGACGTGCTGCTGCCTCTGCTGCAGATACGGGGGCCATAGTGATTGTGAAAGTGTGCGATAGCTGCCCTTCTTGCCCGTCCAAAACGTACTGATAATACCCCCATAAGGATGTAAAGTCACATTGGCTATTTTTATGAAGCAACTCACGTTGGCGTTAACTGTGATAGCGCAGTCTTTCGCATCAGAGGGTGGGATACCCGAAAGAACATCATCTTTCCATGACAGCCACGATGGAAGAGACGGCGAACTGTATTTGACCGGAATGTTCTGCCAAGATGCCTGGGGATCCCAAACACGAGGCGACCATGACCATTTGAGACCGCAATAAGCGACGCTTGGAGGGTTGCCTGCCAGTTTCCGATGAAAGGGCCGGAATTCCCATTTGCTGTCGCCGGCTTTTTTCGCCTCGATATTCCAAATGTGGTTACCTTTAGACTTGGCCTTCTTACCATCCTCATTGAAGCGCAGAATGTACGGTTGCCGCCAGAGATAGTTGCGGATCTAGTGCGTGTGATCAGATTTAGAGATCATACGCTTGTATCGCTAGTGCAAACCTTTTTCATGGGTATTTTTTCCTCTGGATAGCCTTGTCTGGCAAGCTAGGTCACACGACATGATCAGCATGCTATTGATCAGGCTTACTAAACACTTACTTCTTCTAGAAAGGCGAGGGTAAACGCTTGTATCCGGAATTTGAAAGGGCGAAAATCAGGAGACTCGTCCAGCCGTTGCATTTTCTTGGCCATCAAGGTTTGATGGATAGGCTCACCCTTTGAATCGGTTGCGTACACTATATGAAAATTCCGAGACCGCTTGATCACGAGGACGAAACAGAACGTACGATTGGAGCAAACCTTGTTCAGGTATTCAAAGAAAATGCGATCGACTTCGGCTTTGTACTCCAGAGGAACATCGGATCCCGCGCCGGGAGACGAGTCCAGCGATGACTTTCAAGTAATCAGCAAAGCTTCTACACGCAAAGATGTCGTTCGGAATACCAGTTTTCTGTCGATTTTAGGCTGGGAGTTGTCTGCACCATCCGAGGCAGTGCTGTCGTCTTCTTCATCGTCGGTGGGTGTTCCGCGGGTTGTGCTGGGTGCCGTGCTGGGATCGTCTGATGCGGAAGAGGTAACCGACAATACAGAGACATCAGGTGGCACCCAGGTGGCCTGGATCACATCTGGTGAACGATTGGGTGCTGAAGGCTGCACGCCTGCCCAATCATCTGAAAACGGATTGATGTATGCATAACCCAACTGACCGTCTCCCGGATGGCACTCAGAGTTGGACCCGGAGGAGTTAGTCAGGACATCGACCTCCTGCGGAATAGGCGTGATTTGGATTGGTGCTTCTGATGGCGGTGGCAGAGGGGCCGGTGAAAAGGCATTGATAGGGTCGGAGATGACGGTTGTCGGTGAAACAACGGGCAGAGCTTGGAGTGAATGCGAGGGGCCGGCGGAATCGCACCAGGCAGTATGAAAATCGGAAAACGTAGGGGATGCAGAGGCCATCGGCGTTGTGATGCCGGAACCAAAGTCGACGGCGGGCAGATTTGCGGGGATGAAATGCGGTTGCTTTACGGGCTCGATCAGATGAGTCGCGGGAAAGGGCTGGGGAGGCGATGGCGGACGTGAGGCCACGGGAGCGTCCGCCGAGGCAAACATGAGAGGGACGTGGGGTGTATGCGCGATAGGCATATCGTCTGGAGGTTCCCGCTTAAGGGCCTTGGCGCTACGATGCTCCTCAATGTCTGAAGGGCCCCGCTTCCTGCAGACGTCTGGGGAGTGGGAGGAGGGAAGGAGGTTCGGGAAAAGAAGGGGGGGATAAGAGCCGGTGTTGATGGACATGATAGCGAGCATTTCTGATACGTGGAGGATGCGTAGCTTGAGCTCATCGACCTTGAAAGAGGCCTCCTGATTCTGACCCATGCGACAGGCGTCGCCAGCAGAAGAAGCTGTTTTTGCAATGCTGGGCAGGGTAAGCGGGGAGAACAGGAAAGAAAGTCAACGTACTCGTTGAGCATCTCACCAAGGATGAGATGAGGCTCTGGGGGAAGGAATGGATGCGAGTCGAAAAAGGCGGCGTCCATGGCTAGCATGGGCGATGGGCAGACTTATACCGTCTCAGCAAAGCGGAGGCCGCGTGACGTGTGACAGAGTAACTAGGCTACCAAATCTTAGTATCGCCTCCTCCCGGGGCTTCGTGAACGTTCTCGCCTGCGGTCGCTGTCAATCATCAGCAGGCGTCTCAACTTCGTCCCTGGAACTCACTCATATCGTGACGATGAATGTCGTTCATATCCTCGATCTCGTTCTCGATCTCGATGCGCCTCGCCTCTTTCTCCCCCTCGTCCCGGTGGCCCTCCTCCTGCCCCCATCGTCCCCTTTCGTTTTTCCCGTTCTTCCCTAAATTTGCCAAGCATGTTCCGCAGCTCGTGATACCCGAGATGCATCTCGTTTCACGCCATTTCAGTAACATCACCTCATGTCAATTCGCCTCGTGCTCTCACCTTGCCTCCAAAGTGGTCTGCCAGTCGTCGATCCGAGTCGAGCACAGACAAGTACGCCCCACATACATCGCACACCCGTAATTTCTGGTGTCCCGAGGCTCCCGAGGTGTCCGTCAACTGTTGCAGCTCCCTCTGGGCAAGCCTGTTAGTCTGTCCATTTCTGGCAACATGCTACTCGCCACTCACCTCCTTGTCCGCCTTCTCGCTCTTCAACGCTTCGATTGCTGCCATTTCTCGCATCGACTCTTCCACCTTGCCCTGTTCACCTAGATTGCCGGCATTGGCTTAGCGTCCCTTCATTTACTAAATCCACGCACCTAACGTCTCGATCTTCTCCGTTCCACCCTGGATGGCCAATTCAATTTCTGCAATCTCGCGCATCTGCATCACACGTTGTTTAGATCACCTCTTCTATTGCCTCGAGGCCCATGTATCTTACCAAATTCGTCGTCTTTGCGTTCTCTTCCGGTGTCTTCTCCAGACGGCGGTGCGCGGCTCGAATTCTTCGATCACACTCATCTACGAATGCAAATATGTTGGCTTCATACTCCATTTGGAATCGGTGGAATATAGGATCGCTAGGGTTCGCTTCCCTGGCCACCAAAAACTCCGTTTTCAGTCGTTCCGTATGCGATTTCGGACAGGCGCCGAGATCCATTTTCTGCAACTAGCTTCAGTGTCCTTTCAGTGTAATGTCCTTAGAAATGTACTGTGTTTGTGAATAACGTGTGTGGGCAAACGCCACACAGAAAATTTCTGCACACTTTCTCGTCTGACCAGACAAGGTTCGCGTTGGCTACTCCCATAGCCTCGGGACCCATCATTTGCTAAGCAGGAGATGCATCAGCAACATAAGCGAATCATAGCCTACTGCTCACCTCCAGGAGCTTACGCTGCATCTCCGCTAGTCTGCCCATCTTGTGACGGTAATGAACAGGAATCGTTGAGTGTCGCACTTTGTCGTGTTCGTATCTGTTTGGTTATGTTTGTCACCACCATTTATGCTACCACTCGTACTAGTACTACTCAAGCGTACGCGTAGACTCTCAACCACAAAAGTGATAGCCTCAGCCTCATCGGCCGCACGTCCTACCTCGTCGACCTCTTCCTCCAACAATGATATTTGTTTGCTTGTTGGTAACATGTGCCGTCGGCTTGCTCTTCGCTTGCGTCAAGCTTCGTATTGCTCTCGGCAAAAGACTCTGCACCGCTACTTGCAGACTCTGTTGCCGGGGGCGAACTGAAGCCACCGTAACGCACAAGCAAGGCCAAAATATCGTTAAGCTTCCCGCTGTCTTTAGCAGAGGAATCATCCTTGTTAATATCTGTCATAAAACCCGCCGAGGTAGCCCAGTCCCAGGCCTGCTTGACTTCTTGCATGCTTGCTAACTCGTTTGCGAGAATCAAATCTGCCAAGGGGGGACTGAGCAAACGCAATGCGTATGTGAGAAGCATCTGTCCTTTAGGAGGACGATATATGGAAGCATGATCGGGATCTTTGGGTGGATACGTTTTGAAAAAGTAAATGATAATGCTCAAGTTACCAGCTTGCAAAGCAAGGTGAATTGGCGTGAAACCGTCTGAATTCCTCTCGTCAGGTTCGGCATCTGATCATTAAAACGTCATTTAGAAACAAAGAAACCAAAAAGAACGTACTGTGCCTATCTAGATATTCAACGAGGTCGCCGTCTCCGTTTTTGGTTGCAATGTGCAGCAACGTCTCTTGCGGATCTTCCGGAAGGGTCTTAACAAACTTCTCACAACCAACTCTCACCTCACCGCCGCTGGCGTCAACGGAAAAGTCATATATACCTTCCTTCACTTTAGTAGAGTTTTTGTCGCGAGCAGCCTGAAAGATGCATGAACGCAAGGTCTGAGCGCGCTCCTGCAATGTCTGAGCCGTCTGTTCTGCCTTTTGGGTCTTGGCCTTGGCCTGCGCTTTTTTAGCCGCCCTCTTATGTTGCTGTCGTTCCTTTGCTTGATGACGCTCTGTCACCCAAACAAGTCATCTCAGATTGTCAGTAAACACACTTGATTCGGAATACCTGTTTCTCTTTGTCGTTCACGTTCCAGCTTTCTTGCTTCATCTTCCCTTTTCCGGCGTTCTTCGGCCTGTCTCCGTTCCTCCAATGTTCTTCTCTGTCGTTCTCGGTACTCCTCCAGCGTTTCGCGTTGCGCTTGCGCATGCTGTTTATAGGAGCATCTGTTTTGGGAATACATCCGGCTGAAAAGCCACCTGCCCTGAGAATGAGCCACGACAATCGAATGCATGCGACGAGAACAAACAGGTAGAGTTCCAGTGGAATTTCGTCGTCGTCAGAATCATAATGATCGTAATCGTCCCCGTCTTCGTTATCAATATGCATTGAAATCTGTAGGTAGGCCTCACTAACATGCTGAAACTGAACCGTAGCATCGGGATTATTGGGATTCTTGTCCGGATGAGTACGCAGGGCAATCTTGTGACAATGTCAGATGTACTGTACATGGAACTACGCGAGTGAGACGACTTGTCTATATCTAGCTTTGACTTGGTCCAGCGAGCACCCCTACAAAGTGATAAGTAGAAGCTGGTGGCATGGAGAGCATACCTGAGTCAAACCGAGCACGGCATAAGCGTCTGCAAGTGAAGAATGCTTGTCAAAGGACATTTTGGAAGAAAAGAGAACGCGACTACGCGTTTTGTTCTCACGTCCATCTTCTTCTTTATGCCATTCATCACGTTGGCGGACATCTTCGGTGACAAGTGCGTCTTGGTATTTCATCATGCACGTTATGCTTAGCCCGCAATTTCAAGTGTAGTCCGTACTTCCAGGCCGGCTTCGGTCTCATGGTGAATGCCTACATACAACCCAGAGCTTTCTCTCATACTACTTAGGGAGTGGGTATCGGATTGACTGCACTGCGGCAAGGCGCCATCCTTGGTTCAATAGCTATCCGGAGGCGAATGCTCGTGTCCCTCGAGATTAACAACAAGGACAGAGCATACGAGTGGGTCCTTGCCTGGATGGCTCGCCAGGCGGATGAGGCTGCAAAATCACAGGCAACGCGCCGCTCTACACCGTGGCTCAGGAGCCACCAGCTGAGCGTCGAAACGTCGATCGAACAGCGAAAAAATGGATCGTCGTCCGCCCTCTTTAAACTTGTAGCAGGTCCAGGAACCCACTGGTTCAAGTATAAACGAGCGTGGATCCAAGTATGTCATAAGCGTCTTGAAGCGTATCAGCGCATTAATTTGGCAGGTGAAACGGGAACGGGAAACGCGTTCGATGCAGCTCATGTCTGGAGTGCCTTGGGAGACAGTGACTTTAATAACCTTGTCACGCGACCGAACCTTGTTTCCCGAGTTGCTTTCAGAGGCGAGGGATCTTGCCATGCGTGGACAGGAAGGCAAGCTTGTCATTCACACGGCATGGAACGTGGAGTGGAGGCCTTTTGGCCAGCCGAGACGCAAGAGACCACTGCATAGCGTCGTGTTGGCATCCGGGGTGGCAGCGAAAATAGAAGCAGACATCAAAACATTCCTTGAACGTCGCCAATGGTATGCGGATAGAGGTCGGTCATTGTGCGGCCGCATGGGGATTTAACATAAAATTGACCAGGAATACCATATAGAAGAGGTTACCTTCTATATGGGCCACCGGGATCCGGAAAGACATCATTTATTCAAGCACTTGCAGGAACATTGTCGTACGATATATGCGTACTCAACTTGGCTGAACGCGGGTTTACAGACGATAAACTAAATCACCTACTGTCTAATGCTCCAGAGCGTAGTTTTATTCTTATTGAAGATGTAGATGCTGCGTTTCATAAACGGGTACAAACGAGCGAAGATGGGTAGGTCTCTCAGATCTCCTCTCATCTACGTTTACGAAAGGATGATAGCTACCAGTCTGCTGTTACATTCTCTGGCTTCCTGAACGCTTTAGATGGCGTGGCATCGGGGGAGGAACGTATAATATTCATGACAACTAACCATCTAGAAAGACTTGATCCCGCGCTCATCCGCCCTGGCCGTGTCGACATGACGGAGCTCATAGACGACGCAACGGCCGAACAAGCAAAAACACTCTTTACTCGATTCTACGGTGGTAGCGAGAATGTTACGGACATGGCCGATGAAGAAGTACAACAGCTTGCAGAAGAATTGAGTCACATTATTGAAAGTGAAATGCAGCGTGGGCGAAGGGTCAGCATGGCCGCTTTGCAGGGACTTTTCATTCGGAACAGCGGTAGGAAAGCCGTAGAAGGGTGTCGTGAGCTATTCATGGCGAAACGCACATGATGCAGAAACCTTAAAAAGACGCCTACCGTCTGGCTGGAGGCTAATTAAACCTAAAAAACAGGCCGCCGTTTGCGACCCGTGTATCTTGAATCCCTTGGCACATCCTCCTTACCCCGTTTGCGATACAACTGAAACCAGGCGTCAACGGTCGGATCCCGAGTCTCGTAAAAAGTTCTTACATCTTTCTTTTTCAGTATCCACTCTCTGTCCTTCACGCTTTGGCGTTTGCTGCTTTTGGCTCGCAAACGTTCTCGTTCTCTTCTCCTTTCGAATACGGCTCCGGCTTCTACTTCTTCGTCTCCCTCAAGCCCCTTTGGCACTTGATGCTCACCTCCACCCCCCACAAACAAACACAAGTACACTTTTTTAACTTTGTTAGAGTTCGGATAGTCCACCACGATGCCTCCGCCAAACCCTGCCTTCTGCGCAATTGAAGTTATGAGCTGGATTTGATCGTCGGATGAGGGGTAGAATTGAAAGACGGCTCGAGAGGGATTCCGAAGCGCTGAATGGAGTGTCGTGAAAAACCTCGTCAAGCGATGCGGAGGCGAGGATGTTGGGTGGCTGGTTTCCGCGTTTAGAAGCCACTGCAGGACTGATACACTAGGCGAACGAGTGAATAAATAAGAAATTCTGATGTTGAGGCCTGGCCTCACCTAATAGCCCCGTCAAAGCTTCCAGGGCGAAAACCAAAGCCTTGACCAATGTCTTGTAGGAACAAGTCTCCTTCTACTTCTCTCTCTAGTGCGATCTCTGTTGGGCGGCTCGAATGTCATGTTGCATGCTCCACACAACGGAACTTGCACTCACCTAGCATGCTAGGCGATATATCTACGCCTACCCAATGGTACCCTTCTTCGTCCAGGATCTCGCCTGATAGACCAGAGCCACATCCAATGTCAAGCAGAAAGGCTGGCTGATCTGGCGGTAGGTTCAGTAGTTCAATGGCTCGATAAGTCATATCGGCTTGTACTTGTTGTATTCGCGTGCTACGCAGTGTCAACGGGAGGGCAAGGTGAGATTGTCATGACCCCACTTTTTTGTATATTTTCTGGCTTCCGCGTCCCCATAATACTGCAAGGAATGAATGTTTTATCACATTGCTGTGGGAAGGGATGTTTGACGCACGATTTCTGGAGGAGCTACGAGTTCTGGCCTTGACATGGTAAAATACTAACGTAATCATTAAATATTAATCAGTCGTCGCCTACTGGCACCTCTTCTTCTAAGTACTTTAACAGCTTTACTCTAATCTCCGTGCTTTCATCACCCCGAAGCACGTCTGAAATAAATTCTGCATGAACTTGCATTTGGACCTGAGCATCGCCGCGTGAACAAAAGAGATTGGCATATTCATCAAATACTCACCATTTCTAATGCACCACGTATAACACCACAGAGAACATTGCTGAACCACAAGCCTCCTTCTAGAGCTTCTTCTGGCAGCTCGACAAATTCCGCAAGGGGATTTTCTTCCATTGTCAATGTAAAGGAAGAACCAATGGCTCCAGCAAATCCTGCAGGGCCACTGGAAGGTAGAGCATTATGCGTCACGGATGGCATGATGTTGAGGAAAGACTTGAATCCGACCTACACAAGTGAGCGTTCTTGTGGGAAGAGCACGACGGGTGAGGCACCTTTGCCATGACCTCTCCAACTTCCCGGAAATCTGCACACCGCCCGAGATTACTCTTGGCTAAGAAATCTTCTATCAGGCGCGTGCCTATGCTATATCCCATCTTTTCCAGCTGCTTGTTGACTTGGGGATAATCTTCGTAATCTTGTATAAGCTGTACGACCAAAGCACCATAAGTCAGGGCAAATAGCTCTGCATTCTAGGCCGCCGATTAGAAAGGCGATTTGGGTGCGACCAGAGTACTTGCGATTTTTTCTGTGCGAGTCTTCCAGAGGTCTTCGCCTATGTTCTTGTACTGTTTGCTGGTCGCAGCCATATCTTATTTCACACGCTATGCTCGATTCATTCTATATACCGCCTTGTCTCAACTGTAGCGATCCAACTGGTTGAGTTTCCTAGCCGTCCTTGCATTGGACTGCGTGTTCTGCCCTCTAACTGGCAAATGCATGGCATGACGCTTGCCGACATAGCTTCCAATCATCCGCTGGTGCGCTATGTTTTCCCGAATCTCCCTTCTCAGCTCCGATTCAATCTTGACGTTTTTGAGCGCATCGACGTATTTCACTCCGTCCGTCGCGTAGCCTCTAGCCACTTTTTGTTGTTTCTTTTCTTCACGGCTCGCCCTCATAGCATGAAATTCAGCCTGAAGGTCTTGCAATGACTTATCAGGCGACGGCACATGATCTGGTGCCGCGAGGGGATAACGAGCCGGCATAGAAATGGTATCCGGTGACGAGAGATAGGAAGTCAAGGCGGTAACTTGAAGGGGGGTCAAGTCCCTGACTTTGCATATGTCGTGGACTTGCAGGCGGGCACATATACGGTGCGCTGTTTGGAAGCCAATGCCGTAGAATGAAGTCAGAGCATGCTAGCGATACAAGGTCGGTCAGAGGATGTGATATGAAGATTATGAGTCTTACGCGCAGGGAATGCGAGTCTCGCAGGTTGACGCCCAGAATATGGACCATACTAGAGCCGTGCGAAAAAAATAATTTCTCCCAATATCTTCCATGTCCAATAGCAAACTCGAAGGCCGCAGGGAGGATGCTCTCGCAAAGCAGCGCATGCAGATGCGCGAAGAATACGAGCGTCAGAAAGAGAAACTCATCAGCGAGACAGAGAAAGTGCGCCCGTCTGCCAACCGTTTTGTTGGCCAGCACGACTCCGTCGAAGACTCTCTCAAGAACAGCACAGTTGGCCTCGTCCGGTTAGAGGACTTTCAGCAGAGGCGCAAAGAAATAGAAGAGGCGAAAGCGAGAGAGGCTGCACGCTCAAATGAACTCAAGTATGGTCTCGTCCCTCATAGCTGTCAAGCACAAGATAACTGATAGAACGTGGAGTACTTGTTTAGGGAGGAGCAGAAGAAATCCAAGAAACGGAAAAAAGTCGCAAAGGCCATGCTCTCTTTTGTCCTTGATGATGACGAAGTCGAGGGTGAAGAGTCGGGAGGAGCTGAGTCATCGAGAAGGTCGGAATCAAAGGAACAAGATGATGAGGCCCTGAGCGAGCCTGCTATGAAGAAGTCCAGGCTGAAAAAGAACCCCCATGTTGATACCTCCTTCTTGCCCGATAGGGAGCGGGAAGAGGCGGAACGCAGAGAGAGGGAGCGTTTACGTTTAGAGTGGCTTGAAAAGCAAGAGCAGATTAAGAAGGAGGATATCGAGATCACATATTCCTATTGGGATGGAACGGGCCATAGGAAAAGTGTATTTGTAAGTTTCCCACTCTACCTGTGCATTTTTACTGAATTCCGTCGATGCATTAGTGCAAGAAGGGCGACAATATATCTACATTTCTAGAAAAGTGTAGGCTGCAATTCCCCGAACTCAGAGGAGTTAGTGTGGACAATCTTATGTATGTGAAGGAGGACCTTATCATACCTCATGTGCGTTCGGTCGCAGGCCTCGCGTGACGTTTTAACATGCCCACGTTCCACAGCACTATACCTTCTACGACTTCATTATTAATAAGGCGAGGGGAAAGTCTGGTCCCCTTTTCAATTTCGACGTTCACGATGATGTACGGCTCCTTCATGATGCGACGAAGGAGAAAGACGAGTCCCACGCGGGTAAAGTCGTTGAAAGAAGTTGGTATCAAAGAAACAAGCACATCTTTCCAGCCTCTCGATGGGAAGTACGTTAGAATGCTTCATCCCATGTTCCTACTGCTAATGATCTATATGCAAGGTGTTCGACCCAGAGAAATCCTATGGGAAATATACAATAGCCTGATACTGGTAGTCTCTATTATCACACAAATGTTGTACCTGTGATGCCAAAATCCATTCAACGGTAATTGTTTTTGGGATTTATTATTTCGTTGCCGCCCGCTCTCCATAATTTGCTCGACATCCAGCTTAAATTAGCAATTCAGGTGTTGATCGCGACATTGATAATTTATGCAAGAGGTAATGCAAATGTCAAGTAGATGAAGTGGACGTGCGCCGCCTTCATTCCAACTTATGCTCAGCAGAACTCTGCTCGGCGCTTGGGAAGGTTCATAGGTGAGGCCTTGGGGCCTTGAGGGCGCAATGACCATGTCAATGGACCACTGATCGATGCACAACAGGTGGACGAACCACACCCGGTAGGTTCGGCTCGAATGCTTGTTAGCTATTCTATTGACCATTCAGAGCAGAGATTCCTATTGACACAGAAAGCATCGAGACCAAGACCTAGGTAAAGAGCACAAGGCTGTATGAGCACCAGTACTGTGCTTTCCACTGAGACCCGTGATCAGGCAAATTTTTGGCATGTAATAGGCACAAATCGTCACATTGACATAAAAACGTTTGAAAATGGGACTGGCTGATTTACCGGACGAAATTTCAGCATGTTTTTTTCAACATTTAAGAAGTCAATTTCTCAGGTTGATTAATAGCGACTTTTTACGGTTGTAAATCTAACGAGTTGATACTGATTTATCATGTAATGTATTTGCATACAATAGTACTCCGTTACACCCTCGCCCTCGCCCTCGCACTCTCACCTCCGTCACACCCTCGTCCTCGCACTCTCATCACCCTCGCCCTCTTACCCTCGCATTCGCCCTCGCCCAAGCCAACTCATCACCCTTGCCGTTCACCACCACCATCACCTCATCGCCTTCTCACCATCGCCGTCACCCTCTCACCACCCTCGCATTCGCCCGTTCGCCCTCACTACCGCCACCTCCGTCACCACCACCTCCATCACCTACCATTGATTGAGCTGGGCACAACCCCAAAACAATGGTCAATTAGCAACGATAGTGCTAACTCATTATCAGGTGCCATTCCATTGAAACCACACCATTAAAGTAACACATTTTCCCAAGAGTGTTTATGCATACCCATCATTCTTCCTCGATGAGTACGATTGACGGGGCATGTTTTTCCGCTCCAAAATGTTGACACAATTTCCCAGGTATGAACATTTGGTTATGGATTCGACGACAGGCCAAATTGCTCGCATAATGCATTTGCGTAAGTACGACATATACAAGTTGCTCCTACAAGCTCGCTCTATTATCCTTGGTCAGACTTTTGATTGTGGTGCAATACTTCAAGTTCGTATTCCCACGCTCAGCCCTTTGCCCTAACGGTATCGCTCATGTTCTAGTGGGTCAATGACATTGAAGAATCCTTTTTTGTGAGATGATACAGCTGACCTTTTGCGGCTTATTTGATGCAAACGTCAAGCGCATGTTTCCTCTTTCGGCACCCCTTTAACAAACCGCAGGGTGCCATTTTCCCGCCAAGCAGTTCTCGTGCGGCGTGGCATTCAATATCAGGCCTCAGATAATATACCTATATCAACTTCCCTTGTCATCTGTGCTTGCGTTGCGTGGCCTTTCATGCAAAGAGCAAAGACGCCCAAATTGGAAAAGAAGTGCGTCAAGTTATCATCTCAGTCTCAGGACTTTCCACCGCTCACAACTATTCCCGTAAGTCACCTATAGTTACTATCAAAGGGCGAGAACAGACAATGCATCTGCTATCCCACACACTCATCGCTATCGCACTATCGCTGCTGGATTTCGAATCCATCAGCACGAGCACTTATGCCCTCCCAATAACCGATCTGGCTTCGGAACTACGTTCGCCTACAAATCTAGTCACTAATTTACGCCCCGATCCTTCAAAACTTCTTGGGGGGGAAATCCATAATGCCGATTACAGCTTATGGGACTGCTTCCAGCACTTCGTCAAACACATCAGGCGCATCTCCTACATCAGATTCTTCCAGTTCTGTGGCCGGGAAAAGTTCTAAACCGGAACCCGCCAAGGGGAAACATACAAAGGAAAATGCCGTAGAAGGGGTTTGAAACGATCTGATAGCCAAAGCTGGGCATAAGCGGCACTTTACTAACGTTGTTTCCCGCGACATCTCCTGCGACATCTCCACTACCAAATATCGCGAAGATAGCAAGGATTTAGCACCACATCATCCTAGGACACTGGTTAGAAGAGTGCACTCCATGGCAATTGTAGATTCATTTGATCACTCCCATGAGAATTACGGCTATGGCTATCATCCCTACATGCACATGCGAGACGCATATAAGGCGCGATATGATGCTCCGCGATATGATGCTCCGCGATATGACTGGGAACCGTTCTCAGACTTGCTCTATTCACGCCATCGCGGCCCAGCGTAGAGAGGTAGGCGGCAGCGATGTGCAAGTTGGGCCAGTCAATGAGTTAAGATCGGGCAAGGCATTATTCCGTTTTATCTTTGTTTCTGCGGCTGAAATCCCTTATATGTGCCTCTTCCGTTTTCCTAGATGAGTTTCTTTGGGCCAGGCATTTCCCGATAATCGCCAAAATTTAAAACGTCGTAAAAGAGAAAGCTCTAGAGCACTGGCGCGCCTCTCGTTTCATTCCATCTTGTCCTGAAAAATGTCCCACGAACCCTCACGCACCCACGCACCCTCGCCCTTGCCCCGCCTGCTAAAAATCTGTAAATTATTTGACTGAAATTTCAATACTATTGTCTAGCTAGTTATTATCATGAAAATGTGGAAAAAATAGGTAGAATAACCTCAAGAGAATCGGCAAAAATTAGTGCCATTAATTGGTGCAGGCGGAAAATCCCAATTTTTCGACGGTTTTTTCAACCTACATAATCAGCATATAACTTGTTATTTATTTCAGGCGAAACTCTTCCGTAATTCTACTTGTTAGATGCTGTTTTCACGGTGTGAAAAACAGCATTCCCAGGGGGCCTAGTGTTCATTGCACCAGGACTCAGCGACATGTTCTGTGATTCCATTCTATGGCTGCAAACGAGCGCGAACCATCTCTTTTCCAGTTCATTTCAGACAAAGAGTGTTAACTTCAGTCCCTGATTCGACACTCCAGCAGAATCCATGAAAAAACTATGTGAGTGTTGGCGAGACACTGAACTTTTCCTGAACGTATGCGGTCGAAAAATTGTATCCTGTCTACTACGATCCATTTTTCCTGTGATCCTACTGCCGCGGTAACAGCAGCGCAGCATCTGCCTGCTTAGGCTGGTCAAGTCGTCCACGGCTGAGACGATGCAAGCAAGTGCATGCGTCCTCAGGCCTCAGTGATGGGGCATTTTGTTACACAGGTGACAGATCTGAACTGTTACGCCACCTGCCGGGGATTGGTATTGACGTATTATACGTGTGACGCCCTTAGTCACATGTCAACTGTTATTCAGATGACACCTAGGAAGGCGGCATCTGCAAGCCCACAGATAATACGCAAACGTGAACCAGAGGAGGAATATGGTACTTCTCTGACAACTAAGAAACTTAAAGTAGATACGAATCCAAAAGAGGCCACCAAGGCAGCTCAGACATTACTCCAATTGATTCCACAAATAGAGAAGGAGGTTGAGCTACAGTATTCTGCAAGAATGAAGCACTGTGATATGGTCTTAACAAGCTGGGAAAAAGCATGCACCACAGTAAAAGATGGGGAAAGTCTGACAAGTGAGCTGGTGAAATGGCTCGAGAAACGCCTGCCACTCTGGGGTGAGCCAACCTCTGATAAAGTGCTACCCATATGTTAATACCGATCATAGACCTTCTTGATGATATTTCCCCAGGATACAATAGGCAGTTTGAAGCTTTTGGCAAAAAGCTGAAAGCTTATTTTAGCAACCTTCAGGATAAGGTTCTCCAGGAAGAAGCTGTCCGAGCAGCTGAGCACGTCCTCATCTCAATCCCTAAGGTGATGAAAGAAATCAAACTAGCATGCCAGGTGGTAATAGATGAATGTTTGGGGAAAATGAGATGCTGGAGGCTTATATGCGAGACACCACAACCAGATGTGAACATATGTGCTATGCGTTTGCCAGTTGATGGTGAGTGCTTCAAGTTCTTGTTAATCTCCAAGATCTTGTGGTCAACGTTATCATTGTTATCATAGTCGATGCCTTCCGGTTCTTTAATGCCAAGTACGAATCATTTGTCCATCTGTTGAGCGAGCAGAGATACGATCTATCCTCACCTTCTACTTATGGTGTGGACTGGCCAGTAGGACAAGAAACGGATGCTCGCATCTACTGCTTGCGTCCTACGAATGCCCGCTGTTTACCGCTGTGCATCTTGCACGATGTCTTTCGTCAGTTTCGGCTCGACATTGAAGCACCACTTCCTGCCGCACTACATACTGTAATCACGGCTCGGCAAATAGCAGCCCGACTGTGTGCAATAATGGGTGATTCGTTTTCACAGGATGATGGAAGCATCTCAAAAGATTACAGGGAAGAAGAAAGAACGCTAGCATTAGAGGAATGCATTGGGAACTTTCTCGGCATTTTAAAACGAGAGCAGCCCTTGAGACCAAAGCATGAAGTACATTCTGGCAAAGCCGATAGTGCTATACTGGTGGGTGAGGCCATAGTAACGCTATTCGAGGTTAAGGCAGAGATGGGAACAAAAGGTGATGCATATATGCAAATAGTGCGTTGCTATGACCTTGCGGTGAAACTTTTGCGACAGAATGGCAGTCCCTTTGTGCCACATGGTGCACCGATGTTCCTTGTATGTATTGTTGGTGAGTTTTGTTGCTGATTACATCGTGCATCACCATTGACCTATTGTGATGTGCAGGGCCCATTATCATGATCTCAGGCGGCTTCTATGATGGCAAGAATACCATTGTAGAACCACTCACTCAGCCTTGTCATATGCTCCAAGACCCCATCGGTGCACGACAAGAAAAAGTGGCCCAAGCCCTCTATGCATTACGCAAAGGGATTGACGAGTTAGAGCTGTATGTATGGCCTTCTTTTATTCCTTTTCAAAATAACTGATAATTTGTAGACTGGCGCTACTAAATAACCAATTGCCACACCCATTTCCGCACTCCACCCCTCGTATTTATTCAACTTGTACACGATATCTCCTTCCAGGGTTGCCTCAAAGATATTCACCAGGATCCCGCGAAGGGCAATTCGAACAAGGACAACTAAATTTTCAGGGAATGGTAACGCCCAGTGCCTTAATAGAGCGTGACCGTCTTTTCTTCACTGCTATCCTGTCCGACACCAAGCCCTCCCCAACCCCAGGGTTCCAAGTTCTTGTGAAGTTGGCGCAACAATATGGAGAACACGTTCATTTATTATTGGCAGAGAAAGGCCTTGCGCCAAAGCTCTATGCCAGTTCGAAGATAGAAGGCGCTCCGACTGCATACGTGATGGAATATCTTGAACCATCATCTTGGAAAACCTTATTCGATTATACAATGCAGAACAAGGATTTGGACTACAAAAAACCTGTTCGACACTCAGTGGATCGAATCTTAAAGATTCTCCAAGCAAATAACAAGGTACATGGCGACCTACGATTAGAAAATATTATGGTTGAAGTATCCCCGAAGACTGGCAAGTTGGTCAACATTGATGATGAGGGACTTGCTGCGCCAAGAGCAAACATCAAGGTTGTCGACTTTGACTGGTCAGGTGAAGCCGGGAAAGTATGTTATCCTGCGACGCGGAATGAGTCCATCCTTGGTCTCACTTGGCCTGGTGAGCCGGGAATGCCAATCAAGCAAGATCATGATCGTCTATTGGTTGATTCGTGGTGGCAAAGCCTTGGCCAAGAACAAAAAATTTGAGTCATCGTCATTGGTGCTGTGTCAGATAATCGTGTAACAAGATTCTCGTTATTAAGCTTGCTGCAAAATAAAAATACTTGTAATTCCGATCAAATCGCTAGTGAGCGCACGCGTGGGCGTTTGTCCACCACTGATTACTCCGAGTCGATTCTGGTCATGTCAATTGGGCCTGAAAATCCACTTCACCGAGAATGCCTCAGAAAGTCATTTTCTGCCAATCTAGTCGTGAAATACACATGATTCTCGTGTCTTTAAATGGCACTACAGTTCGAAGGGAGAGATAAGAGGTACTCTGTTTTACTGGCATAGGGATAGATGCACTTCTCTCGTCAACGTGTCAACGTGCTCTTATCGTCTCTCATCAAATTCTGCATGCTTGATGCAGATGCGCGCCAATGATTAATCGATGACGCCCGGTATCAACAGAGTAATGGAATCAGCCGATTCTTAGACATTTGCACAAATCGCGGATCGAACGCGGGACCTTGAGAATACTGCTCCCAGTTGAGCTATGCCCCTTTTTGGAGTTGTACGAAGGCTTCCGATTTCCCATCACGATTTCCGATACCATCCACCCAGTATGTCGGGGACTGGAGCACGAGAAAATGTATTTGCGACACGTATGGCCCTGACAAACACGAAGCAGCGTCTCAAAGGTGCTCAGACGGGACATTCTTTGCTCGCCAAGAAGCGTGATGCACTCACAACACGGTTCCGTGCAATACTGAGGAAGGTAGACGAGGTGCGCCTTCTGCACCATTGCCCGCATCACCCGTCGTGGATCATCCTAGTGAGTAGGCAAAGAGAAAAATGGGGAAAGTTATGCAATTAGCGTCCTTCTCTCTGGCTGAGGTCACCTATGCCACTGGCGACATCTCTTATCTTGTCCAGGAACAGGCCAAGATAGCGTCCTTTCGAGTGAAGGCGAAACAGGAGAATGTGTCGGGCGTCGTTTTGCCTGTTTTCGAGGTTGATCGAGTAGCAGGAACGGGTGCGTTATGTGTTGTTCTTGGCGCGCCTCTGCATGACTTGCTCACATGGAGTAAGACTTCAACCTCACCGGTTTAGGGCGTGGTGGTCAACAAGTACTCCGCGCCAAAGAAGTATATGCAAAGGCGTTGGAGACACTGGTGGAGCTTGCGTCGCTTCAGACAGCCTTCACAATCCTAGATGATGTGATTCGCGCAACCAACAGAAGAGTCAACGCTATCGAACATGTCATAATCCCACGATTGGATAATACCATAAGATACATCATCAGTGAATTAGACGAAATGGATCGTGAAGAATTTTTCAGGTGCTTCAATACTAGTGTTGTTTCATCGACGATGCTGACCTAATTTCTCCTAGGTTGAAGAAGATCCAAGGCAAGAAGAAACGAGATGCTGCGCAAAGACAGATTTTGGCAGAACCAGAGAACCTATCGTCCGTCGACGAGAGGGTCTCGAATTTATTAGGTAGCAAAGACGAGGATGTCATTTTCTAAACGATAGTGTCGCATCAGTTCATGTCTGACGATCACACTATTACTGCAATGAACAGATGGTGCTCCGGAGAGAATTTTCAAACCAGAAGCTATGTGCAACATGTAGGAAAGCATTCACTATAATATCAAATGAGCGCCGGTGAATGTATTCAGAGAAGGTAACATACGTCAACCATCTCGACATCGGTTGTCGCAGCCACCTTCTTTCGGTCTTTCCGCTCCAGAATTGCTCGTCTCGGCAAATATAAGTCAAAGGAACAACAACGAAAAGAACAAACCAGACCTGTCCTTATCCAGCTTGATGTTAACGATAACAACCTTGCTAGGATGGATACCGATCGGTACGCTTGCACCGTTCGACTTGTCTCGCTGCACACGATCGACGTGTATCACCCACTTCTTACGGTATACCTGAGTCACCTTTCCATCTCGGCCCTTGTACTTCCCTCGAACAATCCTAACTTCGTCATCTTTGCGGATAGGCAACGAGCGGCACTGCCCAACCGGTTAGCTCGCTCCCGTCGTCAGGTTGTACCACGCACGCACGTTGTATTTGCCGCGTAGCTCTTTTGAGAGCGCAGACGACATGATTTTTCGACGGACAGACGAGGGCGCTGTGAAATGCGCTTTGCGAGATTTCCGTCTTGAGGAAGAGACGTCTGCAAGGTTATCAGCGTACTGTCTTGCAAGCACATCCAGATGACAGAAATTGCATCCAACCCAATCTTCGATCGATTTCATTCAAAAAAGTTGGCATAGCGAGGTGCAGACACTCTACAGAAGTTCAAACATACCAGGGTTAAATTTCATTTTTGTCTGGCAGGCTTCTTGGGGACGGCGGGCGTAGCGATGGGCTTGCGAAGTCAATTGGTATGGTATTCCCACGATAAGGATTCAATCACGTGCACTGTCTACTCATGTCGAGCGAGAAAGTGCGATCCACAAAGCTAAAATTCAAGGGCGACAAGGCAAAGAAAAAACGGAAGAGAGAGGGCGACGAAGATGGAAACAGTAAACGAAAGGAAGAAGAGCAAGACATGGAGACCTGGGTGTTCCCTGCCGAGGCATCCGAAATACGAGGCCCCTCATTCATCTTCCATCCATCCGATCCATCTCCAATATCAATCAATTACAGTGCGGCGGCTAACAGACTAGTTTTACACACACTAGACAAAGAGAAAACGGAAGAAACGGAGGAAGAACCACCCCCGCTGTTGGAACGTGTCCCAACGGATGTTTCTCAAGTTTGGGTCGTGACACGGGTCGCAGGTTCACCCACGATCAACTTGAGGACAGGCACTGGCGAGGGCAAGTTTCTGTCTTGCGATGCTCATGGCCTAGTATCTGCTGACAGAGACGCACGAGGGCCCCAGGAAGAGTGGACGCCAGTATTACTACAGGATGGCATGGTTGCGTTCATGAACATATACGAAAAGTACCTGAGCATAGACGAAGCTGCGGGTGGCGTATTGCAACTCAGAGGAGACAGTGAAGCGGTAGGGTTCCAAGAACGATTCTGGGTCAAAGTCCAGTACAAATACAAAAAGGAAGCTAACGAAGAAGAGATGAAAAAGAAAAATGTTGCGACGGTTGAGCCAGACTTGGAGGAAACAAAGCTAAAGTATGTCTTCCAAAGTTAGCAGATAACCGAACTCATCGTTCGCTCTAGTCGAACATACCAAGCCTGGGGAGCAGGTCGGACTGTAGTATCAAAGGATGATAAGAAGGAGGTGCGAAGGGCATGTCACGCCGAAGTATTACTGATTTTAGCATACAGCTTAAACGAGCTCGGAAGGAGGGGCGACTAGCAGAGGCAATGCTTGAACGTCGAGCAAAGCTGAAGAGGTGCGTGGATTGCACGGTGCCCCTGCCATACATGACGGTTTTGCAGTGACCGTTTCTGTTGATTCATTGTGCCAGGCAGGGAGATGGTGAAGTCAGCACAGCCAGCGATGGCGTGTGCTGTTAGATAGTAGAGAATTTATTTGACTGCCGTGATGAAGGATGCCCTCAGGCCTCAGTTTTTGATTGACAATGTCACCAATGTTTAACCTATGTCGACTCAGTAGACACATGCTAATTTATTTACATTGCTGACCAATTTGTTATCCCTCAATCTTTAGCCGCGATGGAGACAGAGATCATACAGCGCCCTCCAGGTTTAAGGACAGATAGAGTGCAAGATGACGATCTAAGACGGCATATGAATCTGTCGAAGGATGATTTCCAACTCTTCAAGTATACTGTGGAGCAACATGCACTCGAAATGTTACCCTGTGTCCCAAAAAGCAGGCAAAAAGCTGGTGAGTGGCGAGCCTTTATCGACATAGTACGTGAGATAAGTCTACCTGCATTAATATATCTTTCTGACGGATGATATAGGTCAATGCGACCCTCCCCATCCAACGCAAATATGCGGATAACTGGCACATCACCGCTTATTTTGGCATGTTGAGGACAAACACACTGGTATAGATTGACGTGAAACGTATTGATATGAATTGGACATAAAATATGTAGATACAACGCAGGTGGAGATCAAAGTCGGCGGACAGGGCCACTGGCACTTCGAATTCGCGGGCAAGAAGAAGGATCGAGTACATTGGCAAGGTACTTCCGGTAAGGCGATTTGTACCAAGTACAGAACAAGATTATCAACGAGTAAGTAATATTTTATGGGACAACAATCATGTTCATGTTATGATCGAAAAGCATGCTACTCCGACTGTTTCCGATAATCCTATCCGCCCAATTCATACTAGGGATGTTCCTATAGAGCATCCAGAAGAGAATTATCCAGCCCCGTGCACCACGTGTGGATTGCGCCCGCCGGTACCACCCTCTCAGACAGAGAAATTACGAAAGTTATTTGCCGATGCCATTGATATTTTTCCAGTTCTGAACCTTATCGGAATAATACACGATCGTCACCTTTGCATGGTGCAGAACTGGTCGCAGGCAGATCGTATATCTTTCATCAACTCGCTTCGCTCAGATCAAGTTCGACCTGGCGATAAACAAAGATTGATCAAAATTTTAACGGGCGGGTCTTCTGCCAGTCCTATTAAGAGGTCTAGGCGTGAGCGGCCATATGATCCGATACCCAAGCCTCCGCCTGATGTGGAACGTCGTTTGACTTCTGCCGAAGCACCCCTCTCAGAGTTGATGCAAGCGATGGCAATTCAGAGCGAACAAGAATTCTACAAGATACTTGTAAGCCTATCAGGTCAATCAATTCCTTCCATGAATCGATCCATAATTCTAGCAAACAATTGATCAACTTTATGATGAATTTGACGATGCATCGGTGATGAATAATGAATGGTGGTCCCAATTTTTCCAGAAGGTACGTTGCCCTGCTTGATAATTATCTTTGGTGTTAACTCGAGCAAAAGATCTATAGCAAGTGGCCAGTCATGAAGTTATATCAAGAACCTGGACCCCAAAGAAATAATTGGGCCATCAAATTCTACCTGAGACACAAGCTAGCTGGCGGGGCTCGACTATCGCCCTACGACGCGAGCACGCCATTGTGCTATGACAGTGTAAGAAGCCGACATAAATTTATGTAATGACTCATGAATTATCATAGATCAATGCGGGCAGAAGTCCAAGCCCTGATATTGATTCAACTCACGGTTCAGTTTACAGAAGTTATCCTGGCTTCACCCTGAGCACATGCCCTATGCACTACCCACCAGATCCTCGATTGGTCAGCGCAAGATTGCGTCACGTTCTAGAAATGCACGGATCTGAAGACCTCATACCTGCATTCATAGCAGTTGAAATCAAGACAGATGAGGCATTGTTAAATCTGGGTCAAATGACAATACAAGATCGAATGAGAAAGTTCGTCAGCGGCACTCTTCAACTAACTGATCTCCAAAAATTTGTCTTGCAATTAGTTTTGAGCAAGCTGTAACTTAATCTATTAGTTACAGCCAACCGTTTGCTAACAACCCCGGCATGTCGTCTGTCATGGCGCATAAGATAGACGAATATTTCATTGATGCGCAGTGCACGTGTATTTAGAACGGATGATCGCTATCTTTGAAACGGTACTAGTCACAGGCAGAGGAAAGCAGATGAAAAAAGGGCAAGTGATATGCAATCGGTCAGAAAACAAATTAAAATTCCTCCTCATCTTCTGGGAGAGGGACAGCTTCAGCCTGGAAAGACGGCGTCGTCATCTCTTAAAGAGTGAACGTGTGGCAACGAACCTGTTTTAACTCGACATCGTACTGCGCCATCAATGCAGCATCTACAGCAACCTCTGCAGGCGCAAGAGCCGGAGCAGCGACGAACTCTAGGTTTGGACTACTGGAGGGATGTTAGCAAGGGTTAAGGTGGTTCGAAAACTGTACCCACCCAACTACTTTCCTCGCAAGCCAAAGGAAGGGCTTTTCGAAGTTGTAGTTCGACTTGGCAGAGATTTCGAAATATTGCAGACTCTTCTTTCTGTGGAAGGTCACAGCGCCAGTCTTCACTTTTCGCTCCTGTGTCCTGCTGTGAGCAGAATGCCAAAAGGGATAAGGAAGAATATGAACACCTTTACGTCGACCTTGTTCCCACAGAGCACAATGGGGATCTTCTCGCACACGCGTTCGAGGTCACGATGCCAGTTGGGCACATTTTTGTATGTGATACGAGAGGTTACGTCGAACATGATGATGCCACATTGGCCTTGGATGTAGTATCCATCGCGAAGCCCGCCAAACTTCTCTTGGCCAGCGGTATCCCATACGTTGAAGCAAATGGTGCCAAAATTGGTTGTGAAGGACACGGGATGTACCTCGACACCCAGGGTGGCTACAAACGGATAGGATCACGGCGGTCATAAACGGACCTAGAGTTGCGCACCAATATATTTCTTTTCGAACTCTCCAGTCAGGTGACGCTATTTGGCGGCGATCAGGTCGAGATCGCACGGAGGAAGGCAGAGGCACGGCCTACCTTGACGAAAGTGGTCTTTCCTGTTCCCCCATCACCAACTGTTTGATGGAATGATCCATCCGTGCAGGTGCAAAACAAAAGCCGTAGTGTAGGTTGGAATTGCGGTATCGATCAGGAAAGGAAGAGAGCTGGGTCAGGGCGATATGAAAATCGGGTGACGAAGGAAGGTTCACGTACCGAGAACAAGCTTAAAGGTGGGGATGTTGGACTCGGCACTGGTCATCACGAGTATGCGAGGAAGAAGAGGCAGAAGAAGATGAGGGCGCCTGAAAAAGTTGAATCAGATAAAGTTTGGGATGACGCTAGCTTTTTCCAAAACAGGAAATCCGAACAAACTACGTTCCCCAGGCTTGGACGGCGAAGGAGCGCATACAGGCTGCAGGCTTCCGAGTGGCCTTTGTATTCTCAGGTGCCTGCTGCTATCTACGGCGGCAGCGCGTTCAATCCTCCGGTTAATTTTCCCGGGCTACTGGCGTGGGTAGAAAGCGTATCACCGAATTGGACCTGAATGTGCCGCCACAACATCATGTGCCTGCGCGACGGCACATATCCTGCGGCATTCCGGCAGCACTTTCTTGTCATGAGTATTGAACATCGTATATAATCCATGATTCATTTCTCTCTGGAAAACTCAGCGTCTCCGGATCTCCTGTGTTCTCCGGCCATTCTTTGCCATGTCCCCAGATCAGAAAGATATCCAATGCCCTGCCCCAGTCCCGGACCAACCAGGGGCTTCATGGAGGGCCAACGAAACCCACCATCTGCCTAAAAATCGCCTCGGCATCGTCAGTCTCTTCGTTGTAATATTATTCATCTTCTCACCGACTCCATTTCACAGGTTATGCCAGGTCTTATGCTCGCCGTTTTCCTCGCAGCGCTGGATCAGGTCAGTTTCATCTGCTTTTCTTTTCTTTTTTCTAACGGTCGCTATATGATCTGCACGCTAGACGATTGTTGCTACGGCTTTGCCGACCATCGTAGAAAAACTTGGCGGGGGACAAAACTACAGCTGGGTAGGAAGGTCAGTACATATCACAGATATCTTTTTCCAAGAACATATGTTGGCATTGCATAGTGCATACCTCCTAGCCGCTGCCAGGTACGCTTCATCTCGGCCTGGCCGAATGTTCATCCAATCTGTAATTAGCTTATCTCCCCTGTATGGCAAGTTATCCGACTTAATTGGAAGAAAGCCTATTTTGTTCTCCACCATCGTGATCTTTCTGGTATGTCCTTCGTTCGGCCCCGTCTGCGCCTTTGACGTCTATGCAGATCGGCTCGGCCTTATGCGGAGCTGCCCAGAGCATGGTAATTTCCCCGAGACCTTTTGTTTCCCAAGCGTCTGATGCCGTCCCCGAGACATGGTTAATTGTGGCTCGCGTTATTCAGGGTATCGGTTGTGGAGGCATAGTACAATTAGTAAGTAAAGCCACGAAAGTGAGCGTCCAAAGCTGACGGATATCACAGGTCAATATCACAATAAGTGATATCGTATCTCTAGAAGAGTAGGTCAGATCTTATTTTCTCAGCCCAACTTTGAACTATGAAATAGCCGAGGCAAATATTCGGGTTTGGTAGGGACAACGTGGGGCATTGCTAGGTATGGGTGCTTTATTTCCAGACATTCGATACCGATTGTCCGTTTTCAGCGTTATCGGACCATTGGTTGGGGGTGTGAGTATGAATAATATCCATTGTCATACTTGTCCAAACTCTAAGTGACAGGCATTCACTGACCATGTGACCTGGAGATGGTACATCAATTTTGTCGTGTTTTGCTTACTTTGCTAACAAGGAATCAAAGGTGTTTCTTCATCAATTTGTCCGTCCCAGTCGCACACTGTGTTCCTTCCAACTAACACTTTCTCGTTCCAGACCCACGGGCGGCATTTCCGTCGCACTCCTTTTCTATTTCTTGAATCTCAACTCGCACCAAGGTCGTACTTGGCGGCAACATGCCGCGGAGTTCGATTTCATCGGATTGTTCTTGTTGATTGCCGGCGTGATATGTCTGCTCCTTGGCTTCAATACTAGTCAAACAAGCTGTTGGTTATTGTGAATATCGCATTGTCCTGCCTGTCTCATGCCTTTCCAGGGTCGTCTGCGGAGACGATAACTCTACTAGTTGTTGGATGTGTTCTGCTGCTTTTGGCTGTTGTGAACGAGTTGTACACTCGACGGTCACCCATCCTCCCCCCAAGGCTATTCAAAGTATGTTCTTTTGCATTTGGGATTTCTTGTTTGTGACTCCTAATAGACGAGGACAACATCAATAGTATTAATCACTAATTTCTTCCATGCCGTTGCTTTTTTCTCGGGTAAGGTCCCTGCAATTCAATTTGATTGGACGTACGAAACAGCTTTTTTTCAGGTGCCTATTACCTCCCATTTTACTTTCAAGTTCTTGGCGCGTCTGCCACGATGGCAGGTGTCCAGTAAGCATTTCCACGCTACGGTAGGCTTGTAAGAATCTGACAGATCGTCAGAATGCTACCCTTCTCCCTTGGAGCTGCGATAACGTCCGCTACTGCCGGCGTAATGGTCTCGCGCATCGGAAAATATCGCCTTATCATGCAAATCGCATTTGCGGTTTTCACGGTGGGGATGGGCCTGATGACGAGATTAAATGCGTACTCCAGCATGTACGCATTGACGTCTTCATGCCGGCATGACATCTCACGAGTGAATCAGTGCGGAAAAGGTCTTGTATCCATTGGTCGCGGCTATTGGCCTCGGCAACTTATTCCAAGTGCGTGCGGTTCATGATACGGGTTCACATGACTGACTTAGTTAACTCAGGCACCATTGGTCGGCTTACAGGCCGCCATGCCGCTTCAGGATATGGCCACTAGTACTGCCGCATTCGGCTTCCTAAGGTATCGCGGTTTTTCTTTCGACTTTAATCTGTGTATTGAAATGACCGCAGGACTCTTGGTGGGACAATCGGGGTTTCAATTGGGCAAGCAATATTCTCGAGTGTGAGTTTGGGGCTTGTCTTTGCAGACGACTGGCTGAAAATTTGGTTAGGTTGCGCAGAAAAAGGTGTCGCAGATCCCGAATGCAAACCTCAACACCTCTGCGGGGGCACTTGAAGAAAGTATACGGACTCTCAAAAACATTCCTGTGAGTGGATGCCACCTGGACTGAATGTGATCCGATAAGAAATTGAAAGGACCGAACGATGCGACTGGCGGTGATGCAAGCGTTTTGTAAAGCTATAAGTATGATATGGGTGGTGATGACGCCGATTGTCGGTGCCAGCTTTATAATGGGTGAGTCGATCGGCAAAGGAGGATTGATCGCTTACGATGATGGGATTGAAGTGCTCATTATCCGAGAGTACACATTAAAGCGACGGACGGTTCGGCAAGACGAAGAAGTGGACGAAGATGAGAAGGTGGGGGATGAAGATGATGCAAAGACAATAGAGGAAGTGGGACGGGTAGCAGAGAAGAAAGATATTGAAAGGGCGGCGACGCCGCCTAGGACGACGAGCTCGTCGGAAGGATGGATAGAGTAATGTAATGTAGAACAAAGTAGTAAGCTGGTGCGGGGTAAAGTGTCCGGGGTCGGAGGGACGGGCGGGCAGGGGGCTGCGATCCACGTGCAACCTTGCTTCCAGCCTCCATGCCTGCTCATCCCATCCACGACCCGCCTGCCCTCGACCTGCCCTCTCAACAGCAGTCTGTATGTGCAAAATGTCTCTCAACCCTCGACACGACGGGCTCCATTGCAGGCACTTTTGTCTGCGTTGCTTGCCGCGAGTTTCTGCTCAGGGATTTCGAACCCCGTCTCGACCAATCTCTTGCTTTTCCGCGTCTCCACACTCGGGACGATGCCATGCTACTCGCCGATGTCACAAACCATTCATTCCGTGTCCCCTCCGACCTCTGCTCAAAATCTCTCAGAAAACCCGCTATCTCCTGCATCACCGCTAATCTTTCCCCTCTGGCTTCCCCACCTGCCATTCACCCCGCAAATTCCGCTCCAATTGATTCTCGACGGCACAAACGTCCTGACTTGGATCCCCTCGTGGACATTACGCGGCTGCGCGTTCGCACTTCCAGTCATCACTGTCTATATCCAGGCGCCACTTTCGTCGGCACCCAAAAGAGCGGCAGAAGTAGCTACGACGTTACAGTCACCGTTGTGGTACGGCTTCTGGCTCTCTTTCAGCGCGCACAAGCACTCTAACCTATACAGGATGTCGACTTTTCTTCCTCATTCTTGTGCGGCTATCTGCGCATCCGCGGCTTGACAGATGACTGGCCTGAACTTACCACATATTTCGACGCCGAAATTATCGGCAGCCGTTACGGTTTTCTGACACAAAACTGGGGTGCCTCGGAGCAAGATGATATGGTTCATTGGGCCCGCTTCCCTGCCTTCAAGCATGTAAAACATGAACTCAAAAAACCTTTACTTACCATGTCAGACCAGGACAGGGGTGCTGTGTTTATGCGATGGAAGGAACGTTTCTTGGTGCCAGATCACCGTGTACAAGATATCAGTGGTGCCAGCTTCGCGGGTGAGCCGCTTGCGTTCAGATAAAGGACTGGACATGATGACGCCTCAAATTGCAGGCTTTTACTACGTTTGCGTGGATTTTACCCCCCCTCCTGATCAGCCTTCCATGTCTGGTCCGGTTGATGTTGATGCATTGCCTTCATCTCCCCAACGAAATCGACGGAACGCAAGTCGACGAAGGGGCTGTTCACCTTGCACGGGTCCACTTAGCATTCCGGTCGCTACCATGAATGGGTTCTACTACCATCAAAATTCAGAACCGTACGTCGACGCTTTTGTTATGGATTTTCTTTGTCTCATCATGTGCAGGTATCAACAACTTTCGTTAACGCACGTTCCTGAGCGAACAAGTTCGGGCTTCGAGTTTCGCTGACGGCATTTAATCCTAATCTGTACATTGTTACTATACTCATTAATGCTTCTTTGGAGTGTATTTCTCTCATACGCATACCATTATCTCTGCCCTCGATGGACGAGCCGTTGTCCTGATGTTGTATCAATTTCGAAATTCAAGTTCCGAAAGTTTATTTGACCTGGCAAAAATTATTTTTATATACCCTCAAGGCTGTCATGTCAAGTGGGCGCACTCCTTCTGTGGTGATAATAGGGGCTGGGTCTGTCCTCTAATATTGCAACGCTGGTCTACATTGACAAGTTAATCACAGCCTGGCAGGGATTTCCACTGCCATTGCTTTGAAAACCCAACTCAAGTTTACAAATTTCGTCGTGAGTCTGCAGATGTCATTCATGGTGTAGTTGTATATCAATTATGCTCAAGATTTATGAGAAAGCCGATATCATTGGAGGTACTTGGCGTGTACGTACGGTCACCAGTACCTGTGTTTTGTGACTAAAATGCACCACAGGACAATACATACCCGGTGTGTATTATGCCGTTGGCGGGTTGCCACGCAGATTTCTGAGAATATGTTCAAGGGCTGTGGATCAGATATTCCTGGTCATTGGTACAGTCTGTCCACTGAACTAAACCCATACTGGTCGATGTTCTATGTCGGCCAATCCGAAATACAGGCTTATTGGATGAATCTATGGCACAAATATAAACTTGAGTCTCACACAAAGTTAGGACACTTGGTCAAATATGCTGAATGGGACGCAGCAAACCATCGATATCATCTGAAAGTTGAGAAGGTAGCCACTGGCGAAACCACTGAGGTTGACGCCGAAATCCTGTTTTCCGCGATTGGTGGTTTCGTTCAACCCGCATTTCCCAAAGATATTCCAGGTGTTGACGCTTTTCATGGGAATGTCTGGCATTCAGCGAGGTGGAATCACGATGTGGATCTAAAGAACAAACGCGTAGGTGTCATTGGCAATGGATGTTCAGCGTAGGTTGGTTGCTACGGGACATTCATCGGCTCTGAAAAACCGTTCAAGTGCTCAATTTATACCTGAGATCTCAAAGGTAGCTTCCACTATGGTGATCAACTTCGTTCGCACGCCACAGTGGTATATGCCTCGAGTGAGTAGCGTTCGCTATGTGGAGGAGGTCGGTCTAACATGTAGGACAACATGCGCTATCCGGCGTGGCTTCAATGGGTCTTTGCCCATGTCCCGTTTGTAATGAAGTTGCATAGATATTATATCATGACCGAGGTTTGCGCTCTCGTGTAACAGATGAATGGCCAGTAACGGGTTTCCAGTCCGATCTCCAGTCATTTGTTTTCAACAAGAAGAACAAGACATTGCTCCGGCTCGCGAGATATGTACGTTGTCCATGACACTGGTCTGAATATGAAGTCGAGATCAATTGCAGTCGTTCACAAACTATATTAAAAAGATGGCACCCAAGGAGTACCTGGATAGGCTAATCCCGTCATATTGTGAGCTTGACGTTTATGCAAGCAAGTTTTTTCATTCTTGCCTACTGCCAGCCGTCGGATGTAAACGAATCATCGTTGATCCCGACTACCTCAAATCTTTGCATCGGCCTAACGTTAGACTTCGGTGGGAAGGAATTGACTGTATTGTTAAGGAAGGCATCAAACTCAAGACGGGAGAAGTTGTGCCATTGGACGTGATTATATTTGGAACTGGGTTCTCGCTTGTGAGTTCACGTCCGCTTGTTGAGCTGGTGCTGATGGCTTTTTTTGAGCTTTCCAACGAGTTGACGATCCGCGGAAGCAAGGGACTGACGCTTCTGGAATATAATCAGCAACAGGGGGGAGCGGCGGCATATCTCGGCACTTGTATGCCCGGTTTCCCTAACATGTTCCAGCTGCTAGGTAAGGCAAGCCAGGAACAAAAAGTGAAACTGATGCGAAGAGCACGTTTAGGGCCCAATACGGCAACAGGGCATGCATCAATAATATTCACTGAGGAAGTCCAGGTATGGCAGACACATGGACAAGTCGAGCACATGACATTGACAGAACGCAGATCAACTACGCGATCCAGATGGTCAAGGCCGTGATCGAAGGTAGAGTCAAGTCATTCGAGGTCAAGGCGCAAGTGTGCGAAGAGTACGATGGGTGGGTGCAGCGGCGGTTAAAGAATCAAGTGTGGACAGAGTGCCGGTCATACTACTACATTGGGGAGGAGCCGGAGATGAAGAACGTGGCGATGTTTCCAGGGCCAGTTGCGCTGCTTTGGTGGATGATGCGGCGTCCAGCGTGGGGGAAGTACGATGTGGTGGGCGAAGGGCCGGAGGCGAAACGCAGCTGGATATGGCTGGTAGCGACGGCGACGGCGGCGGCGATGGTCGGGATAGCGGTCGGGTATTTAGAATATAAATAATCCGGCGGGCGGGCGCGGTATGCGGAGTTGGAATTGACATAGTGCTTGGGCGGCGGTCGCGGCGGGTCAGAGGATATTTGGGCGGAGTTGGAATTGACATTGGACCATGACCTCCCACTCGCACTCGTCCAACATCGTCGGCGTCCACTACCGCGTTGGCAGGAAAATCGGCGAGGGCTCGTTCGGCGTCATCTTTGAAGGTACTCATCTTCCATCTCACATCTGTCCTACCTCCCTTCTTCCTAGGCACAAATCTCCTCAACTCCCAGACCGTCGCAATCAAATTCGTCCGTCCTTCTTCCCTGCCCCCCCCTTTCTATCCCTCATCTCCCACCCAGGAACCAAGAAAGGCGGAGGCACCGCAGCTGCGAGACGAATGTCGTTCATACCGCATTTTGGCTGGGTGTCGTCAGTCGCCTGCCCGGTTTTCTTGCCTCCTTGATTACAACCATTGTCTTGTGCAGCCGGCATCCCCCAAATATACCATTTCGGACAAGAAGGACTGCACAACATCCTCGTCATAGATCTCCTTGGTCCAAGCCTGGAAGATCTCTTTGACATGTGCGGTCGCAAGTTCTCCGTCAAGACCGTGTGCATGGCCGCTCGACAGATGGTACGCAGCCCTGCATTCAGCAACCAGGATCTGATGCGCTTCCCCAGATCACCCGGGTACAAACGATACACGAAAAGAACCTCATCTATCGTGACATCAAACCAGACAATTTTCTCGTTGGCCGCCCGGGTACCAAGGCCGCGAACGGTACGTGATCACCCAACCCCACGTTACCCGACACGAATGCGCTTAGTGATTCATGTTGTCGACTTTGGAATGGCTAAGCAATACCGCGATCCAAGGACAGGCCAGCACATTCCTTACCGCGAACGAAAGAGCCTTAGTGGCACGGCTCGTTACATGAGTATCAACACTCATCTGGGAAGAGGTATCCGCCTTGTCCTCGTCTTTTAGCTACTCCCGACTTTTTCGAGCAGAACAGTCCCGGAGAGATGATTTAGAGGCTTTGGGCCATGTATTCATGTATTTCTTGCGTGGAAGTCTGCCTTGGCAGGGCCTCAAGGCAGCTACGAACAAGCAAAAGTACGAGAAGATTGGGGAAAAGAAGCAATCGACTCCCATCAAGGATTTGTGCGATGGCTACCCCGGTACTGTGACTGTCGCTGCACGTACCATTCACTAATAATCTTCCGCAGAAGAGTTCGGCATATACCTCAATTACGTTCGAAAACTCGGATTTGAAGAGGCACCGGATTATGATTTCTTGCGCGAACTGTTCGCAAAGGTTCTCAAGAACAATGGTGATGCGGAAGATGCCGTGTACGACTGGAACCTTCTCAATGGTCCGCTGTGCTTCGTTCCTGATTCGTGACCACCTGCTGATAGTCTCCACAGGCGGTCGTGGCTGGGAAGCATCTGTGGTTTGTGTCTATTCTGAAATGATTTGTTACACGGGCTCAATCAGAAGCATCAGAATCAAAGTTCACAAGCACAGAATACGACACTTGCGCCTGATCGTAAGCGAGATGATCGGCGGAGGTCGCAAGGTGGTGCAGCAGGTGTCAATGTCGTTCCACCTTCACCCGCGCTCGTTCGTCATGGCTCAAAGCAGCGCAAAGTTCCGGCGGCGCTCACGCCTGGTACTACTCCCCGAACCGACGTTGTCCAGATCAACGTCCCAATTCCCGGTCAACGTTCTGGCGCACACCCTTATCCCAATCCAGGTGGTGCAGACGATGATACCTTTGCCCAACCACAGTACGGCCGTGTTTCTCCTATGATGCCTTCTGCTGCTGCACCTCCAGCCGTCAGTACCGTGAAAGCCGCAGGCGTTTCTCAAGGTGCAGACTATCATGGTCACGACGACATTGATATGCCTCCAAAGTCTACTTTATGGCGAATCTTGACTTGCCGATGTTAGAGGTACTCTTGTAATATCGCGTTCTTTACGACCCTTGCTTTGATATCCACATCCTGCCTCGACTCTATAACTCGACTACATGCTTGCATAATCTACTTTCCTGCTAGGATTTTTTGTGGCATTCCTTTCACACTGGATTCATACCCAATATACGAATTACATCATGAACAACATTGACAGAACAGCTCAGCAGGTAACGACAATAAAAAATTACACGATAGATATTTAATGAGTCACTGAAGCAATCGTCATGACATCCAGGGGTTACTATCCATATCGCCTTGGGCCCATAGATAAGACACATGCATCAATGCCGAGTGATGAGGACCTCACCAACACCAAAGGCCGCTCCAGCTGCGTTGGGCGTCTGATGGTTTCCACTAACGTTATTATCACCTTCTCTGTCTTCCTGCGCGTATTCGTCTTCCCATTCCATGTGCGTCTCATTATTTTGGGCTAGCCAATACTGAGGATGAATTCATTCCTTGGAATAATACAAACTCACGCCTCGGTGAATGCCTCGTATCTCGCTGGCTTTCTTCGATATGGTCATGCGGCTCGTTTACATCCCGTTCTGGAGAAGACGGTGAAAACGGAGCTGACGAATGCCTCGAAAGTGGCGTGTGGGCAGAGGACCCTGCCATCGCATCGAAAGGGGGCGGTGTGCCAACTGCTTCGTATCGTCGTAGATCGCTCGATCCAACTTCAGGAAATTCACTATGCCGGTGCGCGTCACTTGGCCCGACCGGTTGAGATGGTTGACTAATCCGGTGGCGTAACTCGATAGTTCCAGCTGGTTGATCCCTTTCGTGGTAAGGAGAGGTGTCCTTGGAACCATAGCGCTGAGAATTGGCAAATTCTCTGCTTCGGCTATAACTTTCGTACGTCGATTGTCGTCGTGGCAAACCAGGTCGATAACTTGGCCGATAGTTGTAGCTATTGTTAGAATACCCGTTTGGCTGCCTCGTTCCATAACCTGGTCTTGGAACATTGTTATGAGGTTGCCGCCGAAAAGGTTCCGTCGGATGAAACGGGAACCGTCCAGGATGAAAAACTTGTTCACGAGGACGAAAACGAGGGTTCCCTGCGTGATTTCCTCGGTAGTTATATGACTCATTAGGCATGCAGAACGAATTCAATCCATCTATGGAAGGTGTCGATATCGAATGAGTTTGTGATAAATTACGAGATTGCTCACTCTCATGATTCCCGACAGCTATCGGTGTTAAATATACCTGCGGTGAGGCTGCTGGGAAAGATTGAGAGTTAGATATCTAGATAGATGGGTTATTAACATTCGATCCGTAGGGTTACGCTCACCGCTTTTTGCAAAAGACTATTCGTCGTATGCAGCTCCTCAATTATTTGTTTGGACTGACGTCCAGTCTCCATAGCTGCCAAGCGCGACTCTAAATCACGTAATTTTCTCTCCTGATCTTGATTCAATGTTTGGGACAGAGAGGGTTGCGGCTCATCTTCGCTTGGATCAGCTTGTGCTCGGAAAGTATCATCCCTTTGATCTTGGTTGTGAAGCGCCCTTTTCTTGTCGAGTCTTGGTGCGTTGCGTGACTGATCTTCTGACTGCCTGATTTGATCTTGAAGTACGGCCACAAACGACTCGAGCTCATGTATTTTTTTCACATAATCTTCTGGAGAAGATTGTGCCTCTTGGTTCGGATGTTCGGGCATTGGTACTGGCGAGTGATCGTCCCTTTGGGTAGTTATGGGAGCTTTCTTTTTCTTCCTGTTGGGTGGCGAGGCGTTATGATTCAATGCAGAAGTCAACGCTTCCGCTATCGCAGGAGCACAATTTGGTTCACTGTGCGCAGATATCTCTGTCCGGTAATTGCGTCGCTGTGCGCTGGCCTCCCGGTCACGTCTGGGCCTCCTAGGCGGTCGTATTTGTTCGACACTCTCCGGCGACGAACACTGTCTTGAGTCTGCTCTTCTATTCCCGCTCAAAACATTCACACCCTGTCTAGTTATGTTGGTGTCATATTGATTTGATGTCGGGTCTGTAGATATCAAATGGTCCGTTGATATTGCATTGGCTGGGTTGATCTGGGACGGTTCGGGTAATTGGGAAGTACGCGAGGCCACAGTAGTGTCAGAATCATAAGTCGAATGAAGCTCAACCGAATCCTAATAGATAGCACATGTCATTCCTGCGTAGAAACACACGTACTGAACCATACCTTATTCAGCACATCTCGGTTAGGCATGGAATTTGGTTCAAGATCTTCTGCGATCTCACTATTCACTTGGTTGCGTGGGTCTGCATTCTCCGTAGTAATACACTCCACTTCTGACGCGTTCTGCGTTCCTACTGCTTTCTTTGACCTCACATTCGGTCCGCGCTTTCGTGCTATATGCTTCGCCAGGTCTTTGCCATTCTCATCGCCAGAATCATTCCCAGGATGCTTCTCTGCCTCGCTCGTCCGGTTTTCAGTTGCATTTAGATTCGCTAGGATGTCCTCCCCATTTCTTTGTGGTCGGTGTTCTTCATCTACATTCATAGAAACACCGTCATTGGTTACTTCGACAGAAGAGTTACCCTTCGCATCCTGAGGGGCAGGTTCATTGACCGAAGATTCCTCCGTTTCATGGAAAATGATACTATTGCTGATCGATGGCACAGCACTGTCATCGTCCCGTGATGCTGGGTAGAGAAGTGAAGGACTACTATGTTGGACATCTAGTAGAGGTTGAGACTCTGCTTCACGACGGGCGTTGCAGAAACGCTTATACTTCTGGATCGACTGCAGACTTGGCACTTCCACATGATCAATGACCCAACACTTTCGCTTACGACTGATCGGCGAAGGCGTCTCGAGTTCTAACGTCATTGGTTCTATTAATCCATCGTCTTCCGAGATCTGGGTTAAGGGCGATGAAGGAAGTCTATCTTGGAATGCGTTTCCATACGATGCATGCTGTTCTTTATTACCCTGTCGAGCCATCGTGAAAACTCTGGATGCAGAAAAATACCAGCCTTACCCAGCCATCATCGTAGTAGCCGCATCGAACAAAATGGCTTGCCGGCAGACACTTCTTGTGGAAGGAAACAATATGGTATCGTTGATATCTCAAGTCCGGACGTGACCCACGTGTGACGGATTCCGCGAATTTCTGTAGTGCAAGTTCTTTTTCCGAGGTGGATATCCTGTAACTGTCATGGAACTTATGATATAGTTGCTTCTCCGGAGACGCGCTATACAACATAGCATCGACAGCATGGGTATCATATTTTGCCAAGAGGTGTTGGAAACAGTATGACCTGTGACAGTCCCCACAGTAGACACTGTCGAACTTCTTGATTTCGTGTACGCCACCCTGTGCACTGCATCTCCTCGTCACCTATACAGAGCGTTAATGGTAATCCGATTCAGCCACCAGCAAGGAAAACTCGCGTTAATATTGTTGTTTTGATTCCTCAAACAAGCAGCCGTGAACACGCCAGGTTTGTCAAAGTCTTCTTCAATTGACGCTTGCTTCGCGTCATGTCTCTTGAGTAATTCAAAGGCTTCAGTGCGAACTTGTAAAAGTTCTTCAAATGATCTACATTGTACGGGTGTCATGGAACCACATCGACAAGTCCTGCCTTCAATATAACAACGAGGACACACGACACATCCATAGCCTATGGTGACTTGGTTTGGATTTTCGACGCATGAGCCACATTCAAAAAAGCTTTGGAATATATCAGCGCCACAGAAGTCGCACGTTATACGGTCATCAGTATCATCACGTGCGAGCGATGTGAAATTGAGTGATGGTTTACCAGAAACGATGGGATGATAGGCTTCGTCAGATAGGATGCCGTTATAGGCTTCCAGTAAAGACTGAAGACTGTTCCATAGTCGTTTTACAGGTTTGGCAATTGATCTTGTCTTTGCTCGTCGCCGTTGCTCGCCGCGGCTCCCATTTTTCAATTTGTCGACAGTGTTCTTAAGGGAATGATAAATGGTATGTTTGATGCGATACGTTTCCGGTCGGCAGACTCTTACAGATAGGGAGGTAAAGACAACGTCAAAGCAGGACCAAGTCAACCTACCTCTGATAGATAGGCAGTTCGTGGTAGTAAGCCGTAATCAATCCCTGAAGAGTCATCCGTGACCACGACGTTTTAATTGTAATACCGCCTCGGTTCAACACCTGGTGACAACTTCTAGACGGAACAAGCACAAGGTCACCGAGTTTTTGCTCCGCAATGTATACCGTAAACGGAGCTCGTGAGAGCTGATCAACCGAAATGAAGTGATTTTCATGGTCCAACTCTTTCTCGATCTGATGGAAGTAAGAAGCAGCCTTGAAGACGTCCGCGCCTGCTGTCATGAACCACAAGGAAGATCCGTCATTTTCTGTGTAACACATGAGGTTTTGTCCAGATGAAGCGCAAAGGTCTTTGTGACATGGTGTATAAGTGTCGCTGATTCCCACATAACACATCAAAGTTTCGACGCGACCCTGTCATGGGAAATTAGCGGTGAAGCGAGAACACAAAGCAGTCTGAACCTTGAAGGGCTGATTAGCTAGTAAATCATAAGAGCTTTCAGATAGTAGAGGCTCTGGTATAATATGAGCCAATGATTGGCGCCACTCTTTGGGACAGTCGACATCTTTCCCGTATAGTCGCTCTCGCTCTTCGCAGAATCATCAGGATCAGTATAAGAAAGCGGTGAATTGACCACACCGTGCTCGGTCCGAAAAGGTGGCGCAGCGCGGCAAGTGTCGATGAATTCTGAGGTGGGAACCATTTTATCTGTGCCATCGATGACATTGCGGACGCTGACGTCTACGACTAAAGGTAAAAAATGGCAGATGTGAAGGAGTAAGGGTCGACCAACTGGAAGGCCCATGAGACTTGAACCAGTCGATGTCGAATTCCTTCGGCCAGTGTGCAAGCTTGTGAAGGTCTTCAATTATTAGAGGTATGCCTTCAGCATCATATTTGTCAAGGACGGATGGGTTCAAGCCGGCCTTCTTGAAAGTGGAGATGCGGTTAACGGGCTTGAAGTTGGGGGAGGAAGAAAGAATATGGTCAAGGGAGAGGGATTGAGCGGATACAGGGCCAGGAATAGCGGAGATGGCAGGGAAATGAAGCGGGGTGGAATTCATCGCGGAGGCTTCAAAGAGAGCCGCGGTGGCCTGGTAGGTTGCCAGGCAGTGACTGACCGTCTCGTGAGCAAGGCTCGCTCCTCGTATGCGCTTATCCATCATGGGCACGGCAGAAACGGGGCACTGGGAAAGCCTCCAGGCGGTGCAGGCTATAAGATTGCGACGGGCGCTTGTTATCTTTCCTCATCTGAATACAAACGACACGAGTCGAGAGTGCCGTAAGATACCCATGTGCTCTCCTTTGTTCCTTGTTCCATGTCAACCGTCTCAGATTCTCAAGACTTTGCCCTCTGGGATCTCGTCTGCTGCTCAAAATGTCTGCTACCTTTCCTCTCCAGTGATGGTCCAACCATCCCTTTCTGGTTGACTGAATGCAGTCATGTTCTGTGCAACAACCATTTGAGTAAGCGAAAAAAGATGCCGCCCCCATCGCCCGTCTTACGTTCCAGGCCCCGATCAGAGCTGCCCACACTGTGGCGCCCAAGGCATTCAACTCGTCCCTCTGCAAAGAGAGGTCATATGCCTATCCTTGTTCATGGCCCGACTCATGCTTTCTCATAGATGGAGGCACCAATGTCCGATTGGTTTCGCCCTATACCCTCGGCTCTTGAGGAGATCGCTTACTCTGTCAAGGTCCTGGTATTCATACATGCTCCTCAGAGTTTAATGCCGTTTGCCAGTTTCAGCAGGACATGATGGCAGCGCAGATTGTATCGTTGAGATCCCAATGTCAGCAACAACGAACGATTATTGATCGTTTGAAGGTTGAAAATTCGGAACTTAAGAAGTACTATCATACTGTGTTCCGTTTACGCACCCGCTAAACTACCGCAGAATCAATGACGAGCTAAGAAATGGGACGTCTCAAAGCAATCCACATTTCAACGTAGCAAATGATGATGATCGGAACTCCAATGGAAAAAGACCATGGATCGATCGACATCAGTGCTTCGTTCCACTATCCAGGAAGCGACACGTTACTGATCCACATCAGGTTTGACGAAAGAAGTTCCATTCCAAGAACTGCTACCGCTGGCCCAGAGAGGTTTAATTTCTCCACACAACATAGGAGAACATTCTCAGCGAATCATGGACATGGACCGGGACACGCAGCACAAGAGACAAAAACACAGTCCGAACAACTTTCCAAGTGTGTTCTCGCTATCTGTTACCATGACGAATACCAAACATTTCCTTAGACAATACGCCTGCAAAGAGCAATCGTCTCTCCAATATAAGCCGCCTCCGCTTTCCCGCGCACAAGCCGCGCCTCTTGCCTACCAACGGCGACCCCAATATACGTATAGTTCAGGACATTTCAACCCACAATCAGCGCAAAATGTTCAGCCAAACATGCCAGTGACTCCTCGACCTCAGTCCCGATTCAAGCCAGCAAAAATCCTGCACTCAACAGTAAATCAAGGTACAGATCCTGTCAAACCATCCAACCTACAAAGAGCGACAGATCAAGAACTCAAGAAGCTGGGATCTATGGGACCGCCACCGCACCGCCAGCGGCAAGAGACAAAACCATATCAAACCCAAAACAACATTCCCCCTATTTCTACGAATCGGTTCCTGGCATCTTCCAATGGCCAAACATCTAGTGTTCCAACAATGAACAGCCGACGGTTTTTACCTCCCATGGCGCATATTGGAGATGGGTCAAATGGACGGAATGTACGTTGAAGCTTTGAAGCTTTTGAAGCTTGAAGTGGTTAGGTTACATAGCACTTTGTATTTGATCATATTCTTGGACAAGAATAGATGAGTGCGTCATTTTTGTTCAGGGCTGTGTCGGTCTCTGGCTCGCGCAGCAGTTGTTAGACCTTCCCTTTCATTACTGTGCCATTTGCGCGCCCTCGCACTATGTCGTATCATGATCCATACAGGAACTATGGGCAGGTCCCATCCCCACAACACCACGTTAGCGACTCCGTAGCCACCGCTGGATACTGGCAACAGACTGACCATGACATGGGCTATCCTCCAAAGCAGCAGACTCACACAACACAAGGGCTATCAGTTGAACCGCTGCGCAGAACCAGCAGCGGTTTTGAACATGGCGAATTCTCTCCTCAGACGTCTTCTCCCCCAGCAAAGTTAGTGTATCTTACTTTTCGACACTAGACCTTAAACACCACCTGTCACAGAACCCTGCGAGGGCTCAAAAATTATCGTTATGAGAATAGAGGACATCTATGGACGAAGGTTGCGTTGCTTCGCATATTTTCATTGAACGGCAAATAACCTTGAACGACATCAGGGCGGAACAGGCCATTGCATCGGGCGTTTCTGCTGCTGTACCCTCATGATAACGGTGCTTTTGATAGTCAGCGTTCTTCTTACATTGGCTTTGGTAATTGCGTGTTTGTTGCCCATTACCTTCTTGATGTCTGACCGCAGAATTAGTGGATTCGACCGCCTAACGTCAACATTGGCGATGCTTACATTGCTTCTAGCAATCCGGTATGTAATTTTTTTTTTTAGGACAGGCGCCAGTTACGACCGCGAATAGCTTCAAATCAACACACAGCAGAAACAATTGACCATTAATCTTGGAGTCAACATATCGTGCGTCAGCATCGATATAATGCATTATTCCCACCTTTCTCATTTGGTATGACAGCGTCACCAACCCTAACTATTTCCCGATCAGCTTCCAAACAATTCAAGCCAAAGTAAGTCGCCGCGTCTTGTTCGCTCCCAATGGTACCTTGACCCTCTTCGAGTTATTTTATCCTATCAATAATACCAACGTCGGAGGCGGGGAGTTGAAGAATATTGTCTTTCACTCTAACCAACAGACCAATGTTGCATTCCCATTCTCACTGGACTATATTGCGTCCCAAGACCCGAATTATAGTGTACTGCTAGATCTAGCGCAGAAGTGTGGCGTAGGTGGTAGCACGCAAAGTAATATCAAGATCAACTACGAAGTCACTGTGCGTCCATTCCTTGATTCTGACAGCGGTGTGATTGACACCTGTCACCGTGAAGCTCGGGTTAAGAGTTCTATTCTTTGTGGTTTCACCTGCCGTATCCAACTCTGCGAGCTTCGCTTGTCCTGCCACTGGCCAACAAATAGAAGTAAGCCATGGATCTTTCCGACGTCCGATCATTTCCTTACATGCCTTCAGAATTTCTTGCAAAGTCTGGGCATTTCAAACTTGACCCAAACAAGTTAGTCCTCCTCTAGTTTAGATTACGTACATGTACAAGTTTTGATAATGGACAATGAATATCTGAACGAATTTGACACTGCAGGCAGCACAAAAAGTCATTCGACGCCAGCAGGATTCGAACCTGCGCCCTCAAAGAGGAACAGATTTCTAATCTGTCGCCGTAACCACTTGGCTATAGCGCCTTGGCATTGATAGGATCCCATGATCATGAATCCCTGAGCCGGGCCGATCATTTCTTTAAATATATGCTCCTTCCTCTCAGCTGAAAGCCAAGCCTCCTACTCCACGGGCACAGATCCACGCTCTCAGAGTCAGGCTGGGCATGCTTCAGTCGTGCGGCTTTGTACCCGTCCGGTGACTGGTAAGCATCCCGGTGAGCAACGATGGGCGCGATTTCATTTGAATACATCACATGCGTCATGCTCATCGGCATACTTTAATGGACGCACTACTGTACATGGCAATGCAATTTAACTAAATGACGCTATTTGATGGGCGACATCCCCTTAAGGTTATGATCTAACCTCAAATTTCTCAGGCGATAAACTACTCACGTATGCCCGCTAGTGTTGCTTCGCCTGACATATCGATTTACAATTAAACCTTTTCTGCGATTAGGGGCTGTTGCCGCGTGGTGAAGAACAATTGTCCTCGGAACATGTATGATGATGCCGTGATCCTGAGTGACCTAAACGCTGACATACCCGAGAAAGCTGGATACGATGACTTTCTCCATAGCATAAAGCATGTCTGCCATGTCGTGTATCTGACATTGCACCATGTCTTCTCCAACACCAGTACAATCGCTTCTTGGCGGCGTAGGCCTCGCGTTGTCAGTACACCTCTTAATGCGCCTCAACGGTAATGTGTTTGGAGTATCTGGCTTCCTCCATCGCGCGGTAAAAGGTGACAAAGAGGCTTCGAGCGCTGTTCTCGGTCTCGTCTTGGGAGGTGTGATAATTGGCCTTCTTGAGCATGGCAGGTCATTGGCAGCAGTTACGAATTTCCCTCATACCCTTGTTGCCGGATTTCTCGTCGGATTGGGCACCAAGGTAGGCGGTCTCATCCAGTGCTCCCATTTAATTAACATGAAACGAGTTATCGAACGGCTGCACATCCGGGTAAGTTTTTCGTCGTTGGTCTTGGCAAGCGAGTCGATGTGACATCAGGCACATGCTTTGTGGTGTATCACGGTTGTCTTTGAGGTAAGTACGCTCGTGGTAGAAGGAACGTAGGTACTTAATCTTCCAGATCATTTGTTGCAACGATTACTTTCTTCATCACTGCCATTGCCACGTCCAATGTGATGCACAGAAATTTGCCTGCTGTCCAAACCTTCGATTGGACCCTTGGGGAACATGGGAAACCTCTTCTCCTTATACAAGCGTTTCTGCTTGCGGTTATATTGTCGTTCTTTCTTCTGGTCAGCCGTTCTTGCCTTTTGGAATGTTCACATTGAATATTTTGTTCATCACAAAAGGCTCCCTCCGGTGGGGAAGAAGATATAGCAGCGCCCTCAAGGGACGAGACGCGTCCGCTGCAGCAAGAGCTGTCTTCTCCACCAAGTGCATTTCGCTATCTCGCATTCTTCGTAACTAGTATCGAATTTGCCCTCGCTCTTCGGCTTTCAAATCTTGTCGATCCCGTTCGCGTCGTTTCATTCCTTCTCCTTCCACGTCACCCAGCTTTCGATCCTTCACTGGCATTCCTGGCCATTGGAGTGTTGCCATTGACCACATTGCTGTATCGTTATAATCGTGGTCCGGAAAAGGCGCACATCGGCGGGCATTGGTTTATACCAAAAGGCGGAGAAATTGATTCGAAATTAATAATAGGTGCAGCGATGTTTGGCGTAGGGTGGGCAATCGCGGGAATATGTCGTGAGTGTAATTCATTCAACGCCCATGTCAATACGGTCTCACGGACATAGCCGGCCCAGGTCTGGTTAACTCAGGTCGAGTAATCGTTGCAGGGACTGGCTTGGCACAGACTATCGGTTGGGTGGTTGCTGTCATAGCTGGCGGTATGATAACATAGCGAACCTTCATTCGGTTAAATGAGTTTGGTTGATACCCAAAATACTCAGCCAGCTGGCATCCGGATCAGGATGTTCTTCGTATACTCTATTGGTGAAACCTAGCATGTGGTAAACTTGTGACGGACCAAGCAAACCCAGCCGCTACGCCATCTTAGTTTGAATGATATCTTATTCATGAGAAGAGTGAACAAACCTTGTCAATCTACAGATGCCTCAATATCATCAAACTACCAGTGCAGAATGCACCAACAATAATACCAATTACGACAGGATAGGCAATCTCCTTGAAACGATGCCCGGGAACTGGCCTTTGGTGGAAACGTCCGCCGATGTATTGCGGCGATGGAATCATGTCCTTTTCCCATCCTTCATCAAGTAAATGGAGCATGCTTTCTTTGTCCAATTGGGCCAAGTCCTCCATCTGCCAAGCAGTACAAAGACTTGACATCCACTTCATTCTCTTCTTCCCGACTTCGCCGCCAACGCCTGGTGCTCGCTCCTTCAGCAATTCACGGAGCTCACCAACTTTCTGGATCGCATTGCCTTCGACGCCCGTCAAGCCTTTCTGTAGCCTATCTCTAATGAGACCGGCCATTCGAGGCCCATTTCCATTTGTCGAAATCATAATCTGTAAGGGACCATCTCTTATCTGGGCGCCAAAATAGAAGTCGCACAAATGGGGAATGTCCGCGGCATTGACAGGTATGCGCACAGCGCGGCATAACTCTATGATTTTCCGCGACACTTGAACGTCGTCGAGTGCGGTTAGTACCATGTCTGCATCCTTCAAATCATTCGCATCCGAAAATACGCGATCGAAATGAGTTATGCGCTGCGGGTGTGAGGCTATGAATTGACGAGAGCGTAGATTGAGACCATCTGAGGGGCAAATAAGGGTGATATTGGCATCTGTGGTAAGGATAGAGTTTATCCGCTGCGCTGCGACCTCTCCGCCGCCGACAATGAGTACGTTCTTGCCTTTAAGCTGCCAGGCGATGAGTAGAGAGCCACTGGCCATTGTTTGTTTGTCAGCGTTTGTCATCAGCTTTTATCATGCCAAAAGCTGACCTCAATAAAGCAGGCTGGGAGCAGAGCGAATTCCCCATTCTCTGCGAGACATGTATGTTTTCAGGCTCTATGGTGACTGCTGGCTGATTGATGTGCAGGTCTTGGTGACAATCCCTTCATTCGTATGGTAGGTGACGCTCGTTTTCGCCAACTTTCCCGCTCACCCAAAGTGCCAGACAAAACAAGAGTATGGCCGATCCTGTGGTACTTGCGCACGTCCATTTACCGTCTTTCGATGGAAGCCTGGCTCGGATACACGCTATAAAACCACGGTGGTTTGCCAGACATGTGCAAAAGTGAAGAATATTTGTCAGACGTGCCTTCTTGACCTCGAGTTTGGTCTACCTACTCAAGTCCGCGACACCGCTCTCGCCGTCCAGCGTGATGCTCCTACAAGTGATATCAACAGAGAGTATTATGCTCAGAATATGGAGGAGAAGGTTCGTGATTCAGATTTAGCGTATCTAACGTATATTGACTTATTTTGCAGCTGGATGGTAACAAGAGCCTGATATCGGGTCGCACATCAGCTGCGGGGAAAGAAATGCTTAAGCAATTAGCAAGAACAGACCCTTATTACAAGCGTAACAGACCCCATATATGCTCGTTTTATTCCAAAGGGGATTGTAATCGTGGAAATGAATGTCCCTATCGTCACGAAGTGGTGCAAGATAATGAACTTTCTCATCAAAATATCACCGATCGGTACCATGGTCGTAACGACCCAGTGGCGCGGAAAATTCTGGCTGCCAATGCGGAAAGTCATGGACTTAAGCCACCAGATGATGTTACGATCGTGAGTACGATTTTAACTTGTTGAACACTCATTGATTTCAATTCCAGACATCATTGTTCCTGTCCTCTCTGTCACCCAAATCCACTGAGCAAAGTATTAGAACACGTGTCCTTCAGTCTCTACCAAGTATTGATCCTACCGAGCTCAAGTCAGTTGTTCACGTAGCTAAAACACGGTCTGTGCCTTTCCAAATAAAGGATCGAAGCAGTTGCTGATGCTGATTAGATGTGCGTTCGTCAACTTCAAAGAACGGTCTGCTGCAGAAACAGCTGCTCATGCATGGGCAAATGGATTAGAAATTGACGACGAAAACATTACGATCAAATGGGGACGTAGCAAAGCGTCAAAGACTGGTGTCAATGCAAATACATCCACCATCTCTGCTTAACTATTTACTTTTCTGTATACTAAGCCACCTTATACCGAGCATAATTTAATACAATAGGATATTAAGCAATTGTGCGATTCGCGTTGATGTAACCTGTCCCATAGCATGAATACAAAAGCTGACTGCAGCTAACATTTTCTGCATCTGCAAGCACGATTTTAAATGATGACCCCAAAAATATTTTGATGTCTCTCAAGAATTGTATCCTGACGGTCAATTAGCAAAAAGATAACGATCTGTACGCAATAGACGAACGTGCGAGGCGTAGGTTCCCCCATTCGGCATCGTCCAACATCCTCACTTCCCAACGTCATGAGGAGCAAAACAAGGGGCTGGTGCTTGCGGTCCACACAGCCTCCTCTCTGCAGCTCAGCCAAAAGCTCACGAGTAGCTTGAAGTGCTATATCTTCAGGAGCGACGCCTGGTCGTGATGTGGCCTCGGCACAATGAATTGCCCCAGTTGTGGACTCGGCCAAAATACTCAAAGCGTAGCCAGGTGACCTAAGAGATAATTGGCATTATCAGTAGTACGCAGGGAAAACCTCATACTTTCCACTGTCGTTACCCTTGTAAACATCGGAATAAAGGTATATGTCGGGGATATAACGATTGAGTATAGAGCGAGACGCCTCAACCGTTCTATTCGAAATCTGAGGGTTGACTCGCACGGCGTGACTATGCTAGGTATAAATATTGATATAAAAAGATTGACAACATCACGAACGCTATGCCCCGAATGCGCTTAACTTTTCCAGGTTCCACGAAATTCAATGTCTTGACTTGCTTCACAATTGGACATAGGAACTGAACTTCTCCGCCACCGGAAGGTGGTGATCCTCTCTTTTTAATCTTTAGAAGCAGGTTCATCAGTGCATAATGTAAATGAGAGGAACAATGCCCACCCTTAACTCCAAGCCTTCGGAAATGCCAAATAATTGAAGGTGTGGCAATGTGACTGTTCGTATGAGATCCACCTAACGAAATCTGTTGAATATGATGACTCGATGGCTATAGCAAACTCACCGAAAGGTCATTATCGTCCGTCGTGATGCCTTGGACAGTCAATTGCACAGGCCTTTTGGCAAAGGGAGCTAGCATTATAATTGGTTCCAAAAGATATCCAACAGAGCGGGATAGAGGACATTCATGCGAAATAGGGCCACCAGAGATGATACCAGGCTTAAAGAGTATGGCCGTTCCTGTAGGCCGGATTATCTACCTGAAACGTGATAGGGATGCTTCGACGTACCTGTCACCGATATTTCAATAACGGATCCATTCGTTAATTTCTCCAATGCTCGTAGAAGACTTATCTCATAATCTGCAACAAGAGGTTAATGTAATGGCATTACATGGTTAGTCGTACCTCTCAGGCCAGGATTTTTGTCCTCTGGACGGATTTTATCAATCTTAACAGCTTTTCCGCTCAAAATGGAGAGTACAAGGCGCGAACGAAGATACTGATGCCCGCTGAACTTGATGAGACCGCCATTCTGCGCCATGCAAAGGCTTATGTAACAATGGTACTATGGTTACGCTCTCGTGCGTATTGATGGGGAGTATTGCTCTCGTGCATCACATCAGGTCACTGATTCTCACGCAAACCTTTATTCTCCGTTGGACAGCAAATCGACAGTCAATTCATGTATGAAGTGCTATTCGAGATGGGTGCTTTGCATTGATATGGTCTCTCAGAGTTTGAGCATTAAAAAAATCATGTTTATACAAGTGAGTCAGAAGTTGGCTACATAGCCCAGAATTGCTGAGTTTGTATCTCAGACTCCAAGATCTTGGAAACTCCGACCGGCAGCATTCGGCAAGTGACAAGGAAGCGTGACTCTCCCAAATTTAGGACAAAAGCTAGATAGCAGGCGATCTTCAGCATTTCCTCGTCCTTTGACCATTTTTAGTTGGGATTAGTCTTTTAAGTATATTTGGGAGATACAGAGACTCTACATCAAGTGGTTTAGCTTGAATTGTGGCCTGCAGAGGCTTTTGCACGAGGGCACCCCCCCATCAATACGCACGAGAGCGTCACCCACCATAGTATGCCCGACTCGTTCCTTCCCCGCATACAGTCCGTATTCTATGCCGTTTTTGATGTTCGTCAGGGCCCAAAAATCGTCTATCAAGTACCCGAGGGTCTCATAGCCGTGCCTTCAGCAGGTCTTTTCCCGCCAACCGGTTCAATACCACCCACGCCCTCCCCAGAGACATCCTCTTCTGCAAGCTCTGGCCTCTCTTCGCGTGGGTCTCGCACATCACTTGTTTCCCCAGAACCGGACCAACTTGGCCGGTCATTGAGCTCCCTCCAGAGGCCCTCGGCTTCGGCCCAAACGCTTTTCAACTTTGATGAAATATCAAAATATGTTATCCCGCCTCCCGCTTTATGTGGGCGATTGGTGACATGCTCTACTAAGCAGCATCGGATTATCGGTTTTCCAATCGAGTTGAAAGGAAAATACCAGCGGAACTACTTCCGCTATAATCTTTGCTTTGTCTTCGACCGAGGGGCCGATTTAAGTTGCTATGAGCCCATCATCCGCAAACTGAGTCGGGTCCTGACCGCATGCGAGGTTTGTCAGCGTTTCTCAGCGTTATTCGCGCTGTTAAAGACCCATATTCAGGAGGAATCTGGATTTCTTTCTTCGACTGAAACATCGCCAGCGTTACATGCGATCCTGGAGCAGTTATACGAAGACTTGAATTCATTTTCTGAAACTTCCATAGCCATTGACCAGTTCAATTCTATAGAATTGAAAATATTTCCTTACTTCCCCAATCCACCCACCGTCAAGAATTGGATGGTTCCTGTGTCGCTTATTCACCTTGACAGGCTTTTTGAAGAGAACTGGGATCTAACCATGCTCAAAGTTCGTACTATAGTCTCGGGCAAGCTTCAACTCACAATACGCTCAGGTTTGCAAATTCATTGATGGGGTCAATCACGTCCGTCGAATAGCTCATTTGGCAGAATGTGACGTAGAACTAACGCGTTCGGCTATTGCACATTTACTGTGAGTTGTCTGTACATTTCTATGCTGATTCTCACCGTCACAAGGTATTATCAAGTTGTAATGATTATTGACATCTTCCAATTCTCTAACATGTACACACTTCGCAAGAGCATTCAATGGCTTGGAAACGAGTCACATGTACGTGATGAATGTGGACCGTACGTCACAAAACCAGGTTAGTGCGCTTGCCAGCGAGATGATATTAGTAGGTGAATTTTTGCAGGAAGGACAATTCCCGACTGGCCCCAGCTTCTGCACCTTTATTCAAGATTGAAGCCAGGAATGACCGTCTTGGAATGGATGCAAACTCATGATATCAACCTTTTAGGAATTGATGCGCGTAGGTTCGTTAGCTTTGGTGTTATCAAGGTATGCCCTCATGGACTATCCTTCAGACATACTCGACAGTGCTTGTAGGGTTTTCTTCGTCGAGTTCACCGTTGGCCAGTTCTCCTTCCGCTCAGACCCATTCAGGCAAGTCAACCAGAAGGAACTATACGAGGCACGACCCAGATAACCACCGCTGATGCCGACGGGTTTCCTGAAAAACATGGCAGAAGCTTCTCCAGTGCTGGATACCCCGTTAACGACGGACAGTCGAGCGAACCTTCAACGATTCGTGGTCGCCCAACACCCATTATCGTCTACAACGCACCAACTGCGCAAATTCAGCCAGAAGAAGCCATCCATTCGTCTGCCTCAACTACCGCGCCATATACCCACGGACCCGCGACTGCCGGTAGCAACGTATCTTCAATGCAAAGAGCACGACGTGCCAGTGCAGCGGAAAAGGTCCTTGAGCAACTCAGAAACAAGGACCTGCAAAGGACGGGCGCTGCTACATCCACTAGTCCTCGCACAACATGGTTACACAAACCAAAGGAGGAAGAGGCGAGATCCCGGACCGTTTCCATGTTGGCTGGAGTTGCTGCACCAGCTGCAGACCCTCTTCCGGCTACCGCCAACTCCACGATAGACAATCGGAGGCTACACACGACTTTACCCGTTGTGCCCCCTCCATCACCAGTCATTCCGAAAGGGGCACTGCCGCCAATACGTCCACGCCTATCCCGATCACCATCTGCCCCTCATTTGACTCAACAGCATCAATCCATTCCGGGTGGTGGTACTAACGTGCAAATCGGTTCACAAACAAGGCCACCACCGCGGGAACTCTTGCCGTTATTAAACGGGTGTCACCATACAGATGAGCTGGCGGTGCGGTTTGAGGTGGGTTGGCCATTACTTGAGCAATGGCTCACAGCCATCGGGGGAGGTACAAGCAAAGGAGATTACGGACGTATATCCATCATTTATCGATGACTCAGTACTCAGTAGTCATGTATCGCGTCAAGTACGGGGGAGTGCTCACGAGCACAGATAACAATCCGATTAGATCTAGCGTATCACAAATTGTTAATATGATAATGTATCTACCATTGCGTCCAACACACGAAGCGCGTCGGGCATCAGAAATTTCTCGTATTGCAATCCTGCTGGCACGCTGGGTAGGCTCGTCGACACGCTAACGAATGAAAGACAAGAATACACTCACTCCCAACTAGCAACCCGTCTCACGGGCGCATTCAACTTGAGGAAACACCTATTTTGAACCTCGGCGCTTATCTCACCGCCTGCGCCAGCAGTTAGACCCGCCTCATGCACAATGACCAGTCGGCCCGTGCGTTTGACGCTTTCTGTCACAGTATCAACGTCCCACGGTAGTATTGAGCGCAAGTCGATCAATTCGATCTTTGCACCTCTCAGAGGTTTGGGTATATGCCGCTCGAGCTCAGGTGGAGGGGACGATAACATTTGAATTGCTGATTCACAGTGGTATACGGGAGTCCCCCAAGTTAAAAGGGTGAGATCTGATCCGGGCACCAGAACTTCTGCCTTGCCAAGGGGGAGCTCATAATCATCAGCAGGAACTTGTTCAACTTTTTCCAATTAGGTTGTAAAGCACGGGGAGCGCCTATCGACATACCTGCAGATCGATATAATATCTTAGGTTCCATGAATATGACAGGATTAGGATCACGGATTGAAGCCAGTAATAGCCCCTTTGCCTGAATGGGAGACCGGGGAATGATGATCTGTAGCAGGATCTTGGAAGACGCTTCTCTTTGCAAAAAAAAGACACGAACCTTCAGCCCGGAAGCACCCATGAAGAAAGCTTCTGGAGACTGAGAGTGATACAGGCCACCATGTCCCTAAAGCCTAATCAGCATAGCCAATGAGTAAGTAACCTTGTACATACGACAGACATTGTCGGCGTCCGTATTGTAAGCCCCCCGACGTTGTACTGTCCACCTGAGCGATACCTGACCTTGGCGGCTTCATTAACTATCTAGAAAGCACGTCGCTCGAATGACAATACTGATCATGTTCATGAGGTATATACCTGGTCAAATGCTGGGAAAATATAGTCGGCGAACTGAATCTCTGCAATGGCAGTGTGCCCCATCATTGCCAAGCCGATTCCAAACCCGGCAATCCCTTGCTCGGTTAACGGCGTGTTGAAGACGCGTTCTCTTCCTGTCAAGTGATAATGGTAAATTGTTGTCCGATAGATGGCGCGGTACACGAACCAAACTCCTCTGCGAGGCCCTGCCAAATTTGCGTTGAGTTATCAGTTTCTGCAAGCCATGGCGACCCACCATCGTACACCTGAAAACGCCTCCGAACGCAACGTCTTCCCCAAAAACGACGGAGTTGTCATCTTTCGTAAGCGCAATGCTATTGACTAGTCTACTTCAAACCCATGAGGAAGACTAGGAAAGGGCAAACCTCATAGCATCACGAACTGCTTGGTATGTATTCATCTTGCGCGTTTCTCGGCCACCGATAATGTTCTGCGAAGGACCAGAAGGATCTTCATCAACCCAGGTAATTCCTGGGGTACGGAGAGCTGTATCTCTGGTTGTACGTAGAATGGTTGACGTAGCGATGGTAGGAAGGTGGCCGCCAGCGGCCGGAGTTTCTGCTGCCGTTGAAGAACTCCAGCGAAGAATCTCTGACGGTGAACGCGTCCTAAGCAAGCGGGAGTGAGGTTTCAGCCTTGAGGAATACATGGAAGGAGGATAAGATCCGGGTTGAATGAGACAGGGGCGAGCGCTTACCTGAATCTGGACGTCGTTCACTCGGTGCAGGGATCAGTGCTGGTGGGGAGCACAAGTTTATTAATGCGTACTCTACAGTCCACTGCCAGTGAACTCCATTCGTTTGCTGAGTGATTCATGAGGCGCTGAAGCGCTGAACCTTTGAGACTTGGATTCAATGTCGGCACGTGATCTGCCCTCTCCAATCTCTTCATGGACCCTTCTACGCCTGTCGCGGCGGATTTCTCCTCTGCACCGCCAAAGCGGACTAAAATCGTTTTACTTGGAGACCAAAGCGTGGGGAAAACCAGCCTAATAACAAGGCCAGTCTGTGGTCGCGTTGTGCAAACTCCTCGTGTTCATTGCTGCTAGGTTCATGTACGATACCTTTGACAACACTTATCAGGCAACTATTGGAATCGATTTCCTGAGCAAAACAATGTATCTTGAGGACCGCACCGTCAGATTGCAATTGTGGGATACAGCAGGACAAGCGAGTCGCATGCCGCCGATTCGCCCTGGGATATTACTAATGGTTGGTTAGGAACGTTTCCGTTCCCTTATACCCTCTTATATTCGCGACTCTTCTGTTGCCATTGTCGTCTTTGACATAACAAGTGCGCGACCGATTTACTTCCTTACCACTACAAACAAGTTGACAGACTGCAATTTGTAGATAGGCAATCCTTTCTATCAACATCAAAGTGGATAGACGACGTTCGTTCAGAACGAGGGAACGATGTCATCATTGTTCTGGTGGGCAACAAGGCGGATTTATCTGACAAGCGGTAACCCTTTTATGCCTGTGTAAATCACGTCCATCTCATTTTTACCAAGTCAAGTAACGTTGGAAGAGGCAACGGCCAAGGCTGCTCAACTGAACATCATGTTTATGGAGACTTCGGCAAAGGCAGGACATAATGTAAAAAGTCTGTTCAAAAAAATCGCCATGGCTCTACCAGGCATGGAGAAAGAAAGTCAGACTGAAACCAGCATGAGTGAGTTTGCTTTCGATTTTGCAATGTTATTACGAAACTGACTGTGTGTTGTAGGAATCGATGTCAAGTCTCAGCCTGCTGGCGAGATTCCTGAAGCATCACAATGTAACTGTTAATCATTCGCACTGCTACTGTCGTCGCCGTTGATCGACGACGATTTATTTGTAATACAATGGCTTCTTGTCACCATGCAAAACAGATGTAACATTATAATGTGAACCAATTCCCGTTAACCTCGATTCATCGTGTTGCCCGCTCCTCGAGGATTGGCTTCCGTGAACTGCGCCCACTTTTCCTCCTTCTGCCTTAACTCTTCTGCCTTCTCTTCGCTTTCACGCGTGCTACCCGCCTCCGCAGCCAGCGCGAGTTTCTCCGTCGACGTCGGAGCCTCTTGCGAAGCGCTCCTGGAAAACCATAGAGGACATTAGAATAACATAGACTAAAAACATACCCGCCACCAGATATAATGTTGCCTCTCTGACGTTCAATCTCCAAGTACTCGTCGACTGTCATAGTAGGAAGTCGATGACTTGGACCAAACACTTGAGCTTGCAGACGCGCTCGATTCGAAGCTTCCGACGGGAGAATTGTAAAAGGTCGAAGAGGCTATTAGCATGTTAGGTGATGACAGGTTATATAAAGTGATTGTTACCTTCCCGCTTGAATCAAGCAAAGGTCCCTTACCATCAAACGCCTGAGGAACGTCTACTTTCCAAAGGTTTTCATTTGCCTCTCGGCGCACCTCCTCTTCAGATTGCCTGTCGGGGGGTGCATTTCGCAGCAGTTCACGTTCTTGTTCCAAGTTCTCCAACTGATTCTGCGCCTTGGCATATAAGATATGCAGAAGAACGAGCGTTGCTTCCCTTAACGCGTCTTCTGTATCTGAATCTGACTCTTCTTCTGTTTCGTACGAATACGAACCACCACTAGAGGGAAGCAACATGGAAATAAGGTCAAAGTCGTTACTCTCGTGCGAAGTAACGGAGCGCAACCCTCGACGGTGACGGATAGCCTAGGGACTATATCAGTCATCGGCTTGCTGGTATGGATCACCCGTGCTCACCTCCAACTGTGCCCGCAAACCCTTCTCTTTTTTATATTGCGTAATCTTGACTTCTCTCTTCTGCCGAGCATCGCTGATCACTTTCCGTTGGTACAATGCACGATCTGTTTCTGACACAATTTCATAATTTTCAATGCTAGATACGAAATATCTGAGAAGTCTCTGTATCCATGAGTGCACACTAAATATTTGTTTGAGGGCAGACTCACGCACTTGCTCCTGGTCAAGAAGCTGTACTCTGCCTGATCTGTCTGTGGCTTTGACTCGACTTAGTACTTCAGACAGAACATAGGGAACGGAGAGATAGACAAGATCTTTGGTTCCAATGTCTTCAAGGAATTCGTTGGGGCTGAATAAGGACAGTGCTGCTACTCTCGACTCGAGCGTTTTCAAGTCTTTCAAACACGATTGTATCAACTCCTAGTGTGTCTATCGGATAACGTAGCAATCAAAAGGATTGCTACGCACCTGAATATTATTCTGAACTGTTGGAATATTCAAAGCCTTGGAAGCGGCAGATAGTGACTTTGCAAAGAGATCAGAGAGGGACGACATCTTTATCGCCTGTCACGCTTTGTCACGACGTCACGCCGTTTAATGGCACTCGACCGCCGTCCAGCCAAGCGCATCAAGTTGGACGATCCTGAACATCTTGTATTCGATGATCCTTCACTGCAGAAACGCGCATCAGAATTATGCAGCTCAGGAACTCTCGGTGTCGGTTTTCTATCAGGCAGGGTGTTTATGGCTTGGGCACCCACAGCAAGCATGAAAATCCGTTTTATCATGGAGACGGAAGAACAGAACGACTACGGCACCATGCACGCGCACAAGTTCTTCGTGGTCTTTGCTGGCGCGTGTAGCAAGTTCTTCACCGATCTGACCCTTCATGCTCGCGACGAAATCATGTTGTCTTTGAAGGGTGCACGCGTCGAGTCAACAAATAAGCAACTACGCACTTGCACGCTAGCCATGACACTTGTCTATGAAGACGGTGTCGTTATCATTTTTAGGAAACATGCCTCCGGTCTTTCTGACAAGGTCATCGATACTTGGAAATGTAAGTACCGTAATTAACGGCTATTTCTTATGTCATATAGCGTAACTCAAGTATCTCAGGATTGGTTTGACTCTCCAGCACCGGAAGGTAAAATCAATCGCGGTCCTTTCATGTTGATTTATCTAATGTTAATTTAATCAGAGATTAGACTAAGTCCATCACCGCTTCAAGATGCTGTCGTTAAAATCACAAAGAAGGAACAGAGACGACGGAACAGAGCTCTCAGAGAACAGTCCAAGTCGGGGGCTGTTCCTGGTGCCCCCCATGAAGCACAGCTTCCTGTCACATCGGTTGACCACCAAGCAGAGTCATCATTACCAATAGACGCGATGCAGACTGAAGTGACTGGTCCAAGTCACAACACACCAGAGATTATCGATGAAATGTCCGCTGGATTACAGACAGAGACGGTACCAGTCATCGCTTCTTTCGCGATAGCGCGTCAATGACCTGTCTTTAGCATAAATATCACCCGATAGGAAATGTTTCCTTAGGCCAAGTAGTTGACTTGGCTGGAGTCGTCGTCCATGCCACACCGCCCGCGCCGACGCGCACCGGAGGTAGGACTACACCATCGATTGTGGTATTCCGCTTCATGAAATAAACAGATTGGAGCGTCAATATCAAGATCGTAGATTCAAGCTCACCGACCAAGGTCGATTCGAGTGATCCAGAGGCGTTCGGTGTTAATTGTTTTACCAAACCACACTCTTCGTGGCTTCCACAACCTAATATAGGGGACGTGCTCCTACTACGGCATATTCAGGTCACTTTGGCGCATTCCGCTACTTAGTATCAATTGATTTGGGAAGTAGATATCTAATGTCAAGGGCCATCTTAAAGGCACAGCTCATCACAAGCGCTTCCAATGGGCAATATACTCTCCAGAACGGAAGATATTGCAGCATGAAGTCACTCCAAACAAGCACTCAACAACTGACATTGATTGTTGGAAGCCTTCCTTTGACCCCAACCCTTCTGAAATTGACTATTGCATAAAACTCTCGGAATGGTGGCGCAAAAGAGGTGGTAAACGAACATCAGAAGAAGTTCATGCGATGGATCCTGTAACCACGTACAAGAGTACGGGTGCTGCCAAGCGACTCCATCGCCTCATCAAGGACACTGGACCAGAAGTTCAACCGAACGGTTATTTTGATTGTACCGTAGAAGTAAGTTTAGTCTTGTCATTATTCATTCTTCTTAGCTTCTCTAGGTTTTACATGGCCACATGAATAATAACGAGGTTTTTAGCCTCTACGTCACTGACTACACAAGGCATGATCTTATAACGCCTGTTCAAGCTGATTGGTGTCCGCCAGAACTGAATGATCTCGTTCTGAAAATGGAGATGTGGGATGGAGCGGCTACACATGGTCCTCAAATGGAACCTGGAGCTTACTATGCGATGGCTAACGCTCGAATGCGGCTCAGTCGAGGAGGCTATCTTGAGGCCAAAATGGTTTTACCCAGAATAGTTAGACTCAGGGAAGAAGATGCCGACAGAAACATATATCTCAAAGATCTACTAGCGTGAGCTGACAGTTTCACTTGCGGAGCGATGAACTTAATGAACTTATATCACAAAGCCGGAAAGAAGAATGGAAGAAGAATGGGACACCATCTAATATCGAAGACAAGTTAATAGAAGAAGTCGTAGAAGACCAATTCTTTAATTGTGTCGTTGAAGTTCGTGTCATATATCGTCGTTTTCTTCCATCACATCATGGTTTAAAGGTGTTACATGTTGCTCAAAGTGGATATGGGCCACCACACATATATGCTACTGACTATACAGGGCATCCTTACTTGCAATCATCACGATTTGAGGGAACATGGTGCAAGAATCTGGAAGGACGTGTGGTCAAAATTTCGCTTTGGGATTGCCATTCCTCTATTGCAAATTCCATCACGCCAGGACTTTATTACTCTGTAAAAAAACTGCGACTCAGACTGAACCCTCGTGGTGATAGTTTTGAGGGAGAGTTACGGGGCCGCGAACGATTGATTGATCAACTTAATATCAGAGCAGAAAATGAGCGGCTTCAAGAACTTATCCGGTCAGGACTTCTGAGGGTAGCGGAATGATGATCTCATTTTTGCGTAGACGTAAAGAGCAACTTTTGAATCAGCTAAACATGGAGGAATCTCGGAAGCCTCTCTCCGACGCAACGAGCCACAACTCAAAGACTGACCAGTCAGCTGATGCAAAACCGCCCAATGACTTGTCCCGGTCCCACAGTCCAGACGTAGTCATAGAAGAAACCTGCCAAGACGCTCCAATCGAACATGACAATACAGTGACACGGCAGTTCACGAACTTCAAAGAGATGCGCGCTAGTGAAGTATGTCCCAACAAATTTCTCGTCCGAGCGCGGGCCGTGGATTTCTATCCACTGACATTGAAAGAATGTTCGAAGCAGTTTTGTACGCGTTGCAAAATCGAGTTGGTGTGCACTCTCTTCTCCCTTGTTCATTGGATTAACGTTTGTAGCATTCCAGACAAGTACAAAGCGTGTGTCGAGTGCAGTGATACAGAATATGAATTTGTGACCCACCGCTATCAGATTTTCTTGAAGTTGGAGGACGACGAAGGAACAGGGGCGGTGGTCTCTGTGTACGATAAGGTACGTTCCATGGCTTTTGTGCTTTCTGGTAACTTATTCAACTATCCTAGTCTCAACTTTTGGATGGACTCGAGCGGGCCAACTTTCGCAATAATCCGGCCGCCTGTGATAAGTTTTGTGCGCGACTTTCGCATCTCTTGGGGAATCTTGTCGATGTACATGAAAAGGGCCTTCGTGGCATAAAGGTTGCACCAGAGACCAAGCCTTATGAATTGGAAGTTGTGAGCTGGGATGTACCAGACGGCAAAAGAGCATATGGATTGTACCGTTCCATAGGTCATGGAAGCTAGTTCAACGAACGTAGTGCTCCTCGCTCTTATGCAATTTATGATTATTGTTTCTACTACTAATGATCATTGATGGGAAGAATGTAGCGTGATCATCCAGACTTAAACCCGACAGTAAACCCGAAGTTCGCGCCAACAAAATTCACTTGTACGGAATACCTAGAAGGGGTAGATAAGAACAGGTTGAAGGAGAGGGAACCATGATCGAACCATTTTGTATCTACAAGGTTTTTTTTTTTGTTTTCAGATTAACTGATCATCAAGTATGATATTGCAACATACCCTTTGGAATTCGTCGTAGGCAGTACTTCTGATATTCTCGTGTGCATTGCGTATGATGTGAAGCATTTCATCCGCAGCTTGTCGTTCGTTGAGATGGAGAGCGAACCGGTCACGTAAACGTCTGACAGTTATTTCTCCTTTGAAGGACGGTAAGCCAGAATCAAGCATTAATTGCACGGTGTTTATAATCTGCTCGGCATGGGGACGAATAGCTAGAAAGGCTTTCACGGTGAGGGCTTGGAATAAATGATACCCTTGAGAATAGCGGCCTCCCATAAGAATGACCATCTCATGGTTTAGTTTGAATGAGTTAGGTTCGAATTTGACACCCTAAAAATCGGTTCAGCGATATGACGAGAAACCAGCTGTCGGTCGACATACTCCAGGACGTAATTGAAACATGAAATTTAGCCACCAGAATGCGAGTATCAGCAAAATAGTACTTATCTATATCAAATAAAAATCCGAAGTCTGACATGACTGTTAGATCTGTGGAAAAGATGCTACCCAGTGCACCCACCAACATGTATGATATGGCCTTCTCCATCGATCATGATATTACCGTTATGTCGATCCTTTATCTGCAGAATGTAGCAAGCAACGGAATATGCTGCCATGGATTGAATAAAGTTCAAGCGTGCTCGTTGGAACGCAACAGAATCTTGGCTTCCATATTTGGCTGTGAAGAAGTCTAACAGATCATTGACTTTTGCGCGACCCATTTCATCTCTGGACGTTGAGTTCGGAACAACATCAATGACACCCGTCTAGATAAATGGTCAGGGAGCTGCATTTTTGCCACGTTAAGAACATACTCCTGGCCCAGTTGCAGTGACGCGATAGGGAAAGAGGTACAATGTCAATCCGACACTAGTGAAAACGTTCTTGAACATGGCAATAACTTGGAGAGCCAGAACGTCTTGGCGGCAGTCATCTCCAACTTTGAAAATGGCTTGCTGCCACGCATCATATTGCTGGTGACTCTCATGACCTCCCCCCTCCCCGTTCAATAGCGAATCGGGGTCTGTATCAACGACAACCCGTTGCTTTCTAACTTTGAAGGTCGCCATGAAGGGTGCCTTTAATCTACTTAGAATGAAAAAAAAAGTAAGGAGTGCGCCACGAACCTTTGCATGGCTCTGCAATGGCCTGCCAGATTTATGGTCGATATCGACAACAACGCCATCTGGATTACTTGGAAGGTATACTCCCACATCAACCCTGATTTTGGCCATCTCCTCATCGATTTTAGCCTTGTATCCGTACATTCAGTGATAAGTAACGTGGCAATTTCATGATTCACCTTCTTCTCTACCTTTGTCCTTTTTATGTAGGGTTTCAGTTTCCCGGAGATGGATGTGACTTCTTCAAAGAACGTAAATTCACGGTCATAGAAATTACGTGCTTCTCCGGATAGAGATTCCACTACCCTGCTCGTCATCTTGTCCAAAACAGGTTTCAAGGTGTCCTCCTAGCATCACCGTGAGCGCCATCTTCATCAATTATAGTTTCTTACGATTTGCGCAAAGTCATCTTTGTAGCAGTTGGCCTTCATATTCCAAATAATTTGATGGCAGAAGAGCTGGGATATCTTGGCAGTTTCAAATATAAACCGAGCCACATATCCTAGTTATGTGTCAATCAGCAGCATGGCGTAAGTCTCATACCTACCCAAGTCGTCATATCGGAGAGCCTGAACAACCTGAGGAACGAAGAAAAAGGTGAGTTCTACAGGGTGTTCTTCCATAACTCGATGTGCATATTGGAGAATTATAGGATCATTCTTGAACCTTCTTTCGAACAGGCAGATTGCCGTGATAGGTGGCACAGGGGCCCAGAGCAACATGAGCTGCAGGACAATAAGGATGTAAGATAAACATGACTGGTGCACGAGTACCTTTAGGTCCATTAAATTATGGGCATCGACCCGATCACCGAGTAAGAATGGTAATGCTTCTGGCGCGTCGATAACTTGCAGAGTATTGGAACGCAGCAATTTAATGACTTCATTTCGAGCGGTCCCATTTTTAAATCGCTCCACCAACTGTATTGCAGCGATTGCATTGACATTCCACACGGAATGAACAACGCTTGCCCAAGTCGACTGTGCACTCAGAATTACTGATGCCCTTCATAGTCAATCTAGAAACACACCTCAGTCTGCGACTTTTCATACGTGACTGGATGGTCAGCCCTTCTCTTGGGATCACCTGCTGGATTGGCCCAGACAAGCAATCTATGAATTTCATTCTCGGTTAACAGGCGTAAGGGATTATTCAAATCGCGAATTCTGTCCTTGTAGTCTGATCGAGCCCATTAGCAAGTGAACTAACCATAAAAAGATTCGCGCACAGCTTCCCCGTGATGCCAGTTGCGGCGGGGAGAAACTTGAAATTACGGAGTGATTGTGTACAGAGTCCGCTTCAAGGTGGGTCATGAAATCAGAGAGAACCTTTACATCTGCTTCGATCTGAACTAAATTTGCTCCATAGGTCCATCTAGTGGGCCACCATCAGTAGCCGTAAAAGTGAGTTGGGTATGACTTACTGCGGGCGGGTTGCGAACCAACTATAAGCCATCGAATATAGGGATTCCCTGAAAAGATTCTCACAGAACGAATCCAAATAAGAGCTTCTCATAGTCTCCATACCGAATGACAGGAAAGTGAAATGAGTCTCTCTGGCAAGTGCATGCGTACTATGCAACATGAGTTGAGGACAGATAATGTGACAATGAGACAAACTCACCTAAATGCGCTATGCGAACGTGTAGAACGCATCACCAAGTGCTGAATCAGGAACATAACATTCGGCCTGCTATACCTGGCCGCTTGCAGACGGCTTAATAGCATATGTAGGACGATATTATGAGGTGACAAAAGGCGGCGTGCGCTCGCTGAGCCTCTGTCAATGATGTCTTTACCTGTTGGAGTGTATTCAATTGGCTGGATAAATGGATCCCTGTAACTTTTCCAGATCGGTAAGAGTCATTTGATTAATCAAATATGCAACTCACTTCATCGTAGGTGAGAAGATCCCTCTCTCTCCTTTAATCGAATCTGACCAGGCTGACAGGATTTCAGCAATTAAAGCAACCTCGATGTCAGATCTATCTCCCATCAACCAAGTCCATACTTCAATGCCAACCACCATAGCAGGCGGAGTAGCAACAGTGAAGGGAAGAGCTACGAGACCATGTAATAAATCGTAATCACACTAGACGAAATGCGTCACAAATTGACAACTTTGCAAGTGGTCTCACCATTTCCATTGATAAGATGAATGCAGCACACCGGAAAAGCAGTCGCCTCAAATCATGGACGGTTAAAGTCGTACTCCTTTCTCTCACCCCTTCGGACGCGCGATTCAACTGCATTTTAAGGCTTCGAACGTCCACGGACGATGACTCCGGTGTTTGCTGTTCCAAATTGTCCAGGCCTACAATCCACAAGTAAGTCTCTTTAGAATACTATTGAATATTCCGTTACTCGCATCGTGCCAATCGAGTCCCACTGCTTTCTCCAGCAAAATAGCTCTTGATTGCAATTTGGCTTGACAGTATCTTAGCGCCGTCAGTTGTCCAAGGTATCATTGATGCCAAAGATGCTAAAGAAAACCGTTTGAATTTTATGATAGGAGCTGGAATAGGAATACCAACACAGTTGAGCTTGTACAGGACCTATTGCTCTTCCGAACTCCTCCGCCAGTGATGCGCCGAGCTCAGACGATCCGATTACTGAGACGATTGTTTGATTGACGGCCAGATATCTCTTAATTGACCTTGTTGAGTGTTGGGAAATCAGTGCTCGCAATGCATCACACCTGTAATGTCCCATGTACTACAGCTGGCGCACGGGAAATGCCCAGTTTAAGCCAGGTCCTTGCATACTGATACAATTGCTGAAGAGTGTCATTTCTAACTTTGTAATTATCGCTTAATTGTAGCGTAATGCCGGATCTGTCTGAATGATACTCAAATGTTGGGTTGTACTATATATTGATAAGTTTTGAGGTTACATCATCAAATTGTAAACTTGCCTCATCGATGAACTCATTTTCGCATGACTTCTTCAGGAGGGTCAATACGTCCAAGAGTCCAAAAATTAAAGGAGGATGGCATAATACTGATGGAAGGGATGTGATGATGCGATTGAGAAATTTGAGTGCAATTTCCCTTGCTTTAGCGATGCGATGAGTACAATAAATCAGAAGAGATCGAAGCTCGGAGGACAAGGATGACGGAAGGGCTTGTTGCGAAGCCTTCCCAACTAATTCGTGTATGCAGCTCCGCATGATCTGCCCGGGAGGATAAGTTTTTTGTCTCGTATATTCTATGATTAGCTTTCCTTTTCTGCAACCAAATCCATGCAATTCTTGAGGTCATTGTGTTTATTAAGGCCTTCATTGACGAAATAAGAGGGCAAGGAGGATGTCATTCCTGCACTGGATCGCATGATCTCCAAGTCATGGATAACAAGCACGAAAATTATTTGACCAGACGAAAGATGGCGAAGATCTGTCGGTCTAAGGGACATGTGCTTGGCTAAAACCTCTCGATGAATATGCAAAACCTCCAAAGAAGTTAATAAGTAAAACCACATCCAATCACATCCATGAGCTTACAGATGACACATATTCTTGCCGAATGACAGAATTGAACTCGACATCACTAGCCACAAGCTCGTGCGATTCCTCGATGACCAGAGATGGCGTTTTACACGCAATTCTGCTGAGCGCCGGTTTTAGCCATTCCATTGCATGATCTTGCTTGTTGTCCAAGTTCGTGAAGTTGAAGAGAACAACAAGAAACCACACGCTTCTAAAAAGGTTGATGAATTCTAGGGACGATGTATTGTGAGGCAGAAAGTCTGAGTGAGCGAGCAGCGCATCAATGGGCAGTAGGAGTGATCCTAGCTGCTCCACCATGTCATCAATCTAAACGTTCCGTCAAAAAGTCGCTTCTTCCAACCAAGCATAATCTAAACTCCCACCTTTAAATGACGATTGACAATTTTGACGTTCTGGATAGCAACCCCTTTATCCGTAAAAAGAGTAAGCAACTCGACCAAGTATATATTGTAGAATTCTGGTCGTTGATGTAACTCTCGCGCTAGCCTGGTTTGAGCGGCAAGGACCTCGTGATTAAGTCTTGATATCAGTAGGCTGATGACGGCAAAATGAAAATTACCATGTTGTTAGAGAATCTTGGATCATCTGGGTTTGCAGAACGATTTATATTTGAAAATTGCTGGATGATTTCAATGAAAGCCCCTTCCGGAGCTTCTAAAGAAAGGTCGACAAGGTTATAAGCAATAGCTGCCTCAACAGTTGGCTCTGCATGTCGTAATCTCTGAAGTAACATTGACACAGTTAGACGGGTAACCTATAGTAAATTCAGAAGCCGTGGGAACGGGTCTGCATGAACATAATACCTCCTCGGTGCAAAACTCCAGAGCTAGTTTCGTGACGACAGATATTACGTTTATTCCTACCATCCTTCTTTGATCATCTGACAGGCGGCCCGGTCCTCGTTCAAATGGTTGGACGGTGTGTGGAGAATTGTCGTAGGAGGTCGCTGGGAATGTACTAGACGTCTCAAATGGTTCTTTGCTGGTTACACCAATGTAATTTAGCAAAGAGTACATGTAGGACATCATCATGTCATCTCCAGGTGCTAACTGAAATTGAGGTAAGATTTGAACATGAACATAAGCCAAAGTACTTGCTTTGATGCATAGCGCTAAGCACTTAGCAGCCGCAACCAGCGGCGGCGGCGTACGTGTCTCTGTTGCAAACTCGAATTCAAATATTGGGAGAGGAGAGGTAATGAATTGACGGATGTGGTGAGCCATTCGTGAAGAAATCTCGGGAAAACTAATCATGTAACTTAACGCCTTGATGACTTGCAAGAAATTCGGCTCACCTCTGTACCAGGACCGTTGTGGCTTTCAGGGCTGCTTCTTGGACAAGATTATCTGACACTGGCGAGGCACTGCTCAATAAAAGAGAAAGTCGCGTGTACAACTTCTCGTCCAGCTCGCCACATGCAACAGAACAGATTGTAGCAAGTTTCTAATAAAACATGAGTCTCGATACTTTCAACCAGATGTCCTTACCAGGCTCTCGGACATCGTTTCCCATGAATAGGTGTCCATTGATGGCTCACAATCCATTTCTTCGATTTGCATCATCAGGTCAGCGAAACATTGCATAGCATATGTGGCAGTATTTCCGAGCTGATCCTTGGTATTTGGGCTAATATCTGGCCTCTGGGCTGCAGACGACATTAAAGAGACCCAAGCTTTATTCGCTGCGGCTGCCTCCTTCGCATACCCTTCAACGACAGCGGTCGGTGGCGCCAATGTCTGTGCAAGCACTGTCCATTCAATCTCAATGACGCAACAAACCATGAAGAAGCCGCTTAGGGGGCGCCCTTGCGAGGCATAGCGGCATAAAAATGTCTGGATATATTGTAATGCTTCTGCGTCAATGTTTTCTTGTTGTAGGACGTCATTCAATAATCCGTTCAAACGGTCAACGAAATCTTGAGAGCAGATCGGCTGCATCACAAACACCAAGTGCTCCCACTGTGACAGATTCCAAGGGTATGATATTGAGGTAATCCCACGATATAGTCCATGCAGCGCAGGTGCCAATTGTGTAAGGAGTTCCAGAGCTAGACGATTATGAGTCAAGTAAAATGTAGATTCAACGACTTACATGTGCTGGTTTTGACGTTCTTCACAGTCTGCGCAATGAAATCAAGAATAGCTCCGACGGCTTGGTCGCTATAACGTGGGTGTGAACTTGTTGTGAGACGTAATATTGCGGAAACGGTGTAAAATACGTATTGGTCCGGAAGAGCCCATTCTGAAGGAAGTCATGTGTTGCGCTTTATCCATGGGCAATGAACACTAACCTGTCCAGAATATACATCTTTCGAAGTCCATGCGATAAATATCGGTTAACATCTCCATCAAAATGGGCAATAATGTGTCTATGTGCTGCTCCAGGTATGAAATTGGCGCGTTGAGGACCATGTCGCTGAAAGCAGCGTTGCAACGGACACCGGACGAGGACTACTCTCGGCTCTCAGCTCCCTGTGAATGACCAATTGTAAAAATAAATAAAAAAGTACCATAAAGATCTTAGGTTCGGCAGACAACTCCACTTTTGATTCGAGGTTCTGTCCTAGTTGGACTTTGGGTAATATCAAGTCTTGGGCAAAAGAAGCATCGTCATTTGACTGAGCGGCAACTGAAGCTAGCTCGGATAAAATGCACTGATGTATGTTAAGTTCGAGGCTATCTTGTAATGAGCAAGATGCTGACAAGCCATTTGCGGTTGCTCACCAATCCATAGCGCGTTAATGGTAGGTGGGCAGATCCAAAACCAGTAAACTCCCAGGTTCCCGATCATTACATAAAGTACTATGGTCCAAGCCACCAAAGGCCAGTTCGTCGTGGCAAATGTACACAGATACTAGTAATGACATTATTATAGGAAACAGACGGTCATCGAAAACAAGCCGCAAAGAAAAGACAGAAATCAATCGGTGAGTAGCCGCTCTCAGTCCAAGGCGAGATGATTCAACTACAAGTAAGAACTGGAGGATACCACGATATCGCAAGCGCGGTCCACAGCCATCAACGTGCGTATTCGTCACGCTCTAGATTCCATAAAATCCGAAGTCAGTCGACAGAAAAACAGGTTGCGGGAATGTCTACTCGAGGAATAAATATCCAGGAGCGCAGGATGTCAATATATGCGCGCGCTCGAATGCGAGCAGGAGTTATATCAACATCTGGATTAACTTACATGTATGCCCTTTGTCATATCGATCAAGTCATTAAGGCGACATACAGTGAAGATATGCGGGCGAACCTTCGGCGGCTCCGGGAAGAAGAATCGCCATTTCAAAGCTTCGTCGCAGACTATGCGACACTCAAGAGGCCACAAGAGGTTCTAAAACCTAATTTCCATTGTACGTCGGCTGACCATTTGCTTAGGATGCCATGCGTACAATCCCAGAGCTATGTAATGAGCTGGTGAATATGCTAGGCTCCAGGAGAACATCGCATATAAATTCTGCTTGCGAAATAGGTTTGTCACATTTGAAACATTCGACATACGATGCTGACGGTGCACAGTCTGTAGAGCTCCTGATGCTCGTCAAGAAGCTTTGAAATCGGCATTAAAGCATGCTCGGAAAGAACTCGAAAGGGTGAGAGAGAATGAGAAAGTATGCATCCTCGTTTATCCAACTCGCAAGTGTAAGGGCTGAACGGTTCAATAGGTTGCTTCAGATGCCACTGGAATCATCAAACATTACAAAGGACTTATGATGACATCATCCGACGGTTGATAGTTGAGGGATCCCTGACGGTTTGACTACTAAAATGACTTGTAAGTAATTGGGAGCAAGAAAGTGACCCCTACAATTCATCTTCCCATCTGATGTGTACATCATTACCTTCCGTTGGACGTAGATGAAGATATTCGGAAACAAAGGCTCGCATCAAAACATTCCATCGCCGGAGTGTTGGAAGATGAAGGGCAAAAGCATTATCCTGCACACGGACTTAGTCGTGATTACCTCAAATCGTATGTTGCATTACCTGGATAGTATGCCAAACGCTAGGAAAAGGTTCTGCGATGATATGCAAGACGCTGATGCCTCTGTGGAGGAAGGGAACATGGTCATCTCCCATATATGGATGGTTGATGTTATCCCGAGGTTTGAAAAAAGTCCTCCATCTGCCAGGAGCCATACTTTGCTCATCACCATAAGCAAAAGCACCGATTTGACCCAGTCTTTGTTCGGCGGAAACCAACGCATCGAAAAGCCATGCTGTCTCGAGGAAATATGAACGCACTAATGGATTTGGTGCGCCAAGCAGATCTAACAGGATTAAATGTTCCATAGTTGAAAGCTTCGTTGCTTGAACATCCATCAGTCTTCTCTTCGTATGGGATTGCACATTAGGGATCTCCCACTCCTGAGCAAGGTGTCTGAAACGTACATAGTCAGTCACTGATCAGACTAGAGTGCCTTTGATGTCACCTTGCTCCATAGATAGAATCTGTATCCGTCCAAGCAACGAATGCTTCCTCGCCGTCAAAAAAAATCAGCTGTAGTGTCGTATCCAGAACGTCGTCATCGTCATTCAAAGTGTCATCTAGTCGACCTTGTCGCCTATCGAGGAGAGGATTTAATGCCTCGGCAAGATCCAACAGCATTGCGCACGACGCAGCAGAATCTGTTGCTCCTAAGAACTGGATACACAGTATAAGTAATTTGCAACCCAAAATGCTAGTAATACGAACACCATATCTAGGATCGCCAGGCGGAAAGTATTTGCTGTCGTAATGTGCGGCAAGAGAAACTTGTCGAGATGCAGTAGGATCTTTGGTAGCGATTATATTCACAAATCGTGTGGGACCTATGGGTGTCCTGGTTTCGAAATCATCCTCTTCAATATGCCAGTTTAGCGCGCTCAGTGTTGAAATGATATAATTTCTAACTATGGTATTGTTAGTGGTACCCGCTGATCCTGCCATTCAGCCTGAGCAATTGCACGATTATAAGCAAGACGCACAGACGCGAGGTATGAGAATATGGGACAAATGGGAATCGGGATTATCAGGATTCAAATTCTGAAGGGGATCTGGTGTGGAGGAAAGATTCCGCAAGCCGTCCTCAGACAATAAAGGTAGTTTCCGCTCTCCCAGAACGGAGTGCTGCAGCATCAGAGTAGCTGATGCCAATAACACGAGAATCCAAGAGTCCAAGAGGAAAGTTATAGCGGTTATTCGTGCTGTCATTCGTGTTGTTCACTGACCTCGGGTGGAAAAACCATGGCACTGTTTGTTTACCCAAATTCAGTCAGCTCCGTTCAACACGGCGGCCATGGCAATCTATGGTCTCTGGGTGGGTAACTCTTCATCGAGTGATCCTGAATGCTTAGGATTCAGATTTAAGGTCATTAACAAGGCAGGAGGCCTAGTTTATCAACGCAATTTCGCAGGTAACTCAATGCGATTAAATCACGAATCCCGTGGTGCTGATGCCAAATGAAAGAGGGGTTAGCACTGTTGTCGTCGAACGAGTACCTCGTCCTCGCCGGTACATTGCATGGGATTCATGCAATCACAAGTCGACTATCACCCATCGGACCAAGTTCAGGCGCGAAAATCATTGAAGGCGAAACCTTCAAGATAACAATATTGTTAACCGCCACAGGTATGGTCTTCTCAACGTTCCTTAGCCCCAACCTGAAGCACGACAGGAACGAAGTTCGTACTTCTGACTTCCCTGTCTGAGATGTCGGCGGAAATAATTTTACAAAGAGCATATGATGCATACGCCGACGCCGTAATGAAGAATCCTTTCCATACCCCCGAAATGCCAATCCGGAGTGAAGGTTTTGATATCCGGATAACAAACTTGATAGGCGCAGGGACGATGTGAACCATGTTCATCCTTGAGAATAGATCATCTTGTAAAGTGACTATGCGACTAGAATCGCCCGTTCTCCTATTCCCGTGGGCCTTCAAGCTTCAAGCTGCAAGCTTTGACGCTCGCTCGTGCATATATGCGATCAGGTGATCTCTGCGTGAGTGATGTATATGCATGACGACAATGGCAATCCGTGAATGCGCAACGACATAAAAGGAAGACCTGTCTTGCAACCCTTGTCACCGGATTCATTATCACTCTTCGACTAAGATGCAAGCTCAGACCGTAAAGAACGATTGTATCACATCATCCCAAAGCCTTGCAGCCATCCAAACTCTGCTGCGAGCGGGATTGGGCTGTATTACGTTTCTCAGGTGAGTACCTGTCCTATAGCCTTGCAGCCTGTACTTGATGCAACGTTACAGGAACTTACTGCCCGACGAGAACTTCACAGAAAGTGCTTATCTGAGATTTTGCTAAAATTAATAGCCCTAATTTGCATGACATAGGTCATTTTACTGCTGCCGGTGACCCAGATGCCTCTTCCGATTCTAGCATGACTCCCGTGGACCATGTCCAGAGACGTAACGTGGCTGGTTTCAAGATTATGGTTTGTTTCGAGCAAAGAAAGTGGTGTTGTTGTTCACCATCCGTTGTAGACGATGACAAGAGGTTACACAGAGGAAGCGGATAGAATCTTGAACTACCTTGTAAACCGTCTTCTCTTCTTTCCTCGTGGTTCAACATCATGCCAGTAGGAATATGGTATTTTTGACGCCTTGCAGAAGCAGTATCTCCGAAGTTTCATTTTCGCGATATATCTCGTAGGTCCCATCAGCTTCGAAATCACCCATCGCTGATGGTATGTGATCCAAGGATAGCAAAGACCCGAATAAGTGCGCATACATACCGCTGCCAATAGTATTTTATTAACTGTAACAGCATTGCTGAAGCTTACACGTTCAACTTCCGCGTGCGTATGGTTTACTTCCTTGTTCAGTCTGGTATTCATTGGAATTCGAGTATCACACCGTTCCAGGCACTGACACTGTTGTCCCTATTCTCAGCCTCGGAGATGGCCTACAGAAAATGTCTCTGCAAAACAAGGATCCCGTGACAGAGGCTGTCTTGAAAGGAAAGGTTCCGACTTTGAGGGAAGTCAAGAAAAGCGTTAAAGTCTGTCATTGTTGATGACCTTGTCTCCCTTTTGTTGACTGCGCGTAGGCTCTATTGAAAACACTTATTCACGCCATGACGCAAATGGATGTCTTACCAAGTTTAGTTTCAAGGTATAAGCACATCATATATCTGATATATGTTCGATAGAACGGCGTTTTGCAACTTTTAAATTATTTTATACGGACAAAACACCCCCCGATTATGAACCACCTCATTTCCAAGCTGGGGATGCAGAGAAGGACAAGTGGTATTTCATGACTCACGACTTGGACGAAGTGCCCGATAGATGGAGCATCGGTCGCGTTAACACCGGGCATCACTCGTGGGTCAATTAAAACCCAACGCTTTCATGGCTGAATTCACTAATACAGAGTGAACTTGAGTGTCACATCCATCGCAACTTATCTCCCATCATCCACTCGACTAGATGATGCAATTTTTGGCGGTATTATTCAGTCGGGCACAGCTGCGTCATTGACACCAGAGCAAGAGGCTTGCATCAGAACATATCAAGCGGAGGAACAACTTAACGATGCCGATAGTAGAAACGTCGCATGGTCAGTCGAAGACAACGTTGAACTTTTCGACATCGATGCGGATGGAGAAGACGATCCAGATTATAAACGGCTAGCCGACGGTACCTACGAGAAAAAAGATTGCCTAGAAACTCCTGACTTCGTTGCCCCTGTCGGTATCAAAAATGATCGCGGCATTATCGAGCCTATGGAAGTGGACTTGAGCGAAACCTGTTTCGGTGGTGTCACTGAAATCGTGCCGACCCGATTGGCAGAATTGGTAAATTTAGTTGCTTCTTTGATATCCAAATTTGAATGATATTCGTTGTTGCAGGCTGGCCAAGGAGCCTTGTCTGAAATGGAACAGACGCAATCTGTCGAAGGCCCTTTGCTCACGCCACCACTCAATAAGCATGTAGGATATGAATCAATACAACATATATCGCCGGAACCTCCAATCGGTTCGGTCGCTGACTTCTGACTACATTCTGGGGTCTTATACCATTGTTCATAGTACCAAGATGTTCCTCGGCTGTCAACAGATTGTCTTCAAGTACAGCTGAACAACATAGTGCAAGTTATGACGAGAGAAAACGGGCTACCAGTGCAATAGCTGACAAAGGTTTAGATTGCGAATGCGGTGTCACGGTAAATAAATGGACAGGCGCGTTTCGTGACTAATTACACCTATTAGACCGAAGATGAGTGTTGTTTCTGTGAAGGAGGCTGCGGCCGATGGTATCATATTTGGTACGTTATCCGTTTCATGGTTGTAACTTAACTTTACTACTCTGCCAGGTGCATGGGGTAATTGACATTCGTAACCGAAGAACGGAACTAACGGAATGTAATAGCTATCACACGACAAAGGATACCCGGATGCCAATTATGTTTCTTTGCTTTGATTGCCGATTAAGAGCAGACCTCTCTTGGGAACTGGTCAAGACCGAACTTTATCCAATGATCATATCTAAATTCAAAGAATTGGCATTATTCAGGTGGGATCCAACTCGTGTAATTTGTGCGGCGTTTAAGATGAATAGGCGTGCGATCAAGGTTGCTGAATTGAAAAAGCCGACAACCTTGATAGAATTCAGCAAGTTCTTCGGTATTGTGTTCCAAATTGTTGCACGATACATGTTCGTTACTGCGTGCTCCAGATAACGACCATGGCTTAGCGCGTCAGCTCTTCAAGCGCCTGGAATCGGAAGGTACACTGACTTGAATATCCGCACAGCTACTAAACAGCCTCAGGTTTCATATCTGACCAGTCTACTGTCATAGATGACTTCGGCTTCACGGAAACTCATGTAAGAAACACCAGGAACAAAACGAAAACCAAAGGGAAAGGCCAAAAGAGAAAAGTGGTCCAGAAATCTAAGTTTGCCTTTAACCATGCCATCAAAACCTCTCAAGTGTATCTTGATCATTTCAATCCTGATCCTGATATTGAAAGCCGCCTAATTGGACTTTCAGAGCTAGTATGATCATTTCTGGCACATGCAAATGCATGCTGATCTGTTCGCGCAGAGGACAATAAATAATACGCGCGACAGCGCCGTAACATTACGAGTACAGCATCAAACTAGGCGAGATGATAATTCCCAGACCCAGGAAGAAACACAGCTTGCAGCTTTGGCTAACTTGACTCTCGAGGCACGGCACGACCAAGAAATCGATCGTCCGAGGAAAAGAATTAAAATATCTGTCGCTATGGGAGTAGACCTCGCAGAGTGACCACGCTTTGTACTTTTGACCGACCCTAAATGTCGTATAAATCGTCCCACGAAAAGTAAAATTTAATATCCCCTCGTGCTCTCTTGCCGCCAATTGCAGAAACCATGATTGGTAGAGATCGTTGTGAGGCCCTCGCAGGAGATGAAGTAATGGCGCGATGGCATAGATCACACCTCCGTATCTCCCAGTTGCTGTTAACCACAGTTCTCTGGGCTCGTTAGTGTGGTGCACATTCCATGTATTGTTGTACAGCTGAATTGATATATTGATTGGCCTTGCGAATGTGGATTTGTGTTGCATCCTCATTCGGTTTAATCATATTTAACAGACTCAGGCCTAGACAAAACGTCGATGCCTTACAGGTTATCTGCTACATTGAAGGCGCACTCCTCCGATGTAGGTGTAATCACCTCCTACGCAATACTCACTCAGGCTTCTTAGGTGCGCGGGTTAAGTACCCCATTGACTGACCTTATCTTATCCGCTTCGCGCGACACTACCGCAATTCACTGGCAAAAATCTTCTAGTGGATTCGACGTCCAATCGATCTTGCGTGCAGGTTCACGTTTCGTCAACGCCGTGGCGTACATCTCTGCCACTTCTGAAGCACCACGGGGTATTCTTTCACGAGAATGACGAAGACTGCTATTTGACAGGTTCCTAGGTTACGCAGTAACAGGAGGGCATGATACCGTCATTAATGTCTTCTCTCTTTCAAATCCAAAAGAGGATCCGGACTTTACCCTTGTGGGGCATTCAGACAATGTATGCGCTCTGGCAACGACGGCAGATGGAACAATCATATCAGGATCTTGGGACAGGTGAAATCGCTGTCGTACCAACTGGTTTCCAACTGAAGTTATCTAAAGAACCGCCAAGGTTTGGAAGAACTTCAAGCTCGTATACGATCTCAAGGGGCATCAACAATCTGTCTGGGCCGTAGTAGCTCTTGATGAAGATAGATTCTTGACAGGTATTTCGACGTAAAATTAGCCAGGCCCGTTAAATTGACTTGATCAGGCTCCGCAGACCGAACAATCAAGTTATGGCAAAATCATAAAATGTTACAAACGTACACAGGTCATCAGGACGCTGTCCGAGGTTTATCGCTTGTTCCAGATATTGGTTTCGCTTCTTGCTCCAACGACAGGCAAGTTGACTCGTTTAAACTCAGATCTTAAGTCATAATCTCGCTCTCGTTCAGTGAGATCCGGGTGTGGACATTTGGGGGCGATCTCGTTTATTCATTGTCGGGGCATACATCCTTTGTTTACGCTCTTTCCACATTACCAGATGGGGGTTTAGTATCATCAGGGGAAGACCGCACAGTGCGAATATGGAAAGGTAAAGAAGAAAATGGCGTATTAATTTCCCAGATCTTACTGACAAACATCCTTTGAAAGACGGCGAATGCTCTCAGGCGATAGTGCACCCTGCCATTTCAGTGTGGACAGTGTCCACAATGCCTAATGGTGATATTGTGAGCGGATGCAGTGATGGTGTCGTTCGTGTTTTCAGCGAATCAGAGGACCGCTGGGCCACGGAAGCGGAGTTGAAAGAATACGATGCGAAAGTAGCTAGTCAAACACTTCCCACTCAGCAGATGGGGGATATTAAAAAAAGTGATCTACCAGGACTCGAAGCTTTGGGGAGACCTGGTGCGTTTACTAAATGAAGGGTTGCTTCTTCCACTTGACAATACCAGGAAATAAGTCAGGTGAAGTCAGAATGGTTCGAAATGGTGACAGTGTGGAAGCCCATCAGGTATTTGTATACTGCTCTTGACGATATTATACTCAAATCGTCATCAGTGGGATAGTACCCGTCGAATTTGGGAGAAGATTGGGGACGTCGTAGACGCTATTGGACAGGGGAGAAAGCAGCTATACCAAGGCAAAGAATACGACTACGTGTTTGACGTTGATATTCAAGATGGCGTTCCACCTCTAAAACTTCCTTACAATGTCACTGGTACGTCAGGACTCTTGTCACTGTTTTGAAAACAAACGATATGGCAATCAGAGAATCCCTTCGCCGCTGCTCAACGCTTTCTGCAGCAAAACGAACTTCCGTTATCCTACATTGATCAGGTAGTCAATTTCATTGAGAAGAATACAAGTGGAATCAACTTGGGAAACAGTGGCGAATATGTTGACCCATTTACTGGTAAAATTATCCGCAAATTCACATCGTGGATAAAGTACGATTGAAATACAGGTGCATCTAGCTACAGGAGTATTCCGAATTCAGCTGTGCCCTCAGGTTCAGTTTCTTCATATACGGATCCTTTCACTGGCGCGTCACGGCACATCAGTTCCCCAAGTCCACAAGTTTCCTCTAGCTTAGATCGACACACAAGTGCCCCCACTTCTACGGCCGTCGGGCAGAAGAGTAAAATTTTACCTGTGGTAAGCATCGGCATTGTATTTTCGTCTGCTGTGTGAAAACGTAAATTGTAAATTTCAGACCAATTTCGTAAATTTCAAGCAGGCAAATGTCGCCGCAATGCAAGGGAAACTGAGCCAATTTGACGAGGTACTTCGCAACGAAATAGTAAGCCTCGGGCCTTCATGTAATTCTTAAAGCTAATTTCTCAAAGTCGACTTCGACTCTAGCAATGTACCCCAACGAGATCAATGCATTTAATGACGCTTTCACGTATCTTTCCCTTGTGACTACACCATCCGCGCAAAAACCAGCCCAACCTCTAACAGCAACACATGTCGAAGCTGTCATGCAAGTCATCGAACGATGGCCGGCGTCTCAGCTGTTTCCTGGTAAGTATATAGGAACGCAGCGTTACTATGTTGATGATGCTGTGCCAGTCATTGACCTGGCGCGGTTGCTGGCTGGATATTGTCCAGATATATTTCAAGACAATGATGTCAGAGAGCGATTTTACAATACGTTGCTCACGGCTGTAGACTGGTCTTCCCCTTGGGATCCTCCACTGTCAAAGATTAGAGAGACAAATACTTTGCTCGTTTTACGGACTATGGGTAACGCACTACAAGATGGAGTAAGAGGGGACCAACCATGGGTCAGACAGGTTCGTAATCAATTCCAGAATGACATTGTATTCATTTCTTGTCCAGATTATGCAAGCTTCTCAAGTACCGTATACCGCACTGGGAAAAACTCAACGAACAGCCTTAGCCTCATTGTTTTTCAAGTTGGTGCCTATCATTCCGAACTATGATAACTTCTGACCAGAGTTGAAGTGCATCATGTGTGGATATTAAATCTCCGCTTGACCAAAATGCACGGAACTTGCTTTTAACCTCCTGTATGAGCGTAAGTATACCAGTTACACCGCCTAGATGCCAACCTAAAGAATAAACAGTTGCTCAAGGCGGAGAAAACAGACTCGGAGCCAGTGTATCGCACTTTGGTTGGACTTGGCAATGTTGTTCGTATCACAGTTATCGAGACGAATATCGTTTAAGCCGTCAACAGGTTCATTCCGCTAGAACTAATAGTCGACCACTCGACCACTTTTGGAAAACAGAGTTGAAGCGGGATCTCCCCCTCGTCAATGGTGCCTTCTCTGAGGATCGCATTCGTAATATCATTGGCGAGATTGTGGTCCTTCTATAATTTGTACGAGAAAAAGGAAATTGTATTATCATAGAACGTGCACGTGGCCACGGCATAAGCAATAAGATACAGATACCATGTGAGCACAATACCCATGGCTGTCTTACGGTTTTACTTCGTCCGACATGGAGAAACGGATGCGAACCGGCAACAAATTATGCAAGGTCAACTAGATACCGAGCTGAACAAGCTAGGGCAAGAACAAGCAGACCTAGTGGCTGAGCGCCTGAGATCAATACCATTCGATATTGCATTTGCAAGCGATCTCATTCGAGCCTCAAGAGTACGTGCTTGACGTTGTGATTGCGGCGCATGTCATCGAAACATTGTGAAATGTAGACCGCAGAGACAATCCTTGCTCGTCATCAAAGCGTGACATTGGTGAAGCAAATAGATCTCAGAGAGCGGGCGAGTTTGCTGTTCCTTGAGCTAAACGTTCTGACGTAGATGATGGCATAGTTCATGGGGGATCTTCAGGGCAGACAAATCACACCAGGGTCTGGCTGGGCGTCAACCGCTGACAGTACCGCGGAAACCCCGCAGGCATTCATTAAAAGGATAAATGGATGGTGGAACGCTTGCATACTTGAACTTGCAGAGCGGCCACGCAAGGCAGATGGTACACCGCATGAGATACTTGTGGTTAGTCATGGGGGCATCATAGGAACACTCGTTCGAGGCCTTATCAGACAGCAACGGCTGTGGTGTGCAAAGGGGGTGATTGTAGGTGCGTGCGGGAATACGTCTGTCAGCATCGTAGAGGTGGAAGCGAATGGCAAGGGCGTTGTGACGGTGTTTGGAGACTGCTCTCATCTGACCGGCAGCGCGGACAATGCCGACCAGGTGTGATCCGCTTGCTAAATATGGAAACTGTACAGCATTCTGTAAACTTGGCGTATGTCGCAGACATCACTCTCCTTACCAATGTCTTCAGAATTCTCGCCTTTATTGCCCCCTCAAACTCACCCTGCTACTTCTTCTTTACCAGTTCGCATCTCTGCGCTATTAAAGGCCGAAGGTGAACCAACTTGGTCGCAGTCCTTCACCTTTTATACTTTTGGTTCATACTTGAATATCCTCCTATGTTTCATACCTCTGAGCTTCTTATCGCACCATTTGCAATGGGATGCCGCCCTTCGGTTTACATTTAGTTTTCTGGCCATAATTCCTCTGGCGAAAGTACGTGCCACCAGTTTACCCATTGCTGTAATATAAAAAAACGTCCATCAGCTTCTCGGCGTCTCGACTGAGGAGCTGTCAATCAAAATGGGTTCAACTTGGGCAGGTCTGTTGAACGCGTCGTTTGGCAATGCTGTCGAGATCATTGTTGGAGTCGCTGCCTTATTGCAAGGTGAAAAATCGGAGCGGATACATCAGTTTGGGTGCTAACTCTAGACGCAGACCAGCTGCGCATTGTCCAGACATCGGTATTAAGCTCAGCGTTATAAGTCATTTTTAATTTCAACCTCAACGCAGATGCTGGGATCTATCCTGTCAAATCTCTTGCTCGTTTTGGGCTGTTCATTCTTCGCCGGTACGCTCTGATGCTCGTTACAGTTCGCTTCTCATCATGCACATGCAGCTGGTACACGATACGAGGAAAGTGTTTTCGGTCAAACGGCTGCCCAAGCGTAAGTTTGTCCATCAATTTCTTAGAGTGTTCTCTTTATTTTTTAGTTCGAGCTCTGTATGTTTTTCCCCCTCTAACGCACCTACACTCAACATGGGAATAGCTTATGACACTAGCGTGTATCAGTCAGTCTTTAAATAGCTCCAAGTTAATGTCGACCATCTAATATTTCTAATAGCTATGATCATTCCAGCTGCATATTATAGCACGCAGGATGGAGGTAGAGCAACCTTATTCTAAGCGTTTTCCGAACTAATGTTCAGCTTAGATACCAGTGCGAAGCCTGGCCTTCTTGTCATATCAAGGGGCACTGCAATACTCCTTCTATTTGTCTACATTGCTTACCTCTGGTTCCAGGTTTGAATCTCATATATTCACCTGAGAATGGGCTGACGCCTACTAGCTCAAAACACACACGAAACTTTTCCAGCATTCCGAGCCAAACGACGAATCTTCTGATACCACCGTCCCGCCATATGAAGAATCTGAAGCCGCGAATATGAACATCATTGCAGCCGGCACAAGGTAGTTGTTTCTCAGTTACACCGATCTTTTACGTTCAACGTTGTTTGTAGCCTGGTTGTCGTTACGGTCGTCACGTCATTTTGCGCGGACTATCGTAAGAGTTCGAGCTCGTTCATGTCTACATAAAGCTTATTGTGACATAGTGGTCGCTTCAATCGAAGAAACAGCGGACCGTTATCACATTCCTAAGGCATTTATAGGATTGATTTTATTACCTATAGTGGTCCGTGTATGGTTTGTCTGGCGTTGAGCATATTTCACATTTTTCTAGTCAAACGCTGCCGAACATGTAACTGCCGTTTGGATGGCTTTGAAGAATCGAATGGAGTTGACAATTGGAATTTGTGTGGGAAGCTCTATCGTGTGTTACCTCCACGGCTACGATGCATGTCTTCACTGACCTGTAAAATTAGCAAATTGCAATGCTTGTTGTGCCGTTACTCGTTATCATTGGTTGGATGTGAGGAAATCGGACACATGCCTGCCTGTCTGTGTTAACATTTGAGCAGCACCAACCACGATATGACGTTATTCTTTGCGAATTTCGAAGTCTGTCTAATTGTAATTCATAAGTTCTAGGCTTCTGACTTTTCCCTAGACGATAGCATTCTTTGTGTCTATCTTCCTTGTCAACACATTGATCCAGTGAGCGTATCGTTTATTAGCACTTTACGGTCCGCTGAAACTCTTGCCAGGGACGGAAAATCCAATTATATGGAAGGGCTCATGTGAGTAACTGAACCGATCAATATCTGTCAACCAAGCTCACGGTAACGAAGGCTAATTACGCTATATCTCGTTATAGCACTGGCTTGTGAGCGTCTTCGCAAATTAACTCAAACACAGTGTTTTAACATCTGCCCAAGTCTGGGTATCATGAACACACGTTTCAATCACATAAGTTTTGAAACATCTCTATTGATTGATTCCGAACTTTACATTTTTAAATGCTTACACAGTAAAATAAAAATAAGACGGTTTCTAAGGTACATAGTATCAGTTCGAATTGTAAGAATTATGCAAACCGACTGTTTCATCAGGGTGGTGATTATTTGCGGAGTTGGCTGCAGCGTTTATGATTAGCTTTGCTTCTCCATTGGGGGATGCAGTGGATGTGTTGTCCCCGGCATTATCCAGGGCAGCATTGCCGTACAACTTGCCACGGACACTGTCCGAGCGCAGATTTTCGATGTGCTGGAAGTACTCTTCGTCGACACCCCCTGTCATGTACACTCCATCAAAGACGGAGCAATCAAATTTGCTGATAGTTGGATTGAATTGTCGAACGGCATTCACCAAATCCTGCAAGTCCTGGAAAATAACGAGATCTGCGCCAATCGCAGCTGCAACCTCGTCCATCCCTCGACCATAGGCGACCAGTTCGCTGCGGGACGGCATGTCTATGCCATAGACGTTCGGATAGCTGAAGAATGTGTAAGCATATGTACGTAGGAGCCTACTGTATGAACCCGTACCGGATGGGGGGAGCACAGCTCGCGACAATAACTTGTTTGGCGCCGACGTCCTTGGCCATTTGAACTATTTCCTTGGACGTCGTGCCACGGACAATCGAATCTAAGAAATATTAAATCCTGACCATGAAGCCAGGTTATACGAATGTACCATCCACGATCAGGACGTTTTTCTTGTCAAACTCAAGGGCCATGGCATTGAGTTTTTTCCTCACATTTTTCTTCCTTTAATGTATTCGTTAATACCAATGTCTGCAGTGGAGAAGAGAGAGCAGACCTCATCTGTTGGCCGGGCATGATAAATGTCCTACCTACATAGCGGTTCTTGACAAAGCCTTCGCGGTATGGAAGTTGGAGTTTTTGTGCCAGATTTAGCGCGGCTACCCTTGATGTGTCCGGTACCTGAAATGGGTAAAGCGGAGATGAAGCAGAAAGCAAAAATATCTTACGGGTATGACGACATCGACGGAGATATCCGCTTGTTGCAGGACTCTCCGGACTTTGTCCGCAAGCGCGTCGCCCATGGCCATGCGACTGCGGTATACACTGATGCCATCCAAGACAGAATCGGGTCGTGCAAAGTACACGTATTCAAAAATGTCCGGGGCAAACGTGGCAGCTGGAGCCAGTTGGCGACGGGACACTCCGGAACGCGTTACGATAACAGCCTCGCCTAGTGGCGTTTCAGTCCTACTCAACCCGACGCTGTCGCGCAACGAACCTTGTTTGACGTCCTCCCAATCACTAAATCCGCTGGCGTCCGCGACCACACTTTCGCTAGAGAACAAGTAATCTGTTCCAGAAGGATTTTTCCTCACACCCATACCGACGGGGCGAATGCCATTCGGATCCCTAAAGGCAATGATACCAAAGCCTGCCAACATGGCTACACAGGCATAAGCACCAACAACCTGTGACATGAGTTCTCGTATGGCGATGAAAATATCGTCTTCATTTATACGAAATTTACCCGTTTGCTGGAGGTTGTTAGCAAATATGTTGAGTAGTAGTTCAGAATCCGATGCCGTGTTAATGTGGCGATGGGCTGTGGCATCCATGAATCTCATGAGCGATTCTGTATTGATGAGATTGCCATTCTGGAGACGAGTTGATGGTAATGAGCATGTGGCGGCTGAAAAAGGAGATGACGCACATGGGCAAAAACGATTCCGTACGGCGAATTGACGTAAAACGGTTGTGCCTCTGCGTTATTGAAGCTGCCAGCGGTGGGATAGCGAACTACAGAAGTGTCAAAAAAAAGTAGGATATGGGGGGCCAGATATTCTTGCTTACCATGCCCGACACCCATGCCACCTACCAAGCGGGAAAGAGCATAGGGATCGAATACATCCCGGACCATGCCGTTAGCTTTGCACTGGAAAAATCTGCCTTTTGGCCCACAGGTTACGATACCACACGCATCTTGGCCTCGATGTTGTAACAACGACAGTCCTTCACTGATTTCTGAAGCTACGTCGTTGCTGGGATCATGGGATAGTAAGCCAAGAATGCCGCACACTGGAAGAAGAATCAACGATAGCTGACGTGCAAAGGAGTAGGCGTACTCATGAGGGGGTGTCGACCAGGGCAGTGGAGAACATTGGAAACAATATAATCGATCGCACGTGCAATTACGCGGTTGAACGCGATCTATTATTTACCCTACTAAGTACACGTTAATATCTATCTATGCAACCAACACTATAATGGATATGTATGAGGGTATCAAATAGATAATGTCGGGAAGGATGAACTTCCCCTGATATAATCCGTCTAAACTATCAATCGCTTTGGTTTTTCCCAAGTATATTCGGGGTTTCCTGCACATCATGCTCAAGTTCACGCCTGAACAAGCTCAATTTAATACATACCAAAGTGCCCATATGACGCTGTCCTTAGATACTGTGGCTGTTGCAGATTGAGTTCACGCACTGGAAAACAGGTTGATATCAATTGGTTTCAACCAGGAACCACGTACCAATGACTCCAGGTCGTAAATCCCAGTTTTTCTGGATAATCCTCACCAAATCCTCGTCGGATTTAACACCAGTGCCATATGTATCGACAAAGATGGACAATGGCTCGGCAACACCAATTGCATAGGACAGTTGAACAAGTATTCGACGCGCGAAACCAGCTGCAACCAGTGACTTGGCTTTATTATATTAGCATTATATCTAGCAGGAATGAAAACAAAATACTAACCAATCCATCGCGCCGTGTATGCCGCTGAGCGGTCGACCTTGGAAAAGTCCTTCCCAGAAAAAGCACCCCCTCCATGTGCACCCCATCCGCCATAGGTATCAACGATGATCTTACGACCAGTCAAACCTGCGTCGCCCTGGGGTCCACCAATTACGAAACGCCCATTAGGTTGGATCTGCAATATCGTGTGTTAAAAATACTGCTAACCACAAGACAGGTAAGCCATACGTGATATATGGTTCTGTCGTCCAAAAGATGTGCAGGTATAACCTGTTTAACGATCTTTTCCAGGATCTCTTTGCGCAATTTTTCCGTAGGTATTTCTTCGGCATGTTGAGTAGAGATGACGATAGTATCAACGCGAAGAGGTATGGTCGCGCCACCATCCTTCTTATATTCGACAGTGACCTGGGTTTTGGAGTCGGGACGGAGCCATGTCATAGCACCAGAACGACGCGCATGGGCCATTGCACGGTTAAGTTTATGAGCCAGCATGATGGAAAGGGGCATGAACTCCTCCGTCTCGTCTGTCGCGTAACCGAACATGATCCCCTGGTCACCCGCACCGTGTTCCTCGAGGGAACCTTTGTCAAGACCCTGAGCAATATCGGGAGACTGTTGTTCGATAGCGATCAGGATATTGCAGGTCTTATAATCAAAACCTTTCGACGAGTCATCATATCCGATCTTCTTGATGGTGTTGCGGATAACGGTTTGATAGTCCACGTGGGCCTTTGTGGTGATTTCGCCAAACACCATAATCATGCCTGTCTTGGCCGCTGTCTCGCAAGCAACTTTGGAAAAAGGATCTTGCTCTAAGCATGCGTCGAGCTGTGACGTGTTCATAAGCAAGGATTGTGAATAGACATGATGCTCACTTACAATAGCATCAGAAACCTGATCACAAATTTTGTCTGGAACCAAAGGTTCAAAGCTGAGCCTTAATAGGTTCAAATAGTAAACACACCCGGATGGCCTTCACCCACGGATTCAGAGGTGAATAGAAAGTGACCAGGAGCAAGGGCAGTTTGAAAAGTTCCGTTGGGTGCCATAAGTGGGGAAAAGGACAACTTGGACGCGTTCTGAAATTTATTTGCTTATATCCCAAATAATTAACCTTGTTTATGTCATCAAATGCATAACTATCACGCCATCTGGTCAAGTTGTCAACCTGGCCTTTGGTTTATGATACAAGTTACAGTATTATTATCTACAGCGATCCCACACCAAGAGGGTCATCTGTAGATGTCTCTGGCTCTTCTTTTACATCTTGAGTTTTCATTCCAGCCATTTCCCTAGAGAGGTAAGGCATAGGATGAGCAATCGTAGGGTCTGATGGCCATAAGTTTGATGGATCCGTCGAAGTCGGACTTTTAATCGAAGTCCACGGATTCTCTTCAAAAAGGCCAGGGATCGTCGGGTGATGAGGTCGAGACGTAGCCCAGGGGTTGGCACCCGTGGGGTAAGATGGACGACTTCTGACATGTGAGATCGTTGATGTTTCGGTTTCAGTCCAATCCTCAAGATTCGCGCGAGGCCGAAGCTCAGATATCTTCTCTTGGCCCGTCTCATTGCCTCTGGTGAGGTCTTTTGCGACTCCAGCATACGCTTCTTGTACCACGGAAAATGCCGCAGATGCATTCGAAGACAATTTTCCCCACATGGATTTCATTCCACTGCCGACTCCTGCGGCGGCAAGAAAGTCTGGCGGCTTTACTCGGTTTATATTAGGCGATGAAGGTCGACTGGAACCCGCACCAGGGGACAGTAGCTTGCTGTAATTAGGAGGGGAGGAAGATATGAGCGGTAAAAGGCTGTCCTTCCGTGCAGGCGATCGGGAAAATGAGTCGAAAGGTAATGGCGAATTTTGGCGAGGACTGCCTGCCGAATTTGGTCGATTTTGAGATGGTATTGGACTCGGACTCAAAGTTATTTCGGGCGCATACGGAACCAATGGCGAAGGCGGTGGAAACTGTGAAGGATCCTCGTCAAATCCTTCAACCAGTCCCAAGACGTCAAGGCTCTTGGATTGAGCTGTCACCAACCTTCCGTTCATTTCTTCGTCCGCTTTACCATAGAGTTCGTGCCAAAATCTGACGTCCTTGGGATTCAGGGGCAACACTCCCATATCGGCGTCTGACGCACGGCTTGATGGGTCATCCAGTACAGGATTGTAGCTGGGGTTCATATTTTGTTCCATCTCGATTGGTGTATTGAAAAAATCCCAGATGCTGATTGTCCGCTCCGTAGGCGGAGCTCCGGAGCCATCACCTACTCGCCGTTCGCGCTCAGAGTTGAAAAGGAAAGTACCAAACTGACAGGAGTATAAATGATAATAAAGCTGTCGCAAGAATCTTTCGTTGAATTCGAAGCGATTGGGGAACTGTCGTTGTATTTGCCGCACGCTCTCCAGGAACTGATGGAAAATGGGACTTGTTTCCTTGACGTGGCTTTGGGAAGCAAATCGATTCTGAACGGATGCTAGGAATGCTTGTGCTGCTGCGTCCGCGCCCCCAGACACAGGGAATTCGGTGGGAGATACGAAGAATTTTTCGGACGATAAATGACCACATCGATCCATGAATTTGTGCCCGAATGATAACCAATCCTTTTCCACAAGAATCTTGAATCCTTGGATTGTTCTGTAAAAGGGATCCAGACATATTTGTGAAAGAGACGAGAGTTGAGCTGTTCGATCCCAGCCATCGGAACAGTGAACAAGGACGTGAGAGGAATTAATATGAACGTTTTTTGTTATTAGAAGGACCCCTTCCAGAATGATAGAGATATGGCGCAACCAACCGGATCGACGGAGAGCTTGTCTGTCCAGCACAGCTAAAGAACCGTATTGTGCTGAGAGGTCGCTGTTAATGTTGGAAATAAGTGAATCCGCCTCTCGTAGAGCTTCTACCACTTTTGCCAAAGATTCGCGCATGGTATGAATATGGTCAATCCCTAGATATACCTTTTTGCCTTCTCTGTAATGATCCATATTCTCTGTACCAGCACCTTTGGCTGTATTTGCCACAGCATTCGTCGTGGGCCTTGCATCAATAATGAGATTTGTGGCAGTTGCTCCGTAAATGGGAGCATTTGAGGCACGCGACTGGGGTGACCAATGAGATTGGAAAATAGCTTCAATCAGTTTTTCGTCTTGTATCGATCTATTCTGCGTGAGCCCAACCATTGGCTGGCTCGAACGCGTGATAGTCCCCTTGAATTAAACATTAGAACTTAAGAAATAATGAAACGACAGGCACGAACGTAATTGGCCCAGTGCAGGTACGTGAGAACAGGTATTCGACATTTGCTTCGATATTTGGAAGCATACTGTAGCGTTGTGTCGCTGATCTTGGTTGGTATGACAAGCCGCGAGGGATACGTGGGACAGAACTAGAATCTCTGATTTACATCAACGACGCGACACTCCAGAGGACTATGGTGTACGCACAGAATAATCTCTATTGATATCAGTAAATCGCCAAGACTTGGTACGAGTCCCAACGCCCATTCTGCCAAATTCTTCTCTAGGTGAATATACCGACCAACCAGAGTTTGTCTGGTAGGGTAGGGTAGGATTGAAATAGAACGCGTAAAGTTGATTGACAGAGACTTTTTAAAAATATTGAGATCATACTCGACTGCAAAGCTGGAGACATACCAGCAACGGTTAGTTCCTTGACACTTTCAAAGACGTCGTGAGCATCGACGTCTTTGTCGAAAACAAGCGAGAATGTCTCGAAAGTCCGAGTATGGAATGTCAAAGGACACCGCCCTTCCAGCGTTTGAGGAAGTCGAGTGACCAACGACATGAGCGGATATGGTACCTGGGGATATTGTCAGGCAGACTGACACGATTAGTAGGGTATAACTTTACTGACCCATACCTCCTCCTTTTGCTGAGACTCATCAAATCTGAAGATAAGATGGTGGGCCGTCAAGTGAATTGTTCCTTTGGATGTGATTCCACCCTTCATCCAACCGACATTTTCGACCTTCCGACAATACCATATAGCTCAGTCATATTGGATAAAATACACGCACCTTAGATACTCGTATTGCATCCATTTAGATGAAAAGAATCACTTATAGGCGTGCCAGAAGCTCACGGTTATCCCTTTGGCCATATTTGTCAACCAGTCTATTTACAATTCTACTCGACAGGCCGCGAAAGTTCATGACCTTCTTGATCAGGTCCGCCTGTGGTCCGAATCCGAATCTTGTTGAGATTGAGTGTGTATTATTAGTCCTACAATCGTTACTGGTTCGTTGCTGAGATTACAGCCAGATTGCAACATTCATATCAAGCATTCAATTCAAGGTAACCTACACAACTACTAGTGACAATGCCAAACCGACGACTGACACCATGAAACCAACGGTTATGGAGCTACGAAGCCCAGTTGCTCCATTTTTACTGGCTGAATTGACTGACGATGAAGTGGCGGTCGCTGACCCTGCGCCACTGTACGTGCCAGTTGCTGATCCTGAATCACTGTCTGCGTCAGTGCCGGTTGCTGAGCTTGCTGTACTGGTACCGCTGGAGGTTGGTACAGATGTGCTAGTCGCTGTTCCTGAGCTGGTGGTCGAACTTCCAGCATTTATGGCATTGCTCTAGCGTTATCGTTTCAACAAATAGTCAAGCCTGCCCAATTGTTTCTTACCTTGAACTGCGCAAATGTCTTGGTGACGGTAGGATTAATCGCGAAAACCATGCCTGCATGACAATGGCTTTTCAAGCTTGGTTAATATTTTATACACGAAATATGGTTTGTCTTACACGGCAGGTACAGTCTGCGCACAGAAGAACCATAAAGGGGTGGCTGCGCTCGCCGCGTCCAGCGTTATGCTCCATTGTGCAACCATTGTACTGTTTGGTGGAATAGCTTGGAAGCCCGAGTTGACACCACCAGGGGCAAGTGTACAAGGATTGGCGAACGTCGATTGGGTAACAGACTACAGCATGAGTGAGCTACGTGGTAATCCATGGGATTGTGATACTGACATGATTCTTCGACATACTAGCGTGCTAGTCAGATTTGCAGAGAGTTGGAACTAAACAATAACTCACAAGGTGAACGCGATGGTATCGCCTGCTACAGCTTGAATGCTAGGCGGGTTAAATGTCAAAGTGGAATCCTGTCCAACCAAAACAACGTGAACAGCGCCAGTGCTGGAAGCACTCGTGGAGGAAGTCGAAGAGGCGCTTGGTGGGGAGGAAGGAGTTGATATATTCTTAGCATTCGCCTATCTTTGGCGTCAAAAAAGGTCCTTTACCTGGAGACAACCGGGCATTACCTGGAACTGGGCAAAAGTCTTAGTAGCCGTAGGGTTTACAGCAAACACCATTCCTGCGTGACAATGGCTAAGTGATCGGGATCTCAAAATGGGGCTTTTGTCATCAGATAGATCGATGCCTACCTGGCCGGATTTGTTTGCGCACAGTAGAACCAAAGAGGTGCCGAGACAGATTGAGCATTTAGGTTGAAAGAGAATGTCGGTTGCGAAGCCCCCGCAACAGGTTTGAATCCCGAATCAATTGCTGTACTGCTTGCCTTGACACAAGGATTATCAAAAGTTGACTGTGTGACGGTCTTATCATTGTTAAGTAAAGAGTGCCATAGTATTGTTCAATGTGACATACATGATTCTTGGACGTGCTGTAGGTAACGATGAGTTAGAATATATAGTTTTTACGACGACAGAAGTTCGTACAAAGTGAAGATGATCTGATCACCGGCCACGGCGCCAGATATACTTGGCGGGTCATACACCAATTGGTTGTTGGCACCAACAGCTACGTTGAATATCTTTGCAGATACAGAAAGGACAGACAGGAGGGCACAAAGCATAGAAGTAAACTTCATGATGCACAGCATACTCTCAAAGATCAAAAGCACTAAACGACCTGCGAATGAGTTTGCCTAAGGAAACGAGCCTAGATAATGCGTAACGGTCAGCTCTGCCAGTGGAGCAAAGCCATTTCGCTCACCCTGCTCGAAAAGACCAGCCGATGTGAAAGAAAGAAGAGGCGGGGGTGGGAAGTTGTCATGAAGATGGTCCTTATATAAGATCATCGATCATCGATCATTGGCTATGCATCCACCATCTGTTCCTGTTCTCAATTAGGTGAGCATAGAGGCGGACAGCCACAGAGACCGCCGACTGTCACTGGAAATCCAGTGCGTTGTCAATGCCAAGTGCAACCTATTCAAAGTGGTATCGGTTTTGACTGTATTTGGAAAACAAAGTAAAAAAAAAATCATTAACAAATTAGGGATAATAGTTCTGCATACACGAGTACCAGTACCATAAAAGTATCCCATCTCAGACAATCGTCAAGCCCTACGATCATAACTAATAAACTGCACTAATTTTATTATTATTAAAGAGTGATTCCTGCAACGAGACCGGCCAAGATGAGCATCCCAGCAGCATTGCCACTACGTCCGAGAGCCCCATTGGACTTGGTTGGCGTGGCTGCGGTCGAGGTGCTTGTGCTTGTGCTGTTGCCGCCAGTCGTGCTGTTCTCAGCGGCAGCCTGGAACTGGGCAAACGTGGCATTGGCCGGAGCATTGATTGCAAACACCATTCCAAGGTGGCAGTGACTGAGAGACGATGGAAATGAGAAAATGCCAGTGCCAACGAATATGTACTCACCTTGTAGGGTTTTTCTGTTTGCAGTAGAACCAAAGAGGTTTGGTGTCGTTGACCGTGACCATGAAAGTGGGTAAATTTGCGGTAGAGGTACCGTTTGCCACAGGCTCAAAGCCAGAATCGAGGGCATCAGCGCTTGCCTTGACGCAAGGGTTTGGGAAGGTAGATTGTGTGACAGTCTAACCAATCTAGTGTTAGGACGTGAAATAAAAGCGTAGGTATGGCGGGGCATACGTGGTTTTTTGCAACACTAAGGAAAGTCAGGGTAAGTAACACGGATTACGCGGCAAAAATGCCTCTTACAAAGTAAAGAGGACAGTGTCACCAGCGGCAGCCGTGATATTGGAAGGACTATAAGTCAGAGTCCCATTGGCACCGACCTGGACGGCGATTTGGGCGGCAGAGGCAGCAGTGGCAGCAGTCAAGAGGGAAGCAAGAGCAAGAGAGAAGCGCATATTGAACTAGACCCAGGCGTCAATGGAGGTGATGAACTGAAACGCGGGTTCACTCACCGTGGAAGAGATGGTTCGAAGGGAAGGATGGTTCGACGTGGTTAAGACGGGGCTGTTGATTTTATAGCCACCAACGAAGGGTCCATAACCATGGCTACCCACGGCCTATGAAAATGAATTGCTGACATGACTTATTATGATGTGCACGCTGGCCAGCCCCTTGTTACTTCATCAATGGGCGCTGTTCCACGGCCACGCATCCGCCCTTGTGATTGGACATGGATAAACAACACGGGTTGCGGGGTTACTTCCACTTGATTGCCGTTGACGCGATGCAATGCGTGACAGGTCACATGTGCGCGCAAATGCCTCGGGCCACCCTCTCCCCTCTCCGCGCCCTAGCAAGTACACTGCCCTTTAGTAGATCTCTATATCGCAGCTTCCACTCGTCTATTCCATTCAGGGACGTGTACAAGAATGCCGATCATAATGTACGTCGTTCAAGCTCTGACTAAAGTATGATTCAATGTGCTGGCTGTAGACATTCATGAAAATAACACAGGCAACGGACAGAGTTGCCCTCGTAGACTTCTATGCCAAGTATGCCTTCTGTTTCAATCCTTCGCTGATTTTTTAAATAAAATGCCTCAGGTGGTGTAGGCCGTGCCATCAGCTCTCGCCCATTTTGGAAAAGCTGTGCTCAGATGCAAGCGCCAAATCCGGAACTACCGACCGCCCGCTTGACCTTTTGACAATTGATGTCGAATCCAAGGATGGGTCTGTACTTGCGCAGCAGTATGGCGTAGGTCCCCCGTATCGACCGGCAATGCAGATGAATCTCAATTTCAATTAGGTCACAGCCCTACCTACGGTTTTTGCGTTTCGGGACGGAAAGACTATTAGCCAGTTTCGAGGAGCGATACCTGAACATGCCGTGCGGGAATTTATAGAAAAAATATAGCATAGCATCGATACACATAGCCCACACGAGCGCGCAGACATTTATACTGCTAAAGCGAATGGAGGAAATAAGGCGGCGAGAAAAGCAAGACAAAAGAAGAAAGAAAAAGCTAATGACGTCGATAATACAGTCTTGCAACAGTCTGCTCTTCTGTATGTCTAAATGGCACGTTGGCGAGACATTGGAGCAATGGAGTAGTCACATTATTGTATCGTGCACTTGCAGCCTGGTGTTTGCTGACCATAGTGGTCCTCCGCCCGCGCCACAGGACCCCATACGGATGGTACCTGAACGAAAAGTATAAGTTGACTGGAATTGCACCACACTTTTCACCATACAAGATGATCTTTTGTTGTTTTACAGTAGCGGATCAGGCTGTCGAGGACACCGTTAGCAGGAGCAATTCAATGAAAGAAGCGGACATGCCTAGCACTGGCCTCGCTAACACGCAGTCGTGGCCGGGCCAAGTCTTCTCGGAGCCGCTGGTTATGCTCGAGTAACCGTCGAAGCTTCAATTCAGACATGGATTGTCTACCACCGCCGCGAGCACTCATGGTCAAGGTAGGGTGGTGTTGAAATGGAGATGGGCTTGGCTAAGGGTTGTTCGAAATGCCTGATGATTAATGTGATGATTAATGAACGGTTGCAACGTGGCTAAGTGGCAGTCGCCGAGGCCACACTCAACTGATAATGGTACGCGATTGTGCCAGGAGAAGGTTCTGGAAGTCAATATTTCAATGGTCGCCGAAAAGGAAGGAGGAAATTTCCATCTGCGATTCAAGAGCACAGGAAGCGAATATTAACTGGTATATATAAAGAGTAACAAGAACCAAATGAGCGAATGTTAGTTGGACCGGTATATTAAGGATACGGGATATATGCTTTGCAACATCAGCGTTACATCAAAGATCCGTGAAGGCTGTCCTCTATGCCAAGGCCAAGGCAGGCGAGTAAATTCACATTATGATGCAGTGGCAGCCTTGCGCTGGTGGGGCATATGGGTCTTCACTTTTGCTGACAGGCCCCCAGACGGACGGCACCTGGAGTTACCTCAGTCAACGCCTAGGACATACTCGGTGTCGCGACGCACAAGGTGATCCTTGGTTGTTTTGCAGTAACGAATTAGACTAAGAAGACGTGAATATTTGCAGCGTTGATGACAGTAGCTGTCAGTTCACCTTGTACTGGCTTCGCTGACGCGTATGCGGGGTCTCTGCAGGTCCTCCTTCAACCGTTGATTGTGCTCTGTCAATCTGCGGAGCTTGAGCTCAGACATGGATTGCTGTGTAGCCATAAGTAAGTCACAAAGGCACGACCTGGAAAAAAAAATCGAACAGCTGACTTTATGAGGCCGTGTGCTCATGATTGGTTGATAGACCTAATATTGATTGCGGCACAAGCGACGATGGACCTGACTACGTTTATGGAGTTGTACGTTAACGTTGACCCAGACTTCTTCCACAAACCTTTGGGTGTAAGTAGGAGGATACGCCTGAACGTCCTGGTGAATACCCACTTATTGATGAGAAAACCCTTACGCCCTTTCGGAGTTCTAATTCCTTGTTAGTGTTTTTCCATGGGCCGTACTGGGGCAACTACTTTACGCAAGGTTCCTCGCCATGACTATCGACGAACAAGTCACTCAAGGTCCAGAGGTTTTTCTGCTATTTCTACTATGATCTGGAGTTTTCGACTGCATCTGCCGAGCAGGCTTTCAAAGAAGGCCGTCATCCGCTTATTCTCCGCAGCGGCGCGGCGTGCCTCGTTCATGGGCTCAACGGTCTCACAAGCATTATAGGTCTTACCATGACGACGACGATATCATGGAGCTTGTCGATAGCGAAGTAGAAAGCAATGACGCAGACTTTGTATGGGATGAAGAGCAAACGTTATTCTCAGATCTCATGGAAGAAGCGTACGTAATGTCAAGATACGCATATATGCGCCCTTTATCGTCGTTCAGCAACGTCAAGGGCGATGGCACTGAAGAATGGATGGACATTCTGGATTCCCTCCAAATCGCATTTGACGAAGACGCCATTGCACTAAAGAAGGATGTGGCTCAGGGATTTGTTCCGGCAGTCAACCGCATTAAGCATTATTACCGCGTCTTTGATGACCAGGATAAGATTTACGGTAAAGGACTTCTGATGCTAAATGCGACTCTCAAGGAGTACGAAATCATGTCCATCGCGACGGAAGACGATTTGAAAAAAGAATACGGCTCGGCCCAGGTACATATATGCACGTCTATGCTGTGCATGTATCGTATCTCATGGATGCAGAACAAGATCGAGGTGCTGCTCAAACAACTTGGCGAGACATATTCTCGGCGTGACAAACTCTGGATGAAGCTCCACGAGAAGATAGAACTGAATGGTGATATTAATGATGACTTGATGGCAGAAGCTTATCTGTGCAAGTTAGTGGATCCTGTGGCGCAAGTACTCCAAGTGACGGCGGCGAACGTGGAAAGAGAAATTGCAGGAATAGAGAAGATTAGAGCCAAGTCTGCAGAAAAGGAGGAGGGCAACAGTACGGTGTACACGGAGGAGATGCTAAGAGTGTTAAAGAGTCTTGCGTGAGAGAGGACCGGAAATTGATTTCCCAGGTCATGTAGGGTAGACTGTCCCCAACCCACATCACACGAGGCTTCACCCATGCCAGGCTTCGTGGACTGGTTCGTGGCAGAAAAGCTGGGGCTTACCAAGCTGCCTGAGTATTTGCCGACAGTGATATCCTCATTCCTGGCCTTCACGTTCATTCACCGCGTCGTGGCGCCTGCCGTGAGCAATGTAATTGCACCGGTCTCATACCAAGCCATCAAGAACACGAGAACGAGGAATACCTGGTGCGTAGTCTGCACCATTGTCCCAAGCAGGGATTGACACGTGCAGGGGAATCCATTTTACCTCTCAGATCAACGTATTGCTGCTTGTTCCGCTTGCACTGTGGTGTATCAAGGCGGACAGGCCAGATAGAAATGATCATTTTGACAGAGCGTTTGGTTGGGATGATCGTGCCGGCTTCGTGAACGCTATTGCCTGTGGGTGAGTAGTGCCCGGTCGTTCGGTTCCGTGTCACGACTTACCCGCAGCCAGTTATTTTCTCTGGGACTCTCTCGACGCCACTGTCAATTTTATCGACGCCGGTTACGTTGCTCATGGTACGCCTTTCTGCTCACACGTGTAGATCGTGCTTGTACATCCTTCATAGGAATGGCATGTTTTATCATCTATGCGCTGTCATTTGTAAGTCGCCGAAATGCAGCTCAGTAAACCTTTTTCATTAGAGTCTAGAAACCATTCGTATCATATTATGCTGTCCGATGCCTCATGTGGGAGGCAAGCACTTTCTTCTTGAACAACCATTGGTTAGTTGACGTGCTTTCATTTCGTTTGATGCTTTCATTCATCGAAAACAACAAAAGGTTTTTGGATAAGATAGGTCGCACGGGTTCCACGTTGCAGCTCGCGAATGGGTTGTGTCTGCTGCTAACGTTCTTCTCCGTTCGTATCATCTATGGTGGAAGTATTGTACGCCCCATTTCGCTTGGTTCAACTGCCCACTGAGGTACAGACAGTCTTACAACTTCTTTGTCACGCTGCGCCATGTCCATAACGATACGCCGTTCCTTTACACATTTGCTTATACCACGGGGAACATCCTCTTGCAGGGCCTTAACTGGTATTGGTCAGTACCCGTGCAGTTCCCAACGGAATTCTGATTGTCCTTTTTCGACAGGCTGGCAAAGATGATTGCAGCGTTGCGTAAACGATTTAATGGCAAGGCACCTGAGAACGGAAAGCTCATGAACAACGGTGTGGCTGCTAAAGTGAATGGTACGGCAGGTAAGAAGGACGAATGACGATTTTTGGTCTCTTGTTATCTATTCGATTGGATGCTTTTTGTAATTACGTTGCACCGTATATGAGCGTGAATGCAGCGTTCACCATGTCCCGAACTCCCTTCTCCCATGCGACGAGATTGACACGGCGTGATACTTCTATGCGTATGCTATCATCTGCAGAGTCGAGTATGCAATGTAAATAGGCAAACGCGAGCGCATCAAGCGGGGTTGGTTGGCTGAGGACCATAAGTCTGTGCCTGGTATTAAGTAAAAGGACTCACCTTGAACCGAGAAACCAACGATCTGTGCCGAGTCGTTCAGACAGAGCAGAGATGGCCTCTCGGTACTGTGTCATCAAAGCAGTCGACGAAACTCGAACACCAGATGGAGGAATGACTGATGCTATGCCAGTAGCAGGCGGTGGAGGTGGAGTAATCAAGGTTTGCAAGGAAGGACCGGGGGTGCTACTGGGCGCACTGGACGGCGTGTCTGAAGACCAAGTAAAAGACAGAGAAGGGGTAATAGAAAGCGACATGCAACTTTCGAAAAACGAGGGTTGTGGACGAGAGAGTAGCTCAGATGGAATGTTAGACGCGACGCGGTAGCGTAAGCAGAAGAACGCGTACCAGAGCAGCGTGAACTGTGCCTTCGAGAAGGCTGACCCACGCACGACTCTCGTCGTGTGCTGGTTCGTCTCTGTAGCCCTCAAGAATGGGATCAACTGGGCCTTGCTGGGAATCAGCCCAAGATGGAATGAGACGGGCGGGCAAGAGCTCGGGTTCATCAGCAGCGGGCACGAGAAGGTTGGGCAGGCGGCGGTCGATGCAGCCCTCGGGATGGATGTCGGACCGGACGTGGATGCCGGAGAGACCGCGAAGGGCGAGGTAGGCCTGCCACTTGAGGCATTCGACGTCTGCACTGAGAGACGAATTTTCAGAGTCTGGCTGGTGGATCCAAAGAGTGGGAGCCAAAATGGGCCTTTTTGCGGGAGGAAGGATGGACGAATAGGTGCGCAGGGGGAAGCGGGCGAACAAGGCTGCAAGCGGCGGCGGAAGAGCGAGCATTGCAGCCACCATGTCTGACCCCGGCTCGTCCCCGCCCTCCCCTTCCGCCACCCTACCGCCAGATTTGCCCGCTGCAAGGCCTTTCAGATTCACCTGGGACCCGGCTTCGCGCAGACGAGGCCCAGAGAGCGTCTCGGGTACCACAGAGGGCAGAGCCGCCGACTACATCGCCCCTAGGTTGGGTTTTCTCAACACTTCATCGACCGCTACTCTCCCCCTCACTGCTTTGCCCGCAGAATGGAGCTGCTCGCGCCATGGCTTCAACGGTCCGTAGCTCTCTCCTTCTCTCTCTATTCCTCTCATCATCATCTTCAGCAATCTCCACTGTCCTCAACCATCCTAATAAACGACAGGCTCCTCCAAAGCCGCATTCCACCTTGCCTGCGGTCCCTCCCGCTGATCTGCCCCGTGTGCGCAGGAAGGATTTTGATTCCTATCTACGCGCCGTAGCTCCGGAATGGGAATCGTACCAACGCAATACCCAACTCGGCCGTGAGGGCCAGGCTCGCCTCTCAACTCCCCGTGCATCTCTATCCTCTGCAGCAGACTTGTCTTCTCATACACCCGTCCCACCCCTTGATTCTGTTTCCCCCATCTTCTTTAGCCAGACTTTTGACCTTGGCGATCCACGCACGTTTGCAACCGTAACAGAGTATGTCCCTTTATCGCTCACTGGGACCACCGAGGCGGCCAATGGCGATCCATCAACTGACACGCAATTGCTTGACCGACTCTCACAGTATGCCGACACAGTGGAACAGCATTTAATTCATGAGATTTCCATCCGTTCGACTTCCTTCTTTGCTGCTCTTACCAATCTTCAGGATCTCCAAGCAGAGTCAGAACAATGTCTGGACAGGATTGCGCGCATGCGACGACTTCTGCAAGATGTCGATGAGCAGGGCGCGAAGCGTGGGCTGGAAATTGTTCGCACAGAGACCAAACTTGCCAATGTCAGCCGTGTACAGAATGGAATCAAGATGGTCGCTGGCGTTGCAGAGATGGCCGGCGTTGCAAAGGGGCTGGTTAATGCTGGGCAGTGGGGGCAGGCGTTGGATATGATTGAGGAGCTAGAGAAGCTCTGGGATGGTCCAGACGAAAGTGGAGAAGATAGTCGAAAGACGGACAAAGTGAAACGGATACCAAATGGCTATCCCAAACTATCGCCTATGGCAGAGGAGGATGGGGAAGGCAGTGGCGAAAAGCAACAGCATCATCTATCCAAAGCAAAACAAGATTTCCCCCTTTCATCTCTCCAAGCTTTTGCATCCCTGCCAGCACACCTGCGGGACCTGGTTCTAGAAATCGCGTCGTCATTGTCATCAGAAGTCGTTGGTGTTTTGCGAATTGACTTGAATGAGCGGATTTTAAAAAAGAGTCTGGACGAAAATGCTGCAGAACAAAACTTACGCGACCGTCTGATACCTCTATTGCATGGACTTGTCCGCACAAATGGCTTGAAAGAGACAACGTTATCATGGAGAGAGGTAATACTAGGTGAAATAAAAGGTATCATCAAAGCGGTGTGTGCTATAGTCACTCTAATTCATGGCAGTCTCGTTTAGACTCACCCTACATTGTAGCGACTGCCCGGTTTTGATGCCGATGACAGTGAGGAATCCGGACTGCAGAATGGGCAAGCCGATACTCGGTGCGTACGCGATGTGCTCGCGCCGCGCACGCACATACTCATGTGGGATTGCAGTGTCGCATTGGTAGACCACTTGCGAACCATGTCTCACGACGATTTCTCCAAGCTTATCCGTGGAATATATCAGAACCTATTCAATAGCATAGAAGGCATTCAGATACAAGGATCTGTGTTCATGGACATCATTAATATTATTATCAAGTAAGTTCCTGTAAACAACATTGCTTATCTATACTGAATCTTCTTGTTCATAGAAGGCACAAAACAAAATCACCACCGGATGCTACTTTACTGCAGGTAGATTTGAATGATATTCTATGTTCGGCTACAGAAGTAGCGCATATCCAAGTGGCTCGTGTGATTACAAGTCGCACAGAACAGCATGCGGCGCTTGAACTGCCCCGATTTTTGGCGTTTTTCCATGACAGTTGGGAATTTGTGATCAGATGCGAAACTCTTTGCAGGCGCATGATTGTGGGACTCCGAGGAGTAGTCGTTAGCCAGGTGCCGAGTTCATCTGACATTCCATGGAATGATTAATCAAACGGTTACTGTCAGGCAAAGGCATTTCTCCAAGCATTTCACCAAGTACGGCTTACGCGATCAGCGAAGCTGGTCGAAGATGAACAGTGGAACCAGGCAGAAGTACCATCTTCACTCCAGTACCTCGCACAGACGATACTGGACTGTGCTGTCCACGATTCACCGGAGCTCGTAATAAAACATGAGAATCCACTTTGGAGCTTGTCACCTTCTACGTCGTTGTCACCAAACGTAACCCTGGAGTCTGTCGACAGTGCGGAGACACTGATTGAAAATAATTCACATCCCCATTCTGCTGCTACGAGTCCAGCAAAAAACTTGCGCATTGACGACAGGAGTTATTTCATCGTTTCTGCAACTGCAGAGGTTCTAGGACTGCTACAAGATTACCTGCGTCTAGTCATTAATCTGTCATTGCTTACGACGGACACGATGAGCCGTGTAATCGAGTTCCTGAAGGCTTTCAATTCAAGGACATGTCAAGTGGTATTAGGGGCAGGGGCTATGCGGTCTGCCGGTCTGAAGAACATCACGGCCAAGCACTTGTGTTGAGTTTCCTTTCAGTTTCAAGGGTTGTGTCAATGTCATTGACGCTCCCATCAGCGCTGGCCTCCCAGTCCTTGTCCGTCATGTTTGAGTTGATCCCGTACGTCCGCGAAACATTTCGTCGGCATCTTAGCCCGAAGCAAGCCGTTATGCTAGTGGAATTTGATAAGCTTAAACGGGTGGGTTCTCTTCGCCTCAGCAACGGGTGACTGCTTACGTCTTTCACAGGACTTCCAAGAACATCAGAACGAGATTCATGCCAAGCTGATTGGGATCATGAGCGACAGGCTAAACGCCCACATCAAAACCCTGCAGGTGTGTATGCTTCCCATCATTATTTCATCGCAATGCTTTCGCGCAGTGCCCTGGGGTCTCGGTTCGGACCGGCTGCTAGCTATCTATTCATTCGCCATACCCCCACTGCTAACCTTATGATCTAACCAACAAAAAGAGCGTAGATCTATCTGCATCTAAACCTGGAAATGCCGTGAACGATTACATTGAAATTCTCGTGAGGGAAACGGTGACGCTACACAAGGTTCTTACACGCTACTTGGCGATACCGACAGTTGAGGTGCGACATTATCCCGGCGAACCGCGACCGAGGAGTTCTAATTCACTTTTCTTCTGATCCGCCTAACCTTTCACCCCTATAGTATGTCATGACGCAAGTACTAGCCGCAATCAATCATCGTTTATCAGAGGAGTATGGGAAGATTGAAATTCCTAATCAAGAAGCAAAGTCACGGTGAGCCCTGTTCATTGCAAGTGTGAGCCAGCGTCTCACGCTATTTGTCTGCCATGTCATCGGCAGACTATTGGCCGACGCAAAATACCTTCATCAGAAGCTGTCGGCCTTGAAGCACATTGGTACACCCTCGAACATGCTGGAAACGGTGATTGCGGAAAGACGTATAGGGCCTGCAGGGGAAGCTGCTCAAGTAACTTCACCACGTTCAGATCAATCGCCACAATCGCAACAGAAGTCATTGTCACGCAGTGCTACGATTACAGCCAGTGCGAATCAGCGACTGAGAGGACTGTTATCTGGACGATCACCAACGTTCGATAAGATGATAGGACCCCCGCGGAAAGAAACGCTACCACCTCCACACGTGTCGCGTACTTCATCCCCAGGGCCCACGGAGCCATCTGCATCCATGTCTGTCACATCATTGCTAAGTGCCGGATCTAGCGCGAGCACAAGTGTGGTTGCACTTGTTGACGGTGGCGGTGGCGCGAACGGCGTCGGATTGCCGCTGGTACATTCAGGATCATCTGAGAGCAGAGGTAGTTCTGGTGCTGATGGTTCTGGGTTTCGACGAATGGGATCACAAGTTAACGATGAGGAAGTCTCGGAGGCAATGATTGAGAGAAATTCGCCTCGCGAGGAAGACGGCGTGAGAGATAGCGATGTTGCTCTCGAAACGTCCAAGGTTCCAGAATAAAGGAACACGATCCTGTAACGGTGCACGAGCCCTTGCGAATCGGATAGGCCGTTTACTCCGACCCGTGGTGGATATGTACATTCTGGATACCATGTTTAGGCTGAACACGAGGTTCAAGGTTTTAGTACTTATGAAACCGTTGGGACAGGACGGGATAAGCTTTGGTCTGATTGCAATGATTTACGAGTAACTCCACAGGCACTTCACAGAAAGGGTTACGTGGGGCTGCGAACAGGAAATTGAAAATATATCCACATAAACATGATTGTATATGATGGCAGACTGACGCACGCCTTTGCAAAATCGAACGTGCATGGCTAGACGAACTAGCTTGGTTGGGCCAGAGTTGAGCGACTACGGGTACCGCTCTGGTCACAACGTAAGGGGAATGACAAGGACACGGGCAGACTATATATACGACCGGCGACTATGAGTCAAGTATAGCTAGCATTGTCAGGACAATGGTTAGCTAAGAATGTAACTAGGGGCTTGTACACGGGAGAATCATGAACCGGTTCACCGCGGCAGATCGGGCGCACTCAACCACAAAAGGCAGCTGGCCGACACCGGAGCATCATGCATGACGTATGGGGTCAGAGCGGGACTGGGCCGGGAGCACTGGCGGCGGTACGGGGAGGAGGACGGCGAGCAGTTTGTGCATCTCGGAAGTGACGTGACATGTCACGTGCGAGCCAGATCGAGTCAGCTGCAGAACTCGAAAAACGGATTTCAGTCACCAATGTCGCGACCTCCCAGGTCCGACCTATATAAGCTCCCCTTCTTCCCGCCTATTCTCTGTCCTCCTCCTCCTCCCCCTCCTACTCTCACCATGTTCGAGGACGTCTGCCTAGTCTGCGGACGCCACCTCCCCGACGACGGGTAACTCGCCTCCTCCTTCCCAGCATTGCTCTTTCTTATTTTTCTTCTTCTTCTTCTTCAGCCGTGCCTATTGCAGCAATGATTGCGAAAACGTCGACATTTATTCACCCTCTATCTCCTCAACAAGCAGTGCCATTTCCTCGCCTCACCTCGGCCACGGTGTCGGAGGCGATGTCCCTGCTCTTCCTCCTTCTGCTCTGGGCTCAGCAGCTTTCAAAAGACACCGTAATCGCGACAGGTGCTCTGTCTCGTCTTCGTCTGCTTCTTCCGCTTCTTGGTCTGTCCCTACCGATGACGAAGACGAGGAGCCTGCTTTGGGCATTAGTATCGAGAACAATCCACCTGACGGTCCAGAGCATGTGCATGATGTGAATTTAAAGTCCTCTACAAACGCTCATTCGGTCTGGTCTGCCGCATTATCTTATGCACGACTCCCTTCTGGCACAAACAATCGCTCGACTGTTCCTCATGTTCACAAAAGAACCCCCTCAGCCTCTCCTGGCCACGTGCGCGGGACCCCTCAAAGTGCACCTATACGTTCTCATTCATCCGCGGATGACGAAGAAGGTTATTCAGACTTTGCATTTCCTTCCCGAAATGGCTCGGAACCTGTTGAAACTTATCACTCTCTACATCCAGACGAGTCTGGAACAGCCAGGTCAAAACGGTCCCGCAATCGTGCGAGCCTACCCACCTACTTCTCGCTATTGCAAGTATCAAACCCACCGCATGAGGCACGGCACTCTCCCGTTTCGTCGTCTTCTGGTCTTACAATCGCACGAGCATCGCCTCCTACGCCAAAATTAGTCTTGTCCACAGGCGTTGTACATGCACAAGTGCAGGTGGCTAGTCTGGCACAGGGGGATACTATACAGGTTACTCCTCGTGGTCGACGACGGGTGCCTGGCACATCGAGAAATAGCCGCCGGTCGGGGGAATCTAGTTCTCCGTCGCCGTCGCTGTACCGCAATATGCCTTTTCCAGATGTGCTGCAGCATCCCGAAATTAGGGGTGCATCCAGGCACACGTCTAATTGGGCATCGGATCCTTGCGCCGGACGAGGTCGAAACACCTTTAGAAGGAATGTTTCGCCGCCGCCAAAGTCACATCTTGATGATCATTTAAACTCAAAAGCAAGGGCGAGGGGCCGCCTGCGGACCGAAGAATTGGACAGGTTCTCCCCCGAAGCGCCCGGCTTTGGCAATGGGCGCAGTGGATTGGTGAACAGAGAGCGGGGACGGCCTACGCTATACTATTAGGAGCAACATTGGACGTATATCTCCAAACGCAAAAATACCCCTTGGAAATTGAATCAAAATTATGTCATGTCGCATCATCATCATCTCACCTCCATTGGCTCGAAAAGCTATGCATCGTGTCTTTTATGGCACACAAAAATTCGTTCACTGCATGTTATATCGTATACGTTTGCATTTTCCATCTATTTCAGCGTAGTACAGTACACGCATCATATTAAAAAAGGGTGTTCCCTGGCGGCTTTTGGATTACAACTAGTAGCATTCGTAGTTGCCAATAGACTCTGTTGCTGTTGGAATTATCGAGCGTGCGTGCGAATGGACACGCGAGGACGCGCAGGTTGAGTCTTGCTTATCGTCCACAACGTCCATCTCTGGCATCCTACATCAGGCGCTCAATCGGCACCAGTGTCGCCATACTCGTCAGATTCGTCGGTCTCTCCTTTTTTCCCGGAATTAAACTGTATTCTAGCTGCAATCCGCTGAACTCCAAACTTTCGCAACCATTGCTTCACCTACCCATCCCACTTCGACGCGGCAGCCGCTGCTCCCTCCTGCCCGTGCCTCCTCCCCGCAACCGTCTCGTCTCCCACCCGATACGTCCGCCTTTGCCCCGGATTTGTTATCGTCTCCTCCGTATACCTTGACAAGCCTCGTACCGGCTACCCGCTCCAGGTCTGACCTCGAAAAGGACTCATTTGACACAAACCCACGTAGAAGAAGCGGAAGCATTGCAAGGAGTGGTAGCCTCGACGTACATCCCGTTGCACCTATCGGTACAGTATCTCCCGTTTCTCTTGATTTCTCGGGCCACGCCTCTGACTCGTGTTTAAATTGACCGGTCCATCCTACCCTCATCTCACTTCGCCATTGCTGTTCTTTGCACTCTCCTGGCATTCACAACCACAAACGGTCATGCGTTTTTGGGTCTTCACGTTCTGTACCTTGATACGTTCGCTGTACGTCAACGTGTTTGCTTTCATTATCGTCGCCCTTGCCGCGGGTGCTACACCTCGGGTATTAGAAGATTCTGAACAAACCCGTGCTCGCAAGAGGTTGAGGTTTGACAGTCCTTCCCCCTCTTCGTCAAGTCCACTACCGAAGCCTGCCGACCATCAATTCAACGCTAATCACCCCCCGGCTACCACTATTATGCGATTTTCCGAATCGGATCAGGATTCACTTCTTTCACCCTCACCAAACTATAATTCGTCACCAAGTCCATCTTCAGCGGTCATGGCCGATCCGGGGTACCAAATCAGTAATCCCACGACAAATGGAAACGTAAATGTTAACAATGGCTTTATGGCCTCTGCAAACGGGTCGACCTCAAATGGCATAGGGAATGGGATACATAAAACAAATGGAAAATCGGTCACGAGGGTGAATCTACCAGGAACTTTGTTGTATGACGACGACGATTCGTCGGTGGACCGGGAGGAATTTGTACGTCTAGTTATTCAAAGTTTGCGGGAGGTTGGGTATTAGTGAGCCTCGAGTCCTGATCCTTTCAGAGTACCTGACTCTCAAAATTATCAGTGAGAGCGCCGCTACACTAGAAGCGGAGTCTGGATATTCAATGGAAACAGAGCAAGTTTCGCAATTCAAGCAACATATCCTACACGGTCATTGGGCAAAGGCTGAGGCTGCTTTGACGCGTCTGGGCGTCAATGACGAGGCTTCCCTCATGGTAAGGTTCTTGTGCCGCTGAGGATATTGTATACATCTTTGATGTGAACAGGAAGCGCAGTTTCTGATTAGTGAACAAAAATACCTTGAACTCCTCGAGGCCAATAGGACGACCGCTGCGCTGTATGTCCTTCGAAACGAACTCGCCCCCCTAGAAATCGATTCAGACCATCTCCATATGTTGTCAAGGCCAGTTTACTTTATCTGCCCGGAAGTGAATGCTGACTTCGTAGACTATTGTAGTTTGATAATGTGCTCGGATCCCCAAGATGTACGACAACGAATGGGATGGGATGGCGCATTGGGCAAATCAAGGCAGCATCTTCTCAACAACCTGCATCGTGGGTACCAGCCTTCTTTCTATGCATGATTCCTCAGAACACATCCTTTTTGCAGGTTATATTCGTTCCTCTGTAATGATCCCGCCACGTCGACTCTCTACCATCATACAACAAGCACGACTTTACCAACGATCACGCTGTGTGTATCACAATTTACCATCAAGCTCCGTCGCATTCTCATTGTACACTGACCACCAATGCAACAAATCTGCTTTCCCGCGCCTCACGACCACTATTTTGGATGGACATACTGACGAGGTGTGGAACATAGAATGGAGCCATGATGGGACTTATCTCGCTAGTGCAAGCAAGGATAAGTCGGTGATAATATGGCACGTGGTTCGTATCAGAATTTGGCGAGAATGAATTGGTTTTTCTCATATGCTCTCACTAGGCATACACAAGTCCCGAGGCATCTTCACACGACTGGGTCATGCATCTAAGGTTGAAGGACCATCCATATCCAGTAGGATGCTTAGCATGGTCCATAGATGACTCATTGCTTCTGACCGGCGCAGAGCATTTTATCAAAATTTGGAACGCAAAGGTATGGGAGCGTTTTGTGTGAAAAAAAAAAACTTTTTTTGACAGGTTGTTTCGCAGACCGGTGTCTGCCTGCGTACGCTAGAAGAACATTCGGAACCTGTAACCGCGCTGGCCTGGCTACCGGATGGCTCAGGGTTTATTTCCGGGGGTCTGGACCGCAAGATCAACCAGTGGGTGAGTATATTACCCTTCACATCTACTTTTACCGATTAAATTGCTTTGCAGGATGCAGATGGCAAGCTGAAAGAGTCGTGGGGTACCACAGCCATTCGAGTCACAGACTTGGCGATTACGCCAGACTATACACGCCTAGTAACCATTGGCATGCACCATCAATTGCCTTCCGAACAGAACGCTCCTGCAAGGACACCACCTAATGACCATCAGCTATACGCCGGAGGCGTGCCTGCCGCCGCTACGGCGTCTTCCGTCACGTTGAATAGAAACACCAACAACAGACTAATTGTATACGATCTAGCGACGAAGCAAGTCATGACGTACGTCGTAGCAACACTCGATGACGTGAGCCTGATCGATTGACATTTACAGCTCTGTGAGGATGGAAGGAGAATTGACAAGTGTGAAGATTTCACAAAATTCACAATTTGCTTTGATTAATCACGCGCCCGACGTGAGATATGGCGTTTGTTTGATCGCGACATATTCTTACCTCCCCTGCGCAGGAAATCCATTTATGGGACCTCAAGGCCGCTCGAATTGCTCGAAAATTCGCAGGCCAGAATCAAGATAAGCATGTGATCAGGAGCTGTTTTGGTGGTGTTGATGGCTGTTTCATCGCAAGCGGAAGTGAAGGCTAGTGTATACTAACGTGAAGGAAGAAAAAGCTCAAATTATTTGTTTCTAAACAGATGGAAAGGTGTACGTTTGGCATCGCGACACGGGTGCGCTACTTGAAGCATTGCCTGGTCATGGCGAAGGCAGTGTTAACTCTGTTGCGTGGAATCCTCGTCATGAACGGATATTTGCATCGTGTTCAGATGACTATACAATACGGATATGGGAACCGACAATCTCGGAGTTGTCGCCGTCTTTAGCTGCCGACCATGCTGTCCCACTAGCGGAAGATCATGAAACAGGCAAGGGCAAAACGCGTCAGCAAGAACAAGACCAGGAAGAGTCCAACTACTCCACCGCAACAAGGTCCATCAGTAGCGGAGGAAGCCCGCCGACATGAACATCGGGTCTTTTCCATAATTGCGTTGGTTCCCATCCATCCTCTTTTTTTTACGGTTCGGCTTTCAGCATGTTCATAGCGCAAGCTTGCATACCTATTTACTTTCACCATAGACTTTTCCGTTTTCATCCAATCTTTGTACAATTGCATCACTCTGCACAACTATCTCTTTCATGTCAATATATTGCGTGCCATTGAATTCACTTGACAGGCCGTCCATAATAGGAAAGATGGCGGGTAGTTCGCGGCTTATCCCACGTCAAAAGTCACTAGTCACTGGTCAAGCTTATTATGCCGTCAAATACACATCGGAAATGAACCTAATTCTACATCCGGACCCGGGGATCTGCACGAATAGCGTAGTAACAGGAAACGAGCTGGTGCAAAGGCATCGTATCTAGATATATCGCACAAATATATAACCGCGACTAGCGATGGGCGAAGCGAGTAGGGGATAACGCGCCTTGCGGGAAATATATTCATCATATTTTTGTTGGGCGCTGCGAAAATGCACGATGCTTGGGAAGGAACAGGCATGCCATTGGATCTTTTTTTGGCGTCTTGACATGTGGGCGGTTCGGTATTGCATCGGCCGATGTCTGAGATGGCTGTGGGTCACCCGTCGTCATAGTGGTCGTATTAGATATGGACAAGGGCTTTTCTTGTTGCACAGCGTTTATTGACAGTGGCTCAGGGGCCTCATGGGGGGTGGTATCAGGAGAATACAACCGGCGTTTGACGGTAGTGACGGTCACGCGGCTCGGTTGACTATCCGTTTGAGGCGGCGGCGGAAGAAGCACTGGAATGGTAGGCGTGTAACCTTTGGAAGCAGGCATGGGCGGCATCATGCGTTTTCTGTACACCGCTTTCTGCATCTTGAAGGCTTCAGATCGAGTTTTCTGGAATAAGGACCTGGGTTGTGACATTCCCCCTGGAAAAAACGTAAGATCTCAGTGATATGGGGACCGGAGAATGGACGTACATCCGGGCTTAGAAGGTGGGAAGGGTGCAAGTTTTATTGCACGTTCTTTCTTCAAATCATCAGCTTCTTGTCGTTGTGAACGCAGTCTACATGCCAGCTCTTCTAAGCGTTTTGCTTCTGCTTCCTGCATTGCCTAGTGATATTATTATGGAATAAGGCGGGGACCATGTGGTCACTTACGAAATGACGATCTCTCCAAGATTTCGGGTCGTCTTCCTCACCTGCCAAATACACTTGTGCCATTCTTGGATATTTGCGGACGCAGAGGTCCATCCACAAATCTGCAGAGACAATGAGTAAAGGCACATAGAATCATTATAGAGGATAGTACCATCCATTTCATTCTGTAATTGCTGAGTAGACAGTTATTATAGTAACGATTTGTCGGTAGCATTACATAACATACCGGAGATGCCTCTTCTATCCGAAGTAGCTGCTCAGCGCTGCACCTCTCGAGTATCGGCTTCGCAAGATGAAAACATATTTCCGAGCCGAGCGTAGTGATGGCTAAGGTCTACACGTGAGTGGGAGAGATAAAGTAGTTATGGTACCATAGTACGCACAGTCAACGTGGGCGCCAGCCACTGTAGAAAGGACATGAGTCTAATCGCATTGACACTGAATTGAGGAGCAGACCTCGCTGGCATAGAGAGACCAAAGTCGGTATGCGGCGGTCTCCAGCTTCGTCGAGTTGCATGTTGCGGTGAATACCTCGCACCGTCCACAATATAACACCGATTACGTAATATTCGTTATAGCATCAACCCTCTTCAGTCCCTCTCAATCTTCTTCGTCCGACAAAGCATCATCTCGCTCTTGCTGAGCCTTCATAGCACCGACAATATCGTCCGATTGTCCCTTCTGCGCAGCCAGTCGTTGCCCTAAACTTAAGTGTTAGTTCGGCACCGATTTTGGAATTGCTGGCGAACGGATGAGGGTGTGTACAGCCTCTTGCGTTTTCCTCTCAAGCTTTGCAAGTTTCTTTTCCATCTCGCGTTTCAAATCCCAGTTCGGTCGTTTTGGCGCAATATTAAATACATCCTAAGGCGTTGTGTATCGGAGTTAATACAGAACAAGGCTGGTTTAGATACACCTACCAGTTCCTGCTGCCTGCGTTGCTCATCCTCGGCTATGATATTCTCGGCTAGCCCAGCTACAACATTTTCGACAGTGTCTTGCACATCTTCATATGCCTTGGCATGTTTTCGCAGCGTTCGCGTTTCGGGGTCAAAGTTACGATTTTTCAGAATGGTCCTGCAGGCAACGTTAGCACGTCCATTTGGCTGAATAATAATGAAGACGTGCCCTTCTTCGTCATTCTCGCCTGCTTTCCGCTTTCGAAGTGCAGTAAGACGTGCTTTACGCGCTTCAGAGGCTTCCAGGAGGGACATCGTGAGCAAATTGATGCTGACTAAGCGGTATGAATATCTGCCCAACTTTTTGCGGGACGCATTCTTATTACGATGTTTTCGTCCTGGAAAAGTGCATGCCTCAGAACTATCCAGAAGTTGCTGGTTACGACATGTATCAAAGGTCACAGACACTTGAGCGCATCACCAACGCGTTTTGTGCAAAAAAGCATTAATATGCAGGACTATACAACTGAAGTCATTCGGTGAGCTGATTTATTCCATTAGCTGCCAGTTTTTAATCCTGAAGTGATGAAGTAACTTCTCAATCATCGCACACATTGGTAAAACAAAAATATTATTATTCCTGTTGTGTAGCGCAGGTTAACTGTCTATAATAAGATCATGGCAAGTCGACTCTGGCTGATAGGTGGGTTCTGTCTTGCTCCGTGGGCACCTCAGAAACTCAGAATTGACGAATTCTCAATCAGATTACTTGAGGTAAACTGTACTTGACAAAACTGGTCCGAGCTTGATTAAGATGAGTAAGAATGCAGATGACTGGCACCATCCAAACCAAGCAAGGCACGAGAAATGAACAGGTTCTAGATAAACTGAAAGTTGAACGGGAAAGAGGTATCACAGGTGCGTGCAGATACACTAATCGAGCGAACACCATTTCACCAATTCTCCATAAGTCAAAGCTCAGACCGCAAGGTTAAGAATATCTACGCCACCGATATCCTTATGCTAACACAGGATCTTGTGTCAGTATGATATACCCATATGCGGGCAAGCATTATTTGTTGAATTTAATTGATACACCTGTTAGTTACGAAATTTGGAAACTCATGACAATTCTAATGACATATCTAGGGACACGTCGACTTTTCTTGGGAAGTTTCCAGGTCGCTAGCTGCTTGTCAAGGTGCCTTACTATTAGTATGGTCTCCATTTTATGTACCTTACGATGGCATCTGACTTTTCCAAGGTTGACGCAAGCCAAGGGATTCAGGCACAATCAATATCAGTCTTCCATGTGGCGAAAGAACGAGGGCTAACAATCGTACCAGTACTAAATAAGGTCAGACATGGCAACCTTAACCGTTCTTCTGCATCGCAAACAATTATTTGAGTTAGATCGATCTTCCAGCTGCACAACCCGAACGAGTGGCCGCTCAGCTTCAGGCTACTTTCGGCATTGATCCTTCGGATATTCTATCCATATCCGCGAAAACTGGCTCAGGCGTGGAGGCTGTATTGGATGCGATTATAAAGCGAATACCGCCCCCGAAGGGTTCAGAGACCGGATCTTTCAAAGCACTTCTATTTGACTCCTTGTGAATTTCCCCCCATCGGTCAATAAGCTTGTTTCTGATTAAGGCTGTATAGTTATGACCAGTACCGGGGTGTTATCTCATTACTAAGCGTTAAGGATGGCATCATACAGAAAGGTACGAGCGTTTCCTGTAAATGCTTGGGGCCCGCTTACTATCGTCTAGGTGATAAAATTGTGTCATGTCATACAAGGAAAAAGTACGAAATCACCGAACTCGGAATTCTGAATCCGGACGAAGTTCCTGTTGCCTGTATTCGTCCTGGACAAGTTGGGTATATTTCCTGCAACATGAAAGAATCATCCGAAGGTTGGGATATAATTATTGCTGGCCATCGACACTCATCCCACCTGCATAGCTCACATCGGTGACACGTTACATCGAATGGGCCAACCAGTAGAACCAATGCCCGGATTTCAGCCAATGAAGGCCATGGTGCGGCAATGTGTCTTCTGTTTTCGAACCGTGCCCAACATGGAAGGTAGGTTTATGCTGGAATATATCCAGTAGATAGCAACGACTTCCCGAAACTAGAGGAATCCATTAAGAGGGTATGCCTTCATAAGATTGATTCCAACTGAGATTTATTAATTCTACTGTAGTTGACGCTGACAGACCGCAGCGTGACGTTTCAACGAGAAACTTCATCGGCCCTTGGTCAAGGCTGTCGGCTGGGCTTCCTGGGAACACTTCACATGGACGTCTTCAGACAAAGGCTTGAGGATGAATATGCCGCCCAAGTTATAATAACAGCACCGACAGTTCCGTACAAAAGTATGTGCATCCGTTTAGTAACCTTTAGTACTTTCCTGACCAATGTAGTAATTTATCGTGACAGGGAACAGATTATCAGCAATCCAACGGAATTTCCTGACACCACTGATACCAGCGCACATGTCAAAGAGGTTCAAGAACCCGTCGTAAAAGCATCTATATTAGTGCCAGATGGTGAGCTGGCCCTATATTTTGCGGCAAATGATGAACCTGTTTGTTAGGTTTTGCAGGTGAAATGATGGAACTATGCTTCTTGCACCGAGCGTTAGACCTCGATCTGAAGTACATAGATGCCGATGCCGAAGAGTCTACATCACGTCGTGTTATTATGACCTGTATACTGCCTCTTTCTCAGATAGTAACTGATTTTTTCGACAAGCTAAAGAGTCGCAGTTGTGGATTTGCAAGTTTTGAGTACGTCTTCAGGTATTTTAATTGCTTAAACGCGAGCTTATTCTTTAGTTATGAGGATGCTGGATACATGAAAAGCGAAGTGGCAAAGGTGAATTATGGCATACTCGGGTCTTGCTTGGAGCTGTAACATTTTATAGATGTTGTTCCTTCTGAATGCAAAGCCGGTCGATGCACTGGCATTGATCGTGCACAAGTCAGAACAGGATGCCGTCGCGAGACGGTGGGTCAAGAAACTTCGTGAGTTTCCGCATATAATGTTACCAGAAATCGGTCTCAAAAGGGTGTCAGATACTGTCATACCACGACAGCTATTTGAAGTTCCCATCCAAGCAGCTGTTGGTAAGAAAATTATTGCGAGGGAAACCTTGAAAGCCCTCCGTCGAGATGTCACCGCGGGGCTCTATGGAGGTGGCACGAATTACATCCGTTTTGAGCAAACCTATTAAACGATCAGCACACAGGACATTACGAACGCAAGATGAAGCACCTCGAGAATCAAAAAGAGAGCAAGAAGCGTATGAGAAAATTAGGCAAAGTTGAATTGTCGCAAGATGCATTCTTCCAGATTCTACGCAAGGAATGATTGTCCAGTGTTTCAAACAACTCATTATACCAATCTATCTATCTACGTCACAACTCATTGTCTTCGTCATCGTACGTTTCTTTTAGTAACCTACAAGACCTCAAGCATAAGTGATATAGAAAAATGTAGACCTTACCGGTATATTGATGATGGTGGATGATCACCACTAAACAGTGCAAGTTTAGCACTGAACTGGAATGTAAGGTCCGATGGAGACTCACTCGTTCGTGATAAACGCGTCGATCAGCTCAGGCCGAACATAATCGTAATAGGGATTTAGCACCTCCACCTTGTCCACAAGATCACCCTCTTCGAAACGTAGTACATCATTCGGATCACCGAAATCATGTGCACCATATTCATGGTAGAGATTCCATAGCGGCGTCAGTTTGAACTGGCCAGTGCACACCACCACGGGAGTGCTATGTTCCCTCGCGGCCGTCGCGGTTATGAGTGAGCCCGTGATTGCAAACATACCGCCATTTGCTAACACGGCATGCGTACCAAGAATGACTTTGTTAACACGAGACATGAGTGCATATATCGATGAATCCGGCACAAGAAACGTGGAGATGCCATCAGACGATAAAGAATTTGCCATATCACGCCCAGCATAACTGGATCGTTATCGAACACGAAGCTTCAGTATGAGATATGAAGCGTGCCGAGTGGGGAATAAGATAGCTTACGATGGCGCCGTCTCTGCCACGATGACAGTGAAATTTCTATGATGAGCAGCAGATTTCAAGAAAGCTTCCACCGTTCTGGAAAAGCCTAGAGTAAGTATAATCTCGCTTTATTTGCGTCACTAACAACCAAAGCACACTTGTCCATGTGCTTACTCTGAATGTATATGATCTCTGGCATTCTTAGAAACGTGATCATAGACTGTCTCAAGCTCGTCCAGAACGTCTTGAATAGCCTCCATGACTAGCGGCTTTATTCCTCTTGCGAATGAATCCGGATCATCGGGATTATCCTCTTTGAGGGTACCCCTTGTCTCAGAGGCCTTTTGAGCTCCAATATGCTGCTTTCGAGGCTGCCCTTGGAGGACAAACTTGGCAATAGAAAATCTGCCGCCGCTCTCGGTTACGGAAGGAGATGCATTCTGACCGGTGGCAGCGTAGTACTCCTCCCTTATGTGATGTAGCAGTTTCCGCACAATATTACCTACCGAGTGTTCTGATGATATGAAAAAATAAGTATTAGGAAAGCAGTACGCAAAAAGGTTCCTAAACCTTTTGGCTGGGCGCCGACTAATTTGTGTCCCACCGAGCGTATGATGGTTATTAGCTGATTTATGTTTGAGAATTTGGCCTTTGTCACGACTTGGCGCAGGACAAGTACAGTCTCCAGGGCGGCGACGCGCGATCCAATGACTTGTCTGAACGATTAACGATGGATGAGATGGGGCATCAGATGGAAGCCTCATGAACTGACCGTCTGCGCAATTTTGAAGCCAACACCTCCACAGATCGGATATTCGCTGTGGTCGCTGTCGTTTGCACTTCCGCAGACATTTTCCACACGCGAGCGACAACAGCAGATCAAGATTGCTTACGTAAAACATGTTTTCAATACTAGCTAGTACTACTAGCACGCAAATCGAATCAGAACGCCATGCTATCATCCTTGCCACGAGGAGAAATGTGCCAATCAAGGATGTCAGCCCACTTGGGCAGAATCTCTGATATCTGTTCAACGTCTTTATCGCCTCGCCCAGAGAGGCACTGAATAGAAGTTGTCAACGCAAAACAGTTTATAAATTCACAGGTACTCACGACGACGATATCTTGGTCAGGCGGGAGACTACCTGCTACCCGAACAGCTTCCCAGATGGCATGGGAGGATTCCAGCGCTGTAAGAATTCTCAGGAAAGGAATCAAGGAGAATTTTTCCTGCTTTGATGCTCACCTGGTATGATGCCTTCGCTCTGAGTCAGCATACGGAACCCACGAAGCGCTTGCTCATCTGTTGCCACGACATATTCTGCCCTTCCAGAATCCTTCAACCAGGCATGCTCTGGGCCGACCCCAGGGTAATCCAATCCAGCACTGATCGAATGCGTTTCTACAATCTGGCCTTCTGCGGATTGCAGAACATATGTTCTAACACCATGAAGTACGCCCGGTTCGCCTTTCGCTAAAGTAGCGCTATGCCTGTCGCCCTCAACACCTTACATTTCATCAATTCAAAGAATTCGCAGGAAAAGAGGAATAGTACCTTCACCGGCTGCTTCAACGCCAATTAATCGAACATTCGTATCGGGTAAAAAAGCATGAAATGCTCCGATTGCATTACTTCCACCCCCAACGCAAGCAACGACAACATCAGGAAGCTTGTTCCGAGCTTCCTTGAGCTGGACTTTAATCTCTTGGCCGATAACCTTCTGAAAATCCCGAACGATAGTCGGGAATGGGTGTGGTCCGATGGCAGATCCAACAAGATAGTGAGTTGTCGCTAGATTTGTTACCCAATCACGCAAAGCGTCATTAACGGCGTCCTTTAGTGTACATGAACCAGATTTGACTGGGATAACCTCCGACAACTATGAGCAAGAACAAACTGATTAATCGCAACTAGATCACCTTTGCTCCTAGCATTTCAATTCTGAAGACATTGAGGGCTTGTCTTCGAACATCCTCAGAGCCCATGTAAATGACACATTCCATGCCGAATTTAGCGCAAACCGTCGCAGTCGCCACACCGTGCTGGCCTGCACCAGTTTCTGCGATTATTCGCTTCTTGCCAAGACGTTTGGCCAAAAGGATCTATTGCCTGCAGTCAGCTTGAAAGTGTGGTTTGTATTTCACTGCTCACTTGACCGATGGCATTATTGATCTTATGGGATCCTGTGTGATTTCTTTATGGAAATTCTGTTAGCTCTCGCCAAAGCATAAATCAATAGACCTACAGATCTTCTCGTTTCAGCCATATTTTTGCACCTCCTGCTTGTTTCGTCAAATTCTCAGCAAAATAAAGGCCAGATGGGCGGTTGATATAACCATAGTAACTGCGAAACTCTTTCAAGAAGGCTGGATCAGCCATGGCTGACTTGTGAGCCTCTTCTAGCTCGATTAAGCAGTCGACTAGGGCTTCTGGGACGTATTGTCCGCCAAATTGGCCAAACCGAGGGGGCAGCAAAGTAACAAGATTACTGACAACTTCCTTTGCATTAACTGGAGCTGTTTTTAATGCGCCGTTTTCGATTGCCGAACGAGCCTGTCGTCCGTTCTCTTTTCTAGTCATCTCATGACAGAAAGATTCGACGTGCTGCAGGAACTGATCTTCTGGAGACTGCTGGATGATACGAATTATGCGACTACCGATGACGACACCCTCGGCGCCTGCGTCTGCAACGGTGTCAAAATGAGATCGAGTCGCCACCCCAAAGCCGACGGCAACTGGGACAGTGGCATGTTTCTTGACTCGTGCAACTATGTCAGGCAGAGCACGGTTCATAGCAATTTTTTCGGAGGATCCAGTCGTGCCCATCTGATAAATGTCGGGCGTGAGGAATATACCCGAACGAAGGAGCTACATACCTTGGATACAATATAGATGAATGTGTCTGCGATAGATGCCAAGAACTCGACACGGTTTGCCTTTGTGGAAGGTGCGATCAATGGCACGTAAGAGAGACTGACCTTCCATCAGTAAATAATGAAACCATATCAAGTCCACTCACTCGGCCTTGGCACATTTTTCGCGGAAACCAATGGCTTCTTCCGGAGGAAGATCGACGACTATAAATCCATTTGCTCCTGCCTCGCGTGCATCCAGAATAGCCTTTTCTTCACCGTATGCAAGAATTGGATTATAATAACCTGTTTAATTTATCAGGCATATCTACTGATGATTTGCGAGATCATTCACCCATAAGGACAACTGGCACAGTGAGGCCTTTTCCGCGTGCCTCCTTCAGCTGAGATAGAATAGTTGTATAATTTATTTGATGTTTGAGTGCGACCTTGGTTAATGTTAGATAAATGAGCGAATATTATAAGATAGAATGCCTACAGTATTCGCCTCTTGAATAACGGGACCATCGGCGATGGGGTCTGAAAAAGGAATGCCGAGTTCGATGACATCTGCGCCTCCGTTTTGCATCGCAAGCAGCAGGGGAACTGTGTCGTCTTTGCGAGGAAAGCCAGCGGTGATGAAAGTCACCAGGGCAGTTGAGCCCTTCTAGCTGTCAATAGGCGAGGATGTGTAGTACGATATCAAGTACCTCTGCTTGCTTTGCTTGAAATGTCTTTCTAATCGCCTCCATCGAGGAAGACGAGTTGATCTACGCGAACCACGTGGTTTGCATGGAACTGTCCCAGCCTGCCGACGAATCTCGAGTGCTCGTAATCTACACCGGTATGCTAGCCTCAACACTCTCCCTCTTGTCTCAACCTCTTGGAAGGCGGCACAATTGGCATGCTCGTCGGTCATCAGGGCTATGTTCCAGAACCCCATTTTCTGACAGAAACTCTGAGAAGCCAGAATAGATTCCATGACCCCCTCCAGGACTCGTTATTCTCCAATGCTACAACAGTACAAAGCTTCAGGGAATGGAATACGAGCGGCAGGTCCAGCCCAATGAATCCCAATAATCTATCCTTGACAGCCCATCGAACTTTACCCGTGCGATCAACACGACCGGTCGGCCATACATCAACTCTGGGATTAATGCAAGAAACCCTCATTAAACAGCCTATGTGGGATAGGGTCTCAGAAGACGTATACGAGGCGCAACTTCCTAGCCTCGTAACGCCTCGGAGCTCCGTGCCCGGAGGAACTAGGAGCAAATCTATCCGGTACGCAATTCTCGAGGTTAGAAATCAATGGTTACCTAAGAGCAGTCTGATCAATATTCGCGCCAGTGGGACCCTTTAATGGATAGCAGTAATTTCGGCATCGACGGTACTGACCATATCGTATCTTGCTCGATTCACTTCACCATGATGATAATTAGACTGGATCCGAATCGCAATCGAGATTGAGCTCAACTATCAAACTTTTGATGCGTTTGTTGTGCTGCACGGCACGGATACCATGTCATACACTTCCAGCGCGCTTAGTTTTTTACTCGAGGACTTGGGAAAGACGGTGGTATGTTGCTCTTATATCAAATTTAACGCCATTCCGAGTTGGACTGGACTTTTTTTAAATTTAATTAATAGATCATGACTGGCGCCCAAATCCCTTTATCACAACTGCGCAACGACGCAGTCGACAATTTAATGGGTGCTCTCACTATCGCAGGACATTATATCATTCCAGGTAAATGTTATCGTTATGCATCGCGGATCCATTCGAGTGCTGTATTTAGAATGCTGCTTGTACTTCAACCACACACTTTATCGTGGCAATCGAGTTTCCAAGTTATCCTCTTACTCTTTCAGTGCCTTTGACAGCCCCAATTTCCCTCCTTTGGTCAACGGTACGTGGCCAAGCACTGCTGCAGTCACGGCCTTTAATTGTATCTCTGCTAGTGGGTATTGATATAGTGGTTAATTGGAACGATGTTATCAGGCAGACGAGTCTCCGCCGCTTCAGAGCCCACAGAGGTGTGTCCGGCTCCTAGTGCGGCTCGGTTTTATTAATGCCAGGCGGCTGAACCCTAGAAATGAGTCCCTACGTTGGTGAGTTTGATAGGTAGGAGGATTAAGCTACGACCAACTGCTTTCGCAAGCGGCACTACGCCTATTCCCTGGCATTACCGCTGCGACAGTCACCGCCTTCTTCGTGCCCCCCATACGTGGTGTTGTTCTAGAAACATTTGGAGCAGGCAACGCGCCACAGCGGGACGACCTTATCAATGCTATTAAAGAGGCCTGTGACCGGGGTATCATAGTCGTCGCTATCTCGCAGTGTGTCAAAGGGTCAGTGTCAGACGCTTATGAGACAGGCAGAGTCCTTCTACAAGCAGGTGTTATCCCAGGCAGTGACATGACGCCAGAGGTCTGCTTATTTCAAAATCTCGAAGATTTGTTTCCTGACTTACCCAGTGTGCCTTGACCAAACTTGCCTACCTACTATCGAAACCTGAGCTGTCTACCAAAGACATCCGGGAATTGATTGGCATGCCCCTCCGTGGTGAGCTCACGAGACCTGCCAGCGCTCCGCCCAACCAGCCAACGATTAACGATAACTTGGAGAAGATCCAGGATGTGCTCTCGCAGTTTGTCCGCCTTTCTCGGCCGCCTTCTCGAGGGCCTCGAATTGTGATTTCATCAGAACTTCCAGACTCATCGACACAGGAGGCGACAGCCCCGTGGACGTGGACAGCAGCCGAAGCAGCGACAGCGGAATCGGTTTTGCTTCCTTTCTTGATCCACCTCGCCGCAGCACGGGATGACCTAGAAAGCCTCAAGTTTTGCCTTTCTGCAGGTCCTGAAGCAGATCCTTCTCCCGTTCCTGTAATTCGTCAGTATGGTAGCATCGCAGGCGGTCTCGTCAATTGCTTGGAGCCTGCTACCGGCCGTTCGCCACTCCATGTTGCTGCCTTGAATGGCAATATCAGATCCGTGGACATACTTCTACGTTCAGGTGCATTAGTACATCTGCGCGATACATTGGGCCATACTGCTTTGTACTACGTGAGTCGCAATGAAGTGCTTGTTGCCATGTGTAGCTGGAATTCTTATTATAGGCTGCACGGCAAGGCCATGAGCCTGTAGTTGATGAGCTGGTTCAAGCAGGAGCAACTCCAGGAGGCGTCGATTCAAGCTATGTAGAGATGGCAATAAATAATGCCTTCCTGTTGGGCGATCAGCGCTCACTTCGGATTTGGGCCAAGACGGGTGCTACTATACCAGATAGAGCCAGCCCCCACTAATGATAGTTAAGATTTTTGATACAATAAATTATCCAATGAAAGCTAGAAATTACAGAGCGCATAACCAATGTTACATTTCAACTATTTGAACTTCGTCATTGCTCTCGCTGGCAAGTGCATCTTTAATACAATCGTACAACGTCCGCAGGAAAAGCGAAAGCTGTTTTTTGCTAAATGAGAATGGTTGATTTAAAAATCCAAGTTTTTCGACAAAGTCAGGTGATTCCTTGTCCAGGTCGTCAGGAGTATACTGTATTGATTGTTCGTCGGGGTCACCATTTTTGCCCAGAAAAACGGTTCGCAAGGTAAACGCCACACCTGAGCAGCATTTTTGAGTGCAACAAAGCATTATTTGATCAATCAAGCCTACTTTTTTGCGCGGACACATCGTCTTCAGAGTAGGTATATATGCACTTCAAAGTCCAATCGTCTGCACCTGGCTTATGACTCGGCTGGTACTTCATATTTGTGACAAGCAAGTTAGTGACATCCTCATAAAAGCGAATGACTTGCGCATTCTTGGGGTCTTCGAAGGCCGTACCAGGAATTCGACCTCGGGAAACTGTCTGTGGGGTACGGTGCGACTTGTCAGAAAGACGTTTCGCGTGTTCAATTTCTGCCTTGAGCTCAATCCGCAGCTCATTCTCTGTTTGGCGTAATCTGTCGATCAATTTGTCCTTCTCTTTCAGCTGATCTCTTAATTGATTATTCTCCCTCAATAGCTTTCGCTGAGCTTCGTCGGCAGCCTCACGTGTTATCATATGGAGGATACCCAGTGTCAGTGGCTCCTTTTGCGCCAATTGAGATGAAAGCCCCTCAATCAAAGCTTCTTTCGCTTAGAGAACAATTCAGGGAGTAAACCTAACAACAATACATTAAACCTACACTTTAGCTCAAGCTGATATTGATCATCCAGTGCCTTCATCAACTTCTCAGCTTCTGTATCCCGTATTCGATGTGTTTCCTCCAATTTCTCTGTTAGCAACTGGACCTGTTCTTGAGACTAGAAACCTAAATGAGCATCTTAACATTCAGAAAGGGAACAAGAAAGCGACTGACACGGCGGAGCCTGTCCTGTAGTTTGACCACTTCCCTACTGCTTTTGTCCTTGATTCCTCCTCCGTGGGCGGCAATAATAGCTCGGACGGTCTCTTCTTGGGCCACGTTCATTTCGTCCTCCAGCTCTTCCACAGCATCCACGTCGATAGTGGCTGCCTCGGGAGATGCTGCTTTCGTCTTTGCCGCAGGAGCCTTTGCTTTCCCCTTTCCCTTCCCCGTTGACTTGCCGTTCACAGTGGTCGAACGAGCCGTTCCTTTTCCCTCCTTTGTAACATCCACCATTTCGATGTCTTCGTCGGCGTTACGCTCCACTTCATGTTCCTGAATTATTTCTTGCACGTCCGAGGAGACATCGTCAATTGAAGATTGTTTTTTTCGTGGATCAACTGCTTTTTTGCTCGTGCTAGTAGCCTTGGGTGCCCTAGACGGCTTAGAGGATGGTCCCGCCTCTGAGTTTGGATTCTTACGCGGCTTCCTGGTTTGTCTATGTGGAGGAAGCGGCGTTGTTGGTGAAAATCCGCCGAGATCTTGCTGTATAATGAATGAACGCGAGGAAACAAACTGGAAATCGCGTACCTTCAGAGTCGGACATGACAGTGTGACAAGACGTGAAGTGATGTGACATGTGACAACTATTCATTAGCTACTTATATACTCTACTACAATATGGTTTAGAAATACACAATGATAACATAGCTGACTAGTGCAGGTGCGGGGTGCAAGATCTGAACAAATGAGAGTGCGACCATGGCGAGAAAAAAGGAATGTGACCAAAATAAACCCTTATAACGCTATAAGATAACACATAAACACATCAAGATTAGTTTGATAAACGAATAGTACGACTCAGTTTGCTTCAAAGTTCGATGGAGGAATGAAGTGGTAGGCTCGGCTTGGCGGCCTTGATGTTTGTTTCTGACTCTTCGTTAATGTTTGGCGGTGCGTATAGTGGTAGGGGAACTGAATAGTCAATTTTGCGATCTCCTTCTTCATCATAGAGTTGTGAATATGCAGGAAGAGGATATGGGGTTGTGGTCCCTGACGTCGAATGTGGCACTGGAGAAGGCGACACGGAATGCAGTTCCCTTTGAGAAGGCATGGGAGGAAGAACGTTAACCATGGTGACCGGTACCTTCATGGTAAGGCAATCATGTAGCCGATTTCTGTTGACATCGTCATCGTATGATAAGGTCACCCGCAAAATAACCTCGTGAGCTATCTGGAACAGAGGGGTCCGCATGGAAGGTAACAATTCAACCGGTTCAGTACACCAGTCCGCAGCATCAACGACCGTTTGTTCAGACGCAAATGGTAACGAAACCTCGATTGTATACCAGTCTGGGTTGTCTTTTGGGACGCTATCATCTGTGAACGCGTAATTGTCCCTGCCAAAGCAGTGTCTTCCACTTTCACCCTGGGGCAAAAATGAGACGACACGGATGCTGGCATCCATGGGCTTTGCTGGAGAGATAGCAAGGCCATATTCGTAAACGTTGCCAACTGGATGGGGTGTGAGAAGTGGTTCATTTGGAGGCTGTCTGTCTCTGGGTGGCACGGGATACGCCTCTAGGTAAGATGCAGATGCAGAAGATCTATGCGATGCCACATTATGAGCTGTGAGTGGGTGTGACCAAAAAAAAAAAACCAAACCTGTATTTTTCTTTCTGCGCAATGTCAACAGCGATCTCTTTCACTTGTAGGCGCTTGCAATGTACTGAATCCAAGCCGCTAGTGCGCAGACGTAGTACGACGGGCAAGATATTTGCTTGTATGTCGACAAACTCGGGAACGGCGACGACGACCTGAATTTTCTCTAGGATATTTGTAGGTATACTGGATTTGTTGACCAGAGGGCTCGTTTTTATCATATAGCTGGTCGTGGCAGGGTTGAATGGCACGTCGGATGGCGGTTCTGCAAATCGTCGCAAGCATATTCGTTTCTGAGAACGCGCATGACGTATACGGGATCGGAAAGGAGTGCATAGCGTTGCGAATGACCAAGTGTGACAATCGTTTGAAGTGGCGAATTTTGCAGTGGCATGCAGACCGTATTTCACGCCAAGGTCGGCGATTCCGATGGAAGTGGTTTCTGGGAGCCATCCAGGAATGGGCAAGTTAAACACTACGTTCCAAACGCCTACTCGCCAAATGAGTTGGAAAGAAAAAGAAAAAATGGGCAAGGGGAGACTAGTTACAGTCATCAGCCGAATCTTCGTCTCCTTCGTTAGATAGTCCTACTGGCCCGCCAGTCACCAGCTCTCGCGAGAAAGAGCACAGCCGCACAGCCGAGTAACCTACTTTGGGGTTAAGGACCTCAGTCTGACCCTCAAAGGTAAGTTGTAGCGACTGCAGCAGCAGGCGCGTGGTCGACCTGCGCTCAAAAAGAGAATAGGGAGATTTTATTGAGATGGAGACATGTCCGGACAAAGAGTATGCAGAACTAGTGAGGGGGGTTAGTTGAGCGGGCGGGAAGGAAAACAGCTGGCCAGAGGACTTACAGAGTATCTGGCAAGCCATACATGTCAATTGATTCTGCCAAGGGAACGATATCTATAGAGATAGACATTGTTAGTGGAAGATGAAAAGGAAAGAGGTTGCAGCGGACGAGGAGGAAGACCAACAAAGGAATATATAATTGAGGCAGACCTCATATCAAGGGAATAGATCGCCTAATAAGGCTGGACCTTGTGTAGCCGGACATGACGAATGGCAGTGTAATTAAACCTAGGACAGACTCGGACAAGGTTTGGTCCCTTCATTCCATCTCATTCCATCAATCATCTCAACACATGGCAGTGCTGACTCAGCAGTATCAGATTAGGCCACAATGCACAGGCTAGCTTTGGCCTCCAACCAGGCCGCGGCCCACAATTTGTCCATTGTCCCCCACAATGACTTTCCGTTGCAAGGTTACATACAACAATGTCTTTTTCCCTGACTTCCCCCTTTTGACCTACAATGACTCGTGTTTTTTTTTTTGCGTTCCCACATCATCCAAATACTTTGGATACCGCTAGCTCGTCCTCAGGGAGCCTTCTCAATTGCTTCCTCCGACTCGTTTCTTGTTCGGCGTCTTTCCGCCTGCTGTATCGGCTGCCCTTTTCCCGTCTTAGCATCGATCGAACAGCCGACGGAGATATGAACTCTGTAGAGCGAGTCATGACAATTTGGGACTACAAAACTCGATTACCCACCCGTATTAGAGTACACGGTGGCGCCGCTGAACGCGCCTTCGAATATACGAATTGGAGTCAGGACGAAGCGTGGCCCTATCTCCACCAACGTGGTCTGCTGCGGCCCATTTGGTTGCAACGGGTCCTTTTCAATTATCTACATGGACGACTGTTGAGTCACGAACCCGGATTCCCGGATTCGGTGCACGGGCATACCTGATAATTACGAAACCATATCTTCGAATCCAAGATGGAAAATGTCAGGATGTGGTCAACAAACGGCTTCGCTCTCCGCGCCGTCGAGGGAACGCCAAATATCTGGGTCGCACTTATTAGCCAGGGTGTCCATCCCTCCTCCGTTGACTCGCCATGACTCACGTGTATAAAAATTTCTTTGGTCAATTTGCCCCACTCTGTCTCATCAAATTGCCTGTCAAAAGATACAAGTCCACGACTTCCTTTCAAGCAATTCCCGGTCATTTTCAATTCATCCATCGTATGTATATTCTGTACATGCATCTTGATGCTGGGCCCGTTGGGCGTCTTCGCTGCCCAAAGATAGAGATCTTCGTGCCGCCTTGCTTCGAAAAACAAGGTATTGTTACAGTTGTTCAAGTCAGCCAGCTCAGGTAGCAGATTGAGATGGTTTTTCGAATCGAGCTTTGAATCTGACTGACTGTCACAATTGGTGGCATGTATGAAAACGACATCGACGGACCTTTTTTGACATGAGGCAACAAAGCTTCGAGGTCGTTCATAAGGTGCCTCATTCGATGATTGATTCCCCGCGAAGACAACAGTAATACTCTTTGCTTGTTCTTTCGCGGAGCCGGAATTTCGTCAACGTCCATCGCATTTGCTTTTCTTTTGCCCTTCTCCTCGGCCTTTACAGCATTGGCCTTCTGCATCTTCAGAACAGAAGCCATATTTCTCTCCGATGTGGCGGTTCGCAAATATGTGTTTATTACATAATGCGTAGGAGCTTGTAAAAACTATGGGTACAGAAGAATCGCAAAAAACTAAATCCCGTATGTGTTGCAGCAAACGTAGAGGAACAAGAAAGCCAAAAAAAAAAAGAAAAGAAAAACCAGGAAGACTAGAGCTATGTTACGAAGACTGCTGCTGCACACGAATCTGCTTTTGCTTTTCCTGTTCCAACCGCTAGTGTTGTTTCGAGTATCAGCAACATGTTACAAGACGAAAAGCATGAACCTACGTGGTACAGAAGCTGAACTGCCATCTGTATGTTGGCTGGCTGACCCGTGATGACAACCAAACGTTCTCCCTCCCCTCCTGAGGGAGCTGGTGCACCATTCACCCCAACACCCACCGCTCCTGGCTCCATGATTTTAATTTGACTGGCACTCATATTTCTAATCTCATTGATTTTGCTTCCTCCTTTGCCTATGATACAGCCGACGAGATCATTCGGAATATATATTTGCTGAGTCTGTAACTGTTGGGGTGGATGATGTGGAGGGGGAGGGGGAGGTGGGCCATATGGACCGTAACCAGGTACATAAGAGGACCCAGTATGCATTGGACGACGAGAATTTCCAGGTCGGTAGACTGAATGAGACGCCTGAGGCATCCGCTCTTGGGCTTCTATCAGGATATTGCCAATGTAGTATGTAGCAATGTGAATAGCATCAGCAACGCCAGCAACGCTGAGAACTCGCTAATAACCCATTGTAAGAATCAGAACAGCTCCAAATTTATGTCAATACCTCTGTAGAACCTGGAAGCATGCCTTCGCTTGCGTTCAATCGAGCACCACTTGCCTCCTGGATTTCTTTAATTTTGCAACCTTGTTTACCAATAACTGAGCCCATCCGCGAATTGGGTATCATGAATTTGATAGTTACGGCGCGGCTGCCAGGGACAGATGGCACATCAAATGGTTCATCATTGATACGACGTACGATGAGACCAAATGCCTTTGAACCAGGATAAATTTGCACATGTATTTATGATAGGAAGACGAACTTTGGACACCGCGTCCAGTGGGCCGCTGACATTCAGTATTCGCTCGGGATTTCCAGGTATGCTTTCGGATACGACGACACGAGCGCCGCTTCTCTCGCGAATTTCGTTGACATGCGCACCTCCTCTACCGATGATAATGGAGGCGTCCTGCGTGACGATCAGACACCGCATATGGATCTGAGCGGTCGGCGGGGGAGGCGGCGCAGACGAGGATGTAGAAGGTGCTGCTGAAGTGGTTGCTGAACTAGATTTGTTACCGTTGATGATCGTAGAAGCACTCTTGTTGTCACCTGATTTGTCAGACTGGTTTGAAGTAGGAGTCGACGAGAAATTGTCATCGTTTGCAACAGTCGCATCATTCATTTTGAAGTCTGGTGCGGCCGTGGCAGGACTGGAAGCGGGGGCGTCATTCGACGGAATTGTGGCGCCGGTATTTGCGCGCTTGTTCTTGTGGTGTTCGCTATCGGAAGGGGAACGAGAGCGCTTTCGGGTCGAGTCAGCGTCAGGCATGGCGTAAGAATGTAGGGTGCGGGGCCAGATGAGGACGGAGGAATAGCAAGGCCTGATGGAGGCATCGGGGAGGTGAGGGGTGCGAGAGGGTAGGAAGCGGAGTCGAACGAACAGAACACTCACCTCGGCTACGATGGAGAACGGCAAGTTACGCGTGTCGCCACTCGCACGCCAAACACACAATACATACACGACCATACATGACTACATAATGACATATAAATATAATCAAACATACAACCAGCCACAACGTCATTTACAATGGACGCGGGCGCGTTTGTCGTCCGCGTCGCCTTGGCCCTACTCACTCGCTCCTTCTTTCAGCCAGACGAGTATTTCCAGTCCCTCGAGCCTGCGCATCGCATCGTCTTTGGCTACGGAGTCATCACCTGGGAATGGCTCTCTTCCACTCCCATCCGCTCCATCATCTATCCCTCCCTCAATATCCCCCTCTACGCCCTCCTCCGCGCAACTGGTCTTGCAGAAGCAGGTGCACTGGGTGACTGGCTTCTGGTACGTCCGTCGCTGACCGTTTCGTCCCATCCGTCCCGTCCCTTAAGCTTTTTGGATAGATTGCCTGTCCCCGTGTATTGCACGGATGTCTTGCTTCCCTCACAGATATCTGGCTTGCTCGTCTTACAAGGAGAGTGCTCGGTGAACATTACATTCCCATTGCCGTGCGTCAAGCTCTTTATGATAATCGTCTGCCTGAACCCAAGTGACGAAGCTATTTCTATCCTTGACTTGCTTTTTCCATGCTCTCGCCCTGTCGCGATCCTTGTCCAATTCGCTCGAGACTTCGCTGACGACAATTGCATTTGCGAATTATCCGTGGGATGCTACCACTTTATCAAACCCGAACGTCTATTTCCAGCGGTACGTTGCTCCTGTCCACTTAGCCTTCTTTGCATACCCAGGATTAGGTCCCGCCTTCGCATCATGTTCATTTTCGTGGCTCTGGCGTGTATGATCCGACCCACGAATGCCATCATTTGGATCTACCTCATTGCAAAACTTCTTTCGATTCTCCTGCCTTATAAACGCCTCGTCAAATCCGTCATACAAGATGCAGCTATCATAGGGTATTACGGTACAGAAAACTGTTGACAGTGAACTGATTCTTCATAGTGCATGTGCTTTAGCAACACTAACGCTCATCGATTCTGTTTATTATGGCAAGCTGACTTGCACACCTGTCAACTTCATTATCACCAATTTATCTCCGGTATCCATGTTCTACGGCTTGAGCTCTTGGCACTATTATTTCTCCCAGGGCTTACCTGTGTTATGCACAACGTCTCTCCCATTCGTGCTGCATGGCATGTGGACCTGCGTCAAATCGAAGAGAGCCATCGCTTTACGAACTATGACTGAAGCAGTGTTTTGGACTATTGGAATATATTCTCTTGCCGGCCACAAAGAGTGGCGGTTCATCCATCCACTTTTACCTCTTTTACATGTCCTGGCTACCAAGTCTCTCGACGATCTCGCGACATCAAAGTGGCAAAGAAAAACGAAACATCTAGCCATGCCCGCGATCCCCCTGCGATATCTAATGTGGTTATTGTTGACTTGTCCTTTAGCTCTTTACGTGGTACTTTTCTATTGCAGCGCACCGATAAGCGCCATTTCGTTTCTCCGCTCGCTTCCTCGCCACACTTTGAAAAATACAACGATTGGCGTTTTGATGCCTTGTCATTCCATTCCAGGCCAAGCCTACCTTCACCGAGAGGAGCTTGCTTACGGTCGATTATGGGCGCTAGGTTGCGAACCTCCCTTGCAGTGCGTGATATCATCACTTGTAGTTATCCACAATAGCACTCTGACTGACGTGATAGTGGACAAGACTTGGCTCACTATCGTGACCAGACAGACGTCTTCTACAGTTCCCCAATATCCTATCTGCAGAGATATTTTCCACCAACGGTCAACATATCTTTTCCACTTTCTCCTTATCCAGCGACCGTTCCTGGTGCGCTAGCTAAACCAGGACCTGACGGACAATATCCATGGAAACATGAATGGCCCACCTATCTCATATTCTTTGGTTGCCTGTTGGAAGGGGAAGGTGTTGAAAGGCTATTTGTCGACCGGGGATACGCCGAAGTGTGGAAGAGGGGACGTCGTTGGGAGGGCGATGATAAGAGGAAGGGTGGCGTTCGCATTTGGAAATGGAATGGTGACTATAATTATGCCAACAGATAATAGATCTGGTACTACAAGCATTCTAAGCTACATACGTTACTCCGGTTCAAGCACATTTCAAAGTTTGGATAGATCACGTCCCCAAATACCCCTGGGAGGTTGTCTCATTCGCGAGGACACTACTGAAGAAAATCAACATACCGAATGATCCAATCGGCCATCAGAAGGGCTCTAGTTCTAGCCGATACTTGCTCGCTCCAATATATGCTGCGCCATGCATACATTGCAATCAGCCCGCCAGTAAGCGACAAACTCCCAAAGTCAAACACAGCAGCATTGCCTATGTAAGCCAGGCTACCCAGGTGGCGGTATCGGAATGGATCGCCGAGCGCTTCATCCGCCATCTCAGTAGTGATATCATTGGCCTTTAACGTTTCTGACTTGTGTGCGAATTCGTGCAACATTTTACCAACATATTTGCCCTGTTGTGATGCTACTTGCGCTGTCTGTATAACCTCATTGACTCGCAAAGACCCCATATATTTCGAGGAACTTACGGCTGGCAATGCAGTGATTCGAGTCCCAATATCCTGCAGCAATGCCAGTAGTTCGTTCAAAGAGAGGTTGTCGTCTGCATCGGTATCATATCGCTTGAATAGTTCTTTGACCTAATCCTAACATGAAAATGCATCGCGCAACCGGAAGGAACTTACCTTTTGCAAATGCTTTTCGGCCATTGGAATGCGTTTTTTGATTTTCTCCACTATGATCGTTAATCGCGACAGTCGCGCAGCTATTTAACTTACCCATGAATTCCCACTCGTCTATATCAATCATGCCATTTTTATCTTTGTCAGCTTCGTCCACTAGTTCTATGAAGTGATCAATGATTGAAGTCTCAATCTTTGTAAAATGAGTCACGAGCAGGTTTTGCGAGCATCAGGTCTTCAGACGTACCGTAGCGCAATCTCCAATGGCGTACACTTCACCACGTGGGGCACCTTTGACTCGAAGGTATGCATCTACTTCAATAGCTTTCCTGTGCACCTGGTTGGGCAAGTAAGTTGTTACCTTCTCAGTGAATGGATTCATCGCAATCCCAGTGGACCAAAGTGTAAAATTTGTTGGTATTTCATGCTTACGAAGCGTACCGTCGGGGTCTTTGCTAGTGTATGTCACCTTGTCCGGCCCCACGGCGCTTACGCTGCGACAATCTGAGTCGAAATGCCAGGAATCGTAAAGTGAGGCCCTCACCGTGCCAAGGTGATCAAATTTACACCATCTCTTTTGAATTTTTGCTAGCGCCACAAGTTAGCTCCTGTGAACCAATTAATGATGGCATACCTCGGCATAGTTGCTGATGGCTTCAGAATACTGCGATAATTCAATGCATAGGCATAGGAGCGTCAGCAATTACTCACGGTATTCAGAATGTGCTCTCTTGACTGAATAACATATATACTGACCTCTTCCCTACAAATCTTTGGATACTATAACACATCAAGCACAAATCAAAGAGGCTGAGCTTGGCATACATAATTCATGATATCCTCTTGGCAAAGATCGTATATTTCCTGATGCGGAGAGCTCAATCATGATAAATATGCGTTTCGTTGAATTTCACCGCTGCGGCTTCAACGCCAGTGGGTCCACCTCCGCAAACCACAAAACTGAGGAGGCGTTTACGTTCTTCGGGACTTGTCGTCGGCAAACTCGCGCTTTCGAAATTATCTGTGAAATTGGTATTTAAGTGGAAGCTCTGGAAGCAGTATATCGACATACCCAAGATGCGCCGACGTATGACTTGCGCATCTCGTATGGTTTTGAGCTGGAAGCAATGCTCTAATCCGGAGACCCCGTGTGTAGCCGACGAGGAGCCAACAGCAATGAGAAGTTTATCGTAACTTGTCGAAGTAAGCGGGGGAAATACGGTGAGCAAATAGCACTTACGGTATATAGATGTTCAATTTTTTACTATTTGAATCGACAGTTTCGACTTCCAGCAAACGCTCAGACATGACAAGATCAACGGCCTTTCCTTGGACAAAATGGCCATGCAAACGCGCGATTATTTTCCTAATGGGCTCCACCAGGGAGCGTACCTGAACCGTGCCAACGGCAGCAGCTGAGTGGGTCATCAGTCTAGTATGATTGCTCCATGTTTGGGTGCATACATGGGAGTAATGGAGTAAATGTGGTAAATGTATCTGTTGAGATGATTGTCACATGATAGTCACCAGGATGCAGGTTCTGAATGGCACCCATAGCCTATTGGATACATGAGCACCGAGACAACCCATGGGATCGGGCGACATACGCCCCAACCTCCGCCTACGATCACAAGTCTCGGCCGCCTTGCGATCTTCTTGGCGTCTTCATCTTCCTCGTCGTCCACCTGGACGCGGACGATTGGCAGGTTCTTGGGACCGCCTGTTTCTGGGTGAAGAGCAAGGGGCGACACCGGGACGCGGTCCATGTGCTTGTCCGTGTATGTAAGTGCATCGTGGATAAGAATACCTGCTCCGAGGAAGAAAAAACCAGACAAAGCGGATGCACAGAAGTAGCCAGTGTAGCGCAAAGTGGAGCGCAGTCTGGCGGGACCTTTAGAAGTGCCTGTTGCAAGACGACGGCGGGAAGCGAGACGATGATGGTGAGAGAAACGAGAGAAGAATGGACGAAGCTGCATCCGAGTGCAGAGGACAGCGGACATGGAATGACGAGGTATATGCGCTGGTTCACGCGGATGAGAGGATCATAATTTTAAACTGTTTTTGTGATCGAAAAATAAAGTGAAATTCAGGGATTGGTCACGCTTCACGTCGCCATCCGCCTGTATGTCCTCCCAGTCTTCCAATCCTCCCCTTCCGCCCATCCCTCCCTCGCCCCCCAACATCGGTGGCTCAGTCAGGCGTCATCACACAATCTCTGCGTCTTCCCGCTCAGCAAGGGCTGCCGCGAGGGAATCGATCTCTGAAGAAGTCGCTGATCAGCCCTTCTCCACCGAAGACGAGCCCGTAGATGAGGATTGGGTCGGCGGTGTCGGTGCCGTTGGCGAGAAGACCTCCCTCCACAGGCAAAGTTCGCTCCCGACCAAGTATCATCGAGGTATGCAAAATGTTCAGACGTCGGCTTATTCTATGCACCGCCATTGCTGACAGTCCCACCCGTTTAGCTTCTGGTTCGAGGACGGGCAACAAGACCCCAAAGACAGTTAACTCTTTAGCAGCTATCGCTGGCCATGAAGGCGACGAAGAACCGTGGAACATTGGAAGCTATTCTGTACAAGACGACGATGTATGCTCGTCCTATTCACCTTAAATTGTAACAATTGATTAGTTTGCAATACAACAGCATTCTGCCACTGAACAGCAGCCCTCCTTGGAAGCACAATCTGCCACCTCCCCTTTGTCGCCTCATTTTTCAAATACTGCCCTTGAGCCTTCACCTCCCGCAGGATCAGGCGTTCGTCGACACGTCTCGCTAACATATGGTGCTAACGTAGGTTCCCGCAAAGGGGCACTCAAGCGCTCGGGAACGCTGCAATCTGCGGCAGCACCACCACACTCCCATAATGCCACTCCACCAGAACCGGCTGAGCTTAATCAGGAGGAAGATTACAATCAGAGCGCCGAAGATGCTGGCGCGTATGATCCATATGATGATAGCTACTTTGTACGCCAGCAACAATCAACCCAATACCCTTCAAGTCCTCCCATGGGCCGTGCGACTCCTTGGACCCTCAATAATGAATGGCGCAGTTCTGGTTATTCAGGAAATGGTACTTCCATTGATGATGTTCAACTTGCTTTATCTGCTCTGGAACTTTCAAGCGGCCAGTCTATGACGCAAAATTATCACCCAGGGGGACAGAGTCTCCATCCTCCCCGGTTCAATCCCCCCTATCCGCCACCTGTACATGTCATGGGGTCCAGACGCAGCAGCAACGGAAGCAATAGTGGGAACGGGAGTGGGAAGAGTCAGTTCATGACTGAGTATGATGGACGTCAGACACCGCTTTCGCAAGGGCGAGGTTCTTACGCTCCCGCTAGCAGTGAGCGAAGCTCTTGGGAACAAAAGGGTCGCGGTTTGAGCACATCGGCCTCGAACTTGCAGTATGGGTACCAGCAAGGGACAAACCAACATGGGAAAAACGGAAGCTCGGGCAGTGGATCTGGGTTTCAGGCACAAGGGCAATACATGCAACAGCCAAGACTGAATGTCGGCCCATATGGACAGCAACAGCAATCTTCCAGCCAGGCTCCCGCTCCAGGCTTCCTCTCTGCACCTATTGATGTACCTTCTTTGATTGCAGCGAAAGGATATAATCCGCTTGATTTTGATACCAAGCCTGCCTTTGTGCGGTTATTCCGCTTATATCACAACCATCATTGACAACCTATTTAAGGCTCGATATTTCGTAATCAAGTCTTACACTGAAGACGACGTACACAAATCTCTCAAATACGAAATCTGGAGTTCAACAGACCCGGGTAATAAACGACTGGACAAGGCTTTCAAAGAGGCAAATGGACGCGGACCTGTTTACTTGTTTTTCAGCGTGAATGCCAGGTAAACATTCATATCGTTGTACTTGAGTGAATTTAAACAAATCTTATCAGTGGACATTTCTGTGGCATGGCAGAAATGCTTACACCTGTATGTCTTCATTGATTCTTCAACTGGGAATTTTTGCGTATCTTCTGGTACAGGTTGATTACACGCGAAGTAGTACTGTGTGGGCATCCGATAAGTGGAAGGGCGTCTTCAAAGTGCGGTGGATATTCGTTCGAGATATACCGAACGTGAACCTTCGTCATATCAAACTTAAGTAAGGAATTGAGCGTTCTCCAATTTGAATGGAATTGTTGACGCTTTGGTAGTAATACACAGGAACGAAAGCCCGTGACGAATTCTCGAGACACCCAAGAGTTACTACCTGACGCAGGGCAAGAAATGCTACGTATTTTCCATACTCACCCAGCAAAGACATCTCTATTGCAAGATTTTGCATTCTACGAAGTATGTTAACACAGGAGGATTTCACACTTAGTAACCCTTGCAATAGCTACAATCGTTGCAAAAGATGCAGACACAGGGGGGTACACCATCATCTCCTTCACAAGCTAGCTCGGCTATCCATTCTCCTCAAATTCAAGCGGCTGTTCCTCAATCTCTGCAACCACAAGGCGCATTTGGATTATCCAACTCACCAAGTCCAATGGCTTATCAGATGCCGCAGATGAACCCAATGTTGCAGGTGCAACTAGGTATGGGTATGGGTATGGGCATGGGCATGGGCATGGGATCACGATTTACCATGCCAACGACGCAGGCCATGCACCAAAGTGTCATGAGACATCCTAGTCCCAGTCCGTCCCAATCTGGTTCACAAGGGTTCGTGGGCTACTAGCTCAGACGGTATGTGGATTTAATATCTTTCCAAAAGTAAAAGCAGTGCCGGCCCTACATCTTTTTGGTTTACCGTCCATTTTTTTTCTTCCGATATTTTTCATGCTTTCAACCTTCGCAGTCTTAGCAATTGATTTCTTGGTTGTCCTCTTGAATAATGGCTACAATGTCGGCACGTTCTACAGTGACGGATATCACTTACATAGTCCTTCGTCAAGTTCTCCATTTCTGCGCCTAATCTTGCTCCTTTTCAACTCGTTTTCCTATAGTCGTCCAATGTTACGTGTACAGACGGACAAGGGACGGTGCATGGACATAGAGGGGTTCGCTATCTTGTACTATGTATCGCTGCGTTACAATATATTCATCTGTTGCTTTCAGAAATTTCGATCCTGCCTAGTCGACATCCACTGACAGCATTGGATAACAATATCCAATCTCCAACTTGGATGCTCTCTTTCATGAGCACGCCTTTCTCAGCTTCCTCGACGAGACCATTTTCGAGAAGCCAACGCCTGATAACGCCCTTGAGACAGCCAGCACTCAGAGGCGGCGTCAACCACCTCCCATCACGATATAAAGCAACATTAGATATGGAGGATTCAGTGATTTCCCCTTCCGAGTTGTACAATAAAACATCTTCCGGCGTAGTCGCTTGTGGCAGAGGAAGTAAATTGGCTCGAGAGCGAGCAGCGTCGTAGTGCTCTCGACGCGTAGTTTTGGTCGAGGTAAAGATAGAAGTTGGCGTCGGCTGCGTGTCGATTCGGACAGACGAGATAAGCCCTGGGGGATCAGTGCCGGAATCTGGCTTGAATCGTGCAGCGATAAACGGATCTGCTGGGAGATGATATGCCGGGGATGCAGTAGCTGTGAGGACGCCTTGTTCAGTCAGCAAGACGCGAATCTGGATGAGTGTTGCGATAAAGACCCAATGTTGTTGTGGAGAAACATACCCTGAAATGGTCAGCGCGTTCGTCGCGAGCTTCAGATGCCTGTATAGCTTTCTCGCATGTTGATTTAAGAAAGTCGTAATTTAACGCCGCCCTAGCATGATCCCAGCCATGGCGATCGGCTGCGTCTAAGAGTCGAAGGTAGTGGTAGCTAAGCAATAGAAAGGAGTGGTTGCGGTCGTAGCGGACGGAGGTTGTGAGTTGATAGGACATTTGTAGTTTCTCACGAGGGGATGCTGCTTGCGATATCCAAGGATGAATTCAAGCACTGGATCACCAAGTGCAGACCGCCAACTGGCTGGTCGAAACTAATTGCCGTCGCCAATTCAGGTGGTCCCGACTCGACCTGTCTGCTTTTCCTTCTCCACCGTTACCTCTCGGACCCCCCACGACAGCACGAAAATGGCCATCTCATGTCTATCACAGTGGACCATAGTCTCCAGCCCTCTTCCGCCGCTATGGCCGAATCATGCGCTAAATACGCACGCTCACTTCCCGGTGTTGAACATGCTACCACAAAGGTCCCCTGGTCAACCCCACCATTTCCAACGCGTCCCCTGCCAGAGAAGGAAGCGTTTGAAAACACGGCTAGGTTGGCGAGGTACGAAATGTTGTATCGATCCATGAATTCGGTTCCCCCTGAGCGCGGCGGTCCCGTCAATGTAATCGCGTTTGGGCACCATGCAGACGATCAGGTCGAGACGGCCCTTATGCGTTTTGGAAAGGGAACGACGGAATTGGGAGGTGGTGGTATGCGGCCATGTCGGCGTTGGGGTATGGGTTATTTCGACAAGGAGAAAGGCGAAGATTCTCTCGGATGGGCAGGATTCGGTGGAATGAATAAGTGGGTTGTGCGTCCTTTATTGGACGTCAATAAGGTATCGCATTTTTCTTTCAGTTCCAGAGTAATTGACGCAATTTATCAGAATAGAATACTCGCTACCTGTGAGGAAAATAAACTAGAATATGTGACGGACAAGAGCAACTTTCAACCTCATCTAACGGTTCGGAATGCTATTCGAAAAATGCTAAGTAGTGGTAGGAACTTGGACGACATTGACGTACATTCCAATTATTCTCTCCTAACCATGATCTTACTCACTTCACAGTCGGCGTGTCCCGAGCCTCTATCCCCAACTATAAAGGAGCAACTATCGCGCATCGACTCCGCAATATCCTCCGTAGAATCTCTCTCGGTTGACATGAACTCGGGCGTGGAGCGGCTGCGTGGTGCAGTGAAGCAGTTAACGACGCAAGTGAAAGACATAGACGCAGAAGGTATTGTTGGATATTGCAATGGGACCAGCGCCGTTTTTGACAATTTTTGGCATTTAGTGGACAGTCATCTCAAACGATGCAGAATACCGTCGCCAACAGGGACTCTCCTCTTGTCATTACGCGGTCTTTTTTCCGTCCATGACGAGCTTGTGCGAACAGCTCTTGTTCTTAGGGTCATGCGCTACGTTTCTTTTCACCCATGGGGCTCAGTGCGCGCAGACGGCAATCGGAGGAAAAGAATGCGCGAACAAATTCTTGATAAACTATGGGCCTCGAATCCTTTTGAACAAGGCAGGGGAATGTTTGTCGCCGGTGGAGGTGTCCTATGGACACCGGTTCTTGTCAGGGGAACTAAAATCAAGACTCCCGACCGAGTGACCAAGGATGGTCTTGGCCCCAACGAGGTCATCGCCTGGTTAGCTTCCCGTCAGCCTCCGTTGAATAAACGCAAGATGGAACAATTAGAAATTCATAACCCGCTTCGAATCGATATCACTGAAAAATTGAGGCAAAGCCTTGACGATGCATCGGGAGCATCAAGCATGGAGGTCATGTACGACTGTCGCTTCCTTGTGCGTTTTGACTTTGCCAATATGCCCCTGAGCATCTACAACGGCCTGCGCACACCGGATAAGCAAGTCCAAATTGTCATTGGCCCTGATACACGATGGTATTGGCCCGAGATTGTGTTGGAACAGGGGGACGAGGCGAGGGTGCTTCACTCTGACATTGAAGAAGAGGATGCACAGCTTCATCCACTTGGGAAATCCGTAAGCGATCGACAATCACACAAAACATACTGGAGACGCTATGGCCAGCCCGTAATTTCGAACTGGATACATGTCAAATGGATTAGACCTTTGTCTGCATTGTAAGGCTGGACGGGTAATAACACCGAGTGAAAAGGCTATCTAGCGAACCAACCGATAGCAATCGGAGAACAACCAGTATATTAGAGTAAGGATCGTTTAATACGTAGGTCTAAGTAAGTATCAGGTAAATTTGTAACTATGGCTTTCTAGCTAATTAGAGCGCGTTAGTTTCTGCTGCAAGGATTCAGCGCCCATCGACATACCGTAATCTCCCCTCCTCTATAGCTTCCCCGTTTTTTCTTGTTCTTCTCCTTCCTAAACCCTGCGCCACGGGTGGAAATTAGATCCTTGTGGGCGCGATGACCATAATCGTTTGCAGGGCCAGCCTGGATACAGTTAGATCGAGAAGCTCCATCTAAAGCACCGCGAACCTTGTTTTCATATCGGTTATCCACCATGACGCTGGATGACATCTTGGAAAGGTCGACTCTTCTAAACGGTGTGTTGGAATTCCTCCCTCCCGTCAGTATCGGTTGCTCGCCACCTTTTGACGTCTTATGCTTTTTTACCGGCCGTTCCTCGTCTACAGCCTCTTTTGCTTTTGCCTTCATGCTTTGCTCGATCGGTGCCCGTTTGAGTGCCGAAGAAAATGCTGGAGCATCTACCTTGACCTCTTCCGAGCTTGAGTCGGAACTAGACTCTTCTGATGAGGACTCTTCATCGTCATTTCCCTTTGCAAGTACCCTGATCACGTTGAGAGCCTGCTCTGGTATCTCTTCAGATTCGTCGTCATCGTCGTCGTCGTCGCCGTCGTCAGAACTCGATTCAGAGCTCGAGTCGCCTCCTGACGTTTGAGTACGACTAGACTCGTATTTTGCCGGTCGCTTTTTTGATTTATTGGTATCAGGCTTCTGGACTTTGTCGGACTCTGCATCGGAAGATTCGTCGTCTAAGTCATAATCAAGTCAACAGGCAAGCAGTGATGTTGAGTTTGAGCATACCTGATTCCGAGCCAGAATCTGAATCTGGTGACTCTCCAGAGCTATGCGAGGGGGTAGATCTCTTGCTTTTTGCGCGTGTTTGCGGTTGCAGTTGCTCTGTTTCTTCCCCTGAATCAGAATCAGATTCCGACTGTGAGACGGCCTTTAATTTTGCGGGTTCAGAGTCGGAGCTTGAGCTACTTTCTTCGGATGACACTTGGAGCGGTAAACGACACGAAGCGCGACGACAATGCGACCTGAGTGGAGTGAGTAGCAAGCGGCGTGTTACGCGCCGGAACATACACTGAAGCTGAAGCGTGAGCCTTGAATTCTTTCCATTCTTGAACGATCTGGTCCAATGAAGGGCCGTCGGAGAGCAGACCGTCCTTGATTACAACAACGTCCTTGGCAGCCTTTTTGAGGGCTTGAGCAACCTTGGTATGATGGTGTTTTGTCAGAAACGTGTATATAAGGGTATATGTGGCTGATAAAGTGAGCAGACGACGGAGAAGTGGACGAGGAACGTACTGGGGAGGAGGGCATCCATGAGAGGAGAAAATAAAAAGGAAATATATTTTCGAATATAAATATATAAATATAAAATAGACTCGGACGACAACAACGATGAGCTCTATCAAAAGTCCCGCCCAGCCAACCGAATCGTTCGACGGCGCGCCTCTGCGCATCGCCATCGTTCATGCCAGATGGAACAAGATAGTGGTCGATGCGCTCGTTGCGGGTGCGGTTGCGAAACTCAAGGCATGTGGCGTCAAGGAAGGTAATATTGTGATCCAGTCTGTGCCTGGTAGCTTTGAGTTGCCGCTGGGGTGTTCAAAGTACGTGATGCGATGGGCTCTGGCGAGACCATGTTGAAGAGCGAGGCACAGGGTGATTGCAGGATCGCGGATCCAGGCGGGAGGAAACCTGCTGGGGAGTCACTTGTCGTCGCGGCCGGGGACACCAGCACTGGGGTTGAAGCAGGCGTTCGATGCGGTGATAGCGATTGGGGTACTGATCAAGGGGGAGACGCAGCACTTTGAGTACATCAGCTCAAGTGTGTCGCAGGGGCTGATGCGGGTGCAGTTGGATGCGGGGGTGCCTGTTGTATTTGGCGTGCTGACTGCGCTCACTGATGAGCAGGCGGTTGAGCGTGCGGGACTGAGGGGCGGGCACAACCATGGCGAGGACTGGGGTGCGGCCGCCGTCGAAATGAGCGTGCGGACCCGCGCCTGGGGTGACGGCCGCTTTCTGTAGTCAATCAATCCATCTTGCCTTGTCCCGTCATGAAGAAAAAGGTCTTTCTCTACTTTTTCACCAACTACCAGCCATAACTCGCCTCCCAGGTCCTTCTTATGGGCGCTTCAGGCAGCGGAAAGACTTCCATGCGCTCTCTCATCTTGTGCGCTTCCCCCCCCCATTCCATCCCTGACAACGACTCACGAATCACAGCTCAAACCTCCCCGCATCCCTCACGGCCCGCCTCGGTGCAACTATCGACGTCGAACAGAACCATGTCCGTTTCCTCGGTGACCTCATTCTCAATCTCTGGGACTGCGGCGGCCAGGACGCCTTCATGGACTCGTACCTTTCTACCCAACGCACCATCATTTTCCAGCAAGTCGCAGTTCTCATCTATGTCTTTGACGTAGAAACACAAGAAAAGGCCAAGGATTTCGAGTACTACCGTGACTGTCTCGATGGTCTCACTCAGTTCAGCCCCGACGCCTCCGTCTTTTTGCTCATACACAAAATGGATCTGGTGAGAGACAAATTTTCAACGTTTGAGAAAAAGAGGCGCGAGCTTCAGGATGCAAGCGGTGACGTCCATATTTCGGTCTTTGGCACGAGCATCTACGACGAGAGTCTCTATAAGGTGCGCCTACGTCTCTCCTCTGACTCTTCCCACTCAAGTGCCTTCAGGCTTGGTCCCACATCGTGCACACCCTAGTCCCAAACGCTGCCGTACTCCACAGACACCTGTCCATCTTCGCCAAGGCTTGCAACGCAACCGAAGTCATTCTTTTCGAACGTGCCACATTCCTCGTCATCGCTACCTCCTCATCTCCCTCCCCACACACGCTGGGCACCGTCCCTCCCATCATGGATTCCAAGGCAGGAGGCGTAGACGCAGACTCGATCAACTCTCACTGTCTTGATCCGACCCGGTACGAACGCACGTCGGAGCTCATCAAGGCGTTCAAGTATTGCTGTTCACGCGTCCGTGGCGAATTCCACGCACTCGAAATGGAGCTACATGATTTCAGCGCGGTCCTGGACGGCATGACCCGCAATACCTATGTCATGGTCATTGTCCACGATCCAACTATAGGTACGCTGTTCCTGACCTATGCTGAAACGTTCCCATGCCCCCCTTCCTTTTCAGAAACCGCCGCTGTCAAGCTCAATATCCGGCTCGCACGCCGTAAGTTTGAAGAACTCCAAGGCGATAGCTTGCTTGCCTAACCGTGTATTATTACTCTTTTAACTTATATGTTTAATTCATCCAGTACCTGTAATCCAGCGCATCATTGCATATTTATTAGACATAGAGTTATTTAGCATAATATAATCAATATCGTTGAACATAGCGAGCTGCGCGTGTGTTGCGCGGGGGAACGTATTCTTCCTTTTTGCGTTTTTCTTCAACTTGTTTCTTGACCGCACTTGCCCGAGTCCCATGTAGCGGAAATGATTCCTCTGACGATTCCCTCCACGGATCTTCATCACTGGATGGCCATACACTCTGAGGTGTACTCCCTAGCCCCAGCTCGAACGTTGGACCCTCGAACTCTTCGAGCATCTTAACCGGGTCTGGACTGGACCTTCTTGACGTGCTCCCAAGCCGTCTCTCAATCTGTTCATCGTCCGTCTCAAGCGTTCGTCGACGGCGAACCGACCCTTCATCGTTGTCAACCAAATGTGGCTGACGACGGGTATCATCTCCATTCATCTCCGCTGTCAAAAGCCGCTTAACATTTTCCTCTTCCGTGATGGTCTCAGGCACAGAAATTGGCTCGTTTATAATAGCCGGTTCTTGGACCTGCAAGGCAGCCAAATCTGGCACTGCGGCTGCTGCTGACCGGGCTCTTGTGCGCATGAAGGGTCCGTCGTGCTCCTGCGCATGCTTCCGTTTGGGTCTAGTAGGCCTTCTCGGGTCTGGGTCGCTGGGCCGGCGAACCGCTGATGACACATTGCCCGGCCCGATGAGAGTGGCCTGAGAAGTGCTCGGCTCATTGATGCGCTCTTCCTCATAGTCTTCGACGCTGAACAATGAACTGAACACTTTCGGTGATTAGACAAGTGTAGGATAGTTGGGTACAAATGTACCTCGGCCGCGCGTCCCCATCTGAACTGCTTTCCTCCTCTTCATTTGGCGATGGACGAATAATAGCCATTGGTCCTCTTGCATTCAAAGTACGGTCGTATCTATAGAGCTGTTCCAATCTTGGACGCTCTTCACGTCTGAATTGTTCAATCATGGCGTCTAGCCTCTCGCGATTTTTTTTGCTCCTGTAATGTTCTCGCCAACTTTCCGAGGGATGACGCATGACCCAGGCATATTCACGGGGCATAACATGTGCCTATAATTAACCCTGAGTCTTCCATGAACCACAATAGCAGCGTATGGAATCTCCTACGAGTTTCACCATATCAGAGTATATTCTGTGTCCTAAACGACCGCCACTGCGAGCGTCGGGAATCTTTATTGCCAGATAACGGCAAAGATTCTCCTCATCGGCTTCGGTGTAATTCACGCGACTGAAAATTCATTGTGAATAAAAATAAAAATAAAACAGAGGGCGAACAAAAAGCTGCCAACCCAGGGCCATTCCCGCGCATAGGGTATCTGATGATGGGGGAGTGTTGAAAGACGCCACGCTTGATACATTTACGAAGAAAGGTGATATCTTCCACTCTAACATGGCGATAATTTTTGTTTGGGTGAGAGAAGTAGGCGTCTTGGAGAGTCTCTGCAGGATAATTTTTGTCTACAATGACAATGTCAACGCCATTGTCGGTGGCGACCGCCTTTCCGCCGTATTTCTGGATTCACGTTATCAAAGATATCAGAGGGGGTGGCGACAACAGTGGTACCTGGACGAGTCTTATAATATTGACCCTGTCGAGGTCGGCTAAGCTCTCGTGGAGAAAAAACTTGATTTTTTGGCCATTTTCGCAAGTGAACACTGGCAGACGGACTTGGCTGGACATGGCATGAGATCTTGAGAAGGCGTGATCACGTCACGCTGCAGCAGAAACTCTCTCTCATCAACATGTCCGGTATCTGCAGGACGCGCTTGACCGAGGAACGCAAGCAATGGAGAAAGGACCATCCATTTGTGAGTGTAGTTCACGTAGACCCAGCTGCACAACACTTGAGAATGCGACCAGGGATTCTTTGCTCGGCCAACCAAGGCGTCTGATGGGACCATGACTCTGATGGAGTGGGAAGTAGGCATTCCCGGAAAATCTGCCGTACGTTGTGTAGGATATCTGACGTGTGACTGACCGCGTACATGGGTATGGTATAGACAGCCTGGGAGGGAGGATTGTACAAACTGACAATGACATTCCCTGAAGGCACGTCGCACGCGTGCTGGATGCCGAAAAGTGAACTGACATGCTACAGATTATCCATCCAAACCACCAAAGTGTAAGCAATCCAGACGATCCTTGAGTGACCGAGTCTGATGTCGGGCTTGGCGCAGGCAAATTCACACCACCATTGTTTCATCCGAATGTATATCCCTCAGGCACGGTCTGCCTGTCTATCCTAGATGAGGAAAAGGGATGGAAGCCAGCCATCACCATCAAACAAGTGAGGGATTGTCGTTGCGTGGAGACTTGGACTGATGTTGGCACAGATATTGTTAGGCATTCAGGATCTGCTTGATGATCCCAATGTGCTTGATCCGGCACAAAGCGATGCGTACACGATGTTCAAGTAAGTTCAGCCACATTGTATTATCAATACTGCGTTGACGCGCAGGCAGGAACGACAAGGTTGCATATGAGTAAGTAGATTTTACGGGTATTCTGGTACAAGCGCTGAATGAAACGCAGGAAGAGGGTGCGAGCGCAGGCACGAGAGAATGCACCCAAGTAACTTAGCCGTGGCCTTTAGTAGCTTTTAGCACAAAATTTCAATTTCATTTCATTTTCAAACAATCGGCTGCGCAGCGTCTCGCCGTTTCTGCTGGCATTTTCTGCCTCCCAATGTCCCATCCCGTCCTCAACGTCCACACCCCTTCCTCCTCCTTCGCCCTCATTTATCCATGTGAGTCGCAAAATCCACCCAGGCTGGCCTCTGACCAAACTCAGTGTTGCTGCACCGCCTCGATGCCCTCTACGACGAGCTCACGAGGAAAGTACACTCCCGAGTCGGCCCAGGCTGGCTCAAGTATGAATTCAACGGCACCATTTGGAACCTGGACGATGGTACGGCTTGCGACCGCCTCCCCTTTCTTATCTCCAGACTCCTAATGCCCCTTTCAGACTCGGACTACACAATATTTACCTGGCGTCAGTCCTCCTCCTCGCCGCCCGCTATGACCACCTCGATAGACGCCACTGTACATCTTCATGACCCGACCCTGCCTCTTCCCAAGCCACCCGATTATCAAAACCCTGCCTACTATCTCTTTCGACGACAACAGATCCACGTCGTCCGCAGTTCCTCCCCTGGCCAAAAAAGCTTGGCCAAGAGCAAACGTTCACACGGCAGCGGCAAGTCGTCTAACGCATCCGGAAGCCAGCCAGACGATGGCGTCCCCGCCTTCAAACGCGAGTTTGAAAAGTTCCACAGCGAAAATGGCGTTAGAACGGTCATGGGGAGCATCGGTCCCGTCAACAATGGTGAGCCTCCCTGACAAGAAAGTCAGCCATCTATTGACACAACATACGTTACTTAGTCCGCATGCTGCTCAAGTCGGGCTACAGGCATGTCTACATGTCGCGCAAGTTTGCACTCAAGCATCGATTCATACCACCCGATGCTACGCCCGGTTATTACGGCTACGGCGGGCTGGTCAATCTAGGACTATGGCCCGTCACGCTTACGCCCTCATCGTCCTCCGCCCCGTCTTCGATATCCCCGTCGCATTTATTGTCACGACCTTCATCGCTACATACTTCCTTGAAAGATGGTCATGACGCGAAAAAGGTCAAACCCAAGACGATACTGGTACCCGTGTACCTGTCAGAGGAGCCCCATTTTGATGTGGTTCTCGGAAGATCGTTTCTCGACAGAAGACAAATTCGTATGAACGCCATTGACCCAACGGACGTGGTATGTCTTGATACCGGCGAGAGGGTTGAATGTGAGCTCGTCATTCTCAAGGATGGAAGAGGGGAGATTGTCACCGTTACTTGACTCTGCGTTACCCATTTTTAAAATTTTAATAGTCTTATTTGTAGGATCTTCAATGTAATAGCGTTTGCATTCAGATAGAATGGACTTGTGCTAGCTAGGTAGGTACCAGCTACCTTACCGACCGATCTTCAGTCGACTTGAGCGCGTCAGCTAGAGTCGATATTGTCAACACTGTACTCGCCAAAAATTGCCACACTTACCCTTCGTCTCTTCTTAAGCCTATACACTCGTTAAAATCGTGCCCAGTGCATGAACGAAAAAAAAACAACACCTACTTGTGTTTCCTCATCTTCTTTCGTCTCTTCCTCTTCGTACTGTCCATCATCACCTCCCATTCCTTCTCCATCTGCTCTTTCATCTCTACCCTCTGAGGCTCCATTTCAACATCTAGGCCCAACCTGCGCAGCGTCGCTTCCCACTCAATCATCGCACCCGCCTTGTGCATCGCTATTGCACGCGTCAGCTGACGAGCAGTCTCAGAATCCCCTTCTGGTGACGTCTCTGGCAGTTGGTCAAACACGGAGACTGTGGATGGCGAGTTATACACGGTCGATAGTACATTCGCGGGAGGTGCAGGGAGATCAGGTGTATCCGACGTAAAGATCGGTTCTTCGGGGGGCGTTGGTTGTGCAGCGGGCATAAAATCAGATGGGACTGAGGTATGGAAGATCGATGGTGGATTAGAAAGCAAGAGTAATGGTCGGTGCATGGAAAAGAATTGGTGCAGTTTAAAGTCTTTGGCTTTCACAGCCAGATGTGTACGCAGGAACCATGCGGCGGTAGTCGTAGCATTCGGCGGGTGTGCACTGGGTGCCCCAGAGTCTCCTTGGGGAGTGCTTGCATTATCCCTCTCTTCTGGATTTGTCATCGTAGGAGACGAAGAGCCGACAGAACCGGGCTGCGTCGACGGTGCGTCGACAGACTCTGGCGTGCTCTCCGCATCCTGGCAGTCTTTAGCGTTGATGCCTCCCTCTCGCGAGTCAGATCCGTCTGATGCATTTACTGCGGCATTTGGTGGACTCTTTGATGGCTGTCGGGTGGCAGTAGCGATGACGGAGGATTTGGGTGGCTTTGCCGAGTTGAAAAAACGTCCGCCCCCCGACTTTGAGGAAGAGAATGATGAATAGGCCCTCTTGGAGGCGGACAGCAGGCGAGGAAGGGAACGCATGGATGGTCTGTTGAGCTCAAGCTGCTCAATCCAAGTTGAAAGCTGTTGCCAAATACGACCAAATACAACTATAAATATAATAGCACGTGCCCTTGTGCCGCCATGTTCTTCTCCAAGTCAACAGTGTTTGCCGTCTACGCTAAACGCGCGCTTGTAATCATGACAACAAGGTTAGCCGCAGCGCTGGAACTTATGCTCGATATTCGATATCAGATTGGCTTGTCTTTGGCTTGCAATGTCTTTGCGCTGCTCATCCTGTGGTTGTTTTATGCTCACCTCGACTCGCCTGGCCAAACTCCCGCTTCCGACAAGGCAGTAACTTTGGAACACGAACAGAAGGACGATTCTGTCAAAGGCGAGACCCAAATCCCCATTATTCAAGAGGCTTGTCCTGCCGATCAGGGCCAGGATACAACCCAACCGACATCACATCATAGCCAAGAAAAAGTTAACTTCCTTGATCTGCGATTCACGGATACGAGGTGAACCATCTCGTTTATAAGTCTCCGTCAATTCACCATTGAAAACTAGCAATCGTTCCTTACAAGATTCAATTTGGGCCACACCGGAAAAACCCTCTGAAGATAAAACTACCTCTCAGACGACTCACTCCTGGAAAAGATTCAAAGAGCCCCTGGTTTTGCATCTTCCTTCCTCGGATGGCAATGATCTCTGTTCAAATCAAGCCGAACGTTGGGCGGAAGGACCCACGCTACAGGAGAAAATGAAGGCATTCGAACACAAGAACATGGGGTCAGTCCTTTATTCTACCGTTGGCGCTCGACTATGATCGACTTTCGTCTCAAGTATATCTCCTTGGTTCGACGGCGCATTTCAGCTGGCAAATAATGGTCATGCTAGATTGCGGCGACATCGTTCGTTCCCCAGATTGCGCCATTCTGTCCTAGCTTGGTGGGCTGGCGTCGAACAAGAGGACATCTTTGGAGAGCCGCTCAAGGAACCCGACGTGGCATCGGAATTTGAAGAACACAGGTGTGTTGCTTTGAATTAGAGTAGAACGTTCCTTCTTTTACGTACGCATAGCGATTGTTCGGTCTGCGAAGTCATTCGGCCAGGGGACTCATGGTCTGCCGCAATGCACAACCCGCGCGTAGTCAACGACGAGGATAAGACACCAACTAAAACTACCAAAATCCTAATACAGTAACCTTGGCTCAACCATTTTCGGATAACACGACTCCATACCTAATTGATATGCCTATCCAAAGTAGATTTGTCATTCCTTTAATGATATAACCATCAAACTGACAGATGCTTGATGAATGTATAAGCGTACATGTTCCATACCATAACGTTACTGTTCCTGCCATTCAAACGACCCCAAAATAGCCGTTCTTCCGACCACGGATCCTTGATTGGGTGACAAGATCGTCATTTTCTTATGGGGAATGTCCAAATGTGTCCTAGACTGCACTGTCAGACGATCGGTAGCAATGCAATTAGTGTAGAACGTACACGATCAGAAACCCCGAGACGGTCAAATCAAGTAATTCTTCATCGTATCTCTCGTTCTCATCGGGATGAAGAGGTGCCAACAGTGCCAGAACAGCGTTGAGCAAACCCGAGCCCGGATGCGAGGGGTCAATCTGTACAGGCTGGATCTCGGACACAACGCGCTTCGCTCCAATGGGGAGGGCGGATGTTGGTGCCATGGTTTCTGCACGAGAGTCAATGCGTTTACCGTAGAAGACGGGAAACGGACGAACCAGCGCCAATCCTGTAGATTGATAGATCACTAAAGTTGATCACGGTGGAGGATGGAGCAAGCGCCAAATCGATGAGGGCTTCACCGCCGACTGTACCGTCTGAGATACCCGGTGGTGCCGAGATAACATGGCCATACATATATGCGTGTAACTGATAATTGTGTACGCGTTCTCTGTAGGCGTGATCCAACTCAACCACCTATCGGTCGTATTGCCGTCAGATGATGTCCAGGACGAGCGGAAAAAGACCTACGCCACCGGACTTTGGGATCTTGACTACAGCTAATTGCGAACCATATGTCCGCCGCATCTCCACATTAAGTTTTTCATGTCCAACAACAATAATTACGTTAACTAAGCGAAAGGATCAATCATTTTCCCTTTATCTGCCAAAGTGACTTGCCGTTGAACGCCTCCACGCATGCTCTGATAAGCTTATAACGGACGTCATTGGATCCATGACCTGATGCGAAAGCAGAAGGCGTGTCGATGATCAATCCAGAAACACGGCCTGAATGGAGTATAAGCTACAAGTACATTCAAAATCCCAAAATGAAACATTTCATACTTTGCGCATCGTTATCAAACCGGCCTCTCACATTCTCACCCACAGTTCGGGTGAGTCGTTCTAACAAGAACGGGCTTTTGCGGACATCGGCGTGCCCATACCAATATACCAGCGGGAGTAAGGCGTTTGCTGCGAGCGATATGGGAGCCGTGCTGGCCGCTGAACCCAGTGGATTCGCAGAGGAATATGTTGGGATAGGGCCTGATACCGGAGCAGCGGAAATGGCGCCAGGTGCTGCCCATGCTCCCTACAGCAGTGAACAAATCTTGACATTGTTATCAGACTGATGATATGCATTTACCTCACCCGGATCTAAGTTGATGTAGACTGGCGTCCATCCTTGTCCGGCCCTGACAGCGTAGTTGGTCAGAATCTTACATACCGTTGTCTTTCCAGAGTTCTCAGGGCCCAAAACAAGGACCCTTGGAGGTTCTACTGGAATGTCGGGCTCATCTGTTTGTGGCGGTGATCCATGAACCTTTCTCAGACAACAAACGCGCATTTGTTCCAATGCAATGTGCATATTCGCATAAGCTGACATCGGGGTTTCTTCTGAAACATACTCCGTGGATGGTTGACCTATGACGTGCTTCAAATAAGGATGTCCACACGCGACCTGTAGCACCAGCAGACTCATCTCGATAGTACATCCTCGCCAGGTGTAGACGGCAGCTTTGCATTCTGACCCAAAGAGATATGACTTGCCCTCTACGAGTTCAAAGCCAAATATTTCAGCGTATCCGCTGACAAGCTTAGGGCGATCTGATTAATGCCTTGGGCCCAAGATTTGCTGAATCTACGCACCCTGATCGCAAGTGAGGTTCCAGGGTCCAGCTCGAATCTGTATTCTGTCTCTGAATCAAGTTGCCACTCCTTTTTCACCACATCTTTAGGGTCAGATGTCATTGAGCTACAGGCTCTAGTCCGTGAGAAATGCGGCCAACGGGTGCCGCCACTGTGTCAGGAGGAATACTCAAAGTACTACTCATTCTTGCAGCGACCCTATTGTTTGCGGGACACGAGCCCATGCACAGTACCTACTTCGGCGCCAGGTCTGTACAAGGCACTGAAGGTCTGATGGAAGTTCACATTCCTCCATGAAACTGAAACTTATCGCGCGGAAAATGATGTTCAATTGCACAGCTCCTTGTAGTCACTGATTAACAATGGTTCGATATCATCGGCGGCGGCCTTACGTGTGTTCATAACACGTACGGTAATGAGCTAAATTTATGCACCAGAACAACAATTTAGACGGGATGCCATAAAAATCGGTACTGTTATATCCCATTGAAGTTTGTTCTGCCCGGCCTCCTCAATGGACTTCAATAGCTGCGAGTCTGAGCAAAAATCCACTCACCACGGACTTGTATTTCGCGTCGAGGACGTCGATGTCGCGGCTCAACTAGCCGCAAGCACGGATGACGCGCCGCTGGATCCACAAGTAGCGGCGCGCATAAGGTATGAAGGAAATATCAGGACATTTCCATTCATCTCTAACGTTTCTATAAAGGTGCAAGATTGATATGCATCTCATGCCTCTTATGTGTAGTAAGTACAACTGCTCTGCACATCCTTCGAGAATTGACAATAACATCAAGTCATGTACTTGTGCGTATACTGTTGGCACTATGTCAAGCGCCTATTGATGAGCCGTAGGATGACTTTCGCCGACAAAACGACGCTCGGTCAATCAGCGGTCCTTGGAATAATGTTCGCTTGTATTCTACCTGTAGATGAATATCACTCTAACCTCTCCCTCGACAGCGAAGACGCTCATTTGTCCCGCAGCCAATTCAACTGGTTGGGAACGATCTTCTCCCTCGGCTATATTGCATTTGAGGTGTGTCGTTTACCGATTAGTTTTCTATTTATAATGGTTTTTGTTTTCCAAAGTATCCACAAAATTTGGCTCTGCAGCGTTTTCCCGTTGGAAAATGGATGAGGTGAACGCCATTCAGCACATTAACATATATCTTATATTCTCCTTTCCAGTATTAATATTTTTGTATGGGCGGTTGCGCTGTTATGTCACGCTGTCTGCGATTCTTTCGGCAAACTATTTGCAGTGCGGTTCATCCTTGGCATGTGTGAAGGTAAGCTATGGCCACTTACTGGCAGTAGCATTCTAATTTTTGTAGGTGCTATCACACCTGGATTCATGCTTGTCACGACAATGTTCTACACCAGAGAAGAGCAGAACAAACGAGTGGGTTATTGGTGTAAGCCAAATTCCATCCTGCGTATCGCAATGTTCACGTAAATGTTCAGTTTTAATGAACGGTATCGCAATCATTTTCCTCGGCTTTATCAGTTTTGGGGTCGTGCATACCAAGGTATACTTCAGTCTAGTATTCATATATCCCTCAAGTTTAATAGTACACAGACACAACATTTCGCACCGTGGAAATGGTATGTTAACGTTACAGTTGATTAATTGATATTTGTTTGAGAATGCGGAACAGGCTTATGATTATCACTGGGGCAATTACATTCGCGACGTCTTTGATATTCTGGTTCGCACAGTTGTCCCGTTGTACGAGCCTAGTCTGATTTAGGAATAACCAGGTTCTTCTTTCCAGATTCCCCGGCAAATGCGCACTTCCTTACGCCAGAAGAACGTGTCCTTGCTGTTCAGCGTATTAAAGTCAATCAGTCCGGCGTTGAGAACAAACAGTGGAAGAAAGAACAGTAGGTAAATGAACTGACCGCGCTATTGTTGATCAAATGAGGATGGTACAGGTTTATCGAGGCATTGACTGACCCCAAGACATACCTGTTAGCCCTTTTCGCTGCTACATCGTAGGTCAATTCTACTCGGAGTTCATTTAATATGACGGCCCTCCTTCAGCCAAATCTTTAATTCTGTACTTCTTTGTTTCCCTTGTTACCCGCAAGAGTCTTATTCTTTTATCGGTAGCTCATCAACCAACGTCAAATCATTGTAAATGAATTCGGATTCAACCTAATCCAGACAACTCTTCTTGGATGCGTGGATGGCATTATTGATAGTGCGTATCCACAGTTCTCTCTGGAATGGCGAGAGACTTATCATATCGCTAGTTTTCGTCGTTCTGACGGGTATTACGTTGGTAACTTTCCCTTCCATTGGCCGCGCATATGCCGTCGTGATAGTATACATCCCCGCTACCGTTGGATCAATCCTCGTTCAAACGTTACCATTCAAAAATAGGATCGGTCTTCTATTCTCGTATTGGATTAATAGTAAGTGGAAGTTCTCGCCCGGTATTCCTTGATTTTTATCTCTACGCAGTTTTTGCTACCGTGCCGCTGGCAATCATCTTGGGATGGACCAATGTACTTGTCGCTGGACATACAAAGCGTGTGTACTGTATGACGGATTTCGAGGATACTCTCAAGCCTATATGTAGGTACGACGGTCAACGCCATTCTATTTGTCGCGTACGGTGTTGGAAATGCTGTTGGTCCTCTTATGTGGAAAATACAGTTTTCCCCTCGGTGTGTGGCTCAAGTTTGTGACTGGTGGCTTAAACAAACTGAGGTCCGGTTAGCAACCACGTTCCTTGGAGTGTCATTGCAGCATGCAATGTTGCATCAGCTATTACAATTTTGATACTTCGGTTTGTCCTCGCAAGTGAAAATAACAAACGCGAAAAGGAGGATCGAGATGACACTTATGATGAGGTTTACATCAAGAAGGAAATGTCTGATGGGACGATTACAGAAGTCAAAGTTGACAAGGTAAAGTATATTGCAAGCCGTTGTTCGTAGCTGACCTTGTCAATTCTCTTGCATCTCTAGGTTTTCCTAGACTTGACAGACAAGCAAAACAGGGACTTCCGTTATTTACTCTAGATACTTTCTCACTCCTAGTAATGAATCACATTTTGACCAGTGATTGTTTGTGGGGTGTTAGATCTCGGATCAGCTCTTCTTACCCACTAAAGCCCCATTATTCTCAGCCCAGAAGAAAATAATCAGAAGGACATGAAATTATCACACTGTTCAAAGCACTAAAAATGTGATGGTTGGTTAAATATCGACATCTAAAGGGTTGCAAGCGAGGGTGAAGGTGCTACCCTAGGGACGTTATGTTAGTATGATTTCAACTCATGGTTTGGTACCAACGATTTGGTTGCCAGTGCAGCAAGCAGGCTGGGCATTGCATTTGTTACCACCAGCCAAAACACTGACGGGGGCGCAGTTAACGCCGACAGGGATGTTTAAATTGCCCAGAGCAACACCAGCCAATCCGGCGAGTGTTTGAACAGCTTGACTGCGCGGCTAAGTGACAACAGGTGAGTATGCTATAATCGGATGCTTGAAACATTTACATCCTGCAATGAATCACAGCACTTTACGTCGTCAACGTTACACGACGCTCCGCCAAACTAGGACAAGGTCAGATTATACATAAATGATCGCGGTAATGGGGACATACGGTGGGCACAGCAGAGGCGACGTTGGATGCGATGGTCACGGCAACGGCGAGGGTGAAAATACGAGCGAACATGTCAGAGGGGAATAGAGCGCTGAAAAATGGATGGTCGCTTGAGGCAACACTCAGGACCTTATATATGCGCAAGAAAAGCGGCATGTACGAGGATAGGGGCGGAATGGAAGTTTCGTCAAGTGGTCTTGACGATGCGACGAGAAAGTCTAGGCATTACATACAGTTACGCTTGAAGATGCCATTCCAGTCGGAGCTCATCGTCTTTTCAGTCTTCGAAGTCGAGACGCCGAGGAAGCAAGCTCATCTGTCATCGAAGGAGCAAATGGACACATGGTTCATTCGAAGCTTGATCTTGCAGGACCTCCGCTGAAGGTACTGGCCGTGCTGGCGAAATCCACCATCATCAACATGGCCAAAGAAATTTCTGTTGTATCAGTGTACTAAGCTCCGAAGTGCGTATCAGACGTGGACATTCCATTCCTCAAAGTCAGAGTTCCGCGGACAGATTTCTTGTGTCACATTGCGTTTTGTAGTCTAGGCGCAACTCAATTGAAAAGTATAGGTGAAATGTTTGTGGCGTTTTTGTATTCGCTGTCACATGCAGTGCGTCAAGGAATGGAGAATGCTAGCTTTGGGAAAGGAAAGCCGCCCATGGAAGGGTTCACCTGCCGGATGCAAGATTTCTAGACCGAGAAAATTGAGTGAAAAGTCTTTTTTCATTACAAAGCCCCAGTCCTATCTAGAACTTTTCGCGTGCACGTACTAATTACCTGGATTGTTCACAGGAAAGCTCCAACTTTGACGGGCTTCCGCACGGCCGCTGAGTTGCCCTCAGTGAAACGGTATGTGACGCGAACTTTTTCAATTTTGGCTTTCTTAGGTTGGTCTGTTTGTGATCGGACAATAGGACGGCCAAAGAAATCAACAGCAACCTGGCACCACAATCCGTCACTTAGCATGTGCGATTGTTTCGTATATTACATACCGTCTCCGCGGCTATTCGTACGCGTTTATTAGGAGGCTCTAGTGTAGCATCGGCATTTGCACCCCTTCAGTCATTCAGTATTAACACAAGTTCAGAGTGACCAATGAAGGAACAAACAATTTTTTGGCCAGGTATAGGTTGTCACTTTTACCATCATCAGAGTCCCGCGCAGATACCCTTGCATCTACCTGCTCAGTTACAAGTTGTGTTATGAAGCGTCGTGGCTGTCAAGGGCGATAACGAACCTCGTTAGCAACTAATTGTCGAACTGCATAGCGCGAAACGGCTATATCGGTTGCTCTTTTGCCGTCGTACGTGATAAAGACATCGATGGGCCTACGCTGGCCGTTAGCGGAGAAGCGCAGTGGAGATAGAACAATGGCTCATACGGATCAAGACGGTACGTCAGCTGGCCATCCTCTGCCCTCTCCTGCAAGAAGCGAAAATCGAGAGAGACCATGATATCGACAAGCCTTGTCAAGATCGCTCTTTCCTCTGCTCGAACAATTTGACTATTAATCTGCAATATAAATATCAGAACTGTAGACGATGCAAGGCGTTGCACGGACTGGTCTAATAGGGGGCGATATTATTCGATTAATATACGGAGCAAACTCCAGTTCTAGCGTGGGGGATGTGAGTAAACGTCTGTATTCGCTACTAATGCTTGAATTTCGAAGACCGCGGGACATAGACTTGTAAATTTCTTCGTTCGTACGCGTTAATTGCAAGTGCTAGAAGGTGTTACTGTCTGTTCCATCATCGTTAAATCCGCTCACCTCCCAGTCTGTTTGTGGACGCTCGACTTGGGTTCCTCGTTGGTTAAAAAGGGGGTAAAAGGGCACCAGTGTATAAGGCAAGTACTGGAGAAGCGCAAACTCCCCGTCCGAGTACATCGCGGTGGAGAAGACATCGTACGTTATAAGCCATTCGTTGGCCTTCTCGTATCTGGAGAAATTGGCATCGTGTTGCCGCATCTTGGGATATTGGGTAAAACAGCCTGCAGTATTAGTTTAGTTTTCCGGGTTCATCGTGGCTGTATATCACCCACCAACCGCTAAGGCACTCTCTCTGCCGCTGCTCTCGATCTCTCTGCTGAGTCGGGAGACGTATTTGGATTCCTCTTCTTCAGTAAGATCTAACTCATGTCTTCGTTTCTTCGACAAAGGGCTGAACAAATCGGTCAATATAACATTTAATGAAACCTCCGCTTCTTTCATCCCGTTCGTTGCTTGTCGAACAACTGCTTCTGTTACATGCGCGTTTCGTGACTTGAGGAACTAGAATAATTTCGATCTTTGTTCAGCCATTATGCATAACACCACATACTTGCAAAGCATTCAAACAACCGCGGAGGTCGCCCCTTGCTGTGCTGACTAACGTGCTTAATGCCCTGGACTCTACGCTCAAACACTCCGTTTCACAAATATACCGGAGGCGATTGACAATATGTGTATCGGCAGGGCGCGCATATCTTAGATGATAAGTGTGCGGTCGCAGCCTTGTTAGAACGGACGTATTTGCATCGTTGCAAATACAAATGATCGGCCGTAAGACCGGCGGTTGTGCATGTGGGCCGCGGGCAGAGTTTGCGCCTCCTTGACATGCTTATCAGTACACTTAAACGCCTATTGACTGCTACGCACTCTTTCTCCTTGGTTTATGTAAAACGAGTTGAACAAGTTTATTGATAAAACTAGATGACTGGGTGCGGTGTTAAAAGAGAATTGGTAAGATTCGAAACTCGCACGTTTTCGCCAGCACCAGTTGCTCCATCAATCTCATCGATCACGAGGAGCACGGGCTTCTGTTTACCCACTGCTGAACCGGACTCCAAAGCCGGTCGTATCCTATCCTCCACTACAGACCCCGTCCGGGCATCACTATTTTTCATGGATGTAACTCTTTTCACGTATGTGCCGCGATCATTTACCTGGCGTTAATTTCCATAACTTCATAACCCGCCTGGCGGGCGACCACGTGCGCCAAGGTAGTCTTTCCGAGGCCAGGTGGTCCTGACAGTAGTAAGATCTAGTATAATTGTCAAGGATAATTCCTGTATCAAGTTTAATGGCACATGCTTTTTGTTGTGGTCGGCGGAATTCATCCAGTGACTCCAGAGGATCATCGTCGTGAATTATTTTCCTCTTGGCCCTAGGTCGTCTACCAAATACGCACCAGTCCCATTGTTTTATCCATGCCAGCGTCTCGCGCGCAATACGCTCATTTCCAAGTAGCTCAGTAAAACGGGTGGGTCTGTAGAGGTCGACCCAAAGACTGCATTGATCGGACTCTTCTATACTTGTGACCGCTACGGGTCCTTGGTCCCTACCTCGATCACGATTCTTGCACGTACATAGAGTTGAATGACTTACTCTTCCTGTACACTAGCAGAAAGATTATCCAAAAGGCGATGAATGGGAACGTCCAACAGCTTTGCAATCGTTCTCGACGAGACCATCGTGTGCTTCTAGACGATGATGATAGTAGAGACTTGAGCCGCGGTTGGAATATATGCTTACGTTTTGATTTGTCTTTCTCTCTTTAGCCCTCCGTTTCAAGCATATTATATTTCCATCAAATGTGCGAGCCTTAATGCACTTCTCCGCCGAAAGAGATGTTGAGCCTTCACATGAATATTCATACGACGAGTCAATCAGCGTCGGTGGATCCTGGTTCAGCAGGCCCGTTGGCTTAAATGACATCCATCCAGAAGTTCCTACAAGAAACTCGTCTCGAGATTATCGTGCGCATAGCTTTGTCTTTACCATTTTCTTGCTCATGACCCTTGTCTTTACAAGCCTCAGAGATAATTTGTATCAATAATCATTTCTCACCCTGACCTGCATTAGTAACTTGCAATGGATAATCATATTCAGGCGCATCTGAGATTTCAGAAGGTATGCTTGAGTCAAGCAGGCCGTTAGCGATGAAGGAAGCCATGCGTCGCGTCAACGATGTGACAGCTGCACGTGAGTGCGTGACCAGCGTGGTAGCAGCAAGCTCGGCCAAACAAGAATTAGCTATGAGTACGCGAGACTTGGGGCAGGGACGTAGCCAAGGTCCATATTTATTGCAATATCAGATAACGATGGCCTCTGATCATAGCGTTGTAGCATTACTGGACCTGCTTCGGTCAATCGCCCCGGATGCCGTTCCTGATGATGGAAGGAAACTCAACGAAGAGGACATCAAAAAAATTAATGAGAAAATAAGTGAACTGGTCGGGAAGGATGCAATGGAGCACTACAAGCAGGATATGAATGAGCGGGGTGAGGTACGTCCTTTATAACCAGAGTGTAGTGAGCTAACATATCTCTACTTCCAGTTAGTTAATGAGGAGGGTCTCCCAGTCATTGACATCAACGAACTGGCCGAGGATGTTGATGGTCAAAGAACTGCTACAGTGTCTATCGTACAAGGAGATCAATTGGTTCCGCTCGCATCTTTCTCGGAGGCGCAGAGAGCACGCTTGCGTCAAGAGCGTGACCGCATTCTGGATGTGTTGGAGGAGGAAGAAAGGCTAGAAGAACAACAGGAGAGGGAGCGGCTATTAAAAGAAAAGGGAGATTTGATTCGCAAAAAGATGGAGAACATTGCAAAGGAAAAGGACAGGAGAAACGCTGCAAAAGAGATGCAGAAGAGGATGGGCAGGGCACTTGTAGGAAACAAATTCGCAAAAGAAGGTGAAAGCACGCGGCACGACAGTGTCGCGGAAGGTAATGCTATGATACAGCCGAAGAAAAGCGTCTCCTTCGCTGCTGAACCTGCGACGGAAAGAAAGAGCCCTGAAAGTGTAACCTGGGGTGACATTTCACTGGCGAGGTTGCTGCCGATGAATCGACCGATTCTTATCAGCAAAATACATGACGAAAAACAACCGATGAGGGAAAAGGTTGTTGAAAGAACATCAGTCGGACAAAGTTCGATCAATCAACCAAGATTGGGGGATTCAGATGACGAATCCGAAGGAGCCGGTGCGGACGATAAAGAGACTGAACAATATCCTGAATCGGACGCTTCAAATGAAAGTCTGGAAGACTTAGATTATGCTCAGCATCAGCGGGAGGTTGCCCTTGAGTACTATGCGAAGCGAGGCATTATTGGGCAAAGCGCTGCACAAGCATTGATGTCGCATTCTCACACCAAGGAAGACGACGAAGAGGTGTGTATAAGTTCAAGATGCATATCGTCCTTTCCAATTCATTTGTACAGGGCGATACTGCTGTAATCGAATCCAATTCTTCAAAGCCTTCTATATCTCGCTTCAAAGCATCAAAACTTGCATCTGCATACAATGCTTCGATACCTCAGCCCACATCGCTTGATGGGCCTGTTCTTTCGACATCCAGTGCAAAGACGCTGCAGCGCGCGATCCGAATGGGAAGGCTAAATTCTAACGGTCAATTGGTCGCGTCAGATAGTGAAAGTGAAGCCGAGAACGAGGAAATCCAGCAGGTTCTGGACCTGCTGAGTAAGGGAGAAGCTTACAACGCTGGCCCTGAAGGCAATCGTAATGTCTACAGTGTACCATCTCTTAAACAGGAAGTGACAGATACTGCTGCAGCTGTGAATACGGCGATGCTGCCTGCACTTAAGAAACCCAAGGCATCAAAATTCAAGATCAATCGATCGCAGGCTGGTCCGCCCAAAATTGGATCTAAACAAGTAAAAGGGATATCCCCCTCTCCAACAGTCACGACTTTACACCCGACTGCATCTGTAGTCATGGAGCGTCGACCTCCGGGGGTTACAAATGCTATGTCTGTCACAACGGGCGAGTCGTCAGTGACATCGACCGTCAATCCTGCCTCTTCCACCTCTCTGGCGGCTACACCAATACACAAACAAGGCCTTCGTAGTCTCCAACGGTCGCCGCAGAGTTATGCATCGACGTCCTTCCCCATGATAGTAGAATCACCCTCATTTCCCCCACCAAGAGGCACGCCCCCAATGTCTGCCCCAAGCCCAAGCCCAAGCCCAAATACGCAGGCAGTACCGCGGCGTTCTAATCGTCCACCTGCTGTTTTGTCTTCAGTCGTACATGAGAAATCAGTCCAACCCATCGCCGAAGAGCTAGAACAGACCGAATCGACGGGAGGACTAAGGCCGAAGAAAATATCTCGTTTCCTAGCGGAACGAACATGATGAATGGTTCTTATTTATGCGGTTATCAGTGGTCTATACAGGGGGATAGTGTATGTGGCTTGCTATACAGAATGTTTGCGACAGGATATTGTATTGAATTGCGCTATTGTACAATTTGCGATAACTATTAATACTAGCAGAGGAGTGAAAGACAGGATCCATTGAACACACCAAAGACGCCAGGAAAATGCCAAAACACCGAGACACTGGAAGTTTAAATCCGAAGGTATGAGGTAACACGCAGATCAGTGTTTGGTCACTAGAATTTCTAACGCTTGAACGACTTCAGACATGGTTGGTCGATCCTGTGAGTCATGCATCCACATGTTTTCTATCAGGTCTATGATTTCAGGGCACCACTGTTTCCGAAGACCAGCAACGGACGGCCTACAAAAATCAAGAGTCAATCATACATAATACAACTCTAAATTACCTTTGCCGTTTGGTGCCGACTATTTCGTATATAGCGTGCTCATTCATACCCTGCATAAATTTATCAGAGTTGTGCGGACGACGAATGCACTCGTATTTTACAGACCTCCCATGGAAACCTTCTACTGGCTTTGGCTTGGTGCCATTGAAGCATTTCCCAATAAACCATAGCACACGAAAAGACATCCACCTTGTGATTATACTTTGGATGTGCATGCCACAGTTCAGGCGCTTGCCAATTGACGGTTCCTACAAGGCTGCGAACCATCGAGCGAGTAGATTGTTTAACTTTAGCAAGGCCAAAATCGGCTATTTTGGCTGCTCCTTTTGCAGTGATTAGGATATTTGAAGACTTGCAATCTCTGTGAATCACGGAAGGCCTCCGCAAGTGAAGATATTCTACACCACGCGCAATGTCCAGCATCATCAAAAGCTAAGTTTGCACTTTGAGGGCCATATCGAAAGACAGCTCGACATAAAAACTCACGATTCTGTGCAGTGATGGCGCAGTCACGTTACGGATATAATCGAAAAGATCGCCATTGGAACAAAGTTCACTGACAATCATAACAGGGGTTTCGCGGGTGTTTTCGGGTATGCTCACGCCAAGCTGATTGGGAGATGAGCAAAGTGATAGGGGCAGACGCAAGGAAACTCACGAAGCGAACGATATTGGGATGATCGAAGCCACCTAGTAGCTTTAGTTCCTTGATGTCCACTGTGCAGCATGAACATTGATGACGACGTAGAAAGTGAGATGACTTACTAGGACTCAATTGACCTCGAAACTCGGCTATGGCAATCTTTCGCCCCTTGAATTTTCCAATGAAGACGTCCTTAAAGCCCCCACTACCAATTTTTTCGAGCTTCTGTAGCTTGTCTGGTGGTATCTCTCGATCTTCCAAACCAAGACTTTCTAGGTCAAGCTCCAAATCCTGTTCTCCGTCCTTATCCTTGTCTTTCTCTTTCTCTGGAATGGGAGTTCGGGGTTCATCGGCGTGCACGCGGTGAGAACGAGAAAGGACCGGAGTCTGGGCCTCGCTTGACTGATTACGGGTGTGATACCGGTGCCGTCTGGATGTGGAAGGTGGGCGTATCGTTCCAGTGGATGAGGGAGAGGAGCATTCATTCAGTTGTCTATCGCGCCATTGAAGTAAAGCTTGCGCCAACTGAGGTTTGGTGCCGACAGGCTCTAGATCTCGCGTCGCACAAAGGCGGACAAGGTCGTCACGTCGCAAGCGAACGAGCGTTTTCGCAGTGGCAATGGTGAGATCAACTAACAAATCAGTTGTTAGGGCTAGCTAGTTATTAGATACATGAGCTCACCTTCCTCGTCCATTGCTTCTTCATCTGTCTCGCCCTCGGCGTCTTCGTCCCCACCTTCAATGTCGCCCTCAATGACATTCTCGTCCTCTTCATCTTCGTTCCCACCTTCACACTCGATAGCATCCTCATCCTCTTCATCTACGTCCCCACCCTCATCCTCGCCCTCAATAACATTTTCATCTTCATCATCTTCATCATCTTCGTCGTCTTCACCAATATCTTCCTCCATATCAGCATCTTCACCCACTATCTTACCATTTCGAAGCTTCTTTGGTTCCACGGTAATCATTTCCTCGTCATACACACTTTCCGTTGCTGTATCTGTCTCCACATCATCCACATCAACTTGAGAGTCTGCTACCCTATCGTCGGTATTCGACACGTCTCCGCCATCGCCTTCATCATCACCATCACTAGGACCTGCGCTACCCACTTTACGCCTTGGCCTCAGCCTCTTTCTCAAAGGAGTTCTTCGTGTCTTGGGAGACGATGTACCTGAGGCAAGTTCATCGATTTCTTCATCCAATGACGATCCCTTGTCCTCCACATCATCTTCATCTTGACATTCACCCTCATCCTGTAAATCCAAATCCTCCAACAAGTCGTCGGCCTCAGCTTTAACATGTTCTTCAGTATCATCACTCCTAAATTTTGCCTTTCTTGAGGGTAGAATTCTAGTCTTTCTCCATCCATTCACTGTATCCACGTGGACATCGTGTTTGGTATCTTGACGCGATCCGGCGTGCCGCCGCTGCTTGGAGATCGAGCGCGGTTGGGAGGAGACAAGAGTCTCGCTAGCGGTTCGCTGCCTGTCCCTGCTCCGAAGCCGTCGAGGGCTGGGTTGTATTAAAATCGCAGTTTTGCTGCTTCCTACTCCAAGAGACTTTTCGAGATCTTCCAATTCTGTTAGATCACTTTCTGCGGCAGGCCAGTCCTCATCTTGCAAATGACAAACTGGTTTTTTTGTGTGAACCTCAACGTTTGCTTTAAATTCAACTTGTTTGGCTTTTCCTTTTCCTTTCGAGAACTTTTCTGTCGATGTCCGACCAGATGTTGGCTTTGTTTGGCTACTACTGGCTTTTGTTCCCATGGTATTTGATACTTGCCGAGATCGTAATCTGGTTGCTGGTGGAGAACGAACAGTCCATGAAACGCTTCCTGCTGAGGTTGAGGGCGAGATACTCGAATCCTTCGACCTGAAGGTGAACTGTCAGTCATCATATATGCCCATGGGTCTAATACTGACTGTAATTCAGTGCTTTCGCTGCTGTTTACCTTGTTATGCCTCGCCTTTGTTTGACCTCCTGAATGTGTTTGACAACTGCTCATAGAGTAACTACGGCCTTTACGCATCAGGTTGCTGGATTTGCCTATATCATGCATAGTAGCCCGGCGGCGCAAATTCAGAGCCGGCGCATCTATTGCATCAAAACCACCGGCGTCTGTTGCCTCATCACCCGCGGTATTACCATCGTCGCTGGAATAATCTGATGATTTGCCAACAAGCGATGACGGTGGGATGGAGGCATAGTCATCCCGAGCATCAATGATGGCACTGACAATCTCGGGCTTGGTGAGCACTTCTGGATCGTCGGTAAGCCCTGCAACGGTGTATAGGCGGATCAGGTCGGTCTTTCGCAGGCGATTAAGTTGTTTTTGATCAGCAAAATTAATAAGGTGTTCATCTGCTTTGTGGACGTGAGTACACAGAGTTCGAAAGTACAGCAATAGAATTCTACCCACTTGAGCTCCCCTCGGATATTTCCACCTCTTCTTGGACGCCAGACTCTTCGAGCTCAGAGTCATTGGAACCGGACTCCGAAGGTACCGACGCGTCAACATCCATTTCATCGTGATTAACAGAATCATCCTCATCACTGGGTGAGTAGGAGGACCTGAGACGTTTTGCCCGGCCAGAGTTTCGCGTTAAGCGTCCATTGGAAGCCATATTTTCATTAACGTTAAAGACGCGTTTTCTTTTGGCTCCAGCTCGCAGAGGTCCGAGATTATGCTGGCGCATTACAGTAACAAATGTGTCGTTTTTGGATGCTTTTTGAGCAAGGAGAATTCGAGATGGTAGGCGGCGTAAGTTGGGATGAAGGGGTACAAGGACTGGACGTGATTGGTCGAAATCGGACGACAGAGGGGCAGGCTGCGAAGCAGTATGCTTGCTGAAGGCGTACTTTCGTGCTGTTTGAGTTGATGCGTGGCGGCGGAGTCTTCGGGCTCTAGGGGACGGGGTAGTACTTGGTCGTCGTCCAGCATTAGCCATAACCGAATGACAACAAGCCACCACGTTCCAATGCGTTAAGTAGTCTCTCTTGATGAGTACGCTATTGGGCTTGCCGTCTGGACGGTGCTGAGGAGAACAAGAGGCTCGGGAGCGCTGGCAATGGAGGAAGTTTGGATGGTATTGTTTGTCTCAAGGAACTGTTGACAGAACAAATATTGGCAAAGTACTGCAAACACTGAGATGGCTTGGAAGCACATGTACAGCGGCACAACCATGATCACAAGCTCGTGGTCATCGGGATGCGACAAAGCCATCGTCTTCGCAATTATATCGTCTCATTGGGGTGGTCTTCTGGAAAAACGAGAGTCTAATTGTTGAACTGGTGACAAAGAACATGCCTAATCTGGTAATCATAAGCACTTGACCGCAATGAGCAGGTGCATATATATTATAACTCGAGCCATGAACTTCACATTCACGTCTACACCAGGATGCTACTTAAATTTACCGCCGCCGACATGCTCAATACTTCACTCGTAGATGTCGCGTCAGGCGAGCGCGCGTATTCTATTGTAACAGTTGACGGGGCAGGGGATGGATTCAATTCTACGCCCCCCAAATACCGCCGTACTTCTATTAAAGATTCTTCAGGACAGCTTGTGGCATCGCTGATATGGAATGGCCGACATCCGGACATTACGATTGGTGACCAACGCATTGGTGGTCTCACAAGCCTATTCGGCTCTTCCACCGTACGCTTCATGTAAGCTAGCAATAGATATGACCAGGTGCAATACTTACTGGCTCCAGGCCCAAAATTCTCGCTATTCCAACACGGTTTGAACCCGAATACATATGGGTTGCTACGTCCAAGAGCCTGGCAGTATGTGCAATATGATCATGAACCATCCATTTCACACATCTCATGGTGTTCAGTTAGTCGATTACGACTTTCATACAACTAAAGGAATATTCCATCAAAATGCTATTCAGATACCTCGGTCACTCAAGTCATTCTCCTCACATAAGCCGAATAATTCGATATTACGCGAACCGTCATTGCTTGCATCTTCAACCTCTTGCCATTCATTTACATCAACAAGTTCCTCTTCAACTGCGACATCATTTAGCACCGACAGATCATTCATCTATTCTGGACTTCCAGGGCTTGGTTCAAACTATCTCGAGTTTTCATCCCATCCTCTTGCCCACGACGTCGAAATAATAAGTACGATTCACTATTTTGCCGATTAATTGGCTCTGACGTACGGTGTAGTATCATTCATAATGATGGAAATATTACGGCGCAGTCGTTTTCTGCTCACGCCCTACAAATTTGAGCGGCGCAAGTTTTGGAAATTAAGGGAAATAAGAGATGCCATATCCAAACGTCTACGACATCTCGCTCCCTGATTCATTGTTCTTCACATACCCTCATCCATCCATACCTGCACTTGTTTTTCACTAACATTCGATACCACTTTGCATATATCACCCAATTCATACACAATCCTGCATGCTCAATCACACGGTCGTTACTCGTGAAAATTCAGCATCATAATAACCTTATAGAGCTCGTTGCTTCATCCGACTCGCCACTGTCCTAAGACCAGCGTACACCTTCCCGGGCGGCGAGCCCAAGATCAACGAGACAACAGCATCTCGTGCAATTTTGATGTTTTGGAAGGAACCCATTATGTGTATTTTTCTACGCATATTGTTGTGTTTTGTTGAACGAAAATAGATGAAAACGTACGTATCCGCAAGGACAATCCGCGTCCGACTGACGTTCTCAATGGTGAACTTTGTTTTTCCTTCGTGCCCGGCTATTCGACCTGTGCAGATGTTTTAAAACCAGTACGTCATTGATAATAGGATGACATACCTATTGCGCGTGATAGGTGGTCTCCATTGAGAGTCTTCACATCTTTAATCTCAAATGAATCGAGATATAAGTCATCCAGTCGTAGTAACGCAATTGCGTCCTATGTAAACGCATGCAATGAGCAATAGTTGCAGGAAAATTTCCGGTGGACATACATTGACCTCAAATCCCAAAGCATACGCCTTGACAAAATCGGCGCCTTTTTGAATTGCGCCAATATCTTTAGTATGCTTCGACGTCTAACTTCGACTAAGCGAAACCTGCACCGGACACCCAGTTGGTAACACTCACCCTCATCTCCACACTCCTCTTTTGCACATTCATTCTCACCTGTAGCCCAAGCAGTTCCGTCAGCGGCCCAAATATATTCACCCAGTCTTTTTTCAGCGGCGACATCCGATGTGGCGGTATAGGGACTCTCCTCGCTTCGCTTTTGGCCGCTGACGAAGACTTGGCTGCGCCGAGAGGTGAAAAAACCGGTGCGCCGCTGCCTCCAGCTGGCGCGGCGTCGACGTCTATCATCAACGCATCGTCATCCTCTACATTCCCACTACTTGAACTCCGATCTTTACTCGCGCCATTTTGAATGTTGTTTATCGGCCGTGATGTTGATGCCAAGTCACCCTCCAAATCCATACCATCTTCATTTTCAGCGGTGATGTCAAGGGCAGATGCTCCCTGTGTTCCTTTTTTCTTGTTCAGTTTTCTCCGGTTTTTGTGTTTTCGAATAGTGGATTCGGACGAGGATCCAGCTACGGTAACAACATGAGTGACCCCCATGATCCAACGGCGGGTTCAGCGTCTCGTTTTCTTCGTAGGAGATATTAGGCCACGAGTCGTACACGGGCGTCACGATCATGTCACATCCATATCATATACAAGGTGCATTGATTTAGAAAAATTTTGTGCTACAACACAACAAATATCAAGAACTAATGTCTTACAAACCAATAACAATAATAGGATGTTGAAGATGACCTCCATGTTGAATTATTCCATACGCGTGCTTTTGAGCATACTATAAAATATATTGAGTGTAACGCGTCTACTTCAAATGTAGCCCACGTACTTTTTCAACGCTTCCAAATCTACGGCAGGCGACTCCCCGCTGCCAACCATAACTTTAACACCTTCACTGGGAACATCATCAACAAGCACATGGAGGTATGCTGGTCCAGGTGGATATATGCTGCCATTTGGCGGTCCCTTGACTGTCAAAGTATTGCCTTGAAGAGTATGCTCCAAAACTACCCTGCGAGTATTAGCGTGAACGCCATGTGTTATAAAACCAAAGTCCATCAGAACGACTACGATAGATTAAACCATCATGTAAGGTATTAAGATGATCAGCTTACCCACTACTCTGCCAATCGTAGTAGGATATTTGAAGATCATTTGAAAATTTTCACCAAAACCGATCTTTGTCTTATAATCCTCGATCTTTGGCCTTGATTTTGACATGTATGGAGGAGACAACCACTCAACTCTGTACTCAGTCCCGTATTCAATTTCACTCCGATCAAGGTTTGGATTACTTCCAGCAATCATGACATTTCCACTAGGAGTCAGCGTTGCCACACTGTGATATAGTCTTGGAATATTGCTTGTTGGCATTCCATCCTTAGAGAATCTTTGACCAGAGGGAGCACGGGGGTCATACAGTACAGGGGTATATGCGGGATTGTCGGCGTTCGACTCTCCAACTCTGCCCACGACGTTCCCATAACCAGAGATACCAGAGCTTGCACCGTTAACGATAAGGACTTTACCATCAGGTAAAAGAACAGCGTCTGCCATTGTGCGAGCTTGAGGCATATGTTCCACTTCCCAGCCATTTGAGATACTGCTCTCGGTTAGCACCATGCGTGCACATTGTGTAGTGGCAGGGTCTTGAGACGAAATGTCGAAGCTTTCCTTTTGGTCATCAATTGGTGAGCCACCGCAGACCAAGATTTCAGATTCGTAGTTGTTCTCTGGAGACAACGAGAGCAATAACCCAGTGCCAGCCATAGGATACGTCACGCGTACGCCATTCGGAAATGGAGGGAGTCGTCTCTCCGTATTCTTAACCCAGTCGTATATCATGGCATCTCGGTTTGCAGCAATGAATACCTTGCCGTCAGAAAGAAGGAACGCAATAGGGAAGAGGTTGGCGTTCAGAGTGTCGACCAAGAACTGCAAATGTATTGGTAATCCGTTGGAATTGTGAATACCCTTGGGTGGATAATATTCGATCGTTGGGTTGTTGGCAGTCGCATTGTTGATCCATCCACCCTTCTTCGAACCGCCAATGATCATAGCGCTACCATCAGTGATGCGTATTACGGTATTATACCAGCGAGGAGCAGCCATTCTGACGGTATCATGGTATTCGTGTATGGCACATTTCTCTGCATCAGCATCGCAAGGATGAAACAACCGGATCGCCTGCAACCCATTGAGGTCGCCAAAGTCGGCGGAGGATGTGTGACTCGCCACGACTGGATTTCCACCAACGTTGATCAACGTACCATTTCCAAGAAAGCTACCACCCGCGCAAAAAGAGTTGGACTGCATTCCGAGCGGTATAACTGCATGAGTGATCAGATTGTACAGTCCCGCCCAAGCAGGATGTCCAGCTACATCGAGAGGATTGTGCTCCACTTTATCAATGATAATGGCGTAAGTAGGAGATACGATGGCCAATTGCATTGCGCTGACGCCGGTAGAGCCTTTTTGAACGAGATTCCACTGGGCAGTTGAAGATTCAGAGAGCATCACTTGCGACTTGTTCAGATGCATATAAGTCGGCGAAGCGGTACTTAATTGAAAAGTAGCTCTATGTTGTCCACGAGTTACCACAAATGCATCCACGTCCAGAACGGCAGATTCGGACGAATGAGGCCCAGCTCCCATATTGACGATTGTCAGTGTATGCTTGCTATTTGCAAGGTCGTATGCCCAAAAGAGCCGTTGTTGCGTCAGGAGAACGTCATTATCAAACCAGTTGTTGACCAACTTGATTGGCTTGCTATCTATGTAGACCTGTGCGAAGCCACGAGTCCTGCCAGAATTCCCAAACCATTCAATTCCGGTGCCAATGAAGCTGAACGATACTGAAGCATTACGATCGGTCGTGAAATGTAGCGGATTGTGCGCAAAATCGCGAGAGAAGCTGTAGGACCATTGACCTTTGTAGGCAACCAGTGGGGAAGACGAGGAGTAGGCTTTAGCACCAGGCGGGACGTAGTAAGGTCTAAATAGTGCTGGAGATGTGGATCCCGGATCGACGTGCCCATTCCAAGCCAAATTTGATTTCTGCAATGCACAATCAACAAAAGGGAGAGTAAACATGATGTTAACGAAAGTGAATATGAATGGGAGTGTTAGTTGTCCCATGTTGAGGTTGGAGAGTGATGTGGTAAGAATGAGAGTCGCTAATATTACTACTACTACTACTACTACTACTACTACTACTACTACTACTACTATGTACTACTAGCAGTAGTATACGCTACATAATTGTGCTTTTCTGTTCACAAAGGAGTCGAATTGGATAGATGGTGGTATTGTGCAAAAAACCATACGTATGTTTCGCTAGACGTGGCGCAAATGCTTGCCTGTCAGGCCAAATGCAAAGTCAGAAATAGTGTTTCCCTATGCGGCGAGCACAGTCGGCAGTGATATTCAATATTCAATATTCCATATTCATGATTAGGCGACTATAAATTAAAATCAACGCACATTATTGTCTATCGAGTATGATTACAAAAATCTTCCAACCAGTCCGTCAGCGAAGCGAGGCCAGCCTCACGATTCTCTGAGACGGGAGCCTGTATGTGCAGCCACGTTGCAAGGAAAGTGATCTCACCACCCTCCCATTCATCGAACTTGAAGCCCAAGTTTTCGCCGCAGTCTAAGCCACCAAGCTCAAATCCCTCGCCTTCTTCGCCGAGTCCCTCAACGCCAACGCTGTTTGATTGGGCTGCCCGTCGCTTTTCCAGTTCACGTTCGAGAATAGTCTTGACGCGGGCAATAACGAGATCTGCAGCATGACCCGGAGCGGAGGAAAGAGTTTTGAGGAGATCGACTTTGTGAACTAAGATAAGAAGGGGTGGTGATTGTGACGGAGGTAAGGAGGTAATGGCGTGCAAGACATGATGAAGGTGCCTAGACCAGCTTGAGTTAACGAGATGATCAGAAGGAAGTGACAAACTCTGCAACAGCAGCACCAATCCTCGAGATTGAATTGGCGTCCACGACAAATGCAACGGCTCTAACGTCCGTCAAATAGTTTTGGAATTGGTCCCTCAGCCGAGGGTGGCCTGGAACATCGATTATTCGGATTGCCTTGTTCGACTGTGCGAATTGATACACGGCAGAATTAACTTGCAGCGAGGTGTGAGTTAGCGGTGTCTCGCCATACGCTAACTTTTTGCCTCTCAGCGAACGGTCAGAAGAAATAAACGAGGAGATACTAACGGAAGACCATATCGCAGTCTTCCCTGCACCTGAAGGTCCCACAATAAGCAATGCATCTCCCTTTTTTGACGGTTTTCTGCTTAAAAAAAATACGACTTTTGACACGTTAGTTAATTATCGTAATGTCGCGGCTAGAAAACGGACATGCGACCAAAATACAGGCAACGAGGATGGATGTGAGGACGTTGTCCATATGACAGCATTTTTCGGCAAACTCTCATATTTGGCACGTCACGTGCAACGCAAATAATTCACAACAAAACTAGACTATGTAGCATTGTTATTTTGGGCGTTCACATTAAACGCAACCCTTTAGACAGTGCCAGTCCACGATGATCATACAACAGTGGGCAAGGCGATTCGGTCTAGCGTAGAGGAATATGGCCAGGTTAAGAGCTCACCCATCGGCTTTCAGCGCCATGATGGTGTGAGTGTCAGTCCTTTCCTACATGCTGTACTAGTACTAGAAAAAAATGATTTTGCTGTGTGAGAAGTTGTGACAGTAACGTTGTGGTTCCACGTTGGTCGTCATACCAGTCCTGTCTTTTGCATAGTGTTGTTTGCTCATTTCACCCATGTTCATCATCAACTGGCTCTGGGATGTTCTCGCGCAGCTGGGTATGATTCTAGGACAGCATTAGCGGTGCATTTACTTTTGACAATAGGTTTGCTGCACAAGAATGCTAAAATCCTGTTTCTTGGACTCGACAATGCAGGCAAGACAGTAAGTTTGTTTCCACTGTATGCGGCGCAGCTTCTCAGGTCTTTGTATAGACGCTCTTACACATGCTCAAGAATGATCGGCTAGCTACATTGCAGCCCACGCTTCATCCGAGTATGGGCCCTCGTCTTCATACACACACAATTTAACGATATTTGATTACAGCTTCAGAGGAACTAGCAATAGGCAACGTCAAATTTACAACCTATGACCTAGGTGGTCACCAACAAGGTATGCATCTTAGCATATATTCTGTCTTTGATTTGACATAGCACTCAGCTCGCCGTCTCTGGAGGGATTACTTCCCAGAGGTCGACGGTATCGTCTTCCTCGTCGACAGCGCTGACTTTGAGCGCTTTTCCGAGTCAAAGGCAGAGCTCGACGCTCTTTTGTCAATCGAAGAGCTTTCAAAGGTTCCGTTCCTTATCCTTGGGAACAAGATAGACGCCCCAGGTGCCGTCAGCGAAGAGGAATTAAGACATCACCTTGGTCTTTACCAAACTACAGGGAAGGTTTGTCATTTGAAAAGCTCGCCAGGGTTCTTTAAACTCAGATTTCTTGTCAAGGGAAAGGTTCCTCTTACAGATATCAGACCGATTGAGATATTCATGTGCTCTGTTGTTCAAAGACAAGGATACGGTGAAGGTAAGTCAAGTTGGGTATTGATAGTTAGCAGTACTCACCTATCATGTGACAGGTTTCCGGTGGCTCTCGCAATATGTGAATACTTTTCTGTATCCTGCCCAGTGACACTACTAACTATTATAGATCTAAACTATTCATTGGAACGGAGTAAAGTACTCTTAGTTTACGCTGCATACTCTGTCCCGTATTCCTCGTTATATTCGCATACGTGTATTTGGCGTTTGACTGATGTAAGGGTGGTTGTGATGACTCTCTTGTCCTTCCGCAATGTTCTCGTTGTTTCGATCATATTGAGAATCATTCTCATTCTCTACAGTGAATGGCACGATGCAAGGTCCCTTGTGAAATATACAGATGTCGACTACCGCGTATTCAGTGACGCGGCTCGATTCCTGCTGCACCCAACTGCTGACAATCGTGCCAAGGGTCCTCTTAGCCAAAAACTCGGCTACAATTCTGCCTTCGGAGAGTAAGTAGATTAAGTTTCAAACCAACAACTTCTTATTGGACGTTTCTCCAAGTCCATACACCAGGGAAACATATAGATATACACCTCTCCTTGCTCTCATCCTCACGCCGAACGAATGGCTTCATCCATCCTTTGGCAAGTTCTTATTCGCTTCATGCGACATTTTCAATGGCGCTATCATTTACAAACTTATCTTGCGTCGCATCAAGAATCAAAGAGCGGTAAAAAAGGACGACAGAGTTCCCGAAGGCAGTTCAATGCATCATTCTGAAGAGAAACTAGCGACTATTTTCTCTGCCGTACATCTTCTCAACCCTCTGGTGTTCACAATCTCCACGCGAGGATCATCCGAGTCTGTCCTATCCCTCTTTGTCTTGCTTACCTTGGACTCTGCGCTTCAGGAACAATGGGATTTGGCTGCAATTTGGCTTGGAGTCAGTACGCATTGGAAGATTTATCCCGTAATATATGGGGCGAGCTGTTTGAGCGTTATCACGAAAAGGAAGGATCATTTTATCAAGTCGTTGTTGAGCTGGAGAATAGCGAGATTTGGCGCCATAAGCTCAGGGACGTTCTTACTGCTCGGGTTCAGCTGTTACATCTTGTGAGGATTTTTTACTACTCATGCGAAATGCTTATTGACTCACTTGGCTATAAGATGGGGATATCCTTTTCTGCAAGAATCATATCTCTACCACTTGCATAGGCTGGATCACCGACATAACTTCTCGCCGTATTTCTACCTCACCTACCTAACCTACCCGTCTCTCGAGTCATTATCTTTTACCAGCCGTCAAGGTGTTTCATGGTTAAGCCACTTGATTCGTTCACCTTTGGCAAGTTTTGTCCCTCAAATGTCGCTCGCATTGGGCACAGGAATTGTATTCGGGCGAAAGAAAACAGATCTTGTGTTTGCGTGGTTCGTTCAGACTGTTGTCTTTGTTCTTTTCAACAAAGTCTGCACGTCTCAGGTATGTTTTCAACCACATTAATGCGAATCAGACTGAGCTATATACAGTACTTTCTATGGTACCTTTTGTTCCTGCCCCTCCTCTTGCCAGATCTGCAGTCAATTTCCGTCAAGCGGGCTCTGACATACGCGATCGTGTGGACTGGTTCGCAAGCACTATGGCTTGCTGAGGCCTATAAACTCGAATTCTTAGGCGAGGGCGTATTTCGGGGGCTTTGGATCAGAAGTTTGGTATATGTCGGTGGAAACTGTTGGATCATTGCAGGGTTAATGGACCATTATTCTCGTGGATTATAGTCGCGCTGAGCATATCAAGGCGCTGCACTCGGGATGTGCATTCGCCAAGCGTCACGTAAGCGAATTCCTATGCTGCGTTCAATGTCTGTTGAGCTGGCTAGAATCTGTCAAACTCATATCGACAATTACATGTGCTCTTCTAAAGATAGGGATCGATTGCTAGCCTCGGAACTGCGATGCGCAGCTCTCTGTTAGTTCACCGTATAATCGTGGTAAGCTAAAGGCTGAAATGGACCATTGGCGTGTCCATGAATTAATAACGGGACACCTTAATAGCATGACGTTACTTGCCAGGAGATGCTCTTGCAATGCCTTCATCCTTCCCAGTGGGCTCCAGTCCTGTATCCTCACGGGCGGCGCGTGTCAACGAGGAAACTCCATTGCTTCTTAATGACCCAAACGAAGTGGGCTCGCTGAATTCCAGCATTAGCCAACCTATCGCTAACCGCTGTTGTCCTTGGTGGAAGCGGCCGTCACCTTGGTGGTAAGGACGAAGTACAACATTTCGAGCCATCTATTCCACTAGTATTTAATGCAGGTTGCTCTACGTCGTACCGTTCACTGCACTGGCTGCGTCCGCAACGCTGGCTCCTCGGGTGGAGGTCTATACAATGCTTGCATGCAAAATCCACAAGCCGCATGATTATCTTTCTTTGGCAGGGAGCATGGCGAGTTGGTGGCATGGCATTCCAACACGTGGCTCAGGGTCTGAAGTATTGGACAGTGACCCCAAGGACTTCTGTTCGTCAGACCCTGTCGTCCAAGCCGCTGTTGCCAAACTGATAGCTGGTAAGCAACGATTGGGTCGAAACGGGACGAAATTGCTCGCTCTTGGCTCACGGAGACGTAGTCATCGCAGTATCTGGTGGTATTTTAAGCTCTCTCACAGGTGCCTGGTGGGGTGCTGTAAGCCTAAAGATCCACTAAATTCGTGCAGGTTATGACGGAGGCATAGTTTTCTGACAGGCATGGTCGAACACGTGTCTTAGGGATCGCTACTATTGGGATCATTATCGCGGACCTGAATTTTATTATTGTCGCTCTTTTCCCCGATAGACTTCCTGGTGGCTATTGGTTCCTGATTATGGGGCCTATTGTCGAAGGTTTACTCGGTGGTACGGTGATTAGCATTCTTGCCCCTAGCAAGTCTGATTTCAGCGATAGGCCTGACCAGTGGTGCTGCTGCAACTCAAGCTTACATGGCGGATACTGTATCAGCAGATGCTCGGTAAATGACGAGACTGCCACTATATAATTACCTCACATTCGAATCGCAGGTCACGAATTTTCTCTTTGAGCCATGGCCTCCTGTTTTCCGGATTCGTAATTGGTCCGACCATTGGAAGCCTTCTCATAAAATTCACAGGTCAAGTACTCTCTGTCTTTTTCTTGGCCGCTTCTATGCATGTACTATACGCATTCTTCATCTGGTTCATCGTGCCGGAGTCTTTGTCAAGAAAGCAGATGCAAACATCAAGAGAGAAACACGAAGAGCGCATTCGGGGATCGCGCCACAGTCATCCTATCAAACGTGTCGCTGTCATCATTACGAGGATGCTTCGATTCTTGGGTCCTTTGGCCATTTTTATACCATCAATCCACCCAAATTCGACAAGGGGTAACAAAGACTGGAAAATGACGTTCATGGCTCTCTCATACGGACTCTTATATTTATCACTGGTATGCTCCCTGACTCAAGCACTCGAGAAATTAAGATATATTTTCAGGGACGCACTAAATATTCGCTACAATACGTTACCTCTATGTTTGGTTGGAATTCCGAAATTGTAAGATCACATTACTGCATCTCCTGCATTTTGAACGAATTCCAGGTCAGATAGGCTATTACATTAGCCTGATGGGAATTGTCCGAGCAGTGCATTTGATGTTGGTAATCCCAGGTAGGTATTAACCGACACAGACCATTTTGACCAGATATTGACGACATTCCCATAGCATTAACGAAGTATACCAAGCCAAAGTCACCTACTGAACATACCACGTTACCCCCTGAAGAACGACCACTCATTCCTGGCCACGGTACTACTATGGGCCAAGAACCACACTGGCCGTCCTTTGATTTGAATCTCGCACGGGCCTCTATGGTCATTCAAATCATTGGCTATGTCAGCATGGGTTTATCCAAGAACGGACTCTCGTTTGTGCTGTCCAGTGTAGTGTTGTGGTTAGGAAGCGGCGTTAATCCTGCCCTTCAAAGCGCTGCTTTGGCCATATACACAAGGCGCGGCGAAACAGAATCTGGACGATTATTCGGGGCGCTTAGCGTGATACAAGCGCTGTGGTAAGTTTGTCTGTTTCTTGGCACGGAAGATTAAACTATTGTGCAGCTCCCACATTATCGGGCCGTCTCTGTTTGGCATCGTGTATGCGACGATTGTAGCATGGTTTCCTCAAGGCATTTTCTTCATTTCAATGATTATTCTTTCCATTTCGTTCCTTCTGCTATGTGTTGTGCAACTCCCGAGCGTTAGCGTTACTGATTATAACGTTGAGGATGTTCGGGATTTGGGCACGGTATATCGAGAAGATGGAGACATAATGGAGCCTTAGTATACGATTGTATCTACCGAGATAACCTTATAATTATAAGCAGCTCGAAATTCTCCTAGACACTGCCACATTAATTGTCCTTCCCACTGTCTCCAAGCGAAATGTCCGACGCTAGAGAACGAGCGACATCTCAGCAAGAACCACAATTACCCGTGGATATTTATGCCGATCATCCTCGGTGGAAAAAACCGTCGCCTTGGTGGTGAGATAAAGCATGCTGATTTTGTCGCGTCGCTCAGATTCCGCACAAAACGCAGGATGCTATCCATAATGCCCTTCGGTGCAATCGCGTCTTCTTTAACTATAGCCCCTCGGGTAGACATTTATACCTTACTCGCTTGCAAGGTTCATGTACCGGACATCTTCAATCGAGGTCTTCCTGCTCTACTAGGCGATGCTACAACGTAACCACTCATCTCTTAGGTGGCACCTACGATCTCTGGGCATTCTTGTCAAAGGACAACGAGTCAATCATACATCAACGCTGTGCATCTGACCCCGTAGTTCAAGCTGCAGTTGCCAAATTAATAGCCGGTCAGTATCGACCACATAAGTACTCGAGACACAGCACTCGTTGCGCTCAACATCATTTCCGCGACTGATAACATGACCTTAGCCGTTACGGTATCCACGGGCATACTAAGCTGCGTTACAGGCGCGTGGTGGGGTACCGTGAGTTGAATGTTGTTAAAGATACACTTGCAGGCCATGATAGCCGCCATAGCTCTCGGATAGGTATGGCAGAACTGTGGTCCTAGGCATCACGGTTATGGGCGCCATAGCAACGGACCTTAATTTTATACTCGTCACCCTCTTCCTTGATAAGGTTCCAGGTGGCTACTGGTTCCTGATCGCAGGTCCTTTGTTAGAGGGCCTACTTGGTGGTAGAGTGTCCAATGTTGCCGCTCCTGATCTGTTCGAACTTAGTGTTAGGTATGGTCAGTGGTGTCGCGGCGAACCATGCCTATTTGGCAGATACCACAACAGAAGTGTCTAGGTAAGCGACATGCCAGTTTGCCAGTCGCCGTTTATTGTCGCCATTTATTATTATTCCATGTTATCACTCACTGGCAGATCGCGTTTTTTTTCTTTGAACATTGGTATACTCTACATCGGATTCGCGGTTGGTCCAGCGCTCGGAAGTCTGCTCATTAGGTTCACGGGTCAAGTACTTTCAGTCTTCCTCTTGGCTGCTGCCATGTATACTACATACATGCTTTTGGTCTGGTTCGTTGTGCCGGAGTCTGTGACAAGCAGTCGGATGCAAGCTTCTAAAGAGAAGCACCAAGAACTTATCCGTGGATTGCATCATGTCCATTCTTTCAAGGCCTATATTCAGAGGATGTTTCAATTCTTGAGCCCACTTGCGATATTCATACCGCGGAAGACAAACTCGTCAAGACGGAAAGACTGGAGTTTAACTCTTGTAGCACTCTCATATGGACTTATTTACCTTTTTCAAGTATGCCAATCACCACGTATATCCCACTAATGACATATTTTCCTCCAGAACATCAACCATTACACAATACAATATGTTGCCTCTACTTTCGACTGGAATGCAATATCCGTGAGTTCGTTTATCCTAATACTACGAGCACGACTATAACCCGAATCAGGCAGGCTACTATCTAAGCCTTACGGGAATGATCCGAGCTATTCATTTAATGGTAGTGATTCCAGGTATGGATTAATACACCACTTTCAAAATTATTCTTAACAAAATTTCCCCCTCAGTATTAACGGTTTATTTCTACTCGAAAACGCCGACTAGACTTGTGGTGCCCCTCCCTGAGGAAGAGCCGCTCCTTTCTGGACCAGATGTTCATCCCGGGAGTAATAATGCAGTGCGCGAGCAATCACATTCGCCATCATTTGATATGAAACTTGCACGGATCTCCATTGTCATCGAGGTTGTTGCTTACTGTGCTATGGGTTTATCGAACAGCGGACTACAGTTTGTCCTCTCCAGCGTATTATTATGGACGGGAAGCGGTATGAGTCCTGCTATCCAAAGTGTGGTTTTGGCAATATACACAAGCAGTGGTGAAACAGAAGTTGGACGACTATTCGGTGCGCTTAGTGTAATACAAGCGCTCAGGTTAGCGCTATTTGCCTTGTTCTAAATTTTCGGGAAGGTTTGAACAAACATTTCATAGCGCTCAAATCATTGGACCAGCTATGCTTGGTTTCGTCTATGCGAACACTGTTACATGGATCAGGCAAGGGATTTTCTTCCTCGCTGCAAGCGTCCTTTCTATTTCGTTTCTTGCAATGTGTACTATACGTCTGCCAAGGTCTACGACGCAAGAGGTCATGGTCACTGAAAGCTTGAATTCGGGAGAGGAAGGGATTGTGGCGCCTAACTAGAAAATTAGCCGCTTGCATTACGTAATCAACCCTGCCAACTGAACAAAATACAAAACTCTGTTTGTGCCCCTCAAACAAGACCATAGTATATTGTCCCCTTCGGGGTGACATACGAAAAAATTGGAACGATACAGAGAAGATTAGCATGGCCCCTGCACAAGGATGACACGCTTTTCCGGAGTGGTAGACCTACGGGTCTCAATATTTATTTTATTTTTCTATGTTCCGTTTTGATATGGAACCTGAGCACAATTTTCGGAAAAGAGTTTGCCATACACGATAGTCATCAGTCGTCGGAGCGGCTATCCCGGGTGACTCGGTCCGAGTTCAAAAGGGATGCCGTAACTATTTACGAGGAACTGATCGTTTGACGGACGGCACTTGGTCTCTCTCTCTCGCCTCCTTCTGTTCAACAATATGCCTGTGGTTGGTTGCAGTATTGGATTCGATGCTTGGTTCTAACAATTTCTACGTTAGTCGGGAACAGTAGACATGCCACAGTCCCTTAAGACTGCCATCCGCGACTTCCGTTTGTCGAAGCGTTCTGACATCACCTCTGCTCTGGTAGTCAAAATCGATAGAGCCAAATTGATCATGCAACTGGAGAATGCATATAATAACATCACTATTGAAGACCTCGCACTGGGTGAAAACATCAATATTCTCTTTTATAACTGATTCGCTAAATGTACATCGTAGAACTACCCGAGAATGCGCCACGATTTGTTCTACTTTCCCGGCCTGTGGTTCATCCCGATGGCAGAAAGTCGTATCCTTTGGTCTTGCTCAATTGGGTTCCTCCTACATGCGAAATCGGGATGATGACACTGCATGCCAGTGCGCTCCTAGGATTCCAAAATGCGGTAAGCTTTTCAATTTTGGCGCTGACTTTGCATCTCAATGATTCCAGGCGGACGTCATGAGGGTTATTAAAATTCTCGACGGCCCAGAATCTCTAACATCCAAGGAAATCGATGAAATTCTTTTGTCGTTCCACTAGCCTCCATCTAAAATTTTTAGGGCTATCAAGGGTGGGTTATACCAGATGACTCTTGTTGTCTGATGTACGAATTTGGTCGTTTTTGTTCTCATAATCGTGGGTCTGCGAATCCGACAATTGCCTGCCAGAGTGAACACGCTTGTAAGGAAGTACATCCATCTACTAGCTGGACACGTTTCCACTACGAGTGAGAATAACAGACTTGTAGAACACGGTTTTACTGTTGAGTATGTTGAGTTTCCGCTACGGCAGTTTGCCACACGCGGACCGAACATCCGATCAGCCAATCCCACGTACCGAGGTAAAATTGCTAATCAAAGCCGTCGTGGAATAAGCGGCCAAATCAAACAACAATGGGCGTCCAAGCTCCACCGCGAAAAAGGCAGAGACACGATACTCAGCCGCGGGCAACCAATACACCGCGACTATTCGTTCCTTTCCGTGTCCTGGGACTGATAACAAACCATGTACCGTTCGTACTACAAACCCGATCTTACAAGGGCGCCACAGATGGTCCGCGAGTTCATATCTTGACATGCCTGGGGAGGTCATGGGCATTATGGGAAGGTGGAAAAATGACATTACTGTTTGTTGGTAAGTAGGTTGGAATGTTGGGATGCGCATTTCAACGCCTTGTCAACAAGCTTCCTAGGTCCGGATGCACCAGATCCGATTTCTTGCCTTGCAATGGATGGAGATTCTGTGTGGGTCACTGCGGGTCCTCACGCGATAAAATACATCAGAGGAAAAGAGGTACGTTTTTTGACACGTATGGATCCTCAACTCAGCAAATTACAGGTTCTACGTATCACCAACCCCCTCCAGAAAACACTATCTTTTATGGTCATCTTTGGTGCCCAAATTCTTGCCTTGGCTGAGGACGGCAGTCGCATGTTTTTGTGGAATACGACTACAGCAGGTACATCATAACGCGTTAGCACATTGTCGACTTATCGATTGGAATGAATGTAGTTTTGGATTCCACGATAGAGTTTGATCCAGGCTTTACTGCAATATCCATTCTACATCCAGCAACGTATGTCAACAAAGTCCTTGTTGCCAGTAGCCAAGGAGATTTACAGCTATGGAATATTCATTCTCGGTGAGCCATGGAAATTGGTGGCTTTTCGTTTGTTTTGACCGCTCCTCTAGAATTTGTGTGTATAAATTTCAGGCGCAAAAGCTACTTGCACTGCCTTCCGCTCACAGATCTAATGGTCCCAGCTCTGCTATATCGGCTCTGACTCAGTCGCCTGCCATAGATGTTGTGGGCCTTGGCTTTACTTGCGGAAATATCGTTATTTATGATGTACGAGCTGACGAAAGATTAATGCGAATGTTTATGGAAGGTGGTAGCGTCAGTGCCCTTGGTTTCAGGACTGGTGGGTTTAATTGTACCTTCTCGAGAGTTGAAAGCCTTATTATCTTCCCTTTTGTACGCAGATGGACAGCCCATATTGGCGTCCGCCTCTTCCTCTGGGAATATTGCAATTTGGGATCTAAATGGGGGTGGCCGCCTTCTTCACATGATTCGTGGAGCGCATGATGGGAGTATAAGCTTCATTGAATGGATTCCTGGGCAGCCAGTTCTCGTCAGCTCAGCAGACGACAACAGTGTCAAGGTTTGAGCCCGAAACCTTTCATGTTGATAACCTGACTTGAACAATTGATAGCAATGGTTTTTCGAATCTCCAACAGCTGCACCGAGGTTACTCAAGTATCGCTCTGGCCATCACGCCCCTCCCCATCTTATTCGTTACTACGGAGAAGATGGGAAGCAGCTGTTGACAGCTTCTAGGGACCGAAGTCTACGTTGCATGTCCGTGGTAAGGGATTCGCGGTCGACTGAGCTTTCGCAAGGTATCTGTTCTTCGACTTCACGGAAGATACTGTCTAACGCGGTTCTTAAGGCTCTCTAGCGAGAAAAGCTACATCATTATCTATGCCAGTGGCATCTCTCAAATTTCCTCCAGTTACAGCTATCTCATATTCACTGACGAGAGCGAAAGATTGGGATGACATTCTATCTGCGCACGCTGATGAAACCTTTGCGCGAACCTGGTCGATGCTAAACAAACGCCTAGGGAAACACACCCTTGGATTTGTGGATGGTATCAAAGGCAAAGGTAAACGTATAGAACGTCTTCCGCTTGGTTCTGTGACGGTCAGCAAGCCAGTGTCTTCTACGTGTCTATCACTGAATGTTGCACAGTCAGTCTGTGTCACAGCATGTGGTAATTTTGGTATTGCAAGCTCTTCAACAGGCTCTATATATATGTGGAATATGCAATCCGGACTACGACGGAAGAGCTATGACGTAGGCCTTTGTCCACCTGATGCAGCGAATGGTACGTTTGGTTCGGGGAGCAAAAGACAGGAACGATGTATCACGGGACTCGCAACGGACGCATTAAACAGAATCTTAATTGCTAGTACTCTGGATGGGACAGTCAATGTGCGTGATGTTTTTCTCTGTTCAGACGAGTCTAACAATAAACATTAGTTCTTTGACTTTCAGACAACTACATTGGAACAGACACTTGTATTGCCATCTGCGGCCGTGTCTTTAACTCTTCACCGTGACAATGGCCTTCTGGCCGTTGTGTGCGACGACATGATTGTCAGGATCATTGACATTGAAACTAGAAGGATCGTTAGAGAATTTGGTGGAATTTACAGCCGCATTCTGGATATTGTAAGCATGTCACTTCTTGCGTCTAGCTAAACTGACATATCCCATCAGACGTTTTCTTCAAATTCGCGATGGCTGATAACGTCGTCTCTCGATTCAGTTATCAGGACGTTCGAGATCCCAACAGGTCGCCTGATAGACGCATTTCGAACAACAAGCGTTGCCACGAGTATCTCGTTCTCTCCAACTGGTGATTTTCTGGCTACTGCGCACATTGACAGTGTTGGAGTGTATCTATGGTGAGCCGAAGTGTAATTCATCAGCCAATCTACCTGAACATTGTCATAGGGCGAATCGTGCACAATTTGCTGAAGTTGCATTTCATACCGTTTCCGATGAAGATATCCAGGAGGTTTCTTTACCTACGATGCAAAGCATTACCGATGAAGACAGTGAGCATGAGCAATCCATTGATAGCAGTTGTTTAACCTTTCGGTAGTCGTAGCAGGCCTTTCTGCACTCACAGCACAAAGCGATCCTGTCGATGTCTTCTCTACTCCTCCACAATTAGATGGCGAACTTGTGACACTTACTCTTTTACCTCGTTCCCGATGGCAGACGCTACTTAATCTCGAAGTAATACAAGTGAGTGATACGCTCAAGAATGGTAGCATGTGGCATGGATCTAAACGGGCTACGACAGCAACGCAACAAACCAAAAGAACCTCCAAAAGCTCAAGAAAAGGCGCCTTTCTTTTTACCCACGCTTCCAGGTGTTGAAGCTCGGTTTGCTGTACAACCCCGTGAAGCACAAGAAGTGCAGAAAAAAGAGACACGCAGGCTAGAAAAAGCTACTGCTCATCTTGATAGTGTATTTTCCAAAAAGCTTCTCGCAGAGAATGCAGATGGTGACTGTATGTTCACCGTCTGATTGCACGAATTTTTACCGACTATAATAGACGAAAGCTTTTTCAGCAACGTCAAAACGCTTTCACCAGCTGCACTTGATCTCGAATTGCGTTCCTTGCTATCTTTAGAATGCATGAATGCATTCATCAATGCCTTGACACAGCGACTCTTGTCGCATCGAGACTTCGAGGCGGTCCAAGCCTTGCAACACGTATTTTTGCGAATACACGGAGATGCCCTGATCGAAAATACAGCGTTGAGGGAGAGGTTGGAGAGACTGGCTGACGTGCAACGCGAAGAAAGTCAGCGGCTGCTGGAGCTGGTCGCATCGTCTCTAGGTACGCTTGGATTCGTGAGGGATGTACAATAGTCATTGTTGTACTCTGGTCAAGGGCCTTGTACAGCTGGATAACTCCCTGTACTAAAATTTCTATGCCGCTACGCTGTCCGTCAACTCTCTGTAGGCCAGTTGAAAATCTTGTTATCGAAATGTGCGCGTTCACCAGTCACACATAGACTGTGTGTCATCTTCACCAGCCCTGATCCAAATGGATTGCACACGCCGGGGTTTGACAGTTATTTTCTCCACACCCCATCTGGCATCCTCTGCAACATTAGAACCGGTCACCTTTCACATTCCCCCAGTCCACTCTTCTTCTTGCGACCAATATACGAAAATCACTATTGATCATACCACGTCTTCTATAAAGTGGACGAGGGAGTGCGTGCCGTCATGGGAGAAGAAACCTGCTCATTAGCCACAACCAATAGGACACAACGCAAAAAAAGGCGCGTATTTGAAAGATGTCACGCGCGAGTGCATGTTCCCAAGGGACACTATTTCTCTTGCAGTCAGAAGTAGGGCCTATCCTACCGCCGAACGATTCGCTCAAGGCGGTTACATGTCAACTCGAACGAGCTGCTTTGGATTGCCAATAACACTTTGGTGTTGGCGGGGCGTCACTGCCGTGCCTTGATGATGGGCCCGAAATAGAAAAGTCGAGAACGAAGCCAGGTCGATTTTGTGAATTGAAGCCAGTTGATGTTGATGGATGGTTTTGGCGACCTTTTTCCGCGACGCGTCAGGCTGCAGTTGTTTTGCCAGAACGCGGTCGAGTAAACGAGGTAACCACATGGATTACTAGTACCTATATATCGAGTCCGAACTGTTATTTGCCCTTTCAAGCTTGATGAATAAAATGCACAAGTGGCTGACGACCTTCACGTGAGTCACTCTAGACGTATAAAAAATCCATTTACCAACATTGTCAGCCATCCTTCTTCTCTTCCACTATCCACGACATTGGTCTGAAAGCTCGGCTGCCACTCGCCGAGTATCTTTCGCCTCGCCGCCTAGCGAGTTCGTTTGACTAGCCTGTGGACAAGCACGCACCTATGTAGGCAGCGTTGACTCGGGGAAAGCAGTAGCGGAACACGTGACGAAAAGCGATTTTTGGTCATGTATTCGCTCTTCAAAACACTCAAAACGTCTTCTGCAGTTTCTTCGCTTGCATTTGGACATGCGGCGCAACTGTTCGTCGGCACACGTAACTGGACTGGGTACTTGAACCGGAGAAGCCGCGTGCTCATGCTTTTGTAGATGACGGAATCTTACGCGTTTACGACCTTTCGACTCTCAAAGTCGTGAAAGCCGTAAGGAACCTTGGATCCGAGGTCTCCTCAATAATCTGCTTGAAGAGACCTGGTTCTGATCTTCGCGATGCGTGGATCGCAGCTGGGACAAGGGTACGATGTGATGTGATATCACATCACATCCTCAAATGACTGGCAAATACCAGATAATGAAATTCCAATTGGACAATCCTAGTATGATTCAAGATGCACAAGATGCTTTGGATGTGATCGAGATTACCACAACGCAAGACAAGTTGGTGAATGAAGTGCGGTCTGGGCAGTCTTCACTACTATTGTGCTAAATTTGCATAGTAAGATCGGGTTGAACGGGAATAAAACGCATATCGCATTCAGCACTGACGCGGGTGTTGTTGGCGTTGTCGACCTATCCAGCAAGGCGGTGTTGAAAATGAAGACAGAACATACCAGTGTTGGTTCTTTGTTTTGTGATTCACTTGCATTTGACTCGCGACAAACTTTCAGGTTTGCGGGTGTGTCAAATTTATCCCCACCAAGTCAAAGGAATTGGTTAGCGGTGGCTATGATCAAAAGCTTCTTCATTTTGATTATACCAATGGAAATCAACTGTCAGAAAGGGAGATAGGTAAGAACGTTGCTCACTTGGTTCGGCCTAAGTCTGACGACATATATTAGCTCCTTATGCTCCGGTAGGAGGAATGTCGCTTTTCCCGCCGTTTATTACGTCTATGGCGTTATCGTCAACCGGTATCCTCGCGGCAGGCACCGCGGACGGGCGATTGGTGATAAACTTTGCGGAAGAAATATCGAAAGTGGAAAATGTGAAGAGCAAAAAGACGGCGAAACATTGGAATGGCCTTGACGAAAGCCAAGAACATGTTGTCAAAATTGCTGAAGGACCAATAGTTGCCATGTTCTGCATTCCAAACATTGTGGGATTTTTGGGCTGACATTCTTGCAGGGCGTTTGTCAACGCACGAATGTTGGTGGTGTCGAGTCTGATGGGCGTGATAACGCAGTATCGGCTTGTGTCTGAGGAGAAATCAGTTGTGTTGGAAAAACTGTGGGAGAGAGCGGATCCACAGGCAATCAGGATGAATGCGATTGTCGCCGACGAGAAAAGAATCATCACTGGCGGGCTGCAGATGGATGGCTCGGGGATTGTTGAAATCTGGCAGAAGCAGCAGACGTCCGCGTAATTGTCATCCTTAGCGCTTACTAGGATCCTTTCATTCTCTCCTTCAACAACACGCTCACTACCTTTGCCAGCCTATCATGCCTCCATCGCTATACTTCTTCATTCTTTCCTTAGCCGCATACACCCTCGCCACCCGCAGCTCGCCACTTTCTGAGCTATCTCAGTACGATGAAAAACTCTTGACCAACGCCATCCGGCTCTCCATGGGCTATCTACTCAAGCGGCCCCAGCGCAGGTCAAACATACGTGGGCGAGCAACGCGGCAATCAGCGTGGTTGGATGCGTCAAATTCTACGTAAAGTCGTTTATAAGCACTCGAGGGACGCGTTTCTCATTTCAAACTACGATAGCACCAGCGGGTACCTCGACGTTCTCGAGTCTGGCCATAGACTACTAGGTCATATTAGCAACAAGTACAACAAGCGCGGCGAATATGGCGTGTTAACTAACAATTCTGCTGATCGCCTCCTTGTTTCTCTGCAGATGGATCATGCCTCGTCACATCATGCTGTAATTTCCACCATCGTGCGTGCATTTTTTTTCTTCATATGTGCCAATTAATGGATTGTCACTTTGGCCAGAACGGACCACTCGCAGCATACCCATTTTTCGGTGCGATCAGCGGATCCGATCCGACCTCTGGCGATCTCAAAGAGGGCCATTTCGAGTGAGCTTGGCCGTTCTGCAAAAACTCTGTGATGTGTTCCTGATTATTCTGTTAGCTATGCAGTGTTTGGTGGAACTGTTCAGCGGCCCGCGGATTTTCCACCTACACATGGGAAAAACTCTTTTACCCATTTTACTGGCATACCCAAGTCGATAGAAACTTCCATTGTGCGCGATGACCTTGTGCGATGTTATTGGCTGTGTTGAGTTTCCCCTAGTTTTCCTATGACCAACCGTCAAATGAGGTTACGTGCCATTGGATTAACAACGATGGCAGCAGACCAAAAACGTACATTGGCTTCGATGGCCAGGAAGGTTGGTAACGGCCAGTATATTTATCGCGCTGTGATGATAATACTCTACGTAGCTACTCTCTTCATAACGGGGGACAAAGATGCTTTCATTCGCAAGTATGGCTTGAACTCGATTCATTGGGTCGTGAGTAATCATATTATCGTGCTGGCAGATCTGAAAGTAACTTCAATAGACTCTAAAATTAATCCCTGTACATTAATTTCGGACATGAGACAAATGTATTTCTGTCACTCTTTTTGTCCGTTGTGACCATTGTCTTTGTGCTCAGCTTCTAGTTGAGCTATTCGTCGGAGATGATGATCGCGAGTCTTTTTCATCTGCTCCAAGTATTCATCATCTGCCATCTTCCGAACACCTATTATATTAAGCATCCGTTGCGCTAGCGTCGGTGATGGGTCATGATCCAATTCGGGGTGCGCAGGTGGTGACGCGTGATAACGCGAGGCATATCTCAGCCTTGCGATTCCCGCTTCATTGAACGCATATTGCAACAAGACGCAAATAGTGGCGGCTATGGTTGCTCCTGGGAGGACAGCGGCCGGGCCAGCTGGCCGGGAGAGTATCAGAAATCGGGTAACTTGGTGGTTGGAAGCGTACATTTCCATCCTCTCAGGATTCCGCCTGTGGCAGCACCGCTGAGCCCGCTGTCGAGCAGATGACGTGTGCGCCTATCTGTCCAGGACAACGATCCTAGTTCTCGTCCTCGTTGTACGCGCATGAGAGTTGGACTGATGGCGTATTCACGAAGACCTGGGAATTATTGTTCATGGTGCATGATAATGGAGGTTGTGGCAAATCGATACGCACTAAAGAAGGTGGCGGCGGTGATGCCGCTGTTCAGAGCGGATGCACCTGCCAAGAGAGCATAATTTGGGTTGCGGTAGGCGATGGCGTAAAGGCCTGTGGCGGATGCGCTTAAAGTGGCTGGGCGCGGGTCGCGTGAGTATGTTTTGTGGAGGTGAGGGTAGAAGGACGGACTTGCATGTTATGAGTGTGCCTTGGGCGACGGTGGACGCCGCCGCAGAGTTGTCCATCGCCGGAGTCTTCCGACACACACGCATATACCGTGACATTGAAAATGGCACCAACGTGTTCTCTTTCTCTTCCGCCTCTCCAGCGTGCTTGCTGACGTGTTTTGACCTAGCCGTGACAAGTTCACAATTCACTCTAGAGCAGTCGTCTGTCAAGATGTAGAGCTGCGGGGGGATATCACCATCGGTGCAGGTATATATTTTATCTTCGACTCAGGTGCAATCGCATTGGATTAGCTTTCCACAAGGAACAATCGTTCATCCTAAAGCCACGATTTACGCCATCGTTGGCCCAATTGTGATAGGGTCAAACTGTATCATCGAGGAGAGTGTTACTATCGTGAACAGGTGCCGTTCTTTGCACTCTTCTATCCCCAATTGAGGGAGCTGAATGGCGTCGCTGTAGAAGAAAAGAAGTCATGCGAATAGGTGATGATAATTTGTTCGAGATTGGATGTCGTGAGTGTGATTCGAGACTTTGCCGAGTGTCTGAAACTGACAGGCGACGCACGGACAGGCGTCGATTCGCCAACCGTCGGAAACTTCAACACCATCTCAACGCGTGCGCGCGTCCACCATACGGTGCGGATATCGTCTTTCTGCGTTATAGGCGCTGCGTGTCTCCTCGCACCGACAGAGGACGAAGTGCTGGAGGATTATACGGTCGTGTTTGGGCCCTCTGCGGAGAGACGGAAATGGAGCGGAAGAGGTCGCGTACAAGAGGCAGACCTCCGACGGAAACACGTCGAGTATCTGCGAGAAATGTTGCCCAAGTTCAATCGAGTAAGACGAGGCGATGGTACATAATTTACAGGTCGTACTACGAGTAAGTACGCTGGCTCTTTTGTTGGTCAAAATACAATCCCAGAGTTTCTGTTAATGCTACACACGTACAAAGGGTATCCAGACATTGCAAAGAAGTTATGCGATTTTCAAAACGTGATCCGAAATGGCTGCCATTCGTCAATGGACCATTGTTGAGAGCCATACGCCGTCTCCACAGCGATGCCTCGTTTGTTGCAAGCGGTGAACCACGATGACCATATGGAGTGCCAGTTGCGGCTGGCAGTTGAATCATGGGAGATTCTCTCAACAGAAAGTGGTAGCACCAGCTGAACACTTTGCAGGCTGGGAAATGTCTCTGGAGATGCAAAGGAAAGAAGATTCTTGCGGAGGCACTCACTATGCCTAGCGGGCCGTGCGGCGAACCACCACGAGAGGTCAACGTCGCTGTCGCCCTCTATTACCAAGCGTCGAACCTTTGGCAAAATCAAGTCTTTGAAAAGAAATGCAAAGTTTCTGAATGTGACTTCGTGGAAGTTGACGGCGAGCGTCAACAGATTCTGGCACGTGGGCAACAAAGGCAGAATCATGGCTATATCGGACAGTGACAGATATTGCAAATGGGGACCGCCTTTATTAATCATGGACGTTCGATCGCACGAGTCGCTGACGACGAGAGTGTCAAGCGATGGAAACTCCAAATGGTCAGAAACACGGCCAAATTGAAAATTGGAAATAAAGGTATGAAGATTGGGAAAATGACAAGTCCATGGATCAGGATCCTCGGAGGCAGCGCGAGAAGGAAGGAGCCAGAGCATTTCGAGAGACTGGGAGAGGGGAGATGCGAATGCTTTTAGGGCGGGCAAGTCGGTTTTGAGCTCCATGCGTTTCACGGTGAGGGACTGTGCAAGGGCAGCAACGACAGACGAACTGTGGAGTAGAGCCGGATCTCCAGCGCAAAAGGCGGTGGAGAAGCAGACAAGATTGGGACAGTGTTTGATGATGTAAGCAAGAGCCTGTTCATGCTCCGTGGTCCACGTATGCGCGTCGTCTAGGGCAACTTCAAGGCGGGTGGTCCACCAACCTGGATGGCTGCGACCGGGAGACGGATGGACGGCAAACGCGTCGGCGATGCGTAAAGTTTGCGAGCTGCTCTTGATGAGCACGTACTCGAACATGTGGCGCATAATGAGGGAATTCCAGGTGGTACAGACGAGACTGAGGGCAAGCTTTGTGGCCATAACGACCTTGAAGCGATACTGAGCGCATATACCGTGTGGATCGCGGGTAAAGGCGACGAAAGCGTCGACGTCTGAGTGTGAGTACGCGCCTGGGAGACGGGTGGCATAGCGGAAAATTTTCTGCCAGAGCTCCGGAGGCAGTACAGAACCCATTGCTGGCCATTTGCACGGATGTCACCGTTTTAAATTCGTTAGCATTGACAGCGGAGAGTACACACCTGTAAACAAATTACGGACAATTATGTCATACAACCTGTAAACAAATGACGCCATCACTTTGCCAAATAGCACACATCTGCTTATGTCATCATCCAATATGGCCGATATCTCCTCCTTGCAGCGCCTGCTCTCGGCGGATACCAAAGTCAAGGTCGCTGGTATCGATGGTACGCTCGCCCGTGCCAACCATCTACGTTTGATTTTTAATGCAGTTGCAGTCGATGGTGTGCTGCGTGGCAAATACATGGTACTCCTCTTGCTTGTCCTATCACACACCTCGTCAATCCATCACTTCTTAGTCAAAGGACAAATTTCTCGGCGCAGCTGCTTCTGATGGTTTCGGCTTTTGCAGCATCATCTTGTGAGCTCCTCACCTTTTCTGTAAATATGGTGACAAACATCTCTCCAAAGCGGATGGGATATCCACGATACCATCTATACCAAAGAGCTGCTCATCTCCAACAGAGCTAATGGCTTTCGAGATGTCATCGCATCCATAGACCTCTCTACATTCCGTCGCATACCATGGGAAGACGATGTTCCCTTCTTTCTCGTTTCTTTCTTAGACCCCAACACCAAGCAGCCGCTTGGCGTTGATCCCCGAGGAATTCTCCAGATGGTTGTCGAACGAGCTACTGTCCTTGGCCTACATTGCTACGCGGGTGTTGAATACGAGGTACATCTATTGATCACGAACGAACGACCTATGTCTTATCCCAACCATACATAGTACTTCAATTTCAATGGTGCGTAGAGGAATCACCGCAAGAACTGTGACCATGATATCATGATTAGAAACACCTCAGACATTGGCTGCAAAGAGCTTTCATGACTTACAGCCACTCACCCCAGGAAGTAAGGCACTCTACACCGCGAGGTCCTCAGATTAACACTCAAAAGTGCATGGATACTCTTCATTAAGAACGCAATTAAATAAACAATACTTCCAAGAAATATTCGACGAAAGCGTCAAGTTTGGCATCCCCATCGAAGGACACCGTACGTTCACGTAGAGCATAAAACGCATCTCCTCGCTTCACTCACTTCATGCCACCAGATACAGAAACAGGGCCAGGTGTTTTCGAGACGGCCTTGGCTTATACAACTGCTCTGCGGATGGCCGATAATGCTGTTCTCTTCAAGTTTACAGCCAAATGCTTGGGAATGAAGCACGGCGTTCTACCAACCTTCATGGCAAAGCCTTGGGAGAACGTAAAGTCCCCCATATAACTAGACTATTGGTACTCAACATCATGTCCCCAGTTGCCAGGTTGCAGCGGGTAGGTAATATTTCGCAACAGTTCTTCTTCTTTAAGCTATTTTCAAGTCACGTTCACGTCTCATTGAGAGACCCCGCTGGAAAGAATTTATTCGCCGTCTCAGAATCAGAGCTCGGGAATGGTGGCAGATCTGGTGCTGCCTATGACGACACAAAATTCATCAGCCAAGAAGCAGAATGGTTCCTTGCCGGTGTTATGGACGGACTTGCAGATGGTATGCTCCGTCGGCAGCATCTACGCAATTTCTAATGCCCCTTCACAGTTATGCCAATGGTAATCCGCTTTGTTTCTGTTCTCCTCGTCATACCTGTTCAAAAGTTTTGCTCAGCTCGTTCCGACAATCAACGGATACAAGAGGCTCGTGGGCGGCGAGGCATTTTGGGCCCCAAACGCAATCAAGTACGGGTACGACTCCCGCGCTGCTTCTGTTCGTATCATATCACCCCCCTCTGTGCCTCCATCAGCCACACGCTTCGAGGTACGTGTGCCCGGCGCAGATATGAACCCACACTTTGCTCTGAGTGCCATTTTCTCCTTGGGCATACGCGGTATCGAGAAACATCTGTCTCTACCTGGACCTCCGATTAGCCAACTGAGTCCGCAGGGAAAGGCGCGCTTTTATTGGTAATCAGCGAGGTGGCTTTATTGAAGGCATCATATTATAGGTTAAGATGCTTCCTGTTTCCCTACAGGTGGCGACGGAACAGATGATCAAGCCAAATAGCGTTGCCCGGGAAGTTTTTGGGGACAAATTCGTGGATCATTATGGGGGAACAAGGGAGCACGAAGTCGCCGTTTGGAACAAAGCTATTACGGACTGGGAACGTAAGTATGCCACGAAACTTTTGACACATCCTTAACGGAACTTGAACAGTGGCGCGTTACTTTGAGCTCGTGTAACGTTGTTTGCTCATGCCGACAAGTACACCAAGTTATCGTACAACTTGTACATCATCCCACCGGCCCTTGTTCAATTTAACTATCATGCTTTCAGGAATGTAGCAGCATCTAAGCCCCAAGATCCGCAGACCCGCCCACCGACCCCAATCTATGCTATCCAAAAGTTTAGGTGCATCCTGAGCACTCGGCGCCAGCCAGATATTGTAAGAGAGATCTAAAATCTCCAACAATGGGCAAACGCTGGGTAATCGATGCAGTTGTATCGAAGTGGGTAAATGTATGAGTGCCAAGTTGGTGATCGTTGGCGGGAAGCGCAGTAGCGTGGATGGAGTTAGTGGAGTGGACACCAGAACGAGTGTGTGTAAAAACTCGAGCGTGTCATCTGTTTCCCAGTCATCCTTTTCGTCGTCGTCGTTTCTTTGGAAGTAACCCTCTGGCAACGAGGCAGCCGGTCCGACGACGATCAGCTCGCCGGCAATGTGTCCCTCTGGGCCACACAGCGCGAAAAGCGACGATCCCGGGAGCGGTGAGCGTATGGTGGTATCTCTGACGAGCAGGCGACGCAGATGGGGCGGCAAGTAGGGCACGACGTACTGAACAAATTCGGACGGGGACGTTTGGGAGAGTAAATGGCGCAAGCAGAGGAGAGTGAGCGACGGTAGTAGTCGTAGCGCTGGGTTATCGCCGCGATCGTCGTCGCGAGACGGTAGACGGGAAAAGATCAGAGACAGAGCCTCTGCCCGCCATTCGGGAGTGGCCAAGCGCGCGTCGTCGTCGTCGTTGTTCGGCGTGCGTATCCAGCTCTTGGGTGCCACTGGTCCGGCGTATTGTTCAGTTCCAGACGGACGAGGACGGCGACTGGGTCCCAGCCTGAGCGATGCAAAGGCCGCCGTTGGGTCGATGTCGTAACCTACTGTAGAGAGGCCCTTGGGGAGGGACGACACCGGCAATGAAGCCAAATTGAGGTGGGTTTTAGATCCTTTGGCGTTCTGTGAGCGCCGAAACTGTTCGCCCCTGTATAAAGGTGGCGGTCAGGCTCAAATTCGAATTGGAAAGATCGGACCTGAGCGCATGGAGGAGGTCATTGACCTGTTTACTGGAGGACGATGACATAAGGTGGCCATGGGTGGCCATGATGGATTGACTAGATTACCGTTGGTTAAACGTTGGGTCGCCGTACAAGGTTAAGTCTGTCTACCGGTGGTACCATGAGGAGAATCGTTATGGAATGATAAAACACGCGTTTTCAGGTTCAACAAAGAAGAAAATTTTGCATCAATTGAGACGCTACTTATGGAGCCATTTCAAGAAACAAGGAACGTCCTAAATCGCGTCGTGAATTCTGTTGAATCTTAAAGGACAAAAAGTATGGTTACCTTGGCTATGGCGTTCGGCATCATCATGTCCGCGACAAAAGCAGGGATATAACCACCCGTATCGCCCGACATGGCCATCCGCCATTCCGTTTTGCCATCTTCCAGTTCCACGAGACTTTCGACGCTCACATAACGAGCTCTGACAGCATTCGCTTCCAGTTTGGATAAATCATCCTGACCTGAAAGATCAACAGGGATGGAGACGATCAAACTGTGCAAGGCCAGTTATCCTATAAGTAATATAACAGAATATATCTACATACCCTGAACGTGGAGAATTTTCATTATTTAGGTGGGTAACCTGTAACACCGTGAAAACCCGAGGCGACATGGGTGGGTTAAACTTGTAATCCAAGGTCCAGATTTCGGCATTTTCTGACAGGGCTATTACTTTGGTAACCTTGTCAAGTTCTGGGATATACCTACGATACCGTACTTTTAATTTACCCACTGACAGTCACGGTATACATATACGTACTGCTGTTCATTAATCGCCTTATTGCGGCCCAACCCGTTCCAGAGCTGATCAAATGTCACTTCTTCTGGGCCATGTACGCTAACGCGACAGTGCCAAGGGGCGCCGTCGCCAGGCTGTTTGGGCCTACCGTAGGTTATGATGTTCTTGAAGTATGTCTTACCCTGTTTCCAGGAGGTTGTGGACTGGATGAGTTTTTGTCCCTCTGCTATGATGGTCTGTTCTGCCGGGATGTCTGGGGTTATATGTCTCGTCAAGGGCACGTAGGTCTGAGTTACAGAAATATCATACCAGGATATTTCAGGGGCGTGATGGTGAGGAGTGGCATTGAGATGGTGGTGGCACCTCGTCAAGTGGAAATTGATGTAATAAATAGCTAGCTACAGCCGTTCATATATCAAATAGTCGTATGACTCGGTCGCTGAACATTAATTCGTCGTGGACGAACCAGAAGCATTCAGATCCACGAGGCCGAAATGACGGCTTCGTCCATAAGCCTTATCGTCACGAGGTAGCACCTCACCACGGTCCAACACCACGCCGACGAATCTCCTCTGGCCGCGCATCCACTTTTCTTTGTAGAATCGAACATAGCCCGGTGCAGTGGCGTAAATCGTGTGGTCACGGCCCATTTTCGCCTACCAGTGGATGAGACAGAGCGCATCATGGCCAAGACGAGGAGCGACAAACATGTTGGCCTGGGTGGAAAAGGGTGCCGCGCTGACGAACGACGATGTTTCCAGGAATGACATACTGATCTGCGAAACATCAGCTCAGCGCTTCAGGCTGCTCCAGTGATGGATGCGCTCACCTGAAAACTTTTTGAGACCCAGCCGCTTGCCAGGGGAGCCGCCATGGTTGTGGACGGTGCCTCCTGCGCGCTTTGTAGCGGTCCGTATAGAACCGAGGCCTATTTAAACCATCAGGACACAGATGCTTGTATAAGAAAGAAAAGGGTACCGAGCAGAGAGAAAGGATTTGTGGTGGACAAGAAAGCCATGGACAATTACAATTGACCTCCGTCGGCTGTTGCCGGTCTCTACATATATAACCTTCAACTTCCCTTTCAGCATCACATCCCCTGTCCTCCACCACCATCGGCGAAATGGTCGTCCTTCTTACTTCCGACAACGAGCAGTTTACCGCAGATAGAGAAGTCGTCGAGCGTAGTGTCCTTATCAAGAACATGCTTGAAGGTCTGTATTAAGCTCTAGCACAGCACACACCGGCTGATCACCTCCTGAAGATGTCGGCGAGTCAGACCAGCCGATTCCTCTGCCTAACGTAGCTTCCAGTGTGATGAAGAAGGTAATCAGTTGACCAACTAGACGTTTCACATCGTATGACACCTTATGAAGGTTCTCGAGTACTGCGAACACCACCGCGGCGAGCCGTTGCCGTCAGCAGACGCCGACCAGAGTCAAGATGACACACGCAAACGCTCGACAGAGATCAGCGAATGGGACCAGAAATTTATCACAGTTGATCAGGAAATGCTTTTTGAAATTATCCTGGCCGCCAACTATCTCGACATCAAGCCATTACTGTAGGTCTCAGTCTGTGACCCACATGTCAGACGCCCTAATTTCGTTTCAGTGACGTTGGTTGCAAAACCGTTGCTAACATGATCAAGGGCAAGACGCCTGAGGAGATCCGCAAGCTGTTCAATATTGTAAACGATTTTACTCCAGAAGAAGAGGTGAGTGGCAGTGTGAGCCATCAGAGAACCCACTTACACTTTATTGGTGTGACAGGCTCAAATCAAAAAGGAGAATGTCAGTGCCAGTCTCTGCCTGAAATGTGTATGCTGACACGCTTTGTTTCAGGAATGGGCGGAAGATAGATAGTGGGCTGTCGTGTAACCAATTTTGCTAGCAGCGAGATAATCATTATGCGCTTTGGTTGGCATATATAGCTTTACGTAATGCAGTCAGGCCAATGTCTTCCATCCCAGAACTCCCTGGTGTTCTTGTGCCGCAACAGTCGGACCAGGAGCAGAGGCTCAAGGCCCATGTCGCCCACCTTTGTCAGTTGGATCATGAGAGGTATCTCCATCCACCGTAACAAAGGACACTGCTCAGTCATTCGCTAGATTCGTCGGTAGCCAACCAGTCAGTTTCAGCTCTAACGACCTTGCAAAGCTTGAAACACAAGAGTATGTCATGCTATGCGCCCCTTACTTACTTCATGACTTCACTACCACCATAGTTACTGGGTCTGCGAAAAGTCCGACGGCATCCGGGTTCTGCTTCTAGTTGCCACCGATTATTCTTCCAGAACTCAGTCGGTCTTCATTGTAAGCCCCTTCAGGTCCTTTTGGCCCCGCAACAATCCATCACATTATGCTCAGATTGATCGCCATAATTCATACCGTGAACTGACTGGCTTGTTCTTTCCACATCATGAGAATCCTTTGCGTTCGTTGGGCAATACCATTGTTGACGGAGAACTGGTGTTGGATCTTGATCCCAAGACGAAGCAGGTACGCGTCGCTTTGCGCTGGGGCTTGGATGATTTCTTATGATCCACCCAAGGGGGTACTGCGGTTTCTTGCCTTTGACTGTCTTGTCGTTGATGATCAAAATGTCATGTCACGGCCTCTTGACAAGAGATATGGAGTCCGTTGATTGCTATCTGTTACGCGACAACCTGTTGACCGCCTTTATTCAGAGGCTCAAGGAATGGTTTTACAAACCATACACTAGAATGATACGAGATCATCCTCACGTAGCAAGTAGTCACCCATTCGAGTGAGGATTGCTGCTGCTGTTCCCCATTCCACTTCCTGACGGTTTACTAGCATCAAAGTTAAAGTGATTGACTTCTCATACCATGTTGACAAGGTGTTCGCTGTAGATATACCGGCGCTCCAGCACGGTACAGATGGTCTGATATATACTTGCGTCAATACACGATACACCCCAGGAACTGACCCCAACATGTATGTACTCGTTATTTTAATCTGTATGAGCAATGTATATTTACGGCCCTAGCTTGAAATGGAAACCCCCATCCGAAAATTCAATTGATTTCAAACTTATCCTTCGGTTTCCACCGCTGAAAGACAACGCAACAAAGCCTGATTTTTGTGCAAAACCATTCTTCTTGCTCTACGTCTGGTGTGGCAATGAACGAGGGAAGCCAAAATACGAAGAATATGATTCTTTACATGTAGAAGATGAGGAATGGGAAAAGTACGCCCTCTGCCCACTCATCGTGTCCTGGGTTTGATGTTCGTGATTAGGATGAAATCGTCTCGGGAACAAATTGATAACCGGATTATCGAAGTCCATTGGGATCCTGTCATATCACGATGGCGGTTGATGCGGTTCCGAGATGATAAGCCTACCGGGAACCACAAGAATGTCGTGGAAAACATCATCTCAAGCATCGCTGATGGCGTTGAGAAAGATGCGGTGGGATCGATCTTCCTCGTTTTGATGTGGATGTTGACTGGCTGCACGCATAGCTTATGGCACGGTCAAATGCTATCAGAAATGCATGGAAGACACGTCATGGTCAGTCACAAGCTCCGTCCCAGCACCAACTCCCTTCAGGACAAACGGCGCAATTGCCACCAGCTCCGCAGCAGCCCCAACTAGTGAAAAAACGAATCAATGTAGTATCACCACCACCACCACCACCACCACAGATCGAGTTCCGCTTTGGACCATTGGCATCTTCACCTTGGAGCAAAGTGTCCGGACCTCCTGTGATTGCAGGCATCAAAAGATGAGACGATGATGCCTTATCATCCCAACTCAAACCTTGGTGCTGCCTCACGTCATTATCTTTCCCAAGCTCCGCAAGTCACCAATTCTTTTTTTTTTTTTTCGCGCCAGACCTCAACTCATATCCATTTGCTCCGCACCTACTTATCCTCTATGATACTTCCGGCATCTCGCTCTTATTCATACCTTCCTATCTTTTCCCACAACAGGACTACTCCCTCACTGTCCGATCGCCATGCCGATCAACGCCCTATGTTGAGGATATACGTCCTCACGTCAATCTTGCAAAGTAACCTTGCCAAATGTCCGATTCGGGACGGCCTCGGTTCCTTTTATCTTACCGCCCATGATGACAAACATCTATTGATGATCGGGTGAAACGGGTTGTCTGGGAAGTAGTGCCGCTCTTATTTTATCTACGTCCTCATGTACAGATTGTGACTGATGTTTATGGTATGATACTCGCATCTTCTGTACAGTGGCCGCTTCGGGTCGTGTATTACTTCTATGAAATAAACTACTTTTAAATATATCAATGATTATCAAATGATTGATGAAGGCGAGGAACAACTTCTCAATTAAAATTACAAGAATGATGAAATAACAACGTTTTTCCACCTAGAAAAAAAAAAAGATATAACAATTTGTAACCATGCATATCTTGACAACAAACAAGGGACAATGCAAGTACAACTAAATGGACAACAAGGATCTGGTCATTATGTGAACCAGGGGAAATATGTACTTAATAACGAAACAAGTCGAGAACGGTCGTCAGAGAGATGAAGAAGGGGCATATTCATAAGGTGTCGTAAGTGATTAAGGGAGAAAAGTAGAGGATTGCAGCAAGAAGAAAAGTAGGGACATACGTGTATAGGACGCACAAAAAAAAAAAAACCACGGCAGCCGACAAAGTGGCCAGTCAGTCTATCTACCTGGAGAAGCGTAAGCCAACCACAATCCACTTGTTACCGTGAGTCGTGTGGCCCTGGTCGTAATAATAGATCGTGAAGCAGGAGTTGCGCAATTGCTCTGAGAATAGGAAGGCATAGTCCGGGAGTAGTAGCGGTCGAGTTTTCGGCGTTTTGGGATCAACTGACCTACATGGGAGAGAGGCGAGAGTGCAAAGATAGTTCGGTAAGAAACTCTTCTCCGTTTATTGTGTGGGACGAGAAGACTCGTTCGATTGGTTGGCCGATAAAGGGGAGTTGAGTTGGTGGTATCTGCTCAAAGACTAACTGACGAATGAAGTATGCGACAAAGTATGAAAGAAAAAAAAAATGGTATTCGTAGATGGGGGAATAATGCGATGTGGTATGGGTAGTGGAAAAATTGAATGGAAATGCTATTGATGCCAACATGATGCTTGAGATGTTTTAGGGTTGCACAATCCCGAAAGGGTGAACACGAGAGAGTTTTGGGAGATGGAAGCTTTATTTGTGAGCAGAGTATTCCTCCTTCGGGACGATGTCCGGAAATGGTTAGGACGGCCGCATATCGATGGAATTGAGACTGGTGATGTCGGAGATGGTCCAGTCATTCAAGTACGTTGCCTCAGTTGAGCAATAATGGCGACTGAGAAGAAAGAGGTGAAATCGCAAAGTCCGCAAAGTTGCCAAAGTCATTAAATAAGAGATCATCGAATAATTTTGTCTTGGTGGGAAAAACGGGCATTGTTACGGATCGATGGCGCTTCTGTTTGGAAGACGGAATTCCACAGGAGTCGTAGCAGAACATCAGGCCGTCTAAGGGCAAAAAGTCTGCCTCGGGTGTAGCCAAGACAGAGGAAAGAGCAGAATCGTCGTCGTCATCATCAGAAGCAGGCGTACGCGGCCTAATAGACAGTTCTGCAAACTGGTCCGTAGGCGGCATAAGCGGTTCCTGATTAATACCAAGATCAGAAAATAGCTAGGTGGAAGAAATTTTGTCATGCCTCGGGCAAGCTTGTGATTAGCAGGCTGTTCTCTGATGCCCATGATGAGGACAAACTGTCCAACTCAAGAGCAAGTGTGGCAGCGTTGCGCGGCTGGTCAGGTAAGGAGACCCGACCTTGTCGGTTATCCCTATCTCCCTCAACCTGGTGGTCATTATCATGACCCTGGTCAAAGTGCTGGCCATCAGTTACTTTCCACCATTCTATATCAGCAAGGACTCTGCGGTGGTGCAGATCTGACCCGGAAGACCGTCTGTGTCCATGGCCCTGCACACGAGTGGCGTTGTAGAGAGCACTGCTAGGACTGGAAGATGGATATGGAGATGAACGGACTGTTGGAGAGGAGAAAGTGCGACGCAGAGAGGGCATGGCAAAAGAAAGGAGCTAAGTAGCGCAGTGCTATGGGAGGAAGGGAGGGGAGGGGATGAGAGAGTGGCTTTTATACAAATTTATCGCGCCCTCAGTTTCTCTCAAGATCTCAAGTTTCAAAAGGCCGCCGCTTGTAACTCAATAGCCGAGTGGCCAGCTGAGGACAGACGCCGGAAAGCCCGATGATCCTCCTCAAGATTCTTGATCCACAGCTTGACCATGTAAAGACGCGTAAAGACGCGTCCAAGCTAGCATTTCCAGCGCGTCTGGCGCGCTTTTCGGCTGTGCATAAGGTGACGTTAGTTTTGAGCGCAATATCTCCACTTCACAGTTGGGTATTTCCGAATCATGCGCTCCACTACGCTGCAAATAGATTAGAGTCTTAACCGTGGCTACTAACCAATCTGCCTCCGCACTTGGCTCGGAAAGGAAGATGGACCAGACGTTATTGTCCATGGGAAGATGCTGTCAAGCAACTGGCCTTTGTCTTTGTCTAGCATAAATGTCAGCTACTTGTCCAGAACCCTGGCACTTGTTCCTGGTCACCAACCATCGCAGAGAAAGGGCGCCGAATGGTCTGTATGAGCCTAAGCACCTGTGGTGGGCGCGCGGTCACTGCCGGTTTGCCAGCGGTATAGTTTTCCTTTTTCACCTCTTCACGTGTGGCAGATCTTATCTTCGACCATGACTCTCTCCGTCTTCTATGGAGCTGTGATAAACCCAGTCTCACTTACGGAATACAATGTCTTCCCTAGATGCTTACTCGTCGTCGGACCGGAAGGCACAATCATCTGTATGGTGAAAGACGTCGCCAGTCATCTCCTTCAGGATACCCTTGCCCAGGAGGGACTCCTAGACTTTGATATCGTCACTCTCAGAGACGGAGAATTCATCATACCGGGGTTCATTGATACCCATACCGTTGAGTCCAAGTACCTGAATGGATCAGCAATTAACTTATCTACCTACTGCAGCATGCACCACAGTTTCCCACCACCGCAAGGTAAGTTCCAGTCCTTTACGAATACCTTCCACTCCATTATATGGCGTATAGTGGACAGGAGTTTGAACTTCTTAAATGGCTTGAGGAAATCATTTTTCCCATGGAGAAGAAATTCGCCAACTTGGACTTCGCGTCTCGGACGTACAAAGTCGTGGTCAGACGTTCCATCGACCTTGGAGTACGCTTCATTTTCCCTGGTAACCTGGAATATACCGCTGAGTGATCCTCAGACGACGACGAGCTGTTACTATGGTTCGTTGCACTACGAAGCCACTAGAGAGCTCGCAGATATCGTCCATGCCTATGGTAAGCCACTTCCAATAAAAATCTGCGTGTCTGCCTCGCTCACTCAATCCAGGCCAACGAGCCTTTATCGGCGTATGTACATGGCACCTCTTGTTTCAAATGTCTCAGATTCAACAACGTGGTAGAAATGTAACATGAACAGAGTTCCTCCAACCTTCGATGACCAAGGTCGACCCATTAATATAGGAGCCACAAAATCTAATGACGACTATATTGAGCCCGACACAAAGCATTCCATAGCAACGACCGTGAAACTCATCAAGCATATCCGCGCCCTACCACCTCATGTCAAAGGGACCGGCTCTAAACCACTAGTCAAACCCATCCTCACACCCCGCTTTGCTCTTTCGTGCACGGATGACCTCCTCGCAGGCCTCGGGGTGCTCGCACTCAACGACCCCTCACTGAACATTCAAACCCACATATCCGAGAACCGCAAAGAAATTGAAGATACCCTAAAGGCTTTCCCATACCCAAATGTGCATAGTTACGCAGATGTGTACAATTTCTTTGGGCTTCTGCGACATAACACTATTCTGGCACATGGTGTCCACCTTACTGATGACGAGCTGACGTTGATCAAGGAAAAGAACGCTGGCATCAGCCATTGCCCCGTCAGCAATTATAACTTGAGAAGCGGAGTGGCCCAAATTGGCAAATATCTCGATCGTGGAATCAAGGTGAGCCGTTGGCAAGCGTAAAGTTGGTGGTGGTGGGAGTGATTGATTGATGGCAGGTCGGTTTGGGATCGGACGTGTCGGGAGGGTTCTCACCTTCCATGCTGACCGTGATTCAACATGCCAGCACTGCATCCAAGGTACTAGCGTTTCGGTCCGTCCTACCACCCGTGGGCAAAGCTGAATCGGAACCCACCCCCCCTTCAACCACTGATGATGGATTCGCCGATCGCCTGTTCCGCGTTGCTACGCTATTCTACCTAGCCACCATGGGTGGAGCGCGAGTCTGTGATATCGATGAACATGTTGGATCGTTTGCAGTTGGTAAAAGCTTTGACGCGTTGCTTGTCAGTGTCCGGAGCGATACTGGTAATCTTACCGTCTGGAATGACGACATTCATCATCGCGAAGGCAAACAACAGAAACCTGAGGATTTACTCAGTCACTGGTTGGAACGTTTCTTATTCGGAGGAGACGACAGGAATATCTTGCGTGTTTACGTTCAAGGGAGGTTTATTGGTGGAAAATCGTTTCACCACAAGTAAAGTGTAAAGGTGTCATTACAAGTTGTTCACAAAGGCACGCGTGTACAAGCCCACTTTATATATCAGTTATTCACATCAAAAGTCCCCAAAAGTCCATCTATGACAGTCCTACAGTGCTGTGAACATTTGCTTTCTGGACTGCGCATTGCACTCACCATACAATATGCCTCTGGCCTCGCCATAGGAACCTCTCTTCCCTCTTCCCATTCTATGCTGTCATTCTCCAGGACCTTGCGAATAACATCCCTGATGATATGCCGACGGACATCCACTCTCCACCCGAGCTTCTCGACAGTGTCAAACACGATGCTCTTCCCAAGATGGCACTTGGTCTCTAATGCATATCCCGCCTGAGCGCAAGGTGATCCGAAACCTGTACAGGTCCCTTGGGGTATAGGATCGGCCGTGTGGTATACGTGTGTTACTGCTACGGGAGGCTGAGGTATATCCGTTGTATTATCTGCGCTCGGGATATTGGGACGTAGTGGTGGAGGGAGGGGGAGATGAAGGCGATCTGCTGCTAGGCGTTCACCCGGAGATTCAAACGCAACGGCTGGGAGGCCATATGTAGCGCCAAGGAGACTGGCAAGTGCACCGCCTAGTGAGTGTCCGACGAGCCAGATGTTAGAGGATGAATATATACGCTGGAGGTCATCAACGAGTCTCTCGACGTACCCGATGAGGATTACTTTATGTGCTGAATTGCGGAAGGGAACTTACAACACCGATGCTGTAGAATAGGCTGTCTTGGATGAGAGCGTCTGTTAGGCATTGGCTGTTACATCGCTGGTGACGGGCGAAGCAATCGCATACGGTGCGGAATTTCCAGGTAATATCCACGCGAGCGCAACAGCAAGAAAAGAGTCTGATGCTGGGTGAGTGTGCGGCTGCTAATGAACGAGCGACGCATACAGATTGTCGTTGAACTTGTCCTTTTTGGAAGTCGGACCTTGGAGGGTGGTTCCTTTGATAGAGAGAACGACAGTCGAGTTGTCAGAGGAGACGAAGACGTGTCCGCGGAATCCGTCGGAACCATCCCAGCCAAAAGGAAAGCTCTGTGGCACACTAAGTGAGCTACTGGGGGGGGGGGGCAAGCAGATGTACGAACCGTGTTCCATGCTTCGCCGACATCGTACCAGTTCCAATGCCCTGGCAAGGCATACGCGTTTCCTGCCATCCGGGCAAGCTGAACAAGGGTATGCCTGTTCTCAACATCCGGGCAAAGAGTCTCTATGGGGTCCCACTCGACCGGTTCGCTCTGAGCATGCAGCAGCGACCTCAGACGTGCGCTGTGAAGTGCTTCCAGTGATCGCGGACGGTAGACGATCATGGGCTTTGCTTGTATTTTGACCGGTTGTAAGTGTTCTGCGACATGAGCATCCTGCGGAAGCTGATGGTGAGCGTCAAACGAGATCTGGACGGACGCAGCGGTGACGAGGAAGGGCAGCAGCCAGAGCGATATCATCCGCGTCACGCTCGTCACGTTTGCCGCCTCCACGAATACATATCCGATCCGCTGGAAAATGGTAGCTGCCAGCTATCGATGAGGAGACCAAGGAGGAGTATATACAACAAGCCAAACTCGTGTCGCGAGAGGGAACAAGCACTATTGGCACGCCTCCACCAGCAGGCAAACTTGCTACCTCCATCATTACCACGCTTCGGTATTGTTGATCCAAATGCGTGCAACGCATATAACCCGTCTTCTTTTGCTGCTTGTTGATGTCAAGGACCTTTACAATAGCAAGGCGAACCATTGGACAAGGAATGACTAGTGACTTCGCATATCAATGCGATGACGGCCCTCCACTTGTGTGGTGTGTACTTTTAAACCCATGTTGTATGACGCTAATCAGATACTAGTATTACGAGATATATAACAAATTCCTGTAAGCTACGCACGTCCATTCAACACCGTCCAGTCATGGAATGTCTCTCTGATGATGTCCTTTTATTATGCTTAGGATTCATGGATATTCGAGCAATCTTGACATGCAGACAGGTTGGTAAAGGTTTAAAGCTTGTCTAGTCCAGTCAACGTGACGAACCGAACATGTTATCCGGCAGGTTTGTGCAAGGCTACAAATGCTCATCGATTCGAGTGGCCTACTGCGATACAGAATCCAATTGTATGCAAACAACATGATTGACTTTGTTCCGCGCGTCGCATCTCTGGATATCTGCCTTGAACGTCTTCAGCAGCACAGGCAACGCTGGCACTGTCTAGAGTGGCTAGCAAAGGAAGATATACCGCGTGCGCTGAAATATGCCGACGATCTGTCCGCCCTAGGGAACATGATTAAAGTCCGTGGCAGCACGCTAGTCATGTTCTTTTGCTTTACTAGGACCTTACACGTGGTTCAACTGCCCTCAAAAACACGAGGAGTGTCCCTTGCACGGTGGGAATGGAGTTCCCCTGGTTCTCGACAGTTGATCGATTTTACCTTTGATTCTGCCCAAGACCTTCTTCTTTGCCTTGAGGTTTGTAACCCGATTGACGGGTGAGTGGAACTTCCAATCCGAGAAAGATTGAGCTGTTCGAAGTACACAGGCGTTGCAGCTTCGCACATTCTCGCTGGAAAGCGGAAATTCGCACCCGTGTGGAGGTCGTATGTTTCTCGATGAAGTTCCATCTCAAG